>CM071940.1:27698846-28898846 GCA_036784905.1 Acrossocheilus fasciatus | reverse complement strand
CATAACCCGTCTCGGTCCGCACCAGGTGACACAGCCTCGGCAGAAGCTCAGACGGGTCCCGGGTCGAGGACTCCGATGAGGGCTGAACCTCCTGTGACAGAAGAAATAAAGACACTTATAAACCTACAAAAATATCTTAGGTTGAAAAAACTCTGTTTCTCACACCATTACAGTTTTACACAAGTTTTAAATAGTAGATATTAAACAGTTTCAGCCAATGTCTTTCCATCCATAATTTCAGTGAGAAAGAGAGAGGTTACCGAAGGTTAATTTAAAATTGATCAAAACAAAGAGATATAAGGTCAGAAAAATACACTTAATTTAAAGTGGAAAGAAGTTTTCATGCCTCAACAATATTTGTTCTTGTTTTAAAACAAACTAAATTTAATTCATTTTGCATCTCTGAGGAAGATATTAATTGTTTGCAGTGTATGCAATATTATTGCTATACACACACAGAGCTGGGTAGTAAATGATTACATGTAATCTGGATTACATAATAAAATTCCAAAAATTAAGTGCTTGTTACTAGATTACATTTTTTTTTAAATAAACATTTTTATGATTTAATTAATTATTAGCTTTTCATTAAACTCATCAACTCCTTGCAGTTCCTTCAAAAACCCAGTTTGGGAAACCTTGACGTCATATAATGTTTAATGCACTTCATGTTGTTGATAACAATGGAATATATTTTCTTACTCTTTGTATTTTTATATAAATTTGGTACAAGATTATCCTAGTTAAATCAATGTGACAAATGAGAAAGGTCAAAAGTAATCTAAAAGTAGTCTGATTATATTACCTAAATGTGCAACGTAATGGATTACAATACTAAGTATGATTTTTATGATGTAATTTGGGATCAGTAATGGATTACAATTACAATAATCTACCCTAACAATAAGTAATACCCAGCTCTGTATATACAATGATTCATTTAGCAGATGACCATTATTTGATCGGCTGATTAAAGTTAATGAATGAATTTCAGGTAAATTTGGGGGATTTGTAAAAATGAGTGTTCTTTTAAAAATAACTTAATTTAAAAAAGATTTTAAAAAAAACATTGCACATGCTTGTAGTGTTCATTTTGAATAAGGATTATCTGCTAAATGTAAATAAATGTTATTTGCATAAAATTGCTGTTATATCAGCCATCAATCATCCAGGTTACCAGTCCACTGCTTAAACATCTCGGCAATCATGATAATGAACACAAAATGAAATGCATTTGTGTTCTATATTGTTGAAAACATAATGACAGGGTTTCTTTCACAATGAATTCCACCATTGTGATTTGAATACAGGAGTTTTCCTTATAAAAATGTGTAATGGAAGGTTACAAATGCCACATCCAACCAACAACAAGAACCAAGCCAGGAAATCTGCCATTCATCCAAGACGGAGAGTGGAAAATACACAACAATGCCACGAAGGACGCTGTTTGACAATGCAGTATGCCTGGAAAACTGAAAGCGAGGCCAGCAGAAGAACAGAAAGATGCTGGATGTGTGAATAACAGCAGCACGTGAAGCATTATCAGCCTGCCAGAGGAGAAACTATCACTATCACGTCACCATAGAAACCACAATAAAGCATCATAATGAACATGTCAAAATCAATTTGTGCTTTTTAAAGGGCATTTTTTTCACAGGTTACAAGATGACATACATACTCCTACATATCTGGTGGCGTGTGCTCATGCATCACAATTATAGTGTTCATATTTTTACTTATTTTTTTAATTCTTACTTTTCTGTTCATAACTCCAAAATTCACCCTGAAAACCACTTATCGCACCCTAAAACCATGGAGGAGTGTTTTGAACAGTGCCCATAAATGCATCATATAATGTACAGTAAGAATCCAGTTTAATGGTTGTAAAATTCACAATTAAACAAGCCATTGCATTGCTTGCAGTCCTTCTTTTAGTTTTTATAGTTTAATATGGAGGTTAAAATTGATACGGCAGCTGAAAGTCAGCATCTGACCAGATCGAATGGACATGTCCTATCCAGAACAGAGACGTTTGCTCTCTTTAATAAACTAAAAGGAAGAAAGCAGCACATAATACAAAAAGAGAAAACATATTAAAAGCCAAGGAACATTCACTATGCAAAGAGGTTTTTTATTCATAAGAGAGAGTAATTACAGTGAAGGTCAAAGGATAAGGTCCATTAGGTGTGTCTATTAAGAGTGACGGCAAACACACAAACATTATATGTGTGTGTGTGTGTGTGTGTGTGTGTGTATTACACATTTTAAGGGTTAGTTATGTATATATATAAAAAAAATAATAATTATCCTTGAGATAACATTTCATTGACATTTCACATATTGCTGTGTATAGTGAGATTGATTTTTATTTTATTTTAAAGACAATAAGATATAAGCGATTAAATGTTAATGTTCAATTTAAGATACAAAAGCCTTTTTGCGTGTTGTGAAAGAAATGGTTATAATGGCACAGTCAGGCATGTGACCTATTATGCTTGAAAATGCAAATTATACAGTTTTGTGCTTCTCAAAAACAAAGTTTTAAGAGCTCGGAGGATCAGTTTCCAGACAAATGGTTAATGTCTGTGTTTGACCTGTTTGTTGGGTTGAGAGTCGTTTGACTGACAGCCGCATGTAAGTTGATCTGACTGGCTGGAGACAGCAGACCCCCAAACGCATATTGTTCGAATGAAGAACAGATTACAGCATTTCCGATACTGATATGTCTGAAAACATACTATACTATCTCAACACTTCTAAGACACATGACATACACAGAGGATGTTCAGATAAGAAGTACTTTATAAACCCCAAAAGAAAGAATTCAGATTTTAGAGTGTGCACTTTAGTGATTATATGTGGAAAGCAAAACTAAAATAAATGCTTTTTAACATTGTATCAGATGAAGTGCCTTGGCTTAGACTGTCATTTATATATTACAGGAAAACTGAGAGTATTTTCTGGAGATATAAATGTTTAAAATGGTATATTTTGAATGTATAAATGGTTAAAATTCTTAACTAGTATAGGGATATTAACCCTTTAAAGCCTGAAATATGATATAATAATCAGAAAAATATTTGTTTGTTTTAATTGGAACAGTTTATTAAACTTTTAGACAATAAATAAAATTTAAAAAAAGCTGTTTTGATGAAAATAACACCTCAGTTTTATTCAAAGGCCCAAACTGAGCAAAAATATGCAATTTGTGCAGTTGCTGATATTTATATGGACAAAAAAAAAATGAAATTCTGATAGCTTTTAGGCCTAAATCAATCTTTATATCAGTATTACAGTCAGTCCTCTGTCGTGTGTGTCATGTGTTCCCGCCTCTTGTTTCCTTATTTGGTCATGTTCCTGTCCTTGTTAAGTGTGATTATTAGTTCATTCTTGTCCAGCTGTGTTTGTCTAATTATCTATGATTAACCCATGTATTTAGTTCATGCCTGTTTAGTTAGATTTCATCTAACTCATTATTCCTGTCTGTCAACCTTGCCTTGTTTGGCTTCATTAAAGACTGTTATTTGAGTTCTCCTCGTCTCCTCGTTCCTCCTTGCTGTGTGCACCATGAAAATTACAGTATTATATCAGATCTTTATTACAGAACAGTATTACAGACTATTTACAATGCAATGCAAAACAATATTGGCTAAGATATGAACAAATAAATGTTCCTCAAAAGTGTAACGTTTAAAATATTTGATGCATGTTTTTCCACGTGATTTGTTTTGAAAAAGAAAAAAAAGTCCGGAAAATCAAGTAAACCAAAGTTGCTTCAGTCCAGTAAGTATTTTAAAAGATATAAGTTATCCTCATGTTTACTTTATACTTTACTAGCCTTTTACTTGTTAAAAAAGAATAAACTATTAATCAGACAGCATGAGAAATTCGTGTTGAAATGCAATTTCATGTTCAAATATGACACAGTGGACTTTACAGGGTTTAAAAAAATCCAAGACAGGAAGACTTTATTCCACTGAATTCAGGAGCAGTCCATCCCACCTCCTCAACACAGCTGACCTCTGATAAAACAACTACTGTTAGAGAGAAACACAGAGGAGTCTGGGACTGGTAGGAGGAACAAGCATTTCTCTGTTTCCGACACTTCCACTGTTCTAAATACCTCCAAACGGCTTTACGATTCTGTGCCTCAAATAAACCTCCCTGGTCCCTGCTGGAGCATCAGAGTTATAATATTTCCATTGTCACACCCCCCAGTACTCCCCAGCATTACGCCCTCTTCCTGTCAGTCCGGGGTCCTGAGGTTTCTGTTCCTGGCCTGAACATGGATGTGTGGGATAAGTATGGGAAAACACTGGAGAGAGCGGCAGATGCGGCACAAAGCATTCCTCAAACTTCCTGTCACAATAAGCCGCTGCCTGTGTGTTTCAAAGCATGGGCTTGTAAAATGATACAGATGCTTCTGAATTATTGACACTGGGACCTCTGGGATTTCTCACACGTGACTGTCATTAACCCTTTCACCACTGGGGCATCTAGAGCACGACACAAAGCACAACAGAAATTACACACTCACATGGAAACGTGGATTCAGAAGCTACTGTGTTTACTTTAAAATCTACTGAGTCAAAAGTAGGAGGGCTAGGAACCAAGAACCATTTTTTATTCTTATTATGAAATGAATGACTCCTATGAACTGTGAAAATAGTGTAGTCTGATTCCTGAATGAATGACTCAAGTCATTTTTTTTGTAAATCAATGTATAGTGTAACTAGTGTAGTCTAATTCTGGAACAAAAGATTCTAATGAATCAATTTGAATGGACTGGTTCTTTTAGTGAATCAAAAACATCCAATACAGCACAAGCAGTACAGTGTGATACCTGAACAAATTACTCAAATAAGTCAGGTCGCTTTCAGGTACTTTTTAAAGAATCAAAAACATACTTTGCAACAAGCGTAGTCTGATTCCTGAAAAAATGAGTCGAATATCCTGATTCTTTCCAGTGAATCAAAGCCACTTACTACAGTGTAAAAGTGCTTTCCAATTCTCAATCAAATGACTCTAATGAGTTGGTTCTTTTTCATGAATCAAAAACATTCAGTCCTACGAAACTAGTGCAGTCTGATTCGCAATCGAATGAGTTGCTTCTTTTTAGAGAATCAAATACATTCAGCACAACACAACCAGTGTGGTCCAATTCCCAAATAAATGACTCTAAAGAGTGAAGTAACAGAAGATCAGTAGTATTGTACAAAAATAAATGAATGAAATGCTACCACATTGGTTTGTTCGTTAAGTATTGTGTAATATTTACTTATTCTATTTTTATTCTTTTTATTATCTGCATGGGTCTTGTTACTGTCATTCTGTCTCGCTGTGGAAGCTTCTGTCATCAAAACAAATTCCTCGTATGTGTAAACATCAGTGTTGGGGGTAACGCATTACAAGTTACAAGTTACGTAATCAGATTACTTTTTAAGTAACTAGTAAAGTAACACATTAGTTTTTAATTTAGAAGAAAATATCTGAGTTACTTTTTCAAATATGTAACTCCAGTTACTCTGTTTCCCATGTCTTGACTGACAGCTCTCGTGTTGCTATGTTGAGAGTGTTGTGTTCACTGTGTGAACATGATGTTACTGTAGTTATAGACTAAATATGAACATGTGTTTACTCATCTCACCTGCCCAAAAACAGAGTCAGTATTCCTCAAAATAAATAAAAACAGTCAAATGCAAACTCAGAATATTATACAATACGGCAAAAATGAAACATGTTAAATAAGACAAAAATCATTTATGTATTTAATCCCATTTTATTAACCAATGTCTTTGCTACTGACCTTCGATGATCCAATTCAACCATACTAACCAGCAAAAATGATTTTTGTTATTTTTGAATAGTGTTGAACTCTCTTCTCCTGCGTCATATTCTTCACGCACTTTGTTTGAGCTGCGCCCTCTACTGTACAGACGTGAATTTACATTTCCTTCAGCCTGAGGCGTATTCATTTTACTTTTGTTGTGAAAAGGGTTTTTACATTTGTAAAAGAAGAACTTTTTTATATTGAAAGCAAACAATGCCCAGATTTAAAAAGTAACTCAAAAGTAACGTAACACATTGCTTTCCATAAAAAGTAACATAATTAGGGAGTAAAGCAATATTGTAATGCATTACTTTTAAAAGTAACTTTCCCCAACACTGGTAAACATACCTGGCAATAAAACTCTTTCTGATATATAGTTCAGGATATATGAAAAAGGCCAAAAAAGACCTAAGAGAATCATTAATGGACCTAATAAGAACTATAATTGATTCAATTCAAACGATTCACATCCCTAAACCATGTGCGTTACTCCACGTGTTTCGTGTATTCGCCGCATAGCTGTTCTTCTCAGGTTTGTAATGCGCGTTTGTGTATGTTTATGATGCTCCACAGCCCCACACCCACGTTATCAGACCAGCACAGACACGCTTCACACGGCAGCACCGCCTGCAGCCGTTGACATGACGCGGCACCCAGACGACAGAGGGGCCCCGGCTCTGCAGATGGACAAACCGACACGGGCCTTTCACCCCCAGCAGGAAACACAGGAGGGAGTCATACAGGAAGTGAACAGATCAGAGCAGGGAGGAGGCTGGAAACATACAAACGTATGAACATATTTTTCCACATCATATGGACTTTCCTGCATACAAACCGATTGTGAAACGCTTTTGTATTTTGGCCATGAGTCAACTCTAACTATAATGTCTGTTAAGTCTATCTGTCCTCGAAAAAGTTCCTCCAAAATGAAAATGTTGCACTTTAGTATTATTCACAACCAATCAAATTTCCCGAGCAGAAAACATCTAGACACGGCGGTGTCGTGTTACGCCACCCCCCTCGTAGCTGTGTGACCCCTAGCAAGCATGTTGAATCAATTAGACCAAATTCCCAACCACTTGCGACATTACTTCCTCCCTCCAAAAACATGCTGTGAGTGTAACAACACCAGAAATGCAGTTTTAACACATTGTTTAGGTAACACACATACTAAAACATGAGAGGATATGGATGCTAATGGATGCTAATTGAAAGACTTTCAATATTATGCATTACGACAGTAAATTATTATAATGCCACATAATACGAACATATATATATATGTTCTTGTAATACAATTGAACCCCTGTTATGATGCTTACCTATAGTTATATCTGTTATTATTGAAATGCATGATGTCCACTACATTTTTTAACCATTCAGGATGTGATGTTAAACCCAAACCAGCATGAGGTGATAACCTTTGACCTTTACTCACAATCACAGCCATAAGGAATCTTTCAATCTGAAGTAGGATTTCATTTTTTTTTTTTTTTTGAGGAAAAAATACTTTTATTCAGCAAGGATGGATTAAATTGATTAAAAGCGACAGTAAATACTTTCTATTTATGAAAGAATCCTGAAAAAAGTATCAGTTTACATAAATATATTAATCAGAACAACTGTCTCCAACATTGACAATAATAAGAAACGTTTCTGGAGCAGCAGATCAGCATATTAAAGTGATTTCTGAAGGATCATGTGACACTGAAGACTGAAAATTCAGCTTTGCATCACAGGAATTAATTACATTTTATAATATATAATAGACTTGACGCTTATCCTCAAGACAAAGCAGTGATGCTCACAGCTGAAGCTCTCACACGTGTGAAGGCTTCATTAGGCTCCTCTCTTGGGCTGTGTCTCAGAGCTGCGTTTGCTGTGTTTGTCAGGAGGACCATGTGTTGGAGAGACAGCGTGAGGCTGCCGCTCAGCCTACGCAGCGTGACCTCCACGGTTACATCACATCTACGCTCTACATTCACAAGCTCCTCACATCCTCAGTGTGTGATCACTAGATGCATCTATAATCTCCTCGCTTTCAGCCTCAGCAGTTTTTTAATCAATGGTAAACAGAAACATAATAAAAATCATGAATGAAGAGGCCTTAGCACAGTTGTTTGGTCTCAGTTATGATGTTGAGAGTCACAGTTTCTGTGTATGAATATATAAATGTATAAATATTATCAAAATATGTACTGTATGTGTGTGTATTTACATATACATAATAAATATACACAGTACACACATATATATAATGTAAACAAAAACTTTTATTTTGGATGAGATTAATCGTTTGACAGCACTAATTTGAATATATTTTATAATGTATTGTATACCTGTGATCAAAGCTGAATTTTCAGCATCATTCCTGCAAAAGTGGATTTTAGTGCATTAATTTATCAGCCATAAAATATGAAAATGCAAATAAAAAAAACAAAAACAAATAAACTGACAAATTGAATATAATCAAAATAATATAGAGTAATATATATTGATAATAATAATTAATAATATAAAGAAAACTGAAATCCAACAAAATTAAAAACCCAGTAATAATAATAATAATAATAATAATAATAATAATATAGAGAAAACAACTACTCAAATCCAATGAACTAAAACAACAACAAATTCTATATTATTATTATTATTATTATTAAAAGTAATATAGACAGCAACTACTGAAAACCAAATAATAAAAATAAACTAAAATAAAAAAATGCAAATTGAAATGTAAAATAAATAAATCTCTAAAGTCTCTCCAAGCATGCTTCTCAAATCCTGGACCTGCAGGCAGGGCAGTGAGTGATGCGTTGGGCGTCCCGCCATGGCTTTCTCTTACAGTCACACGAGTAGCACGTTCAGTTTGTGAAACAGCTCTGGTTAATGTCCTCATTGCAGACAAACAGTCGTTGCCGCTCTGGTTATTGAAAAGACCAACAAACCCAGTTAAGTGGGATGAGGCCTGCCTGTTTTGTCACACATCCGACCCTTTAATGGAATCTGCGCTCCCTCCCCCCTCAGTGGAGCTCCTCAAGCCCGGCCTGAACCCCTCTCGCTCAAGAATGTTCCACAGACCCGCACATCTGGACTCCACACAGTTGCCCCTCGTCTCACAGCGGGATCATGGGGGGAATAACGAGGAGGAGCTCAGACTGAGAGAGCGAAGACATGTAGTTCCTGAGGTACAGCGGTGTACAGAAACAACACATAAACCACAGCCAAACCAGAACTAATGTTTAAAGCCTCAGCGTGAGTCTGCAAACCACAACTATGCTGAGTTACGGCGGCAACAAAACGATTTGCCCACGTAAAGTGTCGGTTCACATGAAAATGAACAATTTTGTCTTCATTTACTTGCCCTCATTTCATTGCAAACATCTATGACTTTCTGTAGACAATTTTTTTTTTTGACAACATTGGAGCCCAGTGAGTTTAATCATAAAAGCAAATAAAGTTTTATTTTTGGGTGAACTATCCCTTTTACGTCAGACCTAAAAATATCTGTTGTCATATGTCAAATAAATAAATAAATACATACAACACATTAAGAAAATTAATACAGCATAAGCACATTTCTGATGCAAATATTGCAGAAGCTTGTACATATAATATAATAATATAATATAATATAATATAATATAATATAATATAATATAATATAATATAATATAATATAATATAATATAATATAATATAATATAATATAATATAATAATTATATTGGAATTATTAAATTCAGTGTTTATCAATGGATGTTTATCAAATCAATCAATGTTAAATTGTAATATAATAAATTGTAATATTTTCTGAACATTATATTACATTATATTGTACTGTATTATATTATATAATAATTGTATTATAAATAAAATAATATTTATAATTAATCAATAACAAATTATAATATTTATGAGTATTATATTATAATTATTCAAATCAATACTTATAATTAATCAATAATGAATTGTAATATTTTATGAACATATTAATTATATATAAATATCATTATGTTAATATGTAATGTATGCATATATATATATATATAGCAAAAATATATATAGTATGTATGTATTTATAATATATATAGCAAAAAAAGCATTCATTTAGATTTCAGTATCACCACAGTATCACTACCTCAATGCAATTATACTAATTACAATACTGTAAGCAGCTGAATTTTAAAAAAGGTCTAGTTTCATAAGACTGTTTAACTTCAGGCATCACAACCAACATATTTATACGAGACAGATGAATCCAAACAGCATAATGCAGCCAAACTGTGATGAGTCAAACCACAAACACTCAGTCAAACAGAGCAGAGAGGCAACAAAAACAATACAGGACCACATAGGAATCATTTTTATAAGGTGAAACCGCACACCAGCGCATTGGAATTGAAAGCGCTTAACTTTCAGTTAGTTTCCATGGAAATACGGAGCCAAAATTGCCTTTAAGAGCGGGTTTGGCTGGTGCACATGCCTACAGGGATATTAGTCCACTAATGAACCAAGCACACTGACTGATGTTCAAGCATGCAGACGCATCTCGTACGAACACATGCAAATGCTGGCTGTCATACGAACATTTACCTGCATGTCTGAGTTTCCCATGATGCTTATGTTTCAACACACCAAACCAAAACCAGTCTCTCGGCTCATGGACGTTATTACACACAGGTGATCTGTATGCCATGACTATCTAGGCCAGAGTTTATCCTCACACATCTCTTGCACTCAAACATTCAGTCGTATCGTGTTTGTTTAGACAGATGTGTGATGCCGAAGCAGTTGGTTTCATTTATGTCAGCAGGAGAAAAATAAATTGGAGAACCGGAGACTTCGGGATCTGTTTCGATCTCCGGCATTCATCACGAGCGCATGTGGAAGTAGGTCAGTCCAGCATCGCTCCAGATCTCACGTTCTCTGACCCAGATGACTGTCATCACCTCAGGATGAGCGAAGAGTGTTTAACTTTCTTAAACGGCCTCGTTCCACAGCCTGAACTTGGCTTGCGAGCTGCGTGTACAAAAGTGGATTGTGGGAAAGATTTTCAAAAGATTCTCCATATTTAAGTGATATTTAACTACACAAATGAAAATCATTTACTCACCCTCATGTCATTCCAAACCTGTAAGAATTAATTAAACTAAAGAAGAGAAAAGACAACTTATTTGAGGACCGTTTTTGTCTGTACAATGGAAATCAATGGGGTCCAAAACAAAACTGTATCCCTTTGACTTTCGTTATATGGACTTAAAAAAAAACACAGTTTTTAAAAATATCATCTTTTCTGCTGCACAGATATGGTTTGAAATGACAAGAGGGTGACATGATGGCATTTCACTTTTCAAACAAACAAATAGTCGAACCAATAGAGTGCATGTGCCCGCTAGGAATGGGCGATATCTTACCATTTGCGATATATACCGGTAAAATTTCCCCCCATGATAAGAATTAGTCTTCCCTCGATAGCAACGATATAGTCTAATTGTTGACATATTTCTGTGTGCAACCGTGCGGAGCGACATGGCGGAAGGCGGACGTGAAACTGAGGAGGAGTTTATCGCTAAATGAGGAGCTGCCTCTACAATCTGGAACTGGTTTGGTCAGGTCTGCAACAAAAATTTTTTTAAAAATTGGTCTGTGCAATGAATAAATGTAACGTTACTACAAAAGCATAAGCGCGATAAAGTTTTGCATGTGTATGAGCCTGTTTACAAACCTGTTGTCCAACAAAGACAATTATTCACATACTTTTACTCAAAATTCACTTCATAACATCAGTCGATTGTTTGAAATAACTTCTTTTTGTGACCAGACATGGTTTCATATCACAGAATGAGGCAAAAATCATACAATTTTATAGTATTCTGTATAGTGATAAAGGCTATGTCGATTAGCATTGCATTATAAATATACTTATTCTTATAAAAATACCCTAGATGGCTTGAAGAACACAGATAAACCATATTCTGTCAAAATCATGCGTTTGTCTTTATGTTTGATCAGTTTAAGCGTTTCTATCCTTTTTTTACTCTGCTACAGCGGTAGCTGGATCAGTCGTCATCAGTTCTATTACATCTGTGATGCATATGTGGAGTTTATGCGTGAGGGCGCCCCCTGGATTTCAGTATGAATAAAACAGACATTACATTACGTGTATACTCACAACAGCCAAGCTATTTTTTTGGTAGAAATAGGAAAGACAATTCTTCTCTCTAAAGAAACAGGAGGGTTTTTTTTTGTCTCTCAGTGGATGCAAGTGAACTATCGTCATTGATATCCTTATCACAATAAATACAAGAAAATACTGTGATATATTTTTAAGTCCATAACGCCCATCCCTAATGCCCGCCCACTTTTTCAGTCGCACTGGAAAGCGTTCCCATTCATTTTTCCCATAGGGATTTTAAAAAAAGTCTTCATTAACGCATTATAAGTCATAAACCAAACCAACCAGCTACGAGGTGAATCACAACATTACAAAACTTTCATTTCAAGCAAAAAAATATATGAAAATCAAACAAGACTGCAATCCCATGAAGCTTTACATATCGAATTAAAAATCAAATCTATTAGTTCAACAGTTGCTGTTTGGATCCATAAAACACTATATATTTTAAGTACATTGCAAAATGTGCATATATACACACCATTATTTAAGTACTTTGAGAGCATAGAGAGAGACTTGATTATGCGCTTCATGGGAGTCGGCGGAGCTAAATATAGACTTTGGTGCAATTTGTTCTCGGTGACTCTCTGATTGGTGGAATTTTCTGTACAGCATCATGGGTAATGTACCATCACGGAATTCTGCTATTAAACATGATTATTTTAAGAATAAGCTGAATTAATGTGAATTGATAGCATAGAAAGGATATGCAATCAATTAACAGCCTCGAATCTCACAGTAGATCTGTCTTTAAAGGTTTATCAGTTTTTGTTAAAATCAATTTCCCTATATAGAAAATGAATGGAGCCCATGTTTTCTTTAGAAAATATGGAAATGTAGTAAAAAATCCCGCACAGTCATTGTGCTGAAGTGTTGTGTAACAGGTTCAGGCCGTTGTCTTGCATATGACAGTGATTTAAACACTTGAACAGAGTTTAAGGGTCACAAATCAAAGCCAGACAATCCCAGCGCCAATTAGCTAAGGATGGGAACGAGGCTGTTTCTAAGTATCCCACTGCTTGTTCAGTGTGCTGTTTTATGAACATTCAGTAGATTGTGAAATCCCCGGACATCTTGAGAACAGCTTCAGATGATCATGTAATTCCTCCATATGAGTAACAGCTGGAGAAAGGGCTACTCTGGAAAAACAGGGACAAATAACAGCCCTAAAATCGTCAAATATTTATAAAGCACAGTGGAAGATCCGTACAATGGATCTGTTGGATTAGTGACTGGATCAGTATTCACAATGCTTTCTTCGGCACGTAACTTTTCCTAGAGCTCCCTGAAGGAAAAACTGAAAGGGAAAGGAAAGACGTAAGGAGTCCAAATGCCTTCTCGGATTGCTGAGTCTGACAGTTTGCTGAGTATGAAGAAAATGTTAAAAGGCCAACAAAAATAAGCAAGCACTTACTTACTGAATTATATATACATATATGTATGTGTGTGTGTGTGTGTGTGTATATATGTATATGTATATATATATATATGTGTGTGTGTGTGTAATATATATATATATATATATATTATATTTCAGAACAGCATTCTTAAAAAAACCCTCCCACATTTATTGCTGGATTTTTATTCTAAAGTAAAACAACAAAAAAACTATAAATAAATAAAACTATAAGCAATAAGAAAACAACCAAATAAAAATAAATAATAATAATAATAAAAAACAATATATAAAACAATAAATCAATAAAACACAAACTAATAAATAAATGCTTGATTTGCCAACGTTTTCCAGATTAGTGCCATCAGATTTCTGAAGTACATACTTGGTGTTTTCTTCATTTGAATGATATCCATGTGCAAATAATTTTTTATTTGTTTTAATTACTGTATTAATTACTTTTTTTTTATTAATTATATCTGTGAAACATCCCATGCTTGTAACATTTGAATTCTGATTACAAAGTCTACATGTATTTCTGTCAGTTGCTTCTTTCTAATTTCACTCTGTGTGGACCAGCATTCAGTGTGATTCACACAAACCCTCTTCAGATTTCTACCCCTTCCTAGGACCCCTTCCTTTATGGCTCAGGACTCCCATATCACCTAAAACACACACACACACACACACACACACACACACACACACACACGACTCCTCTGCTTCCAAAGACAGCCTCTATTTCCTGCCTGAAAGGTTTTATAATGTCTTTGCGCTTCCTAACGTGCTCCTTTCAAATACTAACTGTCCTGAAGATGCTGCTTGAGGTCATGTGACACTGGGGTTAGTTGTCACATGTAGAAGTGGAAACCAGAAACACAAGGTATTTTTTTAAATTGTCGTTGGCAGTGTTGGGCATGTTACTTTAAAAAAGTAATTAGTTATAGTTACTAGTTACTTCTCACAAATAGTAACTGAGTTACATCATTATAAAAGTAACTAATTACCAGGGAAAGTAATTATTGTACATTATAAGTAATTATTGAACATTATAAAAAATGTTCAAATGTCAAATAACTTTGGATGCCCCCAATATTAAATATGTTACATTAATGAAATGGACACTAAAAAGAATAAATTATTATTATGAAACATTGTACATTAATGTACACTATTTATCTACTGACACTTAGTATCAGTCAGTCAAGCATTATAATATAATATTATGATAATTGAATATTATATGATGATAGAACTTTAGTAATTAGAATAACCAAGTATGAATGCATATTTGTCATCAATATAAAACTCACCAAGGATTAATGAGCTGCTGGGTTCATGAATATTAATCACGTTGTCTACGTTCGCTCGAATTGATTTGTTGAAATCAAAACTGTGATGATAATAGGTGAGCGCCAGCCAATGAGATTGTCGTTTGCGCATTAGTTCCGCCCATTACCAGAGAACCCGGCAGTTCTTAAAAGCTGAAGAATTCCAAAGGAACTCCGTTATTTTGACAGGAAAATACAACACAGAATATCGTTTACATGTAGCGCGTCAATTCTGCAAGTTATGGAAGACTCTCTTGCTCTGTATCTTTCTTTGCGTGCGTGTATGTGAGAGAAAGCGACGGCGAGTCGTGCTTCACACTAGAGTTTATGGTACGTCAAATACAGATACAATGCGCATCCATTCAGATGAACTGAAACATTGAATTCTAATAATATAATATAGTAACGCCACATTTTATTGTCAGTAACGGTAACGGCGTTGTAACGGGGGAAACAGTAATTCGTTTGATGACTCGTTACTGAAAAAAATAACGCCGTTAGTAACACCGTTTATTTATAACGCCGTTATTCCCATCACTGGTCGTTGGCCACATTTTTGTTGGGGAAAGTCGTTACATGTGTGTGTGACGTTGTCATTTTATACAATTTATTAATTATAATTTATGTTATAGTGTGACAACATGCCCTGCAATTAAGGCATATTATATGCAGCTAACTGTAAATACAAGTTGAAAACATGCCAATCAGGTCCGAATTGTACAATACTGTTCAAAAGTATGGGGTCAGTAAGAATTCATTTTTAGAAATGAATTTAATAAAAAGAGTTTTATTTAGCAAGGATGCATTAAATTGATCAAAAGTGACAGTAAAGATATTTATATGTTACAAAAGATTTCTATTTCAAATAAATACTGTTCTTTTAACCTTTCTATTCATCAAACAATCTTGAAAAGCAAATGTATCGCAGTTTCCACAAAAATAATAAGCAGGACAACTGCAACTGTTTTTAATATTGATAATCATAAGAAATGTTTCTTGAGCAGCAAATCCATATATTATAATGATTTCTGAAGAATCATGTGACACTGAAGATTGGAGAAATGATGCTGAGAAATCAGCTTTGAATCACAGGAATAAATTACATTTTAAAATATATTCATAATTTGTTTTAAATTCTAATAATATTTCACAATATTACTGTTTTACTGTATCACTGATCAAATAAATACAGCTTCGATGAGCATAAGAGAATTCTTTCAAAAACATTAAAAATCATACCAACACCAAACTTTTAAACAACCGTGTAGGTGATCCACAAAAACTAAAATAGTGTATGATAAATGGAGATGATAGTTAATGAATAGTACAAAACGAAGAGCCTCAAAAATGACCCAAGATCCGAATCACTTACAGTATGACTCAGAGTTTCACAAGCAGGGCGACTATTCAAAAACCTCTTGTATCCAAAATCAACACACAAAGATGGATAATTTGTGTTAGTGGCACCAAACCTGGAACCCTGAGCAACGTTCTGATGGGAGAATGGTTTCATGAGTCATCACTTTCCTACAGTCTACCGACGTCTGGAGAAAGTCAATGGATGGTTTCAATACAAGTAACTGTTAAACACTGAGGGGAATCATCAAGTCCAATGATAGGTCTGTATGGGCAATAATATCAGCCAATATGAGGCCACTGTACAGGAAATCGTCCCACATTCACATGGCTAAACACAATTAGAGTGGTTTTGGAACACCAGAATATGGCTTTTCCAATCACCAAATCCAAAAACTATTATTAATGGACATTTTGGAGAAGAACATTTCCACGTCCTTTGAATAAGAAGGTTCTTCTCAAAACTGGAAAATATCCCTCAACAGAGTAAAGTTAAATAGTCAAACTTTGAGATTTGAGAAAACAAATGTTGGAATTAAACAGGCTGTGTAGCTCGGTGAGAACATGTTAAAGTTCCATACAAACTTTTTATTGTCCAACGCACCATAAAGCAACACCCATATGAGTGATTTAAATGCCATGAAGAACATCTTCAGGTCATACATCACTCCAAAATCAAAAGAAAAAGTAGGATTTTGGGGTGAAATGAGACAATTTTACTACATCCTACTTTCATCGTCCAAGGTTGCTCTTTGGATTTTATTCGACTTGGATCAGATTGCCAAAAAGGAATCTAAATCTTTGAGTAAAGTCAAGCGCTTCACCAGCGAAGGCTCAGATTTGCAGATGCTGTCCCGTGTAGCTCTGCTCTGTTCATCTTCTGATATCAGAAATGGTCTCTCTGCTTTAACTTTGTGGGCTGCTGCGATGTTAACAGTTTTAATGTCATATTTAACATTATCACACACATGTGGCTGTAACACACCCACCCACCACTCACACACTCACATCTTTCCCACTCCACTCCATCTTGTTGAAACAGCAGTGAATTACGCAAACCCATTTGGAAAGTGGGCTTTAAGTGAGAGCAGATGTTGGATGTATGCATTAGGCTCAAAAAAGACAAATATATTTTTTAAGATCTTATACAAATATTGCATTAACAGACTAATGACGGCAATTTTTGCTATGTAATATCTCCAAACATGATCTACACTTGCTTACAGATGTTAAAAATCACACTTTTAATGGCTAAACAAACCCCTGACCCTTAGTATTATACACTTCAGCAATTAACCTGTTCCAGAAATGTTTGTGTTATAGACATAAATGATTCCTCAAACCATGTGTCTTGTTGAGAGATATGCTAGCACTTCTATATGTCATCAGACTAAGCCATTTTGGAAAACAATACAATGGATCAAAAACTGACTCTGTGGGCACTTTTGACTTGAAAAAAATAAACATCCACTTAGCAACCACCCAAAGAACAATGATCCATAACAGAACATCCTAACAACCATTCCTAGCAACCACATACTGTAGCAATGTGCTAAAATCTGAGAATATAAATGTGTTACTACTGCAAACTGCAAAATTCACTTCAAGTAAAATTAGTATGTATATACACAGTATATGAGCTGAAATGATATGTATACGTATGTATGTGAAAAGCGCTATACAAAATAAACTCTAATTGAAATTAATATATGGTGCTGATTTTTCAGGAATAAAACCAGAAAAAAATAGTGAAATAAATGCTGAAGAAATTCCTGGACAGGATCTGCCAAAATCCAGAGATTCATTTTCTTGAATGAGTAAACCATGGGAAACACGCTAATGTACTGGAGACACTCTACAATATAAATACAGCGTCACATCTTGGACACCAACCAACCATGACAGAGCCAACTAGATAATATCTGAGTTACTCACTTAACTCATTATTGTTTTAAACTCAAATTAACCCATTAATCCGTAATTATTGCAGCATATATGATGACCACACATACAAACTAACCGATAACACCTACATAAACAGTCTGTGAGAACTAGATATAACATCACTCAAGCCAGCTGTCCTAGAACATCCAGATGTTCAATATATTTCATTTATATATTAGTTGAGGGAGAAGGGCCAACAACGTGGGTTAATTGAAAGGTTCTACACTCTTGAAAACAAAGGTTCCAAAAGTGATGTCATATTTTGAATTTCCTAAAGTGAACAGTTCTTAAAGGGATAGTTGACCCAAAAATGAAAATGTACTGTTAATTTACTCACCCTCAGGCCATCCAAGAAGTAAGTGCCTATTTTCGTCTGTAGAGCATTAAAGAAGATTTTTAGCATGGTCCTTGGTGATTCATAAAATGCAAGTCAGCAGCTACACGTTTTTGAGAATAAAAAAGAAAAACATATCAAGGAACTTGAAATTAATACCCATGGTCTTATGAAGCAAAACGATTAGTTTGTGCAAGAGAATTAAACATTATTTTCTAGGGCTGGTCTGAATACCATTTTTTGAGCTTCGAAGCTTCGGTAGTCATCAACACTGAATATTCGAAGCTTCGGAGGGAGGGGCTGAACATATTCTTCTCTCTAATAAAGGCAGGAATCTCTGTGTGTCTGTCTGTCTGTTTGCATTTTTATTATGTCGAGAACCGTTCATCCAATCGACTTCACGCATGGCAGGTGTGTTGCTGTGGACCCAAGGGATAATATGGACACGCGACACGTTCAGAATTAATAAACTTTTAATAAACTACAGAACAGCGCGAGCCGGAAGCGGCGCACCTCACGCGGGCAGGGCTTATATCCTCCGAGAACGGACACTGCACTAGTGATACAAAACACACAGGTCTGTTAAGAGCAATACTTTTAATAAGGCAGCCTAACATTTTTCTAACAAATGATCAGCACAGTAATTACTGACACCGTAAAGGGTAGGCTATTTAAATAAAAGAAGAACGAAAAATAAATGAACGAAGTTTAACGAACTGTAATAAATAAAGAACACGGTAGCATAGTTTCAATAACAGCAACACACATTTTAATTAACGAACAGTTTAAATAAAATAAATTTTTTATGACTGCCGTATTCTCAAGTATTTTCCAAGCAAATTAAGTGAACGTTTTTATCATGTGTAAAAATACTGGATTAACATGGCGGATAAAAGCAGCTCGTTTTTTTTTACACCAACAATATACTACAGGCGCAGTACTTACAGAACTCAGGTGATTTTTCAAACTTGATGTACTGCTGTAAGCCACTCAAATCGCATATTTGGTACACTGCCTTTGTCTTGTTCTCACTCAATTTAAAGTGCTCCCACACAGCTGAGGTCTTCGGCATTTTTGTCTTCTCTTCCAGATGAACCGTGACATGACATGACATTCATGACGTTCACTCATGGGCGATTCATATTAAAGCGCGAATGAGAACCGTTTTGTGGGGGATGCCAGGGGTTCGAAAAAAAAAAAAAAAAGAATATTCGAATCTCAAAATTGAAAATCGGCTCTGGATTACAGGTAATAATATTCAGTTTCTTGCACAGACCAATTGTTTAGCTTCATAAGACAATCAGGAGCAACGGGAATTCATTTTTTACTACCAAAACAGGCAGCTACTGACTAAAATATCTTCTTTACTGTTCTACTCAAGACAAAAAGTTATCTACATCTTGGATGGCCTCATGTAAATCAACAGCAAATTTTCATTTTCGCTTTGAAAGAACCAAGAGAGAAGAACATTTGAATCATCTGAAGGATCTTTCACTACAAGGTTTTACCGATGTTAAAGATTCTTCATGGAACAACAGAAGCCGACAGATAGTAAATGGATCCATACCTTTTTAGGAGCTCGTGACAGAGGTTTCCTGATGGGTTTGGAGATCTCAGGTCGTTTGGACACCGAGCCATTGCCCTGTTTACTGGTGGACGGTGAAGGTGAAGGGGTCATGGCTGAAGGGCTCATTCGGATGGCCATTTCCTCCGTGCAGGTGAGACGCAGGCTGCGAAAGTACTCGTCAGTCTCTCGGTCAACCACCAGCAGTCTGGTCTCATGTTCCACGGCTTTGATCCGCTGCACCACCTGAGCGTAAGAGAAAGCAAAACTATAGGATGAGCTCTAAGAGATGTGCTTTCCACCACACTGCATACTACAACATGACTTCAACATATGAACATGTTAGTATGTCTGAGCAGAAAGACAGATCTGGCCATAAGGTCTTGTGCTGTAATGCTGTAAAGCCTCCAGCTGCTATCACAGCTTCAACACTTTATTAGTGTCAGTGCAACTAAAGATTTGCAAGGAATTTCATTGTGTATTCACAAGAACATTTTCCACTTAAGTAAGAGTTTCTCCACAAGTTTCTGTGGAAGCTTGTTTCCGCTATGGAATAAAAAATAAGCAAGGTAATTGTGACAATTTCTTTTTTTTTGTCGGAATTTCAAGATATAAATTTGCAATTGTGAGAAAAAAAGTCATAATTGCAACATAAAAATTCACAATTAACTTTTTCTGTTTGAAACAAGAAAAAGGAATGGAGACGTGAAAAAAGAAAAATTTGAAATGCGAAAAATTTGAAACTTGAAATTGCAAGAAAATTCGGAATACTGACTTTACATCTCACAATTCGGACTTTTTTTCTCTTATAATAAAATATTGCAATTACCATTTTAAATTTTTTATTTAATTCTGTGGTGGTAAAGGGCTTCCATAGGGTTATTATATGCAATACTCTTATATTTTCCATGTAAAATTGTTTCCATAGCCAAAACCTTCTTAACTCGAACAAACGAATATCAGATGACACCCTCTGCTGTTTATACAGGTCTTTTATACACACTTCAAAAGGTTGGACACACTGACACATTCAAATATCTGTTTTATACATTTAGAATAACAGTAGTCATTGAAACCAACACAAATAGCAAAACAATTGAAAGTTGAATTGTCAGCATCATTACTCCAGTCTTTAGACTGAGTCACATGATCCTTCAGAAATCATTCTAATATACTGATTTGCTGATCAATAAACATTTCTTATTATTATCAATGCTGAAGTCAACTGTGCTGCTTAACATTTTTGTGGAAACCGTGATATATATTTTCCTGGACACTGTAATGAATAGAAAGTTCCAAAGAACAGCATTTATTTAAATACAAATCTTTTGTAACATTATGTTTTTACTGTCACTTTTGATCAATTTAATGCATCCTTGCTAAATAAAACTATTAATTAGCTACTTTTTTTTTTTTACTCTTACTGACCCCAAACTTTTGAACGTTATAGTATATAACTAATTAATTAGCTATAGCCCTGTTCCACAGACAAGGTTTAAATCTAGTCCCAGACTAAAATGTAAGTCTGAGCCGTTTCAACTGGGAAAAAAAAACAAAATCTTGCACTGATTGATCTTAAAATATATATATAATATATCATTGCCTTTGCTTTGTCTCAAGATGGACACCAGTAATGTTTTTTTTTAATAATTTTTTTTTTTTTTTTCTAAGGCAAGTTTCTAAAAATCACTTAAATGTCCTAATCCTGGTTTAGTCTGTGAAACCAGGCCAAAATATATAATGTTTAATTACCTCATAGAGCATTTTTACACACTGGTGTGTTATTACTAGCTTACACTCTTAAAAATAAATGCTCCAAAAGGGGGTTTTCACAGCGATGCCATAGAACCCGTTTGGGTTCCCCAAAGAACCTTTCAGTGAACAGTTATTAAAAGAACCATTTTTTTAAATAATCCAGAACATTTTAATAATCCAGAGAACCTATTTCCACTGTAAAGAACCTTTCGTGGAATGAAAAGGTTCCATGGAAGGTAAAGGTTCTTTGTGGAACCACTGGTGCCAATAAAGAAGCTTTATTTTTAAGAGTGTAGGCTACTAAAAAAATCGCATAATAATAGAAACGCGCATCACAGCCAGTGTAAGGTGAGCTCTCGTGAGGGTGGAGTATGTGAGATCAGCACAGGTGTGCGATGTACCTGATGGTGTGCCTCTCTCTCCACGTTCTCGCCGTTCACCTCCACCACACGGTCACCCGCGCGCAGTCCCGACGCCTCCGCCGGGGACGCGCGCTCCACTTTCCGTATGTACTGTCCGGTTTTTCCTTTCTCTCCGTGCAGATGAAACCCGTAGCCGCTCTCTCCTTTCTTCATCACACACAACCGAGGCTTCAGATCGCTTGCCATTGTATTCCGCTTTCGCCTTCACGTCCAAACTTGCGATAAAATCCAAGCGTTATTTTGTTTTTTCGAAAACTTAATGCAAAGGTTTACAAACAAGCATCGTTAGCCTTTGGGTTATTGCACAGCCCGCGGTGTTTTGCAAAAAAAAAAAAAAAAAAAATGTGCATGCAAGTATCCGGCGCAGTGCATTAGTTATAATAGACAAAAACCATAAGAATCGAGTCCGAATCGATCATATGCTTCTGCAAGAAAAATGCAAAAGTGGAGCCGGCGAAGCAGACTGTGTAACTACCTGTGGATGTTCACAGACGCATCCAAATCTGGTCCATGAGACATTCTGCCCACGGAGAGAGGAACGCAACTGGTGCCGCTGTCCACTGACAAACTGCGTGGCGCGGAGTAAGACCGCCCATTAACAGCTTCATCAGAGACGCGCGGAGAGAAGCAGCCAAAGAGCTTCGCGGCGGTGCCTCTGCGTGCCTCGTGAATATATGTTTGTAAACAACGACTTTAACAGTGAAAAGCGGACACTAACTTTTACTGTGTATAAAAATAGTCTGAACACTACGCAAATAATACAGTTGTTGAATTTAGAAGGAATTTCAAGTCTTCTGAATTACTAAATATAATAATTTAAAATGCGTCGAGGTTCGTCTTTCGCGACGCTTTAAATTGCTATTTCGCGGTACGAGCTCAGTTATTTTACAAATTATATATAGGCTAGCCCTATAACGTTTAAAGCAGGACAGGAAACCTTCAAGAAACCTTGTGATACATAAAAAAATAGAAAACTACACACATTGTAGCAGCGCGAAGGCGGTATTTTGTTATGGTTACATCTTCACGCGAACTAATTTCTGTTCGTTGTTTATTTGGCGGTGCTTAAATGTTAAATATTAAAAATATTAAATATGTTTTTTTTTTTTTTTTTGGTAACTACACAACCCTAATGAAAAAAAAAACAATAGACACCATCAGGAAATTTGTAATGGTTTTACTGGTTATAATGGGAATTATAGAATTGTATTGGTTTTAATGGAAACTGTTATGGTCCCTGTGGGTCTCTATTGGTAATTGGTCACCTTCTATTGGTGGCTTGTTAAAACCAATAAATCCTAATGGAATATGTCCCAAAACACACTACCAAAAAAAAAAAAAAGGTTTTAGTGTTTAAAAGTTAATAGATTGAAAGTATTGTAATTGTATGTGTAGTGGAAACCATTAGATTTTTTTTTGTGATGGTTCTATATTTTTTTCTTAGCAGGGATATTAGCTACTTACTATTATAATAACAATAAATTATGCATAATTATATGCAAGTAACCCGAAGGCAAACCCTAATCCTAAACCTAACCATATAGTAAGTAGGCTACATGTAGTTAATTAATATTACTCAGTACTTAAACGTATGCACTTTAACAAGGACGCCTTAAAATAAAGTTTAACTTTTTTTTTTTTTTTTTAAATACTTACATGTAATAAATAAATACTTTAGAGGGGGTTGAAACCTATAATTGCCATCCTGCAAATCAATAACAGTCCAGTAAATGCATCTGGACAACAAGCAACATAAGTTGGCTTCAGCGCGTGAATGAACGAGGAAGAAAGGTGCACGACCAGAAGAGAGAAAGTATTTGGCGCTTATAGCAGTCTCATGCGCACCTTCGCATAAAATATCAATAAATAATGTGAATTTGAGAACATTTCAGGTCACAACCCACATATAGGGCAACCACGCACATTGTGGGCTGATCTTGCTGCACTCTAGCGGCGGAGAGAAGAACTAGCGAGGAGCAAGTCACATGACTGCTGCATTCCATCAGAATCACTATTAATAAGACCGTCTAATGTTACACAGAAATATAAGGCGTTTCTTTAGATATTCATATTTATAAATCTAATTATAAATATCTAGTATGTATATATATATAGTTTTTATTTTTTCCATTTAAATATTTGTTAAAGTTCTAGTGATTTCATTGTGTTGTCATTAATTATTGATTACTCATTGATAGATAGATAATTACTATCTATCTATCTATCTATCTATCTATCTATCTATCTATCTATCTATCTATCTATCTATCTATCTATCTATCTATCTATCTATCTATCTATCTATCTATCTATCTATCTATCTATCTATCTATCTATCTATCTAGGTTCATTAAATGAAAACTGATACCATAAACATTGCAGTTACTTGAAATAAAATAATCATCTGAAAAAATAAAATATGAAATATAAAAATATAACATGCATGGTTTAAAAAAAAAAAAGCTAAATAGCACATTTCTCCAGCGTAGTGAGGCTTTATAAAAAGGCTATCCTAGACTTTTTCCGTTGGTTCCGCCAATTATTTTTTAAGGGTATAAGATGTCATTAAACATTCTCGTTATATAACCAAATCGCCTTACAAATGCATAAAGTATGTATTTTTAATAAATTGATTTTGTGATATTGTTTTTTATAACCTCTCTTGGAACCACTGAACTGAGATGCAGGAACATGTTGGGCTGCAATTTATAAAAGAGCAAAATGATGGCCATCACTGGCTACTTGCATGTGTTAGACTGCTGGCAATTAGGAAGAAACATTGACACTCAAACATGTCTTGGTCATGTGATTTTAGCAGATTTTGACTGATCTGAAGATCATACTGCAGTATCACTGGGTCATACAGAAACGGCAGTAAAAAGGAGCTTACACAAAGTAAAGAATGAATCATTCCTAATACTCACCCGCATGTTTTCCCAGACTTGTATGACATTCATTCTTCTGTAACTAAGGGTACTTTAAAAATAAAATTGACATTTTTTAGGTGAACTTATTTTAACCACTCAACTTTTAAACCATCCATAAAATTAAATAAATAAAACAACAATACAAATACCATCAAAATTAAAATTCTTTACTGGTACAATTCATAGTACTGTAGCCATTTCATAACAACAAATAAACAAACAAAACTAAATAAAAACAGACCAATATGCACTGAAAAGCATTTTACAAAAACACACTGCACGAAGTCCTATCTCTTAGCTAAATTTCCATAAAATAAATAGTCATGAACAAATCAATAGTATTTTACAAAAGACTCTTTTAGGTCAACACAGCGTTGACGACGCAGTTCAATAAACGAACCCCTGACTTTTCAAACATATCCAACGAATCACATAGGACTTGTGCAACTTACATTTCCTTTATATAGACATAACAGTGCATCGTCTACTTGAACTAAAATGCTTAACACAAAAAAAAAGGAAAAAGATGAAGACAGGGCGCACCTCTTTATGTAAAATAAACACTGATATAAGTCCAATAAAAAGGTCTAATTACAATAAGTTACATTCCTGCAGCGAATCTTGACTGTGATATGACTACTGACGAGAGAAACAAACAAGTGAGTGTTTCATGTCCAGTTTTGTTAAAATGTACACATATTAGTCCACATGCTCACATCCAGTCCATTCCTTTCTCTAGAGAAACCATCTGAGGTCAAGCCAGTGTCTCTTGCAATTCATGGCTGTTATAAGTTTATTTCTTAAATGTATAAAAACAAAAAAAAAAAAAAAAAGAACAAAAAAAGAAGAAGTGCCTGTTGGGTGAAAACTTGCCTGGGTCATATTCCACCCTATAAAAATAATATAAATACATTTAAAATTATTAAAGTATTTCC
Source organism: Acrossocheilus fasciatus (assembly GCA_036784905.1). NCBI lineage: Eukaryota > Metazoa > Chordata > Actinopteri > Cypriniformes > Cyprinidae > Acrossocheilus > Acrossocheilus fasciatus. The sequence continues at coordinate 28,872,875 of CM071940.1, read as the reverse complement.
ACTCTCAATAATTATTGCAACATATTTTTTAATTACAATATATTTTTTAAATGTATTACAATAAAAAAAAAAAAACAATTCAAATGAGCTCAAGTTAAAAATAAGTAGAACAAATGCAATCGTAAATGTCAAAAAAAAAAAGGTTTAAATAAGGTTTTTTTTTTTTGCATTACAGCAATGAGAAAGCTCATCTTAATGAGACTTTTTTTTTTTTTTTTTGAGGAAAAATGCTTATTTTTGAAGAAAATAATTTCACAATGCAAAAAAATCATAGTAGCCCTAAAGTAGGATTAATTTAGAAAATGATTTGGGGTAAAACATGACCCAGACATATTCTCATCAGGTTTTGTGAGATTAACTGGTTTAGTGGTTGTAAAGGTTTTTATAAACTACCAAACACTCCCTCTGATAGCAGATGGCCACGTCAAAGCGGCAGTGACCAGTGAACGAGCTTCCTGAACTTCACTCCTCTCTGTACATTCAGAAAACAGAAGGAAAAAAAACAAATGTACACAGAATGAGAGAAGCGTGTTCTGTCTGAAGGCACAGATACCTCTACGGGTGAGAGCGTATGGGGCAGGAGCGTAACATGAATCAGTGCAAGAACAGGGACTTGGGAAGGAAATGAGTGGGAATCCTTAGCTTAAACGCATTGCTCTTTCCCGCTGTGCTCCTTGTAACTCTGTTTCGGCCATCATTCATATTAAAGTCTTGAAAATGTGTCTAGCAAGCCCAGTTTCGTCCGTGCTGTTTCCAGCGTTTCCTGTATGTACATAAAGGGTTATATAGTAATGTACAGCGGGCCTGATTACGGAGTGTGAGGTTTGCCGTGAACTCTGAAGCGATACAGGCAGGTGTATTCGGGATGACCCCAGTTTGACAGCACTCGCATCTCAATGATCTGAAAGGCCTTGTCGTTCTTCTCCTGGGAATAATAGCAAAGTGAAACGTGGTCAGAACTTCATTGTAGCTCTATTCTAAAAGCTAGCAAGCAGCATATTAACTAAAACTAAATGAAACGACTGGTGTGGAACATAAAGAGCACGGAAGACTCAATGCAACATTTATTCCAACACAGTTTGACAGCAGCATATTGCTAAGCTAATAACACTTGTTTTTATTACTAGCTTTTTGCAATGCATGCTGGGATAGCTTTCCCTGAAAATGATACATGCACTGCTGAATTTGGCCCAAAATAAAAACACACTTTGCATATTGAACTATTTATCTTCTGTTGCTGCCAACCTTTTGAGAAATCCTCGTTTAATTTCTCCCAAAATGTAGTTATATTTCTTTCTAGATTCCATTTTATTTATATAATTAAATGTTACTAACCAATAAGGATTTAACAATTTAATCATCTACTAAGATTAACAATAATAGTTCCCTATGAATTTTTTTTTTTTTGGTCCGTTTAAATTTTTAATACAAATGTATTATCAAAAACAATAGTGATAAAATTAATGCATAATATTTAAACAATTTAATCAATCTTTTAAAAAGTAAACCAAATGAAGAATTTCTTTAAAATTTTTTGGCAAACAAAGTGCTGCACAACAGAGGTTTACTGTTTAAATGATCACATGGGTGAAAAATAGAGTGAAATTACTTTAAAAATAATGTTTGAATCATCTGTAGTCATATATATATATATATATATATATATATATATATATATATATATATATATATATATATATATATATATATATATATATATATATATATATATATATATATATATTTTTTTTTTTTTTACTATGAAAAGAACATTCTACTGTAAAACAGCAATATATAGTATTTCTTTTATAATTTCTTATTCATCAGAATTTGGCCGAATCCTGTAACATTCCATGTTAAACAGTAAACTATTTCAATGACTGTTTTCTGCATATTCTGTATGTACATATTTTACCATAACTGGGAAGATCTGGAGTGATTCTCCATCTTCTTGATAGGTGTAGTCACCCAGCAGTTTCCCTTCCTCCTGGTATTCATCATCCAGTCCCTGTGGATACAGACAGCAAGACTTACATGTTGCACAACATGGGATTACACACCAACACTTAACAACTACTTAAAAAACTCATTTGGGTCAAGCATAAATATATGCAAGTACACACTCATAAATCAGACGCAAGTGTGTATTCTTACATAGACAGAGAATCGGCGTGGTGCGCTGCTGATGTTTCCAGAAGGAGAGAGGCTTTTGGAAATATGCTCCAGGCAGAAGGAGGTAGGGATCACGCTTAAAGAGAGCCTGATCACCAGATAACCCTGGGAGCCTTTAAACGCCCAGCAGTTTCCTGGGTACATGTCCGGCTGTAAGGCAGACAGAAATTCACATCATACATCTTACATGTTAGGACAAAATATATATATCACCTACATGTTTTCAATTTCAAGACTCTACTCACCTCTATCTATCGGTTTGAGCTAAATAAAAGTTGCATTTACTGATGTGCATGATGCACAGCCAGTGTGTAGTTCAAGGTTTTACCTGGATGACGACCCGAGGCGACTGTGAGAAGTACCACAGCGGGATTCCAAACAGGCTCATCAGTGCCGTTTTAGTCTCGTACGTCTCGGAACAGCGTGTGCTGAGGATACTGCCACCTGCACACACATCAGCCTCATGTAAATACCTCTTTACAGGGTTAGTGATGTTTATACGGGTTGTGTGTTTTGTAGCTGCGCTTACCTCCAGACTCCAGAGCGTAGTCCACCTGTCCGGTGCGATCCTCAGAGTACAGCTTCAGCGCACGCTGGACGATCAGCTGGACTTGCTGAGAAACACACAGCCGTTATTAGAAGAGATTTAAAGAGAAGAAAAAAATTCCTCAATTACAGCCCATTAAATGCATTTTAATTGGATTGTTCTTTTCTCTTCACAGAATTTACAGGTGCATAAGATCATGTCATTAATATTCTAACAGACAGACCGTTTTAGTTAAGATGTGATATTAGCGATCAGCCATTTTAAAAGAGCAAGACGTATACACTTCACTTTTAAGTTTGGGGTCAGTAACGTTATTATTTTTTGTTCAACCAGGGCAGCATTTATTTGATCAAAAATACAGAAAGACTGTAGATATCGTGAAATATTATTATAATTTTAAAAATATCTATTTTCCATTTTAATATATTAAGATAATATATTAATGAATTTTCAGCATCATTACTCCAGTCTTCAGTGTCACATGATCCTTCAGAAATCATACTAATATGCTGATTTGCTGCTAAGGAAACATTTATTATAATTATCAAGGTAAAAAAAAAAGATTTTGGTGCTTAATATTTTTTTGGAGATGGTGATAGATTTTTACTGTGATACTCTCTTTGATGAATAGAAACTTCATCTTTTGTAACATTAGAAATGTCTTCATTATCACTTTTGATCAATTTAATGTATTCTTGCAGAAGAAAAGTATTAATTTGTTTAAAAAACAACAACAACAAAAAAAAACTTACTGACCCCAAACTTTTGAACACTAGTGTATAACAAAACAACAATTGTAGTACCTCCTCTGACATCCCAGCAGCCCCGGCGGTGTGGGCGACGGTCTGAGTAACCGTTTCAGCTGAGAACTGCTGCTGTTTGCCCTCCTGCAGCTGCAGGGACAGATTTCCCAGAATGCTGCGCTCCAGGGTCATGAGGGTCGCAGTGAGGTCAGAGGAGCGAGTGTACTGAGATGCCAGCCAGGGCAGCAGCGGCTCGGGAATCTCTGCTTCACCTCCGTCACGACCGTACAACAGAGCGTACAACTGCTCCTTCACCTGCGCTGACACCTAGGGAAGATATTTGATTGTATCATATTATATATGAAAAAAGCAGGATACATGTATTATGTGCTGTATATAAACATTACATACAGTTTCATGTATGGTGTCGAGTCGGTCGCATTTGCCTTTACATCCCATCACTCCTTGCAGGTCTCCTCTGATGCGGCCCAGCTCTGCTTCCAGCCTCTGAACCTCAGTGAGCAAAGCATCATGCTTCTCCTGAGAGACTCCAACACTGCAGCGGGAAACACAAGAGCAAACATTAAAACTGAGACAGGAGGAGCCCAAAACAACTACTTCAGCTGGTGAATCATTAGCATGTCTACCTGACAGGAGCCTGTACTGGAGCCTGCTGTGTTAGATGGATTTCCTTTGATCGAGAAGAAAATTGAGACAGAATTAGATGAGTAGAATCAATAAAAAAATAAAAAGAGTAATTTTTTGTTTCAGGTGCTAGAATGAAAATATTTTGTGCAATTTAAATGTTTAGAAATAGTAAGATTTATATATAAAAAAAAAGAAAAATAGTACTTATAGTCAGACAAGGATGCATTATTTTGATCAAAATTGACAGTAAAAACAGTAATAAAACATGTTTCTTGAACAGCAAATCAGTATATTAGAGTGATTTCTGAAGGATCATGTGACACTGAAGACTGGAGTAATGATGCTGAATATTCAACTTTGCATCACAGGATTAAATTGCATTTGAAAACAATCAAATAGAAAACCGTTATTTTAATTTGTAATAATATTGAACAATATTAATGCTTTTACTGTATCTTTACTTATCAAATAAATGCAGCCTTGGTGAGCATGAGAAAATTCTCACTGACACCAAACTTTTGAACAGTAGTATATAGCATTTTAAATATTTTCTATTATCTGTTGCAATTTCAGAGTATTTCGTAAGAGAATTTAAAGTTAAATCATCTGTAGTGATGAACATCGGCAAAACAAATCATTTCTGAGTCTGAGGACATGGGAGAACAATCTCTAAACTGTCGTTTCAGTCATTTCAACAAGACCTGAAAAGAGCGTGTTCATACCTCAGTTTTAGAGTTCAGGTTCTTCAGCAGGAGCTCCAGCTCGGCTAGTCGAGCTTCAAGACTCGTCTGATGCTGCACACGCTGTTCCTCAGTCTGGAAGACATTATGAGAGTAAAAAACATTATGATAACAACTAGATAAAATACTGTAGTTTAACATTTGATACAGAAGACAGACATTTCCTCAGGGAAATATCTTTTAAATACATTAATGAAATTTCTGGATAAAATCAATGCCTGGTAACATTAAAAGCAGGACTTTAAAATATGCTTCCATTTTATTTTGTAATATATATATATATATATATATATATATATATATATATATATATATATATATATATATATATATTTTTTTTTTTTTTTTTTTTTTTTTTAAATTTATAATCAACATATTCATGGCAAAAAATACACTTCTAAACTTAAACTTCTTAAACAACAGCATTACAATAACTACATAAAAACTTTCATTTTGTTGTGTGATACAAACTGACAAATTTCCCAGGATTAAAAAAAATAAATAAATCTAAATATCTAACAATAACATTTCTGAATAAAATTCACGAATAATAACATTAAAGATGATGGTCCCATAAAATATGCTTCCACATTTGTTTTTATTTACTTATTTAGTATTTATTTTAAAAGCCATATCAGCTTCAAAGGCAAAAGTCATGGCAAAATATATAAATAAATATATAATTAATGAAAAAACGTTCCCTTCTAAAACTAAATTATAATAACATATTTCAGTTTAATATTTGTATTTTAATGTATTTTTAATGAAAAACATCTAATAATCAAATTTTACAAGAACTTGTTGAATAACATCATTAAAAGCAGGACTGTCCCATAAAATATTTACTTATTGGCGATCACTTTGGAAGTGAAAATAACTAATGATCAAAACAAACTAAAAGAATACAAAACCTAATAGGTAAAGCATAAGACGAGTACTCATTCTGACCTCTGCCCTGCTGACCGCTACTCTCTCCATCTCTCCCTTGAGAGCGGTGAACTTGGGCTCCAGGAGCTGAGAGACCCACAGGCTGAGACTCTCTCTGTCTGTCTGTGTGTTTATCTGATCCTCAAGGGTCTGAACCAAACCCACGGCCTCCTCATGCTGCCGTTTAGCCCTCAGCTCCCCCTGCTGGATGCTTTCCCACAGCGCCGCCACACGCTGCTCCAGCCGAGCCAAACGCTCGCTGTTAATGGACTCTGACGCAGCCTGAAAGAATTCAGATCAGAATTTGATTCAAATTCATGTATTTTTGCTGAATGAATAAACATCTGATTTCACACAAGACTGGTCTTGGTTTGTTACCTGTGAGATCACCGAGGGAGAGATGTATTGTTCTTCAGCAAGTGGTTCTTTTGTGAAAGAAGGTAATGCGGGTAAAGAGGGAAGAGATGGGAGAGAAGGGAGCGGAGGAAGTGATGGGAAAGAAGTGACTGCTGTTTTCCACTCTGTGAGGTTTACAGCTGGAAGGAAGGACAGAGCGATGGGCGGACCGAGGTACCATAATCCTATAAACAGAGAGAAAGGGAAACTTTAAAAAGACAGGATCTCTAAAAAAAAAAAAAAAAAAATCACAGTCTTTGATCAGAAGCTGCTAAAAGGAGTCTATGGACTTTCTGCTGCAAAAAAACAAAGGCATTTCAGAAGTTATTTCGAAGGGATTTCAGTGCTACACAGTCAAATTCAAATTAAGGAGTTGAAGAGGGAGAAAGAAAAAGAGAATGTGTGTGTTTGTGCAATCCTGAATAAGTGTGAAAGTAATCAAGAGAATAAGCAAAACCATCTGGGTAGAACTACGGTTTATTGCACAATTGTGGCTGTTCATCAGTGCCAGTGGTTTGTGAAGGAATGTTCGGATCGTAACAACGTTTCTGTGCCACTAGTGTCACCAAAATGAACTGCAACAACAATGCCTGTTTTTAATAACTTGTCTCTGTATATTAGACTCAAATAGAAGCATTGGAGTCTACCATATTAGTATTTTAAGTGTTTTAACATATTTATGCATATACGTATAACACTACTCTTTGTGACATGCTTTTGATGACCACAGATAGCTTACCCTCATTTTTTTAAATTTTATAAATGAAAAATGTTTATGTTAATGTGTAACGCACTTACAATGGAAGCCTAACAAGCAAGCCTGCGGCAATGTCAATACACATTTAAAATATAACATTGTTACAGAAGTCTAACATTGACTTGCAAACATTACATGTACTAGTACGACTCTAGTGAAATCACTTAGCACCCTTTTCTGTGAAGTTACATTACCATTCAAAAGTTTGGAGTGGGTAAGATCTTTAAAAGCTTCTCAAAGTCTCTTATGCTCACCAGGGCTATATTTATTTGATCATAAATACAGAAAAAAACATTAATATTGTGAAAAAGTACTACAATCTTTTAATTTGAATCTATTAATTCATTTTTAAGGTTTTAGTGCGGTCCATTGCTATGGTGCAAAGAGTGCTCCGTTTATAATCACTAAAAGCAGTCACTCATCTTAGTTCATCGCGATCTCAGTTACGTTATAATCAATGAAGTTCTCTATGCTACACAATGAAACTCTTAATTACATCGCGTCTACACTTTGTTATAATGAGACGACTCGTGCTGACCACAACACCTGAACAAATACTCCAGCGATTCCAGCGGTGAGTGGATTCTAACTTAAACGCCTCTCTGATTGGCTGTTGGGTTCAAGAGATCAACAGATATATCTGTGATTGGCTACATTGCCCAATGCTGTAAAAATACGTTGAAACAGAAACGGATTTCCAAAGCACAAATGCACTGGATAATTTGCCAAATCTGCAATGAAATGCCACTATTACAGCTTTAACTGAGAGTGCTATTGATTTCGTTTGTAACCCCTGCATTAACCCAGTCTTCAGTGTCACACGATCCTTTAGAATTCATTCTAATATGCTGATTTGCTTTTTTCCCTTTTAAATCAACTGAATGGATCCTTGCTAAATTAAAGTATTAATTTACTTAAAAAAATACTTTGATGGTGTATATCTGATCTTTCAACTCATGCATCATCAGCTAAACAAGCAAATCCGGTTACTTTTTCTTGATGTCAGCACAAGATTACCAGGAAGAGACTGGGTGTATCTATCTGCGAAAGACCGTTTTAATGAAGAAAATCTATCTACATGTACACAAGTAATACTTAAGCAAAAGGTCTTTCATTTAGAAAGTATCCCCACCTCCATAAGAACAGTTCAAAGAAGTTAAAAAAAAAAACACACACAAAAAACACTGAAGATTACCTTATGTAAGTGCATGTAACAAAAGTACATGCTTCTGTAAATCTCTGTAAAAGTGTTTCATCATTTATACAGCATCTAACAGATACTTAAATTAAACAAATTCCTTTGACACTAAGCAATAATATTCCTTCAGTGGCAGTGTTACAAATCAGTCCAACTGAAATCTCACCGAACAGCAGCAGTAAGGGTAGCAGAAACAGAAGGAGCTTCAGTAGTTTGGGCAGACACCTGACAGACAGAGAAAACACTCTCAAAAACTACATCATATGCACACCAGTTATAATATTTGCATTCTGAATAAAAAACAAAACAGCATATCACATGATTATAGTACATTACAAATAAAAAAAAAACAACAACAGAAAGACAATATTTATATCAAGGATTAAATACTTCACATTTTTACCTGGTGAGAAGAAAGACATTGATCAGAGACATGAGTGCGACCAGCTGATACCATCCTGTTCCCAGCCACCAGAAGGCGCCTGTCGCTGCTTTCCCTGTTCAGAGCACATGTGTAAGAGCAGAAGAGGAAATTATATGGAGTGAAAGTTGCTCAAGTGACACACTGACAAGTTTAAAAGATTTAAGGAAGAGAATTTTTAGTCAAAGATTCAGAAACAGAGACAGATGGCCTCGAACCACCACGGCTGAGAAGCTAAGAAAGGAAGTGCTGGTTAAAATGATTTGAGTCTTCAGAGAGAAGTGATGTGGGTTCACTGTGCTTGAAAAACGATTAAGTCAAATATATGCGAAAGCCTAATAAGCCACACTGATATGAGGGAATGGAGAAAGCAAGAGACAAAGACAAGCATGCTGGAGTCTGAATATATATATCGACCTGGAGAACACACTGCCAACCACAGAATGGACTTCAGCTTCCGGGTCACAAACGCACCGGCCGAGCTGAAACCTCGGCAAACCCGCAGAAGCCCGTAACCTGGGTGTGTACCATCAAAACAGCCAAAACAGAACACAATCAGACAACATCCTGCGATCCAATCCAGCCCCCCACCCCCCAAATCTCTGTCATTTCAGTGTCTTACATAATAGTCTTTCAGCTAACAAATGGATGAAAAACATAAATGGTGAAAGACACAAAGGTATCTCTCTACTGGAATGAGACACTGAAGTCGACGTCTACTGGGAAGGAGTGTAAAGATCTGAAGGTGTATAACCTGTGTAAGAAACAAGGGCCCACAAGGCTGCGTATACATGGTGGGTGTAGGAATAGCGTTTGTGCTCCGTGTGCATTTCCATGTGCTGTTTTCCTTTACAGTCATCACCTGAAAATCAGCAGGGACGACAACATCAACAAAGATGTGTGTGTTTTCACAGTTTTACCACAGTACATTCATGGAAATAATACAAAGCAGATGAATGAAGTCTAGAGCATACATTCACAAAATAATCAATTCAAAATAACGCAATGCCATTCAAAAGTTTGGGGTCAGTAAAATATAAAATATATATATCTTAAAGACATTAATACTTTTATTCAGAAAAGATGCATTAAACTGATTTAAAGTGACAGTAAAGACATTTAGAATCTTACAAAAGATTTGAATTTCAAATAAAAGCAGTTCTTTATAAAACATTAAGCAGCAACCTTTTTTCAACATTAATATAAGAACAGTTATTTTAAACTGTAATGATATTTCTCAATATTTCAGTTTTTGTGTATTTTTGATCAAATAAATTCAGCTTTGATGAGACCTCTTACCAATCTTTTGAGAAGTACAGTAAATTAAAATCTCAATCTATAAAATAATACATTCAAAATGACTGAGAACTACTGAAAATATAACGTACATCATGTAAATAAAAAACGACTAAGATATACGGACAGGAAGGCAACATAAAAACATCACAAATGGCTCAAGTATCAACTGTAGATACATCCAATGTCCCAGACTCTTGAATTCCCATGTGTCATTCTGTTTAACAACATCATTTGTGACCTTGGACCACAAAACCAGTCATAAGGGTCAATTTTTCGAAATTGAGAATTATACATCAATCGTCTTTAAAGTTGTCCAAATGAAGTTCTTAGCAATGCATATTACTAATCAAAAATTAAGTTTTGATATATTAATGGTAGGATATCTTCATGGAACATGATCTTTACTTAATATCCTAATGATTTTTGGCATAAAAAATATATAATTTTGACCCATACAATGTATTTTTGGCTATTGCTACAAATATACCCCAGCGACTTAAGACTGGTTTTGTGGTCCAGGGTCACATATGTCACATGCTCTGTTGTCCATCAGGCTTAGGTTCTTCCCTTAAACTAGCCATACAAAAACACATAATCTGGAGCTCAGCCCTCATCAACATGGAAATCCACTCTAATTAGCATGTGGTTCACTTAACTCTTTCTTAACCTCTGAGAATGATGGATTATAACCTAATGAGACCAAATACTGATTGCTCCACCTGACAGACTTGTAGAGCAGCTAAAAGACCACTTTGAAAGAGACAAAATACAATCTAGACTTTTGTTGATGCCGTTTCACTACTAAAATATGTTTAGCCACACAAACGTCAATAGCCGCGCTTCCACTATCGGGCCAAAAGAGGGCATGCTAGTGTGTGCCAGGGCCAGTCGCGTTTCCACGGTCACTTCCGGGGCTTGATCGTGGCTCGCCGGTGCTTCCTCAGGGCGGCCAACGGCCTGGGTGTTTTGGCCTGACGAAAAGCTTGGGCCAAAGCGGGCCAACTGGGGCTAGATGAGTGGTTATGAACGAAGGCAGAGTTTCTTCGTGTCTCGAGAGCGTCGCGGATCATTTCATAAAGTTAGCAGCTATAACACCAGCATTAAAGACTTTCAAAATATTTTTAGCTCAAAACTCACTTTCAGACAGCAGCGAGTGTTTGAAGTAACTGCTGTTTGAGTTCCAATGTGGATTATGATCACCATACAAGGCAGAAATATTTATAAGCGATGTAAAAGATTATGCACGCTAGCCATTAACGTAACCATAGTAAACATGGTAAACAAGTTACGACCGTTTGAAGAAATCAGACATCAGCTTCTCATTCTCTATCACAATCGTGTAACATTAAAGCTATTTATTTAGTGCCATCAGTCATAAGTCTCGTCTACACTCCACGCATGTCATAAAACATGGTTTTATGTTCGTTTTGTGATCGCGCTAGTTCCAGTGACTTATTTCTTGTTAGTTTTCTGACAACTTCTCTTTGTTGGTGAAATGATGGGGTTGCAGAGCCGTGTAAAGTGCGGGTTTTAGTGAAGCGCTGCAGAGCTTCTGGCCCGACGGTGAAAATGCATCATGATTTTGGGCTCGGTGCTACAGGTGCGAGGCTATCAGCCCCACCCAGCCCGTTTAAATCACTGGCTCACACTGGCCCGACAGTGGAAAAGCGGCTAATGTCATATGTTAAAATAGTTCATTAGCTGTAGTGCTTTCTGTAGCTGTGGTTGCTTTTGCACTGAAGGATTGTTTACGTATCCTGTGCGTACTTACAGAGTGAGCCGTTGAGATTGAGATGGCTGTCTGCGGTCACCAGGTCTCGCACATTCACACTGCCACAGTAGCTGTCATGAGCTGAAATACAGAGCAAATAAGCACTTCCTCATCTAAGATTCGAGCATGCTTTTCACTTTATTTCACAAAAAGCGAGTGGACATTTTGCATATATATAAAAAAAAAATTACACCTACAGGTGCTGGTCATATAATTAGAATATCATCAAAAAGTTGATTTATTTCACTAAATTCCATTCAAAAAGTGAAACTTGTATATTATATTCATTCATTACACACAGACTGATATATTTCAAATGTTTATTTCTTTTAATTTTGATGATTATAACTGACAACTAAGGAAAATCCCAAATTCAGTATCTCAGAAAATTAGAATATTACTTAAGACCAATACAAAGAAAGGATTTTTAGAAATCTTGGTCAACTGAAAAGTATGAAAATGCAAAGTATGAGCATGTACAGCACTCAATACTTAGTTGGGGCTCCTTTTGCCTGAATTACTGCAGCAATGTGGCGTGGCATGGAGTCGATCAGTCTGTGGCACTGCTCAGGTGTTATGAGAGCCCAGGTTGCTCTGATAGTAGCCTTCAGCTCATCTGCATTGTTGGGTCTGGTGTCTGTCATCTTCCTCTTGACAATACCCCAGAGATTCTCTATGGGGTTCAGGTCAGGCGAGTTTGCTGGCCAATCAAGCACAGTAACACTATGGTCATTGAACCAGCTTTTGGTACCTTTGGCAGTGTGGGCAGGTGCCAAGTCCTGCTGGAAAATGAAATCAGCATCTCCATAAAGCTTGTCAGCAGAAGGAAGCATGAAGTGCTCTAAAATTTCCTGGTAGATGGCTGCGTTGACTGTGGACTTCAGAAAACACAGTGGACCAACACCAGCAGATGACATGGCAGCCCAAATCATCACTGACTGTGGAAACTTCACACCGGACTTCAAGCAACATGGATTCTGTGCCTCTCCACTCTTCCTTCAGACTCTGGGACCTTGATTTCCAAATGAAATGCAAAATTTACTTTCATCTGAAAAGAGGACTTTGGACCACTGAGCAACAGTCCAGTACTTTTTCTCCACAGCCCAGGTAAGACGCTTCTGACGTTGTCTCTGGTTCAGAAGTGGCTTGGTAGCCCTTTTCCTGAAGACGTCTGAGCGTAGTGACTCTTGGTGCACTGACTCCAGCTTCAGTTCACTCCTTGTGAAGCTCTAACAAGTGTTTGAATCAGCTTTGCTTGACTGTATTCTCAAGCTTGCAGTCATCCCTGTTGCTTGTGCACCTTTTCCTACCCAAATTCTTCTTTCCAGTCAACTTTGCATTTAATATGCTTTGATACAGCACTCTGTAAACAGCCACACCTTTCAGTAATGACCCTCTGTGACTTACCCTCTTTGTGGAGGGCGTCAATGTTAGTCTTCTGGATCATTGCCAAGTCAGCAGTCTTCTCCATTATTGTGGTTTCAAAGAACAAGAGATACCCAGAATTTATACTGTAGGGATGGTCATTAATTCAAACTCAAATGTAAATTCTAATTTTCTGAGATACTGAATTTGGGATTTTCCTTAGTTGCCAGTTATAATCATCAAAATTAAAAGAAATAAACATTTGAAACATATCAGTCTGTGTGTAATGAATGAATATAATATACAAGTTTCACTTTTTGAATGGAATTAGTGAAATCAACTTTTTGATGAAAATTGAAAATTTACTCAGGCCATCCAAAGATGTAGATGAGTTTGTTTCAGATTTAGAGAAATTTAGCATTACATCACTTGCTCACCAGTGGATCCTCTGCAGTGAATGGGTGCCGTCAGAATGAGAGCTGATAAAAACATCACAATAATCCACAAGTAATACAGACCACTCCAGTCCATCAGTTAACAAGTGAAAATCTGCATGTTTTTAAGCAACAAATCCATCATTAAGGTGTTTTAACTTTAAACTGATGCTTCTGGCCAAAAAAAAAAAAGTCCATAATCCATAATAACACTTCCTCCAGTGAAAAACTCCATCCTCTGTTGTCCTCTCACATCAAAATCCACCCACATATTTGCTTGGAGCTGTTTTGGCTTGATCTGTGCATACTTATCTTACAATTCAGAAAGATAACTTTTTCACTACAGAAAGCAATATCATGGATCGAGGAATCGTATTTCAGCAGGAAGCAAGGGTTTTAAGAAAAAAAAGTCTTGATGATGGATTTGTTTCTTACAAACTGCTGCTTTTCATTTCACAAGACATTAACTGATGGACTGGAGTGGTGCGGATTACTTGATTATTGTGATGTTTTTATCAGCTGTTTAGACTCATTCTGACGGCACCCATTCACTGCAGATAATCCATTGGTGAGCAAGTGATGTAATGCTAAATTTCTCCAAATCTGTTATGATGAAAAAGCAAACTTTTCTTCAAAATTTTCTTTTTTGGTTAAACTATTCCTTCAATGAAGTGTTTTGAAATATGAAGAGGTGATGTTTGCGACTTGACATGATCATGTCCTCACCTGTCTTGTCAACACTGTTCAGAGAAGTGGTCATAGTGGCTTCTGCAGCTGTCTGATACGCTGAAGACACAGATGTCGAGTACGGTAAGGAATATGCCGTTTCGTCCTCCTTCCCGTCTGAGTGGAATGAGCAGTTCTTACAAATATAGCCGTTAGCCAGATTAGTGTGCGCCTCTGTTTTACTGATGTCTCCATTCTCCAACAGAGAGCTGTGAGCAGTTCTTCTTCTCCGTGCTGAACACAACATTAAGAGAAAAATACCAAATAGATCAATAAAAAGAGTCAAAGTTCACTGTTCAACTTCACTGTTCACCAGAGATGTTCACAAGTCTTTAACTTGGAGTCTGAGTCAAGTCTCGAGTCTTTAGTCACAAGTCCAGTCTCAAATCATTTAATAGCTTGATAAAAAAAGAAATCCCATTCAGAATCCTCATGCATTGAAATCTTCCTATTTACGAAGCTGTTTTATAGGCTATAGACAAAATATATGATCTATGATCTGCTTTGTAAAAAAAAAAAAAAAAAAAAAAAAAAAAAAAGTGTTAAGATGTAAGGTTAATGTACATCCAGGCTTTGTTTTAAACCATTACCATGTTCAAAATAGTTTTTCTGTAATCAAATTACATAATAAGATTCCGATCTACCATGACACACAAGGAAATGTGTGACACAGATATTACAAAACCATACAAATAAAGTCTCTTTATGATATAAGTCAGGGGTATTCAATTAAAGTTCCAAGAGGCACGGCCTCTATATTTTATTCCAAGCGGTATAATTAATTAATAAATAAATAAATAAATAAATAAATAAAATATATATATATATATATATATATATATATATATATATTTTTTTTTTTTTTTTTTTTTTTTTACATGTATTGCATTTTTACATTTAGATGCATGCAAGGCCAAATGGCAGAAAAAATATACTGTTTCTGTTCAGGGTTTTCCTCCTGAAATCTATACTATTTTAATATTTTAATTAAAATCATTATACAAACAATGTAGCTACAATAATCAAAAAGTTCTCATCTTGAGCAGAAAAGAAAGATAACCAGCAGTTTCAAAGTTTAAGTTCTGTCCTAGGGATCTAACAACAACCTTCCCAATTATAATTGCATTATTCTTTTGAAATGTTCTTAGCCTACAGATTAATAATGCTAAATGTAGATCAGAAACGTCTCGTCACATCTGGTTTGAACAGTCAAGAGTCATAGGTTATAGATAGATAAGAAAAATAACTGTATTTGCAGCATTGTTTTTCTGCTGTGTTTTAGTGAAAGTAAATCTATAGTTTTGCTGCTCACCATGTTTCTGTTGTTGTTTAAATAACCGCATCATCCGCAGCTCTTAAACTTGGCGCCAGCACGTGTCCCGAGAGAGAGAGAGAAAGCGCACGGAGCTGAAAGGGCTTGAATAAAGCGTGTCTGGCTTAGGGGTGGGCGATATGGCAAAAATATAATATCACGATATTTTTAAGAAAAATCATGATTCACGATTTTATCACGATTCTTTGTCATGTTGGTTTTACTATTTTGCAAGTTGTCTGAGCATTACAGCCAAACTAATTTCCCTATTATAAAGACAAAACCTCTCATGGTAACAAATATTAAAAAAAGAATGGCGTATATTTAGGCCAAAGTGGGCGAAGATAAAAATCTTTGTCATTATTTTATCTTTGTTATTAAAAAATGAGAACAAAGATACACATTACAAATACACATACTATATGAATAAAACAGTGTTTTATTTTCAGGTACAATAGGTGCATTTAGCAGGAGCGTTCAATAAATTGAATCAACAAATATAAAAATAAAACACTATATAGATTGATTCCTATTAAATCAACTGTATTAACGTTTTTCAGTCAAGTGTAGTGAGTGATTTTTCTCTTTGTGTTTTGGTGTTTTATTAACACTGAAGGAATAATTAACCCCAAAATAAAAAGTGTTTTATATTTATACCATCATTTACTCATTCAAAAGTTTCTTTAAACCTGAATGAGTTTCTTCTGCTAAACATAAATGCTATTTTGAGGAACGTGGAAAACCAGACAGTTGCTGGTCCCCAGTGACTTATTCCATAGTATGTGGACCAGATACTATTTGGTTACCCACATTCTTCAAAATATCTTCTTTTGTGGTCAGCACAAGAAAGAAATTAATACAGGTTTGGGACAACATGCGAGTTAGTAAATAATGACAGAAATTAAAATTTTAAGGTGAACTATCCCTTTAATGACAGTCGGCAGCATGTTCAGTGTTGTCCCTTTAAGACCCTAAATGCATCTAATATACGCATCCGTTTCTCTCAGCTGTTTACTTACTCATTTTAGACATAAGCAACGGACTCTATACATAAACCTTGTGTGTTTTGACATTATTAGTGCACAAGATAACTTAGTTCATTAATCAGGCGCTTTTTGACAGGCTTTAGCACGCGCGCTTTGGGTGTACGGGCTCAGAAAAAGCGCACGTCAGACCAACGCGTGAATAAAACATTTCACCGGCAAGGCTTTAAAGCAGATCCGAATAATGTACAGTATATGGAGACGGAGGAATAAGAACTGCAGCTGATAGAATGTGCGCTGGAGCACGATACTACGATATTTCTTCAAAAGCAGATCGTGGAGACATTTTTATCGTCCACGATCAAAAATCGTCATATCGCACACCCCTAGTCTGGCTCTAGATAAAAATACTAGAGTATATAGCGCTGAAAGATATTTACCATAAACGACCCTGAGCACTTGTTATGTGATCCGCTCCGCTGTTTTGATGCGCTCCTCACTTAAAATGATGCTGTTACGGCTCGTGGTCCGGATACGGTCCGCCTTTTAAATATCAGTTATACAAGTATTTAAGGATAAAAGACTCGAGTTACTTTAAGATTTTCCACGGGTTCTTTTCCTCGAGTCGAGTCAAGTCAAGTCTGGAGTCATTTCAGGTTGAGTCTGAAGTCTATAAAACTCGAGTGCTCATCTCTGCTGTTCACTGTTCAGCATCAAAGAACTGATGATAACCTAACCTGATTTACAGTTTTGAGCAAGAATGAGAGTGGTTTACTCTGTTAACTTAAACACAATCTTGAGTTTCCAACAAAAACAGTTGTTTATGCATAGTTTCATAGTTTAAACAGTCAGGATTAAATAAGCAATAGATATATTGTGACATTTGCCTGAAATGACACCAATTACATTTGACAATTTGTATGTTTTCATGACAGATTGCAAAGACAAATTAAAAAATAAATAAATAAATAAATAAATAAATAAATAAATAAATAAATAAGGCACTGATTAAGGCAGTTCTTCACCCAAAAATGCACTCAACCTCAGGATGTTCATGGACGGCCTGAGGGCGAGTACATTTTCAGCAAATTTTCCCTTTGGGGTGAACGGTCCCTTTAAGAGCACTGAACTGGGTTAGTTTTGAATTCATGTTGACTTTTTGCACACTCGTGAAAGGCTACTGACTAGAGTATGTGTGTGTCTTGGAGCTCTGTCTGAGTGTGGACTGATCCAGCAGGCTGGAGATCAGAGATGCATCACTGGCTGTACTGGTGAAACTCAGGTCTGACAGGGTCTGGTCTGTCTGAGGAGTCTGAGTCACGCTCTGAGACACGCTCTCAGACTCGTATACCGATGAGCCCTGCTGCTGCCTCCTGCTCTGCACAGACCTGTGGGGAAAAATACAGCAGGTCAATTACATTTGAAAGAGAGTATGCACTTCTAGTACACCCTATATACACAGTCATATGTTGCAGCCACTTAACTGCAATTTATTTAAAATTGTGCAATTTTTCCCCATTTGCTGCATGAAAATATATGGAATATTTAGGAAGGTGTATTTTCCTCTAATAGCTTTTGCAAGTGCTAGAGAAATTAGATTTTTGCAATCCCAGTTAAGAGCTTATATAAATGATGCTAGGTTTCATAATGAATCGTGAGGATGTGCCATTTAAGATCACATGATCAGTGTAAATTTTTGCTAATAGAAGGAATTCAGTTCATTTATATGTACAGTACTTTTGAAAAGTTTGAGATCGGTAAGATTTTTTAATATGTTTTTGAAAGAGGCCTCTTGTGCTCAGCAAGGCTGCATTTATTTGATCAAAAAATACAGTAAAAATAAAAAATAAAAATTAAGAAATAAATCTCACAATTTAAAATATCTGTTTTCTTTTTTAAAACCTATTAGGATTTAATATGTAATTTATTCCTGTGATGCAAAACTGAATTTTCAGCATCATTACTCCAGTCTTCAGTGTCACATGATTCCTCAGGAATCACTTTAATATGCTGATTTGCTCAAGAAAGATTTTTTTTTATAATGAATCCTGTATAAAACTCAATTTCTTTTTAAAACATTCTGTCCACTCTGCTTAATATTATACACTAAGACAAAATGCAACTTGCAAAAATACTAATACTACTATACTTGCATAATTACACTGTGTCAGTTTAATGGCCCATGATTAAGCACTGACACCCAACCAAATATATTTTTGGGGGATTTTTTTTTAAGACTGTAAAGATGGTATTTTCAGCATATCATTCATTTTTCATCATTCACTTTACTCAAGCACTAACATGTCAGTCATTACAGGACAATCTCTTTTACTAGTGTAAGTTGAGATGCTGACTGTCACTACTTGCATATTTCTACAAATATAAGATACCCTCATTCCCTTGAAGTAAAGATCTCCACAGTAATAAGACACATAGGCTTTACAGTTTTAAAAGTTCACATTTTCCAGAGATGATGACAAAAACATGCCGCTCATCTCACATAGAAGTGCGGGTTTCTCGATAAGAAGTAATGTTGCACACTTGGTTTGTTATCTTACACCGACAGAGAGATGAAGATCTGACCTGCTGACGCTGCTGCTGGTGCTGGTGCTGGCCTGCTTGTAGGAGCCGACATTGTGAACGCCTGTGCGCTCAGTGAGGCTGTTGTCACCATAAAAACCACTGCTGGTCTGTAGTCTCAAACTACGGCGAGACATTCTGGGAGAGTCGTACACGGGATTGATTTGATGCTCCTTCTCAAACTCAAGGGCTGCGGTTGAGTAACTTGAGCTGCAGGGCGAAAAAAAAACATGTAAATATATATGTAAACATATAACATTTAGACAGGCTGCACAAACTAGTCACATGGTACAACAGTTGCAGTTGGTATTACAGTTGCTCATATTTAAAAGTTCTCGAGACACCTGCAGTCAGTAGTAAAAAAAACCCAACAGAATCCAGTGTGAATCCTTTCCAATTAAGCACATTTGCTTAAAAAAAAACAAAAAAAAAAAAAAAAAAAGCCTGGAAGAAAAATTCACATTTGAATATGAATGACCCGGGAACATTCCACAAAACGAAGGAACGTTGAGAAATTTTCAGTGCAATACTTTAAAGCTCTCTGAGGCTATAATTACAGGTGACAAATGTGAGTGGTGCACCTGCCCAAAATCACCCAGCCTTTAAAACTAGGCGTAGCAGTAAGAGGCGTCACAAAAGAGGCCTACGGCAACTCTACGGGAGACACAGTCCTCCGTCAAAGACACAGGAGGTTGCACACAAACCTGTCTGCCTCGGCCTTGGTTTAAACAAAATTCATGTTAATTTTGGCTAGAGAAGATGAAGAAAGATAAAAAGCTCTAAATGAATGAGGTATTTAATGTGAGATGATTTGCTGTGAACTACCTGCATGTCATGCTAGCACAACCCAGCATCAGAAAAATCAAGAACATGCTAATGTGTAGCCAATTCTTTCAAGTAAATATTTTATTTCAAAGGAGTTCAGCTGACAAAACATTTGCTCTAGGATAATGCTCTCAAACACACTGCTAAACAAACTGAAGAGTGCTTTTATAAACATCAGGATGAAGTTTAATATCTTTAGTGGCCTCCCAGCTACTAGATCTAAACATCACTGAACCCTAACAGGAAGTTCATGATCCCTGAAAAGCAGCAGTAAACAACAAGCATTTTCTGAGGTTAATACATATCAGTTACACTCATTATCACATCTTTATCAGAAAAACATGGAGAACTAAACTATAAATGCTTATCATATTAATCATGACATTTGCTTTATCACAATATGCCTTATGCTTCATTAAATAATCAAGTAAACAGTTACATCAACAGATCCTTTACTAATGAAGAATGAAGACAAAAGATACAGAAATAAATGCAAAAACAAAGCTTTCTGAAGGTAAATATACACATATAGAGATAGTGCCATGTTTTAACAGCCTCAGTCCTAATAATGCGATAATGTTGATATAAACATGAGGAACTAGAGAAAACAAAACAAAATTTTTTTTTTCCAAAACAAAAGCTAAAAAAAAAAAATCTTATAGACTTTTGAAAGCATTAAATGTGTATTACAGACAAAGCTGCTTGCAAATCTGTAAAAATCTGGTTGGCATGGCCAAATTAATCTAAAAAAGGCCAAATCAAAATCCTCATATTACTCAGCGAGCAGCAGTCAATGACTGATTAACAAATCAGATCAGAAGATTATAAACAACTGAGCTGGGCACAAGTCATGCGTAAACACCACAGCAACCAGAACACAAAAGCATGGAATAAACCCAGCAACGGAAATGAGAAACACAGCACAAACATCTTAAAATAACAGTCCCTTAAAGGCCGTGTCTTCCTGTGAGAAATACCCATTGGACGTGTGCCACATCAGATTAGCTTGAATAAAACACTCCCTCCAAAACCCCAAACTTCACTGGATTGCTAGAAGGCCCTTTATCTTCAGTGCGCTCAACCTCCAGCAATATGACATCATACATACATACTATATCAGCTCCTGAAAGATCACTTCTTTGCCAATTTTGCAGCTGGTTTATTAATGACAGGAAATTCTGCTTCTGTTACAATCAAGGAGATCATGCTACAACTAGCCGTGCTGTATCATGACGTGCCTGCAACCCCTTCAGCCGTGATTTAGTCACGATACAGCACGGCCTCAAGTACCTTATTGCTTTTATAAAACGGTTACTAGGCTTGGGCGGTAATACGGTAATATGGTATACCGCGGGATCTAAAAATATCAACGGTATCAGTTTCAATACCGTTATACCGTCATAAAAAACAATGCACTTATATAGGAGACGAAGATTAAATATTAAATATAATTTATTTAATGCCTAAAAATGCCTATGCTTGGTTGTCATCACGTGACAGCGTGGAGGAGAAAGAGAGAGAGGGGGAAAGATGGCGAGTCACGCACCAAGTGACCAGGGTAGGGTTGCACCAGCCATTCGTAAGTTCTTACTTAAATTAGAATAAGTTCACACTAGAGGCTAGTAACTACTTGCTAGTTTGTAACTAAATTTGTACTTACTTCGGTTGCACCAGCTGATCGTTAAGCAGGACGTAGCTAGTAGTTCTTAAGCTCTCCGTAAAGTAATGCGTAGTCGCATAAAATGACGTTTACCCTAAATCATCCAATAGAAACCTTCAAATACACGAGCAGAACTTGTTTAAATGTTATCAAATGTTAATTGATTTTAATTAATCCTTCATTCTAACTTCTTTCGCCTCATGTATACTAACGGTAAAAACAATTTTCCATTAAAAACGATACATTAATAACATTAGTCTATATGTAAGCTATTTTTATATGTAAATAACATTCAGAAACTGTAATTGAAATAAATAAGGATCAATAAATACTGAAAGAAAAAAACCCATAAGAAATGCCATTTATTTATTATTTCATCTGACATGCGCAAACACGGACCGAAGTGCACAGAGGCGCGCTGTAGATGGTGTTGAAGACGGGCTAAAAAAGAAACAAAGTACTTTTATTCACATATTGTTCTCTCTCTTAATATACGTGAATGTAAATGTCAGCAGCATCATATATGCCTAAAGGATTGGAGGTTGTCAGGTAAAAGAAGAGCATATTTATGCAATTCACTTAGTCTGCTATTTTATTCCAACCGTTACTCCTGACCAGACGCGTCCGTAAATATTTAGTTTATACGTAGAGTTACACTTCAACTAAGTGTAATGGTGCCACGAAAAACTATTTAGTAGTGCGTAAGTTGTAACTTAGTGCCCATTTACGTCAAAACTAGGCTAGGTTGTATCTTACGTTCAGCTTGTGCAACCGGCCCCAGGGTCTCGAAAAAAAACACAACTTCTGCAGTTTGGCAGTATTTCGGGTTTCGACCGAACGAGAAGGGAGAGGCGGTAAATACGGATGAGGCAATTTGCAAATTGTGCAACAAAATGTGACCGCGAGACATGGAAATACATCGAACCTAAGGTGACACTGTCTGAGCCTTATGTCATAATTTTTTTATTATTCACGGTAATACCGTATACCGAGGTAAAATAGGGAGGAGGTTTGACGGTATCAAAATTTGGATACCGCCCAAGCCTAACGGTTACCATACAATAAAAAAAAAAAAAAATAGTAAAACCACAAATTAATGTTTTGAAATGTTACTTTGAGAAGTTAAATGCTGTCCTTCCGCTAAAAAAATGGTTCCTGATAGCAACAGTAAACGACAAGAGAATGTTCCGAACTCGTCTAATGGAGCTTAAATAAAAACAGAGGTCTTATCCGCTGTGTCCTTTATGGTTTTAACACCATAAATGATATTTTCTCAACAACATCTGCTTATCTCTCAGCATGAGGAAACGTCCGTTTTCCGTCTTTTAGTTTAAAACAGACCGATTCGCGGCACAGCGTGAGTTTGCAAGCTTCATTACAGTGTAAACTGATGGACAAAGACATACAGAATCATACCTGAAACAGAAAACTAATAAATACAGTAGTATTCCCTAGGGCTGTGACGGTGGTAGATTTTTGCCACCGCGGTGGTAATGGACGAACTACCGCCGGTGGCGTGGTGTTGTGTATTTATATATATAATTCTGAATCGCAAAAATGAATAAATGAGGCTCAATCATCTATTAACAAACGTGCGTGTTTACTTTAGCATTTCCGTCAGTGAACACTCAGCCTGCAAAACACTAAAATAAATATCAAAGAAATAATACAGTTACATAGGAAAGTAGCCTTAAATAAAGTTAAATACACCCTGTCTACCTCACGCGAGCGGTGTGGAGAGAACCCATTATAATCAGTGATGCTGTCTACACTAGATGCGGCGCGATACGTCACTACAAATCCCTCACAGTAAACTGCCTCGTCCTATTTATGACGTACTGACACAAAGTTTGTCCTGTGTAGACAGACTCGACCTGTTGTGCTGCGACGCGGCGTACGGTTTAGACACGGTTCACTGTTCAACCACCAAGCGCGCGGGCGCGTTAACTCCTCGTCTGCACGAGCTCTCTGTGGAATAGGAATCGCGGCGTATGTTGCCACATTACTTGTTAGCATCTTCCATTTACCGCCGTCTCGTTCGTATTTGACCAGTTTGGAGAAAGCTTCACCAATACAAACCTGACCAGCCAGGCGTTTGCGATCAGAATTTGAAGACACTTATACAAACGCGGATGGGTGACATGAATGGAAATGATTCCAGATCGGCGATGTAGTATTGGGTTTCCCAAAAAGGTCCATCGCTCATCACGAAATAAATTTGCTGAATGTAGAATAAACTGTATTTTCCTGCGCTCAAACCTGCCAATCTAAGGGAAATGCCGTGCATGGCGTTTGGGGTAATTTGTGAATTAACATAGATTTATAGTCTAAATAAAACAATCTGCAATTGTATATTATTACACTTGTATACAAAACTTTTGTATTATGCTTGTTATAGAGTGTGTGACGTCACGTGCACTACCGCCGGTGGCAATAGACAACCGCGGTGACAACCGACCATCGCGGTGATGCAGTTGTCACGGCGACCGTCACAGCCCTAGTATTCCCTCCTCACTTCAGAAACTGTAGGCTTCCACACAGACACGCGCCGCACACACATCAACATATCTCCGCATGAGAAGCGTTTATTAGACGAACACATGCACACTTTGGTCAGAGCGGCAATAGGCTACTACTTGGAAATAATTAAAAGTAAAATAGCCTACACAAATAACATTTAGACTGTTTTTGATTAAATAAAGCAGTAATTCATGTCACAAAATAATGAGTATGTTTTCATTTAAACGTCAGAAGCTATAGCTTACATAAAGAGGGAAAAAAAAAAAAAAAAAAAAAAAAAAAAAAAAAAAAAAAACACAAACATGACACTTGTAAATTAAATAGTTTTATATATACTGATTTATTCATTAATGTGTAATATGTTTTATTTTTTAAACAAATCATGAGCTCTAAAAGATTTTCAGAATTCTTACAACTCTTTTGCTTTAGACCATCTACAAATGTTAGATAAATCTTAAAACAAAATGTTAGGGTTAACACTGCATCCTCATGGTAAAAAAATAAAAATAAAAAATGCATAAATAAACTCACATCAGCACATATTAATAATTGTATATTTATTGTTTGTAGTATCTTGAAATTCTCCCGAGCAGCGTTTTTGCACTCAAATAAGATGACCGTAGAGCGCCCTCATGCGACCGTTAATTTGACATCAGAATGAATACACTACCAACAAACATTTTTAAAAATCCACCAAATTCATCATTTTTGAAAATTAAACGGCATCTCTCGTTCAAACTCGCTCGCTCCCGCTCTCTCTAACAGCTCGTCGGTTCTCCGCATTGGATTGTGGGAAATAGTGCTTCAGCGAGTGTACATCGGTTGTACCATTATGTCTATGGGTTGTACACTCGAAATCAGAATGCATTGTGGGTAAAAAGTAGTGAACAAATGTAGGGAATGAAGTCGTTCACTCAGAATTCAGACAGCACTACAAAATGGCTGACACCCGATATAGTGCACTATATAGTGGATAGGGAGCGGTTTCGGACACAGCTTTAGTTTTATTATAATTATTTTTAAAGCTTCAATGTACTGTCAAAAAAAACATCATTATTGTTTATTTAATTCCAACAAATTAATTCCGGCAAAATTGTGCATCCCTAATTAATGATGATAATGATAATGATAAAAACCAAAATGAGCATTACAAACAAAATAATAAATATTAATATTATAACATTTCCCTATAAAATGTTAAACCTTTGTTAAATCACAAAGCTCATTTTAGAAAACATTTACTTTAAGTAAAAAAAAAAAACTTGTCTATAAAATTATTGAAGTTTATGCAATCTTTCACCATCAGTCCAAAAACATACTTGAGTTTTGCGAAGAAACTCTTATGCAGGCAAATTTACATTGGTCTACAAAACTAATTTCAAGTGGAAGTTTTCAGAACAAACGCTTTTTGACAAATGATTTGACATCCCTTAACACGACAGAGATATACTGCCTGATGATTTACTGCAGTGTGCCTGGTTAGGACATTGTATTAGTATGCTAATTCCATGATTAGCACACTTTTTAGTGCAGATAGCAGGCACACAAAGGTCAAAGACCTCCCCAGAATCTATCTTCCACTCACACAATGAGAGAAGCTGAGAGAACGACTGACAGGAGGAAATGGGTTTATTGAGTGATTAGGGAGAACACACGGAGCTCTCAGTGAGATTAAGAAGCTCAAGCTCACGAGTGTCTGAGCTCAGAGTTCAGCGAGCTACTACAGGACCTGAGTGGGGTTAACGGTCAACAAGCA
The DNA here is from genome assembly GCA_036784905.1 of Acrossocheilus fasciatus. NCBI lineage: Eukaryota > Metazoa > Chordata > Actinopteri > Cypriniformes > Cyprinidae > Acrossocheilus > Acrossocheilus fasciatus. The sequence goes on along the minus strand of CM071940.1, from coordinate 28,847,095 downwards.
GCACCTTCTTGATCCACTTCAGCTTCATTACTGCATCAGCTGACCCTCTTGACCGATCACACGCTTCCCACATACTATCTCAATACTTTATCCTTCTTCCTTCAGTTCACTTCACTATACGATATTGATTATTCTGTTACACTCACAGTTAATACCTACATAGAAAAGCGCTGATTTTGAAATAGTAATATAAAAATCCCATAATTATATTGATAAGCAATAACCAATATTATCTAAGCTACACTATTTTATTTTATATAAATACGTTTAAACATTAAAAACTAAATTTAAAAGTCTGACATGTTTCAAGTGAGTTCTACATACATAATATAATTGGTATATTATGGCTGATAAACAGGGTTGTGGAGTAATGGAACACATAACGGCGTTACAGGATTCAAAAATCTAGTAACTGTAATCCGTTACAGTTACATGAAAAAACAAAGTATTCAGATTACAGTTACATTTTGTAAAAAGTGGGAACACTATACTATAATATAGTTTAAAATGAAATAAATGTGTTTTTTTTTTTACATAACATTATATTTAGTGCTGCTTCATCAGACAGTAGTTACTGGTTCTGTTGACTCACTTGAGCCACCTGCTGGTGTGTGCGCAAATAACACCTGTCTACAATTATTTTCCTCATATGTGGGATGAGACGCTGCTACAGTTAACTAATTATGATGCTTCCTGTCAGCAAAAACGTTTTCATGTCTGGAAAGTTCACAGTTATTTTGTTTTCGCAGAGGATAAAGGAAATAACATAGTCGTACAGCGTAAGCTATGCATGAAGACTTTCGCTTTAACAAAGGCTACTCAACCAACTTGAACATTTGCAGGTACGACTAGCATGGAAATCATGTTAGCTAAAATTTAGTGTTTGTAAGTGATTTAAAATTCCAAGGTGTGCATTGTAGCGAACTTCACGTGATGAACTGTAATATCTAGATGGTGAAACAAGACACGATTTTTAATAGTTTCAAACAGTTATTACTATAATCTTTATTAGCAGGGCTCTAGACTCATTCTTTCCACTGGTCGTACTTTTGCGACTAACTTTCTCAGTTGGTTGCACGAGCACATAATTTGGTCGCAATTTTTATTTTTTTTTGCTACAGCATTTGATTAATCAATGCATGCTGATGACCTTTTATCATAGTTTATAGTTATATGGTAACGAAAGTGTTCAACATTCAACCCGTTCTTTTTCATCTGTATTTCATGAAATTCCCACATTGTTAGTCTTAATTAAAAAGCACAACAACAATAAAACAGTATGCTAGCAAACTAGCTTTGTTAACATTTATTAACAAAAAACGAATACATTACAAAACATTAGACTCAAAACAAAACCTTAGATTCATCCATGCTGGAGCCGTGCCAGAGTACAGACCGTGCACAGAAGATAATTCTGCAAGTAACTGCAAATCCTGGTTTTCAAACAGAGATGGCGACAAAGAGGCAAAACCTATGGACTGCAGCTTTAAATAAAAGTACTTGGATATTTTAAATCTATTAATTTTTGACTAGTTTTATCAAATTTATTTAAATTAGAAAACAAAAACTTTTACAAATTTTACAAAAAAATTACAATAAGAAAGGCTCAATATTTTTATGGCAAAAGACAATTCATGCTTGGCTCTTTCATCTCCCAGAAACTGAGAAAACAGGGAAAAGGTGCTGTGGTTATTCAAATTCTGTGTTATCACTTCCTTTATTACAGCCCAGCTAAAGCAGAACAAAACCACAAAGTAACTTCAGTGCATTCAGCGCACATGCGCACACACACACACACACACACACACACACACACACACACACGCGCACGCGCATGCGCGCAGACTCACTCACTCACACACACACGTTGGTTTATGTGGTTTACGGGGACTCTCCATAGGCGTAATGGTTTTTATACTGTACAAACTGTATGTGCTATTGTCCTACACCTACCCTACACCAAAACCTACCCCTTACAGGAGACTGTCTGCATTTTTAGATTAAAAAAAAATAATAATAAAAAAAACACCACTTAGTATGTTTTTTTAAGCCTTTTGATTTATGGGGACATAGGCAGTGTCCTCATAAACCACCTTCAAATTGTAATACCTCTGTCATACCCATGTCATTAAACAAATTTGTGTCCCCGTAAACCACATAAACATGCACACACACAAAGTATCGTACAGCTGTCAAATACTCCAGCAGCTGCAGTGAAACAGACTCAAACCATTCTGGTACAAGGATTCCCTTCATGCAGGATATTTCCCAACATGCATGTCTTCTACGATCTTGCCTAACATTATAAACTAAATCTCTAGAGTTACCAGATGTCCAAACCAGAAGCAGCTATATTAAGAAGATTCATATTTCTTGGTGCTTCTGTCCCAGTTTCACACAGTTTCCTCTGACAATGCAACACGTCACACACGTAATTTGCTCTTGATACACTGCAAACAACTTTATGCAACAAGCCGTCAAACATTAACTGCACTGACTGTCTGCCATGTGAGAGTGAAAATGGGCATATTTACTTGACATTTCATCAGTAATTGTACTAGCTGCAACATAATAAATGGTTCAAGTTAAACTGAATATCATTCAGCCACCTTCTGAAGTAAGTGAGATGACACATGAGAGATTTTCTTATTTAACCAACAAAAATGTGAAATATGAGGGGGGGGGGGGGGGGGGGGGGGAATTAACAATGGGTTCCAATGTCTGAGAAGGAGTCTGTCTGAGGAAATTGCATTGTCACGGGGACAAAATATACACAGATTCACACACACAAAAATATATGGGTTGTGAAAAATATATGGCCTAATATTAGAAGGTTTGGCACAATCACAATTTTGTATCATGCTAATATATCATTTATAATGATTTTTCTGGCCTGCTGTCACTGAGGCCTTTAGATTCCCCTTGTGACTGCAGCACTGCACCAATCTTAAGTAATTCATTTCAAAAGGGATCCAGAAGGAATCCCAACATGCATGTGTTGCTCTATTGTCGCTGCACTCCTTTCTGTTACACAATTACACAATGACTCTTTGTACACGTCTCCCCTGTCTGACACGCGTTGAGTAACTCTCATTTGTCACGTCCCTCTGAGTGCCAGCGACAGATGGCTCAACGGTTTGTCACTCAATCCCACTTCTTTTTACGACGGTTTCTGCCTGAAGACCACAGTCATGCAACCTACACGGACACTCCAGCGCGCTGCCACCGGCACTGCTGAACCATACGGCAGCCACTGAGACTCAAACTCTCTTAGTAAACATAACAGTAAGAGCACACAGTGTGGGGCATTCCTGAGTTAAACATAGATATTCAAATCAATTTAAATTAAAAAGAATTCAGACATCGTGCTATTTCAATATTATTTGTATAATATTATACATTTAGGATTTGTCTAAGTTAATACTTGTTCAAAACAATCACTTTAGCAAAGTTTGTACTACTTTCTGCTTATTTTGAAAAATAAAAGAATACATTTTTGTTCAATAAATATACTGTCATTAAAATGTTAATATAAAAAAATATATATTTTAAAATACAGAAACAAAATCATTTTAATAAGTAAAAATTCTGAAAGTATTGAAGGAGATCCAATAATAAATTAATACATATTTACAGTAGTAACAAATGATATTTCATTATGATATGATTAATATCATGTTTTTAAATATGATGGTTTCATTCTAAACATGGTGATTATCTCTAATATGGACACTCAACATAATATATGATATTTACCATCTGAATCTATCTATGTCATGTCAACAAATGAAAAAGTCAGCCATCTATTAATTATCATGTTAAATGCTGTGTACCTTTAGCCCCAACAGCAGACGCGCTTTTTACCCCAAACACCATACTTTTACATATTCTTTCGTTATTTAAAAACTGTTGCTTTAATTATCTTAAACAAAACCGAAAATCATAAAGAAGACTTTTGTCTCAAAATATATGCATTCATTTTAACGATTCTCATTTGCTACTTAAATCTACATTTTAAAAATATTAGATCAAGTAAGCACAGAATCAACTTTGCATTGCTGCGCGCGATCGTGTCAAAGATCAGACAAATATACACCTGCATCTTGAAAAGCGAATGTTTTGGAAAGTGCTAAGCTATGTTTTTGTGCCATCTAGTGGTTTAGATCAAACAAACATCAATGGCGCCTTTAACCCCGTTGTACCCTACTATTTTTAAGAAATTTTCAATGACAAAACATTTGTCTTTTAATTACAAATAGTAAAACAATGCAGTTGTATTTTGAAATATTTTAACTAATCAAGGGTTGTAACTAATGATTATTTTGACAATTGAGTAATCTGATATTTTTTTGGTAACACAAATTAACCTAAGTGAAAACCAGGCTTTAGTATGACTATTTATATATAAACTAACAATGAGGCAATAATAATTGGCTCAAATAAAATATCAAAACCAAGTAATTACATGGTTTTATTGAACAATACTGTTAAAATACATAATGTAACATGCCTATACATAATATGAACATAACCAACCTAAGTATAATGCACTATAACAAATACCTACAGAGGGCGCCAACGGCCTGGTGATGTTTCACTTTACAGCGTGATTAAACGATGTTTAAATCCATTAAATTTTAATATTTGGCTAATATGTAGGGCTGTCGCGGTTAAGGAATTTCCCTTGCGGTAATTTTGAGAGGCTCAATAGCGCGGTATGCGGTATTACCGCCTAATATATATATATATATATATATATATATATATATATATATATATATATATATATATATATATATATATATATATATATATATAAAAAATCTGTGTGTATGTGTTACAATGTAAGGAGGTCATATTCAGAAACCAATCAAACCTAAACTAAATCGCGTTGAAACAGGAAGTGAAGTAAACAAGAGAATGATAAAATAACGGTCCACATAAAACATAAACCTGACAATAAGATCATTAGTATATTGTTAGCCTATATACATACAGTTAGTTCTGATCCTCGAATTTGACTGACAAGATACTTTTTCTGTTGATATTTCACCTGCGTGTTCTAGACGGGCTGTCAGTCAGAGCAATTTCATTGTTTTGCCTCAAGGTGGCGTCAAGGAACTGTCTTTGAGTGAGTCTTTAAACCGTTCATTCAACTACACGTTCAAAAGCGATGATTCATTCAGAGATTTGTAATGAAACACGCTGTTTAAATTGTTTTAACTTTGAGCTCCACTTTTAAAGGCTCAGCTGACCAGCAGAGCGTCGATGCTAAGACAGATTTCGCTTTTCTTGGACATGACAACCTGTTTTCACAAATACATGACTGGGCCTGAAAGAAAGACGCAGGTAATCGCACGCGCTCAGTCGATCTCTCTCTCTCATTCGCTGTCTGTTTAGGCTTGTTAAGTGCAAATTTACTGAGCCTCTGTGCAAATCAGCATGGTACACATTGTTTTCATTACTAATATTCAGTACGCATGCACGAAGTGTAAAACAAGGGCGTAACCTTACGAAAAATAAAACACTGAAATATCGCGGTTGTTGCATTCCTCTGCGGTTATGCTCGTCAATAGCGCGGTATTGCGATATTGCGGTTATCGCGACAGCCCTAGCCACATGCAAACTCAGAAACTTTTATTTTGACGTCGCAGTGTCAAGTCAAGTCACTTTTATTTATATAGCGCTTTTAACAATACAGATTGTGTCAAAGCACTTAACAGTATGGAGCAATGTACAATAGAAATAGGCTGATGTAATTTAGGGCTGCATGATTAATCGAATGCGATTTCCATGCGCATTTTGTCAATAAAGCCGGTTCTGTAATCAGCAGTAAATCTCCATCACATGCTTTCAGATGGAGCAGCATTTACTACACAGAGCCGTAGATCACTGACAGGCTATGCATAAACAAAAAAACAAAAAAAAATACCGCAGACGATATTATTGCACAATTATAAAAATCAAAGAAATCGTTTGCGATAATGACAGCTGTTTGCTTAGCTTCTCAGTGACCTACAGCTCTGTGTAATAGGGATGCGCGGTATACCGGTGCTGGAAAAATACCGGTATATATTATATTTAAAACGGTACGATATCATAATTTTGCTCAATTCGGTATTTCATATACGCTGCTGATGCGAAGTGCACCTGTAGGTGGCAGTGCTTCCCAAATTGCTAAGCAACAGTTAAATGTGACAGAACAACGTGATGGATCAAACCGATGAAACTCTTATCAACGCGCCCAAAAATTAAGAAATAAAGATAACAGTAAACGTGAAATACTGTTCGAATGCGACAGTGTAACAACTATATTGTTATTTACTTGGCAGTTCATGGGACAGTCACAAGCCTCCCAGTTTTCATCCAAAATATCTTAAATTGTGTTCCGAAGACGAACAAAGCTTTTATGGGTTTGGAACGACATGGAGGTAAGTGATTAATGACAAAATTTTCTTTTTGGGGTAGAGTAATCATTTAAGAGAACCTGCTTTATTTTAAAAAAGCAACTTATTTAAACAAGATTAATTGATTTTGCTCAATTTAGCCAACAAAAATAATTACTAACACAGCCACAGCACTGTTTTGAATCTATGAGCAACATGACAACGTTTCGTTCCTGAATGAATCAACCGTTAAAATGATTCGGTTCAATTGCAATGACTCATTTAATAACAGTGACTTGCTGTCACCTACTGGCGGTTTTAATTTCACATTTAAAGTACCTTTTAATTTAATTAATTTCAAACATCAGTTGTCAACGTTGTGTTTAAAATATCAAAACATTATTTATGCATTTGTAACTGCAGGTTAAAGCATTACATGTCCCTCTGATCTGTATTAAACAGTGTGTAAAAGCATCTAAATGCCATTCAGATGCAACTTCTGTGTTTCCTCTGCATTGCAAAAATGTATTTTGTCAATACTGACTTCATTTGCTTGGTAACAGCCCAAATGTCTTATTGACTGATTAAATGTAAATAACTGACTCAAAAGGTAATGCACACTTATAGAAAAAAAAGGGCTTTATAAAAAGGTAAAAAAAAATGCCCATAAAAAAGGTAAAAATCAATTTAAACTTATTAGAAAATATTAATATGCTACATGACAATAGACTACATCAGCTGGAATACTTCAAACCGGAGCTGTTTTTGTTTTATATGCTGCTAAGAAGACACTTCAGAAGATGGGTCAAGTATAGCTCCATCAGAGTTAAAAGTAAAAAATTTGTTTTAATAAATAAATAAAAAAAATAAAAATAAAATCAAGGACATTTCTCTGGCATTTCTTTCTTTTTGCTGTACCGAAAACGTACTGAACCATGACACCACTGTATCGTATCGAACCGAACCATGAATTTTGTGAACCGTTACACCCCTAGTAAAAGCTACTCAAACTTAAACTCAACTGCAACTACTTTTGGTTTAATCGTTTGAAATAGTGGTTCCCAAACATCTACTCCAACTATTTTTAATAATTTTCAGATCCACTCACTGTTACCCCGGGTTCACACACAGTGAGCACCAGCTTCAACATAAAACCCAGCATGATTTCGGTGGAAAAGTGGTTATCAGTCAGTGCAACGAGTGGGGTACAAATCCCTATCAGCATACGAACGTCAACACATCTACACTGTTCATGCTTAGCACACTATTTTCTGCAAACCATCTAACACACATTCACAACCAAGTGTATTATTACCTAGCCATTAATTCTGTGTAACTTCATAACTCGCCTGAGGTCAACAACTGTGACGGCAGAAGCACCACACCTGCATACTGTCATCCAACCCTTCACCTGGCACACAAATAATACTCTACTACACACCAGAACAAGGATTCAAAATTGATCAAAAACACATTTTCTTACAGGTACAACTCGAGAAGTTCTTTGTCCACGACCGCAGACTCACAAACCTTGAGCAACAAACAGGTTTCCATGTTTACTTGACTCAGGTTTCCATGTTTCCTGATTATCTGCTGAACGTCGGAAGTTCGCGACCAGTTACACAAATCTCTGTAAGGTCTACTAGAAGTGAGATGTGCTATAAATAGAAAGAACATATTTGGAAAGTGCACTGTCGTTCCACCCAGCAATCGCTTCTTCATTCTCACAGTGATCTCACCTGAGTGAATAGGTATATCCCGTGTTATCCGGAGTACACTGAGGAGGAGTATATGTGTGCAGACGGGAAAAATCCATGGTAATTCGCTGAGCACGCTGTGAAGATCAAACCAGATGTGAAGAGCAGACTTCTCAAACTACAGCAACAGCTAATGTGTGATGATGGGTGTGACTTCAATGCATAAACATCACAGTCACACCCATGAAAGCATGCACACGATGAACACACACACACGGCCTGCGGTTCAGCCTGCCTCTGGGAGGAATCCTGATCAGCAACAAAGGAACAACTTTAGTTTAATTGTTTAGTCGCATGCAGGTGACTGAACACAAAGCTAGTGGTAACTATAGACAGCAACTCTTTGATAGTAAACTTTGCTATTTAATGTGAAAACACTTCATCTGATTCTGTTGATCAAACAGGAAGTGACAGACCACACCTACACCTTTTCAAATCAACAACTGTCCAGTGTGACTTGCACTAATAGGACAGCGAGAGCACAGAAACATTTATTTAACATGTATTTACAGATATGATTACCAAACGAAGACTTCTGACATATTTATAAAAACTGCATTCACAAAGCACAATCCCCTGGCAATAAAATATTATTTTATAGCTGTGAATTATTAGCTACACTTACATCCACTATAGAAATTTTGGTAAGGGTTTAAATTTATTAATTAGGTATCATGGACTACACTGGAAAAAAAGTAAAAGTGTAGAAAAAAAACACTCAGAAATTGCTAGTACATTTCACAATTATAAAGAAACAGCAAGAAACACACTGAATTAAACAATGTATAAAAAAAATAAAAAGAAAGAACTTTCTTGTAAAATGTACTCTAATTGTCTTTTTACAACTTGGAAAAATTATTTTTCAAAGTGTAAATATACACAATGTTTGTACAGCGATTATTAACGTAGGCTAATATTATAATTAAAGGGTCAATTCACCCAAAAATGAAAATTAGTCCATGTTTTACTCACCCTCAAGGCGTCCTAGGTGTATATGACTTTCTTCTTTCAGATGAATCCAATCGGAGTTATATTAAATATTGTCCTGGCTCTTCTAAGCTCTATCATTGCAGTCAGCGGGTATTTCTGTTAAACAGTCCAAAACATGTAAAAAAGTGCGCGAATCCATAAAAAAAAAAAGTGTGCCTCGCACGGCTCCGGGGGGTGAATAAAGGCCTTCTGTAGCGAATCCATGCGTTTTGCTGACTGACTGCACCGCTGACTACAATGACAGAGCCAGGACAATTTTTAATGTAACTCTGATTGGATTTGTCTGAATGAAGAAACTCATATACACCTAGGATGCCTTGAGGGTAAAGTAAATAACAGGCTAATTTTCATTTTTGGGTGAACTAACCCTTTAATTATTATATTTATACTAATTATATATTTTTCCATTTAACAAACAACACATCAAGTTATTTTTATAATTTAATTACCAAGTTATAAACAAACAATATTATAATTAAACATTATTAATTATTAAGCATTATGTGAATTATCAAAAGTATATTATAAATAAACAGTAACCTTAATATTAAAGATTATTTAACAAATGATGTAAAAATGGCTGTTGTTAGTTCATGATACCCTATGCATTAACAAACGAAAACTAAACTCTTATTGCAAATGGCTACTTAAATTTCCATGAAACATTATGATTTCATTTGATAATTTAAAAATTCCTTTCTTTTGCATGGTTTGTTTTGTTATGCCATCCATCATTAACCTTTAACTCAATGCTTTGTATAGTCATCTGTAGACTAGCAGACCGTAAACTAACCTAAACAAAAACTAAGAGTTTAACTTTCAACTTTAAATTTTACTGGATATTTTCAAAGTGCTGCAAAAATGAACATTTGAATGAACAAAACACTACGGAGTCAATTATCACAATATTCAGGTAATAATAATAATAAGAATACTCTGAATTACCCAAAGTCAAATTTCATGTTCATTTTGTTTACCTTTCCTCTAACTGCATGTCTTGACATTCTCAAAACCAGAGGAGATCCAGAAAACCACTCTCCAGTATCCAAGAGACAGGCTGAACATCCAGAGAAAATCTTTTCCACCTCTTTATCTGGTCTAAAACGCACATTTCACAAGCCCAAACAAGCACAGCTATGTTTCAAACATGACATGCCACTAATAATGCAATAAAACTAGTCAATGGTGAAAAGCATGAGCTCCTTTCTTCATGTATTGGGCAGACAAAAAATAAATAAATAAATAAATCAGGATTTATGCTTTCATCTTGATCCATTCACACCGTCATGGCCTTTCGCAAATGTATCTCAAAGGTGCATTTGCATTTATAAACAAGATAGACGCACAACTCTCCAGATTTGACGTCTCGTATCTGCGCCTCTGCTACATTTGGGATTGCAACATTGGTTGCGTCTCAAAAAGTAGTGAGCAGCTTAACTAGACAGCACTTTTGGGAATAGCAGACGCGTTCTGGACGTTCAAATCGACTCGTATTTGCATATCATGGAGCTTTCGAGTCGATGCCCCAAAAGTGACTCGATTTCATTGTTTTGAACGAGTCTACAATGCTAACTATGTAGGCAGCTCACTAGGTTTTGACACACTGCCTTGGATTGCAACACTGTTATCAGCGCAATTCTTTTATCTAAATGCGTAAAGGGGTTTCGGCGCACTTCAATAGTGTTCTCGTCTTGAGATTTGTATAATATATCATATACATTACAGGAGTAAAACCCTGACTGCGTGTATGCCAGTTAATCCAGGGCCATGTTTTCTGTCAAGAGTTTGGAAAGAAAGGAGCTTCACTGACTGTTCGCCAAAGACTGTATACAATACTCCTAAGATATAACTGTCTCTGTGTATATGGCTTGAATGAAAGCATAAATAACAACAAAATAGTCCTGCACTTGCCAGTTTGACCATCAGTTTCTACAATCTCTTGTTGTTTTGAAGGTAGTCCAGTTCAGAAATGACAATCCAGTTCAAGGATGCGCAAAATGTGCGCCGCATCTCGACGGACACATAAAAATAAAAACAGAAACAACCGTGTATCCAAACACCAGGTCCGAGTTCCGCGAGCTTCGTGGGAATAGACAAAAGTTACGAGCTTGACTCACAATTACTACTAGGAAAATCCCAAAATGGCTTCCACAACAGAGTAAAGCCAGACGGATAAAGTCGTTCCTCCTATTTTCCAGGCTCAACTGTCAATCACGCGGCATACTTTGAATCTATTGGTGGAAAAGACGCGAGTCACGCCTCCCCGCTCTACGTCACGCAGTCTTGGATATAAAAGGATTTCAAAGCGTCCGTCAGTACAGCTGTCAACAGACTCACTTCAGGCGTTTGCATCGCTGCACGCTGAAGTGAGTTGGTCAATATTTACGATTAAATTCCAAATACAATAAAAAAAATAAATAAAAACCTGAATCTGACTTTAGTCACACAGCCTCTCGCAAACCTGCGCTGTTTTGTCGGACAAATCTCGCCCACTCATTTGTACCTGTTAATTTATAAAATACAATACAAATGCAATTCATACAAAAATAACGTTAATACGCTTATTTAATGATTTAGTTAAAAAATGTGTAAAAACAATCATAAAAGCAAAAAGAAAAAAAAGTTAAGCTTTATAATAATATATTATACAAATTATAATATTAATATATTTTTTAATCTCAGACATATTTATTTGCCACTGATTTACTGTAGATTAATTAACTGGATTAATTCATCCAGTTCTTTTTATTTACCAATCCATTGTGCCATAATTTAAAACTTTGCCTCCAAAAAAAAAAAAAAAAAAAAAGCAAAGCAGTTCCAAAAGCTGACTCATCAAGACAGGCACATAATTGATTTTTCTCTAGTTTTGACACACTTCTCTTTGCAAATCACAAACCATTGTAGGCCTACAGAAAATTTCAAAAATAGACAGAGACAGACTGTTATACTTTATATTGATCCCCCAAGACGTGAAACATTGCGAGGCACAAGCAGATGCAAAAAATAAAAATCCTTACTCAACACATGCGGTCAAATTGTGCCAAGAAACTCAAATGCTCTGCGATCATTTTGAATAAACAGCAGACACACAGCTGTAACCCATGTATTTCCTAAAAAAAGAAAAGTAGACTCCCAAGCAATGCTTGAATTTTATATCTTGCAGTTGGCTCACAGTCTACAAGTGAAACTTTAATGCAAACTTTCACACAATTCAAAGGTCAAAGTAAACTACAGCAACAATCAATTGCATGATCAGATTTATGGGTCTCTTGGTGATATTGCATGACTGTTTTTAGCAACACCACCCGCCAAATCCACGGCGCAACAGCGCCATCTACCGGTCTCTCGGAGCACTGCTGCAGCGGCGCTGAAACGCCTCATAATGAAACATGTTTGAAGGATGAATGTACCGTGCACAGGGTGGAGTTACCGCCTAACGTCAAATTATAGCTTACAATTCAAACTCACTACTGCTACAGAACAAAGCAGATTTTTAAGCAAACTGCGGTATAATGCTATAATACACACTAAGTTACATATCAAGTTGCCTTTCAAATGAGGTAGGCTATAACTAAATACTTCACATACTTGAAACGTTGTCAGCCTGTTCACTAGTATTTAAAAGTGTGAGATAATCAAACTGAATAACAAAATAAATCAGTATAATCGCTAATCGTTTACAGTTTCTTTCTTCCTGAGGTACTTCTGCAAACTCACCCAGGCGACGGCGGCGGTTGTCAAAGTCCACTGCTACAGTCCTTCAAATACAAACGCCTGACTCATAGAGAGCGTGGATATCGACGGCACGAGCGATTCCTGTAAGAACCGCGTCCAGTTACACTTTACTGTGTGTCTGTGAATACGTGAAGAGTGAAGTTAGCGACATCTGCACGATATCCATCCACACACACACTCTCTGAGAGCGAGCGGCGAGTTTGAGCAGTGAGCGGCGCGCGCGCAGCGAGGCGTGAGTGGAAGCCCCGCCCACAGCAGCTACAGCTGCGCAGGACATACCCTGCTGGAAAACTATCTACCAGAATACTACAGGATTTTTTGAAACACCTCTAGTGTTTTGAATGGATTATTGACAGTTTTTTAAACGATTACCTTGGCAATTGTTAGATTTAAATCGATTTAATTGTAAATCGTGAATAGCCTACAACATCCTTCATTTTTTAGCCCATTAAAACAGTTACAACTTTTTACTCAGTAGGCCTAATGACCAGTAACGGAATTTTTAAGAAAGCAGCAAAAAGTCTTTAATTTGCTGTTAAAATAGTTAAAAGCATTACTTTTACAGTAAATCGATATCATAAGCGAAATACAGATCATAATAGGTCTGCATTTTTTTTCCAAGCAAGGTTAAAAAAAACCCTTACTGAATTAGGCTACTATAGTTTATTTTCATTTTTATTTACTGCAGAATTACATTATTTATTTATTTTATTACCATATTGCCACAAACAATGACATCTTGAGTACAAAGAACATCTTATTTTTTATATATTTATTTGATCATTCATTTATTAGCTAATTCATTATAGGCCTAATATGGTATGGAGGGCCAAATTACTCAAAATTAAATCATTAAATAAATGTTGAAATATATATAAAAAAATCGTTAAATACATAAATAAATGCATAAACAAATAAATATTCATTCATTTCCTCCACATTTAATTTTCAGAGTTGTCGGCACGTCCCATAATCCTGAACATCAAATGTGGAATGAATGAATGAATGAATGAATGAATGCATTAACGATTTATTTTTATAGTTCAACATTTATTTAATGATTTAATTTTGAGTAATTTGACCCTGCATAAATATAGGTTAACTATTCTAATTATAAATATTTAATGTAAAAACAAAAAACAAACAAACAACAACAAAAAACAATGTAGGCCTATATGCTTACATATTAACGGAATCATTTTGTGAATTTATAGCTGGCCTTCTATAGTAAAGATAGTGTGAAAATTAATGTGTAGGCCTACCTAAATGTATTTGGTGTGAAGGAATCTTCTGTTGGTTTTACGTCCAAACGACCTGACGGCGAGTAACGGGGCGGCGCTGCGGATGAAGACGCACAGAGACCCGGGTGAATGAATGACAGATGCGCGTTTTAGGATATGAATTCATCTTCTGCGGACATACTATTTCCTACATCATATGATATAGGCTAGTGTAGCCTAATCTAGTTTACTAGCTTCGTTATCATTCACAGCGTAGGCTAATTACCGAAGAAAACAGGAAACGATTACGCGATTCGCATCTGTACGTCCTATACTACTGTACACATCAGCACAGCGACATCACACACACACACTGCTACAGTCGCATCTGTGGGTAAGGAAAGCCTTAAATTGATTTTTCTTATATAGGCTATTCAAACCGAAGCTCTAGCTTGCATTGTGATATAAAGGTAGGTGCTGATGCTGAGATTGTGACATCTGCACGCGGTTATCTGTTCGCAAACACATCTTTTCAGATAAAAGAGCAGTGGAATGCGGAGCCATTTATTCCCTAGAGCTTTGATAGAATTGGCTAGTTTGTTTAAACTCTAAATGTAAAAGCCTGCATTGTTAGCACACGTGACTGCTGCTGTGAAAGCCCAATCTACTGAATAAAAGAATGCGACAGCATGCTTCTGTTTTAGTCTAGCCTAGGCTATATCAGATAGATAACACTTGCTCGGACGTTTGCGTTTCAATATTTAGGCTGCTCCAGCTGTGTGGAGAAAACATGGACAGCTTTGAGGATTTCTGCGCACGCATTCTGTCTGAACTGCAGTCGGAAATGATGCATGAGAAGAGGTGCAGTACCGCACCTGCTCGAGGGGAGGCGCAGTCGCTCATCTGCATCCATGGCAGGCCGGTTTTGTCTCCTGTTGTGAGTACAAGACGTGATATGTGACCCTGGACCACAAAACCAGTCCTAAGTGTCAATTTTTCGAAATTGAGATTTCTACATCATCTGTAAGCTGAATAAAAAAGCTTTCCATTGATGTATGATTTGTTAGGACACTATTTGGCTGAGATACAACTATTTGAAAATCTGGAATCTGAGGGTGCAAAAAAATCTAAATACTGAGAAAATCACCTTTAAACTTGTCTAAATGAAGTTCTTAGCAATGCATATTACTGATCAAAAATTAAGTTTTGATATATTTATGGTAGAAAATTCACTAAATATCTTCATGGAACATGATCTTTACTTCATATTATAATAATTTTTGGCATATAAGAATAATCAACAATTTTGACCCATACAATGTATTTTTGGCTATTGCTACAAATATACCCCAGCGACTTATGACTGGTTTTGTGCTCCAGGGTCACATTTGTGATGTTTTACATGAAAAGAGAGTCATGTGTAGTCTGTATGCTGTGAACTCTCAGAAAAAAAGATACCCTCTCAAAAGGTACTAATATGAACTTTATGAATTACTAATATTACTTTTAAGGTACTAATATCATGTACCATTCATGGGTAAGTAAGGTACAGAGATGTACCTTTTAGCTTTTATTACTGGTATTGCCCAGTAACAACTTTGTACCCTTTTTCTGAGAGTGTATTTTTTTTTTCGTATGTGTCATAGTGTTAGGTTTAATGTTACACAGTGTGACTGCAATACAAATGGTTCATGCAAGGTCTCTGTCATAATTTTTGACAAATCATTTTCTTTGTGATTATAAACTTTAAGCTCAAAAGAAAGTCTTAGCACAAGAAAAATATAGTAATAAAACATTATTGATAATAATCTTAATATTTAAGTTCAATTTGCAGATTCAAAATTAGCAGAGCTAATTGTCTCTTATTTTAAGTTGTCTGTTGGTTAATTGATTGATTGATTGACTTTGCCTTCTGTGTTTCCAGCTAAGTGAGAAACAAAGAAGGGAGATGGTTGAATACAAGAAAAGAGCTTCACAAATGGAGGCCGAGAGACAGATTCATTACAACAAAAACCTCCTCAATCAGATTCAGACCATTCTTTGGACCAATAAGGTAAGAAAATGAGTGTTTCATCAATTATAGGCACTTTTATGTACCAGGGACTAATTTATTTGTATTAAAACTGATATATTTCAGTTTAAAATAAATAAATAAATAATATGTTAATATGTTATATATATAATATATATATGTTTTATTTTTATTTTTATATTTTATGTATATTTTTATGATTTAGTTTTTAACCCAAACATAAAATTTTATTTTATGAATGAAGATTCTTATGCTCACCAAGGCTGCATTTATTTGGTAAAATATATGGTAAAAACAACACTACTGTGAAATATTACTATTATTTCAATCTAACTGTTTTCCATTCAAATTTAATTTATTCCTGTGATGCAAAGCTGAATTTTCAGCATCGTTACTCCACTCTTCAATGTCACATGATACTTCAGAAATAATTTAAACTGATAAATATATTCATAGTTTGTTTACTTTTAGAAAACAAGGTACAAAAGCTGTCACTAGGGCAGTACTCTTTTAAAATCTACTAATATAGACCTTTAAGGTACCAATATGCCCCTTTAGGGGTAAATGAGGAACAAATGTGTACCTTTCGAAAGGTGACAGCTTTGAACATTATTTTGAGTGTGTACAGTACTGTTTTTACTGTAGTTGGTCAAATCAGGGAGAACAAGTGCTTTTTTTTTAACATAAACAATTATTTCAAACTTTTATATATATATATATATATATATATATATATATATATATATATATATATATATATATATATATATATATATATATATATATATATATATATATATATGTGTGTGTGTGTGTGTATACACTGTAAAAAATGACCGTAATTTTAATGGTAAAAAAAGCTGTGAAAATGCTACGGAAAAAACCTGTTAAATGGTTAATGGTAAATTCCCCTAATATATACGGTGAAAAACTGTAATAGACATTTCAGACAATTTTATGGTGAAATACTGTTTTTGGAAGTGAACAAGAATGTAAAATTTACAGGGAAAAACCGTAAATTGACATTCCCAGAATTCCTTGCGTTCCCTGCATTTCTTTTGAATTTGATGTTTTTTCTTTGAAATAACTAGGTTTCTTTCTAGTTTTTTCTTATCAGTTATGTTTATTAGGGTTGTATGTTACATCTAATGTTGTTAAATTAATGTTTATTGCATATTTCAGTTTAATGAGTCTCACCATGACAATGTTTAGTGTTTGTGTGAATGACACTGTGCACCTTCTATATATGTTATTATTTAAAAGCTACTTGTGATGGGCTTTGGTTCATCATGTAATATTCTCATCACCACAAAACAGATTTCAGTAAAAATGTGAGGGGTGTACTCACTTCTGTGAGATACTGTATATCGTGGCCTAATGGTTAGGGAGTCGGGCTTGTAACCTGAAGGTTGCTGGTTCGATTCTCGTGCCGGCAGGAATTGAAGGTGGGGATTGTGAATGAACAGCATTCTCTCCACCTTCGATACCATGACTTAGGTGCCCTTGAGCAAGGCACCGAACCCCTAATTGCTCCCTGGGCGCTGGAGCAAGACTGCCCATTGCTCCGGGTGTGTGTGCACTTGTTCACTACTCACTGCTGTGTGTGCGCACTTGGATGGGTTAAATGCAGAGCACCATTTCGAGTATGGGTCATATATATATATATATATATATATATATATATGTATATATATATATAAAGTGAAAGTGAAGTGACATATGGCCAAGTATGGCGACCCATACTCGGAATTTGTGCTCTGCATTTAACCCATCCAAATTGCACACACACACATCGTGAACACACACCCGGAGCAGTGGGCAGCCATTTATGCTGCGGCGCCCGGGGAGCAGTGCCTTGCTCAAGGGCACTTCAGTCTTGGTATTGAGGGTGGAGAGAGCGCTGTACATTCACTCAGCACTCTCTCTCCCGAGACTCTAACCATTAGGCCACAACTTCCCTATAATGTATTCGTTATAATTATTTGTTGTGAATTTACTCTCATATCTTGTTGTACTTATAGGCTCCAAAAATATTGGACGTGCCAAAGCCTCCAGAGCAGTGCCTGACTCCATCTCCAAAAACAGACTACATGAATGGTTTCACAGTACCTGATACCGCAAACTTTACTACTGGGGCCACAGAGCCGTACCTTTTGAGTAATAAGCAACCGGTGACCCCTTCAGCTGAGCTGCCTGGGGTTATGAGAAGAAAATCTGCAGAAGAAAAACAAATGCAAGAGGAAATTCAAATGGAAGGAGTTTGTCTGCAGAACCTACTGAAGAAATCACGTGAATTTATTGAAAAAGAGCAAGGTAAACAGGGGTCAAAGGTCATCAGCAACACAATGGTTGATCCAAGCAGGATCCTCTCTGAAAGCCCGTCAGATAAAGAAAACGGCTGTTCTTTGGATGGGACTGCCTTTGGTTTACCCTTTTATATTTCCTCACCAAACCAAACCTCTCCCAGTAACCTGATAAGCCCAGAACCTGGTCTAAATGCCAGTTTAATGGCCAGACCCCACCGTGGACGTCCTCGTCCCATTTCTGCCGGGAGCATCTTCTTTTCGTTCACTGAAAACCCCAACCAATCGAACATTACAGTGAATGCAAGGCCACCGGAAGTAAAAACAATCGCAACGCAGGACAGGAAGCTATTCGGAGTGGAAAATGTGAGTTTGGGTCGATATGATGATCGCTCAAGGTTGAACGAGACCGTGGGACGACTGGAAACGTCTCCAGTGGATTCTGAGCTCACAAGCCCCCTGTTTCGAAGGAGATGCCACACGCTGGATAGCCACTTGTCCTCACGTCATCAGAGTCCAGTCATAGACAGGAGCCAGGAGAGAATGCCTCGTTTTATGGCCGGGGTCACTGCGAGAACGCCCACTCGACTGTCTCCCCCTTCACCGATGAACAAGACTTTCACACGGGACAGTCCCGTAGCAGCATTTATGGGGTCTGGGATCACCCCAGACTCTCCTTCTCGTACCAGACTACCTTTTGAGGCTGAGAGAAACAGTGTTATTTGCACAGCACTGAAAGAAAGGAGAACAGGTAAGAACAGAGCAAATATTAAAAATGAAGACTGAATTTAGAACCAAAATGAGTTTCAGTCCAATGATATCATAGGAGAACATTTGAAAGTTCTGGTTCTTTTTTTAGAAAATTAAATAATTGGCATTTATGAGGTCATTGTACTAAAGTGAAAATAAATAATTAAAATACGTATAGAAATATTTCCATAGACACTACCATTCAAAAGTCTGGATTTAAAAAAAAAAAAAAATTTTAATGTCTCGTGTGCTTACCAAGACTGCATTTATTTGATCAAAAAGATAAATATAGAAACATTAATTTATTTATTTTTTAAATAACAATTTTCTATTTTTATATACTGTATATTAAGATGTAATTTATTCCTGTGGTGTAAAGCTGAATTTTCAGCATCATTACTCCAGTCTTCAGTGTCACATGATCCTACAGAATTTGCTGCTCAAGATTTTTTTTTTTATTATTATCAATGTTGAAAACAGATGTTGCTTAATATTTTGCGGAAACCATGATACATTTTAAAGCTTTTAATAAGTAGAAAGTTCAAAAGATCAACATTAATTTAAAATAGAAATTTCGGTAACACTTTATTTTAAGGTGTCATAATACAGAGTAATTAACTATAAAAGTACTTAGTAATAGCCGTTGTACTTACATGAAATAAAATGTACTTACCATGTAACTAAGTTATGGAACAGCTGTACTAGTTTGTAATTATGTAGATGTAATAGGCAGTTACTCTTACACATATGTAACAGACCGAGTCTGTTACACAGCTACTTATGTAACCAAAGGATTGTTACATGTGTTGCAGACTTAAACATTGTAATTATAAATGTAAGTACACAGACATACACTACTTAAAATAAAGTGTATAAAGATTGCACTTAAGTGTACTTCATGTGTATCTATACTGTACACCTTATCCAGCTGCACCTTAGTTTGAATTAACCCACCAGTACACAGCTTAAATACATGTAATACCTTTCTAATTACATTACAATTACAGAATATTACACAGGCATAAGCTACTTAAAATAAAGTGTATCAAGATTGTACTTAAGTGCACAAGTAGCTGTGTAACAGACTCATATGTAACAGGTCTGTTACATATGTGTAAGAGTAGCTGCCTATTACATCTATATAATTAAAAACTGTAAGAACAGGCTGTTCCATAACTTAGTTACATGGTAAGTACATTTTGTTTCATGTAAGTACAACGGCTATTACTAAGTACTTAATTAGGTAATTACTCTGTATTATGACAGCTTAAAATAAAGTGTTACCGAAATTTTGTAACATTATAAATATATTTACTGCCACGTTTGATCAATTTAATGTCTCTGTTCTGAATAAAAGTAGTAACATCTTTCAAAAAATATTGAAATGATAAATGCTTATGTAATAATTATTAGGAAAACATCTTTAAAAAGACACTTTTCCCTGTTTTCCCTTTTCTAAAAAACTCAAACCAAAACACTAATATAAATAACCAATAATGTCACATCAAGATCTTAATGAACCATAGAAGGAAGACCACAAATAACCATATAGCAACTCAGGATTCTACCTCAAAGAGCCACTTGAATGTCAATTTGAGAATAAAGATCAGATATTCATAATTCTTTGATAAAGTATCCTCTCGTTGCACATGTCTTTTCCTTAGATGAGATACAATGGCAAGTCCACGCTCTAGAAGACATGCAGAGGTCTCTGGAGGACGATTATGCTTTCAGGATGTCGTGTCTGATGGCAGAACAAGAGAGAGAACAGCTGCACCTCAGTCAGGTCAGACTCAGCTCCAAACCTAACTGCCACATGCTCAATATCTGCCTAGGCAGCTACCTTTTAAGACTGCATCCTAACATCTGCTATGCATAGTATAACACGCACACAAATATTGGGTGTGATAAATGAATATATACTCATAATCGACATTTCCCTGGACTCCAGCTTGGATGAAGGTTTGATTGGGGATTTGACCAGAGCCCTGGTCATTGATATGCATCAGTGTGACATTAGTCTGTCTCTCATTCAGGAGTCGGAGGAGCGGGTCAGGAGACTGAGGGGTCAGGGTGGTCTGAGTCCTGTAGCGGGCGAGGACGAGTGTGAATTAAGGACAGCTGGTGAACGTTACCCTATACTGAGCCCCATGTGCCCTTTAAGCCCAGGAGACAGATCACCAAGATACCCTGTGCCAACCTTTGGTATTATTTCAGTTCTTTCAGCCTGTGATTAATGTCTTGAATTTGCTACCGCTGTGTGTTTCAGTGGATGTTTAGTTGATTTATGGATAGAAGTATGTTAAATATGTTTGTATATATTATACGTATGCTTTTAAGGAATAGTTCAGCCAAGAGTGAAGATTCTGTCATCATTGACTAAACCTCGTGTTGTTTCCAAACTCTTTATTTTCTTTCTCCTGTGGAACACAAGTGGATGAGGGCAGACAACGATGAGCTCCAAAACAACAGAAAAAGACCATAAAAGTATCATAAAAATAACCAATACGACTCATGATCTATATTTCAAGTCTTCCAAAGTTGTACAAGAGCTTTGTTAAACTGTGTTGTTATTGTAAAACTAAAACTAGTAAAAAAAATATACTAAAAAATAATTAAATAAATACAATTCATAATTGTAATAAAGCTGAAATAAAATAAAGTACAAATTTTAGATGAAAAAATAAAAAAATAAACAGCCTTGGCAACTAAGTGAAATAAGTTTAAATTGAAGTACTAAAATTACTAAAACTGAAATGAAAATTTATTAAAGCTATATGTGATCCTGGACTACAAAACCAGTCAGAAACCACACAGGTATATTTGTAACAATAGCCAACAATTGTATGGGTCAAAATTGTATAAATTTCCTACTGTAAATATATCAAAACGATTTTCTCAATATTTAGATTTTTTTGCACCCTCAGATTCCAGATTTTCAAATAGTTGTATCTCGACCAAATATTGTCCTAACAAACCATACATCAATGGAAAGCTTATTTATTCAGTATAAATCTCAATTGAAAAATCTGACCCTTGATTGGTTTTGTGCACTGTTAAAAAAAAAAAAAGTTGAGCAGATTTTTGAGTTTGCTCAACTTATTTTTGTGGGAGATTCTCAATTTTTTGTTGTATAAACTTAAAACGACAAGTTGAGAAAACTCAAAAATCCGCTGAAGCTGGTTGCCTTAAAATGCCTTAAAACTTTTTTTTTTTTTTAACAATGTGGTTCAATTGAAAAAACTAATAAAAATGACAAAGGCACATAACAAATGGTTTGAAATGTGCTTTTGCTAATATGCACAGTACGCCAAATAGTTTAAATATAAAAATAAAAACTAATTCAAAATATGAATAAGTACTATAATAGTATATAAATTATGCTAAAATAACACTGATTCAACACATTCAATTGAATGTACACAAATGCAGTCACGTTGACTATATTTTTCAGTCTTTTTTGGAGTTTAAATTCTAAACTTTAGAGCAACATGAATGTAATTGTCATTTTTGGCTAAACTGTATTCTTACCTTTCAGGTTTCCCTTCAGCCAGTTTAGATGTGGTATCGCCTTCGAAACAGACTCCCATTTATATGAGAGGCCTGAATCACAGCACTGGCAAGAGAAACAGACTGAGCCAGGTTGATTTTACAGCTGTAAAGCAGTCCCTGTAGAGTAAAATAAGCTTCTTTAAAGAGTATGAGAAAAGTGTAAAGTTGTAATGGACTCTAAGGGATAATAAATTGGTGTGATGCAGGTTGTGACAGCGGAGCAGCAGAGGGCGCTGTGTCACCTCACCGCCATCGTGAAGGGCTTCCTGATCAGACGCCTGCTAAAAACAGAGAAAGTCAAACACCTGAGGCAAACCATACAAGTGAGAACACAACACAGAGTTCACATACGTGCCAGTTAAAGCCTTACGTGTTGTATCATCCTCATACCTGTGTGTTTCCTCAGGACACGCAAGAGTTCATCCGTTCATTCAGAAGCGATGCTCCTCAGAGGAACGGCTCTCTGTCAGAGCAGGATCTCTCTCTGCGGGAGCGCGTTAGAGCTCAGGTCCCACTGCTGCGATGCTCGGATACTTACAGAACAGTGTTTGACTGGCACTGAAATCTAATACTTTGTGTCTGTTTCTCTTGCAGTTACGTGCGGCCTTGTTTGACATTCATGATATCTTCTTCTCGATGCCACTAGAGGAGCGTCTGTCTCTGCTGCAGCAGGACCGAGAGCTGCGCACCGAGAGAAAGCTCAGAGAGATGGTAACTGGCAGGACACAGCTGCGATTAGCTTTCATGTTCATTTATTGGTTGACTTTCTTTCATTTCGGCCAGTTTTGATCCTTGGCCATTGTTGAAGTGCTTGCTTCCTTCCTATTTCGGAAAAGTACAAAGTCATTTCCATATGAATGTACAGCTGCAGGTCAGTGTTTCTTTCCAACACATTTATTTGGCATGCAGGAAAAAGCAAAAAGCCCCAAGGACAAGGTGATTTTGTCGGCTGCTACCCAGAAATCTCTTGATAGAAAGAAAAGGTGAGTGAGGATGATTAAAAATACTTTAATTTGAATTTTGTTACTGTTATATTGTATGTTTTTTTGGGGGGTTTTTTTACATGCAAATGGTCATCTACTAAGGTCCAAAATGAATACACCTAGTAAACAAATAAACATAACAATTGGCAATGTTATTTGGACAGTTGGATGTTTTTTTCTAAAAATGCTGTTTATAAATGTATTATTATTATTATTATTATTGAAAGTATAATTATTAGTGCTGTCAAATGATTAATTGCATCCAAAACAAAAAGTTTTTCTTTACATAATATGTTTGTATACTGTGTATATTTATTATGTATATATAAATACAAACACATGCATGTATATATTTAAGAAAAATATGTTGTTTATATATTAAATATATTTATATATATATAATATCAAATATAAGTATGTAAATGTTTATACATGTAAATATTCTCGAAAATATATACTGTATGTGTGTATTTATATATACATAATAAATATACACAGCACACATATTACATAAACAAAAACGTTTATTTTGGATGCGATTAATTGTTTGACAGCACTAATAATCATATATTTCTATATACACACACTTTTAAAAATATATACATACATTTTTATTATATTATTATTTATATTTTAAGTTATATTTTTCAAAGTGTAATTTTATAATAATTATTGTAATAATATACACATTTATTTATATTATATATTTTAATATTATAATAGGTATATTTAAATTTATATATTTAATTATAGAAATAAATATATGTATTTAGAAAAAGCTATTTATTTTTAAAATTATATTTCTGTTATATTTCTGAAGAAAAAAAATTATATACATCAATATCTATATATTCCTATTTTTTTTAAAGAAATACTGTTATTATAAAATTATTTATTATAATATATATAATTGTTATTTATTTTATTTACTTTTTATTAATACTGTGCTAAAATGCTATGTATTTACATGCTTACTAATTCCCTCCAAAATGCTCTTGTATCTCATCAGAGTTGGTGAATCTCCAGGTCAGACCAGAAGAGCTCAGAAGACCAAGAGTCCTCCTACAAAAAGGTGAACACAAAAACACTCCAAGAGATGCAAGAAATCACTTCACAGAAGCAAAACAGATACCTTACACATTCAATACTCCCTCTGCACCATATAGTTTATAGTTGCCTACAGTTTTCCAGCCGTGTTCCTGAGTCTGTGTGTTGTGTTGAAGGATCCTGCAGCCCAGTCAGGGCCAGAACGCTCCCGTTTCAGGCCAGCAGCTCCTGCGCCGTGGGTCAGTTCTTCACATTTTGCTGCCTTTGATCACGCAATCTCCTGCTCCTGCCATTTCCATTTTCTTTTACGCCGCAGTTGATGGAATTTGAAATTCAATTCAGTCTGTGGTGGACTCTTACAATACTGGAAATGCCACGCAGCCTGCCAGAAGACTCACCTGACATTTAAATTTGGCTGCGTTTATTTGCAAATGCATTTGGCAGGATCTCATGTAGTCATTTAGTCAACTGAAGTGTGATCAAAATATCACTGTATTATATTGCAAAGAATCACTGTGCAGAAAAGAAAACCAGTATGGAATATATTACACATTTGCAAAACCTCAAACACGTTTTGAACTAATAAACTGCATTGAGTTTACATTGAATGATTTGAATTTTCAGATATAGTAATTCAAATTTACATGCAATGTCTTAATAGAAAGCATACAGATAAAACTGTTTAATGTGTTTCAGGAGTTACAAGAAGACTCCAGAAGAGAGAGTTCAGCATTCTGAGAGGCTGAAGAAACAGCATTCACTGGGTTGACCTCATATACACTTATCAACCGAACATGAAAAAATAATATTGTGCTAATCATACTTCTAAAAATACTCCCCTGCTAGCAGGAGCGTAGCCAGAAAAGAGACTCTGGGTGTGCATCAGAAAAACTGGGTGTGCCACATTTACTGTCAGATTAATGTGCAAAAAAAACAAAAAAAAACACCAAGACTATGTAACGTTACAGAACAGAACAGACTGGGCTGATATAGCCTGTAAAAATATATAACATCTACGTAGTCGGAATGAAAAGGTGCATTTCTTTATTAAAGTTCATGTGGAGATGGCGAGTGCAACGTCGCATTCGGCAACTTCAATCTTTTCAGCCGACACTGAGAAGAAATCACTAGTTTATTAACAAATAATTAAAATGTTTTCTTTTCCCTTTACCCCCCACATATTCATAATCATTAGCCTACTTTTGCCATTGCAGGTTTTACGTGTGCTTGAGCGCGGAATAGGCTATACGCCTATATATTAAAGGACGGTTAGTAGCCTAGGTTTTTATATTAATCAATTTACGTGTGACTAGTGAAATCTTTAGTCGGGGACAGGCCTACTTGGCACAAGGAACCGATCCATTTTTAAAATAAAATGCTGACAATTCGAAAAGTGTGCCTGCTAATCACGTCACGTTATATTGCAATGCACGAGTTATGAATGCGTAATAAGTCAAATGTTTTTATTTGATTTCATTTCTTATGGGTGCTATGGCAGCGATTTGGTCTTTCTTGGGGGTGCTGAAGCATCTGCAAGCCCCTCCTTAGCACCGCCCATGTTTATTACGATTAAAAAAAAATAAAAATTTAGCATCTGTTTTTAGGTGTGCCAGCTGCCACTGTGGGTGGCACCGGCACACCCTGGCACACCCGTGGCTACGCCCCTGCCTGCTAGCCATCTCATTGAATTATGACTATTAAATGTCAATGCTATCTAGTTCTTCCCATTATTCTACTACATACCGCTTATGAATGTAGAATTAGTCCAGATATTATTTAGAGTTTCCTATAGGTAATTATAATCCGCATGGTTATACTAAATTACCCTTTTAAAAATGATTAAAAATCCTGTAAAGGTGGGATTATCTGTTTTCCAAATAATAGAAGCCTGCATTGACACAGAGAAAAGTTAATGCTGCTTTAATGCTATTAATACAAATCAAAATGTCAGTAATATTGCCAGAATGTCAAATAGTATTACTGCAGTCAAACGATTAATCACATCCAAAATAAACGTTTTTGTTCACGTAGTATATGTGTGTGTACTGTGTATATTTATTATGTATATATAAATACACAACCATGCATGTATATATTTAAGAAAAATTTTACATTTATATATTAAATATATTTATATATAATATATGAATATAAATGTATACATGTACATATTTTCAAAATATATACTGTGTGCATTTATATACACATAATAAACATACACAGATATATTATGTAAATAAAAACTTGTATTTTGGATGCGATTAATCGTTTGACAGCACTAATACGAATACATGTCTACGAAGAGTACAGACATTTCTCCAGAAATGAAATTATTGTATTTGATCAACTAGCACTTCAACTGAATTTGTGCTTTTAATCATAATACTTTACTTTAGTACTTATAACTACAATCATATCAGTTGTTTATGAATGTATTTGCTCTTGCCTTGTATACAGTACTTAAGAAGCACTCGACACATTTGCGTTAAGAAATGTGAAATAAAACAAAGAAATGTTTAATAAACAAGTTTATTTAATAAAAATTGTGAATTCAGTGAATAAAGACACCAGTATCAAATAGAAAGGCACATCTTGAACAATTACTTTAAAGAAAATTCATTTTCAAATCTGTAAAACAACCTTAGTGAATGTTTTTTTGAGCAGTGTGGTCATATGAGATGTTTTTTGTCGTTCAATACAAAACACAAAGTATTAACAAAATAACCAAGCAAAGAAAGTTATTTTGGGTTGCCTTTGAGTTGATGGTTAAGAATGAATATTATGTTAATTATATATTATTATAGTGCTGTCAAACGAGTAATCGCGATTAATCGCATCCAAAATAAAAGTTTTTGTTTACATAATATACGTATGTGTGTACTGTGTATATTTATTATGTATATATATATATATATAATATATAATGTTATGTTTATATATTAAATATATTTGTATATCATATAAAATATAAAAATATGAATATATAAATGTAAATATTTTCAAAATATATACTGTATGTGTGTGTATTTATATACACATAATAAATATATATACACAGTACACATACATAATGTAAACAAAAACTTTTGTTTTGGAAGCGATTAATCATTTGACAGCACTAATTATTTAATGTAATAAATCTTCAATAACGATAAGGGAACTGAGGAAAAAAAGTGAGATTATCCATTCACAAATTGTGTGCATTTGTCTGTTCACATCTGCATAAACACAGTAAAGAAACCATATCAAGTTCAAGTTCATTCACAGCCATGTCTGTCTTCCTGAGAGGAAGAGCGTGTCACAATGAGTGAATGTGCTGGAGGAGTTTATCACAGTATTCAGGGCTGCGCTGTTTCTCTCTCACGGCCTCTGTCTGCTGCTGCAAGAGTCCTCCGTCCACCTCACTGGCCACCTTCAGAACCTCTGTGACAGAAAAAAACACAAGAAGACGTTTACATTTGGTTATTACATTAAAATTCACTCATTTGACACAGCAAGAATATAACCATGGTGCTGCGGCAGTGCAGTTTAACTTCACTATGCCCATATAATTAAATTCTAGTTTAATTAAAAAAAAAAAAATAATAATAATAATAATAATTCACATTAAAAATGTATCCAAAATGCAGAAAAACATTTCAAAATATTACACTATATTACAATATACTTTAACGTTTTCTATTTTAATATATTTTAAGATTAATTTATTCCTGTGATGACAAAGCTGAATTTTCATTCTAATGTGCTGATTTGCAGCTCAAGAAACATTTGTTATTATTATTAGCAATTTTATCAACGTTCTTATTATCTTCAATAATATATATATATATATATATATATATATATATATATATATATATATATATATATATATATATATATATATAGTGAACATAAAATAATAATAATAATTAAAAAAAAGAGATACTGTGGTCATAATTTAATTATGAACGGTCACTTTGATCTATATATAGAGCAAGAGAGATCAAAAGTGACAGTTCAGAATTAAATTATGACCGCAGTTAACTGGTCTATTGATATATTCCCCTTCCATTAACTTTGATAAATGTGATTATTACTCAAATGCAAAAGCATCCATAGGTTTACCTTTACAAATTATACAGTATCTCACAGAAGTGAGTACACCCCTCACATTTTTGTAAATATTTTATTATATCTTTTCATGTGACAACACTGAAGAAATGACACTTTGCTACAATGTAAAGTAGTGAGTGTACAGCTTGTAAATTTGCTGTCCCCTCAAAATAACTCAACACACAGACATTAATGTCTAAACCGCTGGCCACAAAAGTGAGTACACCCCAGTGAGTGAAAATGTCCAAATTGGGCCCAAAGTGTCAATATTTTGTGTGGCCACCATTATTTTCCAGCACTGCCTTCACCCTCTTGGTCATGGAGTTCACCAGAGCTTCACAGGTTGCCACTGGAGTCCTCTTCCGCTCCTCCATGACAACATCATGGAGCTGGTGGATGTTAGAGACCTTGCGCTCCTCCACCTTCTGTTTGAGGATGCCCCACAGATGCTCAATAGAGTTTAGGTCTGGAGACATGCTTGGCCAGTCCATCACCTTTACCCTCAGCTTCTTTAGCAAGTGTTTGGGGTCGTTATCATGTTGGAATACTGCTCTGCGGCCCAGTCTCCGAAGGGAGGGGATCATGCTCTGCTTCAGTATGTCACAGTACATGTTGGCATTCATGGTTCCCTCAATGAACTGTAGCTCCCCAGTGCCGGCAGCACTCATGCAGATCATGACACTCCCACCACCATGCTTGACTGTAGGCAAGACACACTTGTCTTTGTACTCCTCACCTGGTTGCCGCCACACACGCTTGACACCATCTGAACCAAATAGGTTTATCTTGGTTTCATCAGACCACAGGACATGGTTCCAGTAATCCATGTCCTTAGTCTGCTTGTCTTCAGCAAACTGTTTGCAGGCTTTCTTGTGCATCATCTTTAGAAGAGGCTTCCTTCTGGGACAACAGCCATGCAGACCAATTTGATGCAGTGTGCGGCGTATGATCTGAGCACTGACAGGCTGACCCCCACCCCTTCAACCTCTGCAGAAATGCTGGCAGCACTCATACGTCTATTTCCCAAACACAACCACTGTATATGACGCTGAGCACGTGCACTCAACTTCTTTGGTCGACCATGGCGCGGCCTGTTCTGAGTGGAACCTGTCCTGTTAAACTGCTGTATGGTCTTGGCCACGGTGCTGCAGCTCAGTTTCAGGGTCTTGGCAATCTTACTATAGCCTACGCCATCTTTATGTAAAGCAACAATTCTTTTTTTCAGATCCTCAGAGAGTTCTTTGCCATGAGGTGCCATGTTGAACTTCCAGTGACCAGTATGAGAGAGTGAGAGCGATAACACCAAATTTAACACACCTGCTCCCCATTCACACCTGAGACCTTGTATCACTAACGAGTCACATGACACCAGGGAGAGAAAATGGCTAATTGGGCCCAATTTGGACATTTTCACTTAGGGGTGTACTCACTTTTGTGGCCAGCGGTTTAGACATTAATGGCTGTGTGTTGAGTTATTTTGAGGGGACAGCTAATTTATACAAGCTGTACACTCACTACTTCACATTGTAGCAAAGTGTCATTTCTTCAGTGTTGTCACATGAAAAGATATAATAAAATATTTACAAAAATGTGAGGGGTGTACTCACTTCTGTGAGATTCTGTAAAGAAAAAAAGAAAACCTTTCAAAGTCAGCTCACCATTTAGGAACAAAGAAAAGCCCATAAAACTCATTTGTTTTCTTTCAGCAGTCATGTCTTTGTTGTGGGTATTTGGTTTTATCCTGATTTGTTTGGTCGGGGGATTTACTTTTATCCGGCGCTTTATACGTTTGTAAGCACACCAGAAAACAAGGTTTTCTTTGTGTAAAGATACGAGTGAATTTCCTCAGTAACTCAAGCACAGTGTGAGAGTGCTGTTATTATAAGCTTAACTAAAGGAATGAGGGATTATGGGATATGGCAAGTGTGGTGTTATAATAGACATTAATCACATCTGAGGTGTCTTTGAAATACGAGATCTGTTTAAGAGCAGATCGAAAAATAAAGAAAGACAAGATGAGATTAAAAAGAGGAAAACGAGATCAGACAAATAGTGCATCAAAAAAGGCATACTGAGTAGGTACTACATTTGAATTTGAACTTACTTAACACTGGAACATACACTACAAGACTTTTTCTTCTGATTTTCCCCCAATTTACAGTTTGGATAAGACAATGCTTGTTGCTGAAAGTCAAAGCCATTCTGCAGATTTGAGTTGACAGATTTCATAGAAAACCGTGTAGTGTATGATGGTCACGGACTCCATCTATCTATCCATCTATCTATATCCCATCCAGTCGAACATATCAAACTTGTTTTACGAATACTATCAATTCGGACATACTACTCATATACTGTTTTTTGCATACTACATAGTAGGGAAGTATGCGAATTCGGACGGAGAAACTTTTTTTTCTCTCATGATGCTGAATATTGCACACAATAAACCTCTTCAGAATAACACAAATTAGGACTGTCAAGGGATTCAAATTTTATTGTAATTAATTACATGATGTGCCGATTAATTAACCTAATGAATCACAAATTAATTAAATTGTGGTTTTGTTCTGGCCTATTTTCATTTTCAGCTAAATTGAACAAAACAGACAATAATGTGTCTAAAATATAACACAATATTAAATTCTTGTTTACTGAACCTGTGTAAAATCAATATCACATTTGCCATCGTGCAGATGTTCGGGGAAAACAGCACTTACTTGTGTGATATTGCTAAACTATATAATATGATATAAAGTCAGTATAAGACCAATATAAGGGCATTTTTTTCCCCTCATATCTTGAATTTTAGGGACATATACTGCATCGTTATAGGCAACATCACACAGTTAGTTGCCATCCAGTCGTCAATGTAAAATGACATACAGGTCTGGGCAGGACAGGTGCATTAATAATGTTAATAATGTGTTACTAATGTTAATGCAATATTTTTTTCCATAATTAATCAACAGCCTTAATGCACTGACTTCACGAATGCGAATGCACTGACTTCACATCAGGATCCTGGTTATCCTGTCAGGGCTTATTCTGCGATATCAACTGGATGAATGTACATTATGGCCTACTTACTATATGTACTTTTTCAATGTCCTTTGGGGGGTTCAAACTGTAATTAGGGGGTATGAAGGGTTTCTGAACAGTACTCTGTGTGCGTTTGCACTAGGACACACTGACACAGGATTATGGGAAGGCGTTGACAGCCCATGACCCCGCTGGAGGCAGGCCAGTAGCAGAGGAGCGTGTGATGGATAGAGTGTAAAAATGCAGGATTAATGAGGCTCTTTGAAGTGAAGAACAGGGAGGATCAGAGAAGTGGACCGTAGACCATTAACACTGAGCTGAATCACTTCCTTATGCAGCAGGAAGAGATTTATCTTACATCACAACAGTGTCGACACGAATATAACTGTCATCAGCCACAATTCAAGTCAAAACATCAGATGATTACAGTAGAAATGTAATACGGCTGCCAAAAAAGTCCTTACCGAGGACTGAATCCTGGATTTTGGTGTCGGGGTCGTCCATGTAGAGCAGCAGCTGCTGGAACAGGAACTCCAGGTGTGGGCGGCACGACTGAGTGTCATAGTTTTTCCCCAGAGATGAGAACCACGTGCTCAGAGACTTCAGCGCTTCGACACGGACATCTTCACTGCTGTCGTCCACACGCTTCAGCAGCTCTGAACACACAAAGACAACATCTATAACCTCAGACACTTCTGAAATACAGACACTGAATTATGAAAGTGTGCAATAACAATTATTACACAGACAGATATGCTTTATTTATTTAAGAATCTGGTATTCATTTTTCAACAGAGAAGCAGACAAACAGGCTTTTTATGGGCACTGTTATATAAATATCTAAATATCTAGGTAATTAAAATAAAATAAAACAAAACTGGTTTTTGTAGGCTCTGTGCACTGCTGGATATTACTAAATGTCAAGGTAATTAAAATAAATAAATAAATAAATAAAACTGGCTTTTTATAGGCTCTGTTGTATATTAATAAATATCTGTGTAATTAAAATAATAAAATCAAATCAAATAAAACTGGCTTTTTATAGGCTCTGTGCACTGTTGTATATTAAAAAAATGTCTGGATAATTTGTGCAAGGCACATAGATATGCTTTATTTAACTAGGATAGTCTTATCTATTTTTCAACCGAAAAAAGATCGAAAAACAAAAGAAAAGCTGAAAAAAAAAAATCATTAAGGGCACTGCATACTATTGCATACTAGTGAATGTCTTGAACATTTGTGCAATGAGCAACAACACATATTACTGTGGAAAACATTTACATTATTTAACATTGTTAGATGCATTTCAGTCTACCATTTTAAATAACATCTTAGAATGTAAAATAACGGTTTTATTTCACCATTCACAAAACTGAATAAAAATACAGACCTTAAAGCAGATGAAGTACTTAATTTGATGCGATGAAAATACCACTGTGAGCAACAGAAGTACAATTCATTCAACATGTGACCTTTTGACATCTAATGTTCACAACCCATGATTTTGTCTATTGCACTGCCCAATGAGGACTGAATGATCTACACCAAAAATATTTAACACATTACACTTCTATCCTTCCCAACCTCATTTTCGTCAGTCACATAAAATATGCTGTTCTGAATCAGGTCTGTCTCTTGTCTTTCATTGTTTTACAGTATGTGTGATGAGTTAAGCATACCTGGATAGATCTTGTTGAGCGAGTCCGTGTTGAGCCGCTGTGTTGTGAGTTTCAGCAGTGAGTGAAGAGATCTGCAGGCCAGAAGACGAGCCAGTTTAGAGTCTTCCTCCAGCGCTGAGATCAGCTGAGTGGTGAGAGTCTCCTCCACCAGCAGAACCTGAAACACATCAGATATTACATCACACGGACAACAGAAAATATATACACTCCGGCTTTTTAGTAATATCACAATTCTGGCCTTTTTTAATTCTCAGAAATTAAAATGAAGAACAGAAATTAAAGGGTTCTCCCAAAAATGAAAATTCTGTCATGAATTACTCATACTTAATTACTGTTGTTTCAACCCCGTAAGACCTTCGCAACACAAATTAAGATATTTTTGATGAAATCTGAGAGCTCTATGACCCTCCATAGACAGCAACGCAACTGAAATGTTCCCAGGTCCAAAAATGTAGTAAAGACATTGGTAAAATAGTCCATGTGACATCAGTGGCATGACTTCAATTTTGTGAAGCTACGAGAATACTTTTTGTGCGCAAAGAAGACAAAAATAACAATTTATTCAACAATTCTTCTCTCCAAGTTACTGTCTTCCACCATTTCGGAGAGTATCATTATGCATGTGCGTGCTTTCCTCAGAACGTAATCAACGTAATCAGTGTTGTTTACATTCAGGAGAAAACGCGCACATGCATAGTGATACTCTCCAAAGTGTTCTTGTAGCTTCGCAAAATTGAAGTTGAGCCACTGATGTCACATGGACTATTTTACCGATGTCTTTACTACATTTTTGGGTCTGGGAACATTTCAGTTACATTGCTATCTATGCAGGGTCTATCTGAGGGTCCTCAGATTCCATCAAAAATGTCTTAATTTGTGTTCCGAAGATGAACGAAGGTCTTACGGATTTGGAACGACACATGGGTGAATTTTCATTTTTGGGTGAACTATCCCTTTCATTGCAAAATACTATTTTATGTGGTGTATTATTTATGCAGTGTATTATATGTGTATTATTACTCGCTCCGCTGGGAAAGCCGCCCCATGCAGGACAGCTAACAGGCAGCTGAGAGCTGCAGTCCTGACAGCCGCGGCAGATCGACCAGAACGCCACACCAGATTAGGCAACAACAAATCCTGCAGGACCAGCTCCATGTATTCAGCAAACCTCCTACAGAGAGAAAACCACAAAGAAATATGACAGCCGAATCATGTCATGTGACCTGACCCGTTTTAAACAGACATTAAATCAGAAGGGTTAATTTTTTGCAGTATATTTGCTTAAAGCCATTCCCCTTGGGGATTTCCGGTGATGTCTTTTAGCAATGATAATGATTCATAAATAATCTAAATAATAATTACCTTTATTTATAAACAACAGAAGTCTATGACATGATCTTTGCCTGTGTGTTGTGTCTTTCCTTTCACTCTCCTCTTATTTCACTTTGCAAATCAAAGAGCCACATGAAACAGAGGAATCTGAGGTGAACAGTATCACACACCACATGAAAAGAGGGGATTTTACTATATATCTGTACGGGACTATCCTGGCACGTTACTTTATTGGGGTAATTATGAAGGTTTGTCTTTGAAATGCATAATATTTAGATCCATATCAGGCATCACGAGATCTCCTTTCTCAAAATGCATAAATCATTGTAATTATGCTTGTTTAGCAGTGGTGGGGTATTGTACATATAAAAATATCAAGTGTTCAAAAGCTCAGTTGTACTTAGTTGTAAGCAACTGCTGTTCTCTCTCATGCTTCAGTGCTATCAGGTATGACAGCAAGCTTAGTACGTGAATTTTTCATCAAGAGCATCAACATATTCTGTAATGATGCAAACCGCACAATAGCCACATTAAGATCAGGATCTGTGTTTGATGAACTGACCCCTGTGAGTCCAGAGTGTTGCTGGCATCCAGCAGTAGTTTGGACAGCATGGTGAAGATGTGAAGTCTCATCTCAGGATCTCGACTGGGTTCAAGGCAACTCTTTAACAGAGGCAAGAGGGCTGGAAGAAACTCTCCCACCACTGGACCTGAAGGAAAACATATAAAGACGATTAAAAAAAACAATGTGGAGAAAGAATGTGGAGTAATTTAAAGTGATAAATGTAACTATTTTAAATAGATTACTTTGATTAGTCTGCACTACTAATTTATTTGTATTTTGCCATTTTATTTCGTTAATATTATTATCACACATTTATTATAAACAGTTAAAATTTCATTATATTTTAAGGAATATTAACTCCATTTTACTCCAATATTTACCAGTAGCATCGCGTTCTAAAACGATCAAACAGTTTCGATATTTGTCCTATTTAAAACTTGACTCTTCTGTAGTTATATCGTGTACTAAGATCGGCGGAAAATGAAAAGTTGCGATTTTCTAGGCTGATATGATTAGGAACTATACTCTCATTCCGGCGTAATAATCAAGGAACTTTGCTGCCGTAACATGGCCGCAGCAGGCGTAGTGATATTACGCAGCGCCTGAAAGTAGTGCCCGGTTGCTGGGGACTACTTTCAGGCGCTGCGTAATATCACTGCGCCTGCCGCGGCCATGTTACGGCAGCAAAGTTCCTTGATTATTACGCCGGACGATAAATTTCCCAGTATCGCGTCGGCATATTGATGCTAAGGGTTTCCGTGCGTGGAGCACGGCTGATGCCTGTCACTGACTTACATTGGTATCACTTCTGTGAGCCCATCACGGAATTTTTTCTGTGAGCCCATCACGGAATTTTTTCTGTGAGCCCATCACGGAATTTTCGGCGATTCCGTGATGCCACCACAGATTCACGGAATTCTGTGAGATCACGTTGCTTGAAATATATCATCTAATCGATGTCTTGAGGTGTGACAACCGTAGTATAAGCAGAATAATTGACTTCGGTCCGTTGAATTATTAGAAAAATAATGCACACCCGAGGTGTAATGGCCACTCCGCGACATATAATTATCTGTCATGCAGTTGATAAATGACACCGCAATAGGCTAATGTCTGCTGTGTGCCATTTAAATTTTTATGAAACTTTAATTTTCTTCACTACATTGCAAAGCATAGACTTTTTTTCCTCCCCTCTATTTCAGTAAAGTACTTGAATTAATTTGTTGAGGTAAATCTATAGTTGCTGTGGTAATTTAACAACTATAGTAGCCTAATATAAACAAATTAGGCCTACTTTACCCAATACTGTACTAACTATAGGGTATACTATACTACAATACACTACAGTTTACTGTAGTAAAAACTAAAGTATACTACAGTATTTATTACAGTTTATCAGTTCACTATAGTTAATACTACAGTATGCTGTAGCATTCATTAAAAAGTGTTGTAAATACTATAATATATACAGTATAATACACTTAAATATAGTATGGTTAAAAAACACTGCAGTATTTACTATAAATTACTATCGAATATTTTCATGTGGGGTGGCATAATGCATTAAAACGTGTTTTAAAAAGTGTTTTTCCCCAAACTCAGGAAAAATTTTTAATAAAGCATTCTGTTTACAGACAAGCAGGTCATGGAGGAAAACGCTTAACGCATAATTAAACACATTGTGTTTATATTCTGGGCTCGTATCTGCTTGTCTGTGAATCGAATGCTTTATTAATAATATGTTTACTGAGTTTGGTCTTTTTAAAACACTGTTTTAATGCATTAAGCCACATACTTTCACGTTAAGCGTTTTAGAATGTCCCAATGATTCATTTGTGAATTCGACTGGTCCAGCAGATTAAACTTGCAGCAGCTAACATCTACTCCATCATTGCAGTCTCCGGACTTTCTAAAGCAACAGTAAACTTGGGTCACCACAAAGGAAGGCCCGCCTCTCCTTTCATTCGATTGGACAATGCAAAACAAACTTGATGACGTGGGGTGCTTTTCCGCTCAGAGTTGCTTTTTTTTTTTTTTCAACTTCAGGCGCTCAGAGCGTTCCTGCAAAAACGTGAGGCGCAGCAAGCGGCGAAAATGCAAGGTGCCTAGGGCGCATAAACAGCGCGAAAAACGCTCACTGCTAACAAAAAACAATTAAAAAAAGGCGCCTCTCACTGCAAAAAATGCTGTTTTTAGACTAACAAGAAAGTTTTGAGTTCTGAAACTTGCAGGATGTTTTTAATAGTACAGTGACTTCTTATATGTCAAAAGATGAAAGGAATTTTTGTTTCTCAGTTCTTTGCATGCATCTAAACAGAATGATGGTTGTCATTCCCGGCTGCTAATGAAGCACACACTCACCGGACTGCATGGCGATGATCTCCAGTTGTGTTTTCTGAACGGAGTAACTGGTCCAGGTGTGATGGGAGTCAGACAGCCACTGCAGCAGATCTGCCATGTGCTGCCGGTACAACTCACACGCTCCACTGAGACCCTGCGCCTCACACAAACACCTCACTGACTCCTCTGCCTGACAGAAAGAGACACAGTAATGCTCAATCCATTGACATGTTTGAATGAAGTATATCTAGGGGCTGGTAAATTAGGCTGAGCAGCTCCTTTGGACATGCAATACGATTTTGTACAACAGAAGGCCCTGCAGTTAGTTCAATATAATGAACTCAGACTGCTCATATCTAATGTGTACAGCTCAATCTGTGTATGGGAAAGCTTCATGTACACCGTTCATGCGTGGGTTTTACCTTTCTGCATTGCTCCTGCTGTGAGGCGAGACTCTGAACTGACACCAGGACCTTCAGTAACTGCAGACTGATGACAGCACAGTCCACCTGACACACACACAGCACAGCATCCACACACACCACCAACTGATCCAGATACTGCGCCTGAGAGACAAAAAGAAAAAAATAATCATTTGCAGCTTTTCACATTGCCACATTTCATTACTTTTGTTTAATGTTAACTTTGTCATTTATTCCTTTTTGCTTAATTTTCTGTTACATGTTTTAAATGAAATTAAATTAAATTTTGTACTAATGCTGCTATATTTGTCGTTAATTTGACCCAATTTGTATTACTTCAACAAATGGACTCTCTGACCTCGTAAATCTGCCCAAAACACACAATGACATCAGTCTCTGTTAAAATAAAATAAAAATGGCAGACAGGCTTATGCACAGGTAAAAAGAAGAAAAAATCATTAGAATAATTATTAGGTACTGCTGATGATGTAGTCTTAGCTTTGAAATCAATTTTAAACTATATTTTATTTTGTACAAGGTTGATAAATGGACAGTTTTTGTCGCGCCACTAAGGATACTACAATACACATCTAAACTCTGTGACCTTGTAAAGCAGTCTAAAACTCTTGACAAGCTTTGCATTCCATTAGTCTCTGTTGTTTTCCTATCCCACTGCATTTTTATCTTCCCTCAAGACCTCTGTGTGTCTCTTTCCATGCAATGATCACATGTCTAGACAAAGTGTCACATTCACAGCAACAAGAGGGATCATGACACTGTTTCCTCCACTCAGCGGTTCTGTCATTAACAGGGCCGGGATGATTAACCTGCAGGTGTTTTCACTGGCCTACAGGAAGTGTGTGTGTGGGACACTTTTACTACTAAATTTAGAAGGCACAACTGAAAAGCACTGCAAAGACTGACGACTTTCTCTTTTTATTTATGTTCAGGATGAGAGTATGATTTATGCATTTACTTATATGATTAATAATATGTTTAATAATAACATAAAATATGTATTAAAATAAAATAAACTTAGGCAGCCAGGGTTATGCACAGGTAAAAAAAAATTAATAAAAAATAAATCATTATAAAATAATAAAATTAATATGTACTGTTAGTTGACGACATGGTCTTAGTTTTGAAATATATATAACCCATTATAATATTATATCGTTATAATTAATGACTTGCAGTCAAAGAAAAGCTTTTTTTCCATTATGCAACGGTAATAAATAACTCATTTTAAAGATGTCACTTTATGAGCAGATTTC
This sequence comes from Acrossocheilus fasciatus, assembly GCA_036784905.1. Classification (NCBI taxonomy): domain Eukaryota; kingdom Metazoa; phylum Chordata; class Actinopteri; order Cypriniformes; family Cyprinidae; genus Acrossocheilus; species Acrossocheilus fasciatus. The sequence goes on along the minus strand of CM071940.1, from coordinate 28,807,591 downwards.
CAGATTGAATTAACACTCGTAAAACAAAAGCATGTTCTCCAGTTCACACTTGCCTAGGGCAGTCAGAGGAGTGATTGACAGGCCTGACAACTGTTTTAAAGTGACCGTCCTAACCAGCACTCTCTGCCATTCCCGTCCGTCTGGCTCTTCTAGTCCATAAATGTGCTCCTGGCTCCACAGCGGCCCCTCAGCAGAAGCATGTGTCGTCCCACCCCGTCTCCAGCTCTTCCTTTTTCAGGACAGAGGTGAGCAGGCCACAGCTGTCAGCAACGATATGTAAAATATATATGCTCACGAGCATACGTTTGCCTTTCTTTAGACAGCTGAGATTTACATTCCTGCTTGCAGTCCCATAGCAACACAGAAAACAAAACACAGAGAACTAGTGCTTCTGTTTTCCACGTCCTGAAGGCATCGCAAATCCAATTCATAACACATTACAGAAACGCACACCTTGTGTTAACGACCCACAACATCTAGCAAACCCTCAAAAGAGGACTGCAGGCATATTATTTCCTAGCCTTGTTCTTACATGATACTTTTTTTCCGATGGTTTTGGAAAACAGACAGTCGAAAGTGTTCTGACAACACCGACATCAAAGAGAAGCCTGACATCAAAGCTGCAGAGTACAGGAAAGATCTGAGCATCTGCCTCTGTTCACTCAACACTGCCTTCACTGCTATTCCACAGACTCAGGCTCAAGTTTGACACATTATTTACTATTGACATACTCTAATATTCACTTAACACTAAATTCCCCAGTTCAGACCATTTACTGAAACTAAGAAGTGTTAATGTAGTAGCAATGTAGAAATTTTTGTAGTAGCATTATTTTTTATTTAGTTTTATTTAGTATTACTTTTTTTGTATTATACCAAGTATGCATTAATACATTCAATTAACTTTTATTTATATATATATATATATATATATATATATATATATATATATATATATATATATATATATATTTTAGTCATTTGTAATAGTATCTCACAGAAGAGATTACACCCCTCACATTTTTGTAAATATTTTATATCTTTTCATGTGACAACACTGAAGAAATGACACTTTGCTACAATGTAAAGTAGTGAGTGTGCAGCTTGTATAACAGTGGAAATTTGCTGTCCCCTCAAAATAACTCAATATACAGCAATTAATGTCTAAACCGCTGGCCACAAAAGTGAGTACACCCCTAAGTGAAAATGTCCAAATTGGGCCCAATTAGCCATTTTCTCTCCCTGGTGTCATGTGACTCGTTAGTGTTACAAGGTCTCAGGTGTGAATGGGGAGCAGGTGTGTTAAATTTGGTGTTATCGCTCTCACTCTCTCATACTGGTCACTGGAAGTTCAACATGGCACCTCATGGCAAAGAACTCTCTGAGGATCTGAAAAAAAGAATTGTTGCTCTACATAAAGATGGCGTAGGCTATAAGAAGATTGCCAAGACCCTGAAACTGAGCTGCAGCACGGTGGCCAAAACCATACAGCGGTTTAACAGGACAGGTTCCACTCAGAACAGGCTGCGCCATGGTCGACCAAAGAAGTTGAGTGCATGTGCTCAGCGTCATGTACAGATGTTGTGTTTGGGAAATAGACGTATGAGTGCTGCCAGCATTTCTGCAGAGGTTGAAGGGGTGGGGGTCAGCCTGTCAGTGCTCAGACCATACGCCGCACACTGCATCAAATTGGTCTGCATGGCTGTCGTCCCAGAAGGAAGCCTCTTCTAAAGATGATGAACAAGAAAGCCTGCAAACTGGAACCATGTCCTGTGGTCTGATGAGACCAAGATAAACTTATTTGGTTCAGATGGTGTCAAGCGTGTGGCGGCAACCAGGTGAGGAGTACAAAGACAAGTGTGTCTTGCCTACAGTCAAGCATGGTGGTGGGAGTGTCATGGTCTGGGGCTGCATGAGTGCTGCCGGCACTGGGGAGCTACAGTTCATTGAGGGAACCATGAATGCCAACATGTACTGTGACATACTGAAGCAGAGCATGATCCCCTCCCTTCAAAGACTGGGCCGCAGGGCAGTATTCCAACATGATAACGACTCCAAACACACCTCCAAGACGACCACTGCCTTGCTAAAGAAGCTGAGGGTAAAGGTGATGGACTGGCCAAGCATGTCTCCAGACCTAAACCCTATTGAGCATCTGTGGGGCATCCTCAAACAGAAGGTGGAGGAGCGCAAGATCTCTAACATCCACCAGCTCTGTGATGTCGTCATGGAGGAGTAGAAGAGGACTCCAGTGGCAACCTGTGAAGCTCTGGTGAACTCCATGCCCAAGAGGGTGAAGGCAGTGCTGGAAAATAATGGTGGCCACACAAAATATTGACACTTTGGACCCAATTTGGACATTTTCACTTAGGGGTGTACTCACTTTTGTGGCCAGCGGTTTAGACATTAATGGCTGTGTATTGAGTTATTTTGAGGGGACAGCAAATTTACACTGTTATACAAGCTGTACACTCACTACTTTACATTGTAGCAAAGTGTAATTTGTGTAATTCAGTGTTGTTACATGAAAAGATATAATAAAATATATATATGTGTGTGTGTGTATGTGTGTGTATGTGTGTGTGTGTGTGTGTGTGTATTTAGTATTATACTATTATAGCATGCATTCATTAAATTAGCTCTTTTATTTTTACATATATTTTTTAATTTTAGTTGAAGTATTACATTAATTTTGTTATGTATTATAAAATACAGTACAAAATGATATTGTGAAAAATATAACAATTCATAATAAATATTTTGTATTTAAATATACACTGTCATTCAAAAGTTTGGGATCAGTAAGATTTTTAAGGGTTTTTAAGTTTCTTGCTCATCAAGGCTGCATTAATTTAATTAAAAATACAGAAAAAAACAGTAATATTGTGAAATATTATTGCAATTTAAAATAATGGCTTTCTATATTAATACAATTTAAAATATAATTTATTCCTGTCATGCAAAGCTTAATTTTCATCAGCCATTACTCTAGTCTTCAGTGTCTCATGATTCTAATATGCTGATTTATTATCAATGTTGGAAACAGTTGCGCTGCTTAATATTTTTTTGGAACTTGTGATAATTTTGTTAAGATTCTTTAATTTTTTACTGCATTTTTGCAAACAATTGCAAAATTTAGATTGTCCCTAATATAAAAAATTTTCTCTCTCAATTTCCATTTCATGTCAATTATTGGCTACTGTGGTGTTAAAAACATAAAAACAGGATAATTTGCCATTTCCTTCCCTAAAACTGACAAAAACCACTGTCTCACCTCCCAGTCAAAGGTCCTGCAACATCTGTGATGGACCGTGTCTTTATAATGTGTCACTATTTCACAGCCAATGCTTTTGAAGACACGTTATTTAACGGAAGGAAGACTTTGTGAGAACTTTGAGATCCTGGCATGAAGTCTGAGATGAAACATGGACAGCTGGACTAAAGTATGCAAGATTGCAATGGACACACGGACAAAATTAGTCATTTTTCTTTTTGTGCTTTTAATTACACTATAGAGGAAATTCCTGCAAAAGCCCTCAGGGGTGGTGACTTGGCACCGACGAGAAGGCAGACTCAAAAAATAGAGTGTTATTTTTGATATCAAAGCGAGCCTAATGTGGGTTGAGAGGAAACCAGGGCCAGACTCATGGGTCTGGGTGGGATTTTTCCACTCGGTCTGACAGAGAGGTGTCCTAACACACATCTGCACTGTGGGCTGCAAATATGTAATAAAGACATTCTTCAGGAAAAGTAACTGGAAAATTAAACTAGCCAATAAGTGTGCAAATAGTTGTTTTTAACAATGTGTAGCATATCATTTTGGAAAATTGGGGCCACAATTTTCACCGGAGGTCATTAAGTGGCTGTGCTAGTGGTTGTAGCGGTCATTTCTGCTGTTGGATGCGCTAATGTTATTGGTTGGCTGTGTAACTTCACCACAAATGGAAGGAATTCCTGGTAAAACAACCAAAATTGGCAAATCTGACTGAAAATAATTGAATTCTGGTCTTTGCTGTGGCAAGTCACTGTGTGAACACTCCTTTACAATGGATAGCAAGCGCTCAAGAGCAGGTAGAAAGCAGAAAGCAAAAAGGTGATTCCTCTCACCTGTTGGGATCCCTGACAGACTTCAGGGTGTGCAACTGTGTCTCCAATTTTTATCAGGTGGGGTCCTAACGCCTCCCTTGAACTCCCTCTTAATACTGCCCCCAGAACCATGAGAGGAGCCCAGGGAGAAGCAGATGAGTAGGAAGTGGAGTCTTCAATGTGAGGCAGGAGCAATTTGAGGTAAACCTCTGGACTGACAAACACTCCCAAGAGCTTTGCTGACTCCAAACACTGTCAAGAGAGAGAATGAGAAAATTGAAAGCAAAATCAATGCAATCAAAGCTGACACCAACCACTAAAATACCTTTGGACAGTTCAAGGGAACAGTGCGTCAAAACAACTAATTCATGGTAATGATATTTTGGCATTACATTATATTTATATCTAGCTCCATAACTACTTCTTTTAAGCCCATTCTGCTTCATGTTTGTTGCTTCTCTCGCCAGCTGAAGACGTAAAACACTGCATTATTGATTAAAAAAAACACCTTCAGTGAGATGACGTGGTTATTTTAACAACAGTAGCACAGAAACGGTGCTGAGCAGCGAAAGGTATTGATACTTTCTGTAGACAATGAGAATGCAGCAAGGCAAAAGTAGTCTGTCTGTTAAATATAGTGTGTATTGTAACAAATTAATGATGTGGCCCTGCACACAATAAAGCTTTTTCATCAAAATTTGGAACTATTTCAGCATGTTAGCCTAGTAACTTGAGATTGTTTGGCGTTGTGTGTTGTTAGTAGTTTCTTCTGAGAAAGATAATAAAATGGTATAAAAATATAAAAAATCTCAATCATTCATCACATTTTTTCCCCTTCGAGACAACAACCTCTATATCTTTTTTCAGAAAGCTTTATGTGCTATTCATAGGCATCTAACTGTAAATACAATAGGTTAATAGTCTGATTAAACAGCTGCTCTTACCTTTTAATATTCATATCCAATTTGGCTCAATGGATTAAATATTTTAATATTTTTCATCACTGCACTGACCCCAATATTTTAATTGAACAACCCTGTTTTAGGTCTTTGCATGTAGGTGAAATCCCATTTTTCTAATAAAACAGCATTAAAACATAAAAATAAATAAATTTAATAAATTGTGGGGGAAAAAATGAGTTGAATTTCATTTTAAAGAAAATGATTTTATTCCACTAATAATCAAGCCATAGGTTTATGGTTTTTTAAATCAGGTCTATACATCTAAAAGTACTCTAATAGTACTACAGTGCAATAGTCAATTTTTTTTGTCTTTATGCATGAACATACACAGCTGCCTTTAATATTTTAGGAAGGGCGGCCCTTGACGTGTGGCATCAAAAAAAGATTTCAAACTTTAAAACTGGTCCTGCATGTTGCTTTGGAGGAACGCTAAGCAACCTCACTAAAGCAATATTGTGAATGTTGATCCTGATTGGCTGTCTTGTTACCTGTGCTCTGACGTCAGTCTCGGGGTCTGCGCAGGCGAGGTACAGAACCGTGAGCAGTGACTGCAGGTGTTGTGTACAGTGATCTTCAGCATGCAGCAGCAGCACCCGCAGCAGCTGGGCCGTCTTCACTCGCGTCTGCACTAACCAGTCACCAATGTCCCGGCCCACAGCAGGAAGCAGCTTTGACAGATTCCTCACCACCAGCTCCCTGCAGCCCAGCCCGGGACGCTCGACTGTATGAGAAAAAGCAGACACATTGGTTTGATTCCATTTTCTTACAACAAGTCTCTTATGCTCACCAAGGCTGTGTTTATTTGATCAAGAATACAAAAATACAATTTAAAATAACACTTTTCTATTTGAATATATTTTAAAATGCAATTTATTCCTGTGATGCAAAGCTGATTTTTTTACTCCAGACTTCAGTGTCACATGATCCTTCAGAAATCAGTCCAATATGCTGATTTCAAGAAACATTTTATCAATGTTGAAAATAGTTTTTCGAAAATAGTACAGTATTTTGAATGAATATTCTTTGATGAATAGAAAGCTGAAATCAAAATCTTCTGTTACAATGAGTTGGTTATTAACAAAAATGCAAACATCTGGCTAACAATTCTTTCACATCAAGGTTATCTGTCTTTCTGTCCTCTCTCTACTTTTCTCTAAATTAAAGTAGAAATAAATAAATAAAATAAACATAAAAGCTAGCATCTGCCACCCCAGCAAGCTTCTTCCTAGTTTCACTCATGAAATAACCATTAACTAGATCAGGCCTGTGGGGCTTTTATTCTAGGACAAGACAGCTGAACATCAAAGTCTGTTGAAGGGATAAGTGGGGGCTACAGTACCTCAAATGTTATTTAAGGGTTTCATCTAGAGTTGTGATATCTAATATGTATGCATTTAGTATCCATAACTTCATTTTTTAGGAAAGAAAGTCATTCTGTGATTAGTTTGTCCTACCTCTAGATGTGTAGAGGACAGGAGCAGGCAACTGAAAGTCCATCTTATCCTTCAGATCATCCTCATTTTCCTTCTCCCATTGAGATCCTACTTGTTTCCATAAGTCCTCAGCAAGAGACCTGAATGAATTTATTTATAAATCACAAAATCATACATTTTCATACATGCATTTTGTACAGTATCTCACAGAAGTGAGTACACCCCTTACATTTTAATAAATAAATATAAAATAAATATTTTATTATATCTTTTCATGTGACAACACTGAAGAAATTACACTTTGCTACAATGTAAAGTAGTGAGTGTACAGCTTGTATAACAGTGTAAATTTGCTGTCCCCTCAAAATAACTCAATACACAGCCATTAATGTCTAAACCGCTGGCCACAAAAGTGAGTACACCCCAGTGAGTGAAAATGTCCAAATTGGGCCCAAAGTGTCAATATTTTGTGTGGCCACCATTATTTTCCAGCACTGCCTTCACCCTCTTCGTCATGGAGTTCACCAGAGCTTCACAGGTTGCCACTGGAGTCCTCTTCTGCTCCTCCATGACGACATCACAGAGCTGGTGGATGTTAGAGATCTTGCGCTCCTCCACCTTCTGTTTGAGGATGCCCCACAGATGCTCAATAGGGTTTAGGTGTGGAGACATGCTTGGCCAGTCCATCACCTTTACCCTCAGCTTCTTTAGCAAGGCAGTGGTCGTCTTGGAGGTGTGTTTGGGGTCGTTATCATGTTGGAATACTGCTCTGTGGCCCAGTCTCCAAAGGGAGGGGATCATGCTCTGCTTCAGTATGTCACAGTACATGTTGGCATTCATGGTTCCCTCAATGAACTGTAGCTCCCTAGTGCCGGCAGCACTCATGCAGCCCCAGACCATGACACTCCCACCACCATGCTTGACTGTAGGCAAGACACACTTGTCTTTGTACTCCTCACCTGGTTGCCGCCACACACGCACGACACCATCTGAACCAAATAAGTTTATCTTGGTCTCATCAGACCACAGGACATGGTTCCAGTTTGCGGGCTTTCTTGTGCATCATCTTTAGAAGAGGCTTCCTTCTGGTACGACAGCCATGCAGACCAATTTGATGCAGTGTGCGGCGTATGGTCTGAGCACTGACAGGCTGACCCCCACCCCTTCAACCTCTGCAGAAATGCTGGCAGCACTCATACGTCTGTTTCCCAAACACAACATCTGTATATGATGCTGAGCACATGCACTCAATTTCTTTGGTCGACCATGGCGGAGCCTGTTCTGAGTGGAACCTGACCTGTTAAACTGCTGTATGGTCTTGGCCACGGTGCTGTAGCTTAGTTTCAGGGTCTTGGCAATCTTCTTATAGCCTACGCCATCTTTATGTAGAGCAGCAATTCTTTTTTTCAGATCCTCAGAGAGTTCTTTGCCATGAGGTGCCATGTTGAACTTCCAGTGACCAGTATGAGAGAGTGAGAGCGATAACACCAAATTTAACACACCTGCTCCCCATTCACACCTGAGACCTTGTAACACTAACGAGTCACACAACACCGGGGAGAGAAAATGGCTAATTGAGCCCAATTTGGACATTTTCACATACTCATTTTTGTGGCCAGCGGTTTAGACATTAATGGCTGTGTATTGAGTTATTTTGAGGGGACAGCAAATTTCCACTGTTATACAAGCTGTACACTCACTACTTTACACTGTAACAATGTGTCATTTCTTCAGTGTTGTCACATGAAAATATATAATAAAATATTTACAAAAATGTGAGGGGTGTACTCACTTCTGTGAGATACTGTGTAAGAAAAGACAAAATTATATATTTTGTATTGGAAAAATCTAAAGAGAAAAGTAAATAAACAAGACGAAAAGAACACTACCGTTCAACATTTTGGGTCAAGATTTTTTTTTTTCAAAGAAACTGATTCTTATAATATACCAAGGATGCAATATATTGATCAAAAGTGACAGTAAAGACATTTATAATGTTAAAAAAGATCTATTTTATTATACCAAATAATCTTTTGAACTTTCTATTAATCAAAGAATTATGAAAAAAGTTTCCACAAAAATATGATGTAGCACAACAGTTTTCAACATTGATAATAATAAGAAATGTTTCTTGAGCAGCAAATCAGCATATTAGAGTGATTTCTGAAGGATCATGTGACACTGAAGACTGGAGTAATGATGCTAAAAATTCAGCTTTAACATCACAGGAATACAATACATTTTAAAATAAGTTACAATAGAAAACTGTTCTTACTACTTTTACTCTGTATTTTTTATTTAATAAATTTAGCCAAACCCTTACTTTTTAATGACAGCATATACATTTACATGAATTTGACTAGTTTTCATGACTTTAAAAGGCCTGGAAAATAATGTTATTTCCATGAGTGTGCATTTGTTTTCACCTGATTTCAGGGATCTCATCACTGAGGCTGCTCAGAAGCAGCGGGATGAGCTTGTGGAAGTAGGAATATCGGTCCGGCAGACGGAGAAGCCAATCACCCACGACTACAGTAACAGCTTTTCTCACCTGAACAGATTAGCACAAAAATAAACCATTCCCATGTGTAAAAAAACACCACCAATGTGCCTTGTAAAACAAGAAGCATATTTCATATTTAGCAGAAGAATTTCTTGGAAGGATACCATAGATAAGCCATTTATTAAATAATGTATCAATCAAGAACTTTCTTTAACTTTATTTCTTTGTTATTCATTGATTTTTTCATTGAAGTGGCTGCCAACTTACCCGTGGAGAGTCGTCAAACAATCTCTGTGCCAAGTGGGACAAAACGTCATCTACGTTCTTGCCTGTGCTGTGCTGAATGACTGCGCCAATGGCCTGTATGACAGAAACTCTCACTTGGGAATGCTGATGAGAAATCGTCTGCAGCAGGGGCTTCAGAAGACTCTCAGCCTGCAGGTGGAAATGATCTGAGCAAAGAGAGAGAGAGAGAGAGATAGAACGATAGATAGATAGACAGACAGATAAGATATATAGATATATAAATACATAGATAAACAAACAAAGCGTTATAATTATAAATAAATGCACTGAACAAAATTATAAATGCAACACTTTTGTTTTCACCAACATTTTTCATGAGCTGCACTCAAAGATCTAAGACTTTTTCTATGTACACAAAAGGCCTATTTCTCTCAAATATTGTTCACAAATCTGTCTAAATCTATGTTAGTGAGCACTTCTCCTTTGCCGAGATACTCCATCCACCTCACAGGTGTTGCATATCAAGATGCTGATGACAGCATGATTATTGCACAGGTGTGCCTTAGGCTGGCCACAATAAAAGGCCACTCTAAAATGTGCAGTTTTACTGTATTGGGGGGTCCGAAAACCAGTCAGTATCTGGTGTGACCACCATTTGCCTCACGCAGTGCAACACATCTCCTTCTCATAGAGTTGATCAGGTTGTTGACTGTGGAATGTTGGTCCACTCCTCTTCAATGGCTGTGCGAAGTTGCTGGATATTGGCAGGAACTGGAACACGCTGTCGTATACGCCAATCCAGAGCATCCCAAACATGCTCGATGGGTGACATGTCCGGTGAGTAGGCTTGGGCGGTATCCAAATTTTGATACCGTCAAACCTCCTCCCTATTTTACCTCGGTATACGGTATTACCGTGAATAATAAAAAAATGATGACATAAGGCTCAGACAGTGTCACCTTAGGTTCGAGGTTTTTCCATCTCTCGCGGTCACCTTTTTGTTGCACAATTTGCAAATTGCCTCGTCCGTATTTACCGCCTCTCCCTTCTCGTCACTTGGTGCGCGACTCGCCATCTTTCCCCCTCTCTCTCTTTCTCCTCCACGCTGTCACGTGATGACAACCAAGCATACGCATTTTTAGGCATTAGATAAATTATATTTAATATTTAATCCTCGTCTCCTATATAAGTGCATTGTTTTTATGACGGTATAACGGTATTGAAACTGATACCGTTGCTATTTTTAGATCCCGCGGTATAACATATTACCGTATTACCGCCCAAGCCTACCGGTGAGTATGCTGGCCATGCAAGAACTGGGATGTTTTCAGCTTCCAGGAATTGTGTACAGATCCTTGCAACATGGGGCCGTGCATTATCATGCAGCAACATGAGGTGATGGTCGTGGATGAATGGCACAACAATGGGCCTCAGGATCTCGTCACGGTATCTCTGTGCATTCAAAATGCCATCAATAAAATGCACCTGTGTTCATCGTCCATAACATACGCCTGCCCATACCATAACCCCACCGCCACCATGGGCCACTCGATCCACAACGTTGACATCAGCAAACCGCTCACCCACACGACGCTGTCTGCATCTGCCCTGTACAGTGAAAACCGGGATTCATGCATGAAGAGAAAAGTGCCAGATGCCATCGAATGTGAGCATTTGCCCACTCAAGTTGGTTACGATGACGAACTGCAGTCAGGTCAAGACCCCGATGAGGACGACGAGCTTTCCTGAGATGGTTTCTGACAGTTTGTGCAGAAATTCTTTGGTTATGTAAACAGATTGCTGCAGCAGCTGTCCGGGTGGCTGGTCTCAGACGATCTTGGAGGTGAAGATGCTGGATGTGGAGGTCCTGGGCTGGCGTGGTTACGTGGTCTTCGGTTGTGAGGCCAGTTGGATGTACTGCCAAATTCTCTGAAACGCCTTTGGAGACGGCTTATGGTAGAGAAATGAACATTCAATTGACGGGCAACAGCTCTGGTGGACATTCCTACAGTCAGTATGCCAATTGCACGCTTCCTCAAAACTTGCGACATCTATGGCATTGTGCTGCGGGATAAAACTGCACATTTTAGAGTGGCCTTTTATTGTGGCCAGCCTAAGGCACGCCTGTGCAATAATCATGCTGTCTAATCAGCATCTTGATATGCCACACCTGTGAGGTGGATGGAGTATTTCGGCAAAGGAGAAGTGCTCACTAACACAGATTTAGACAGATTTGTGAACAATATTTGAGAGAAATAGGCCTTTTGTGTACATAGAAAAAGTCTTAGATCTTTGAGTTCAGCTCATGAAAAATGGGGGCAAAAACAAAAGTGTTGCATTTATAATTTTGTTCAGTGTAGTTTTAGATACAGTGTATTTGCATATGGATCATGACGGTCGAGTAATGTATCTTCTTGGATTCATTATACAGGAGTCAAGTGGCAAGCAGAGCTTAGATAAGTTGCTGGTTGTCATGATCACATGGTCAGACTGATGCCCCTGACCAAAATTAACACTCAGCCAAATAGGAGTAAAAAAATCATCTTGGTGAGTATATTTATTAATTCTTACAATACCTGGGAATGTAATATGGTGACAAACATCTTCCAAAGTTTAAAAATTTGAAAAAATAAAATAATAATAATTATTATTCAAGAGACATTCCCCATGGTTTTCCATCAAAATAAATACTTTATAATTTACATTTACAATGTCATTTAGCAGACACTTTTTTTTTTCAAAGTGACTTACAACTGTTTAATGTTTGAAAGCAAAGAATAACGAACATAAATACTAGTATTGTACTTTTACTGCTGTTATATGAAATAACAACAACAACACCAACAACAACAATAATGATGATGATGACGACAAAAATAATAATTATTACTTTGGTTACTTATACAGTTACATTTACTATTACAACACTTCACAGTTCAATTTCATTAAAGTGATTTTTTTATTTTAATTGTCTAACTGAGTGAATTAATTTGTTTTACCTGATTTTGAAATAATGCACATACAGTTTATACATATACAGTGGCGTGCAAAAGTTTGGGAACCCCTTGCAGAATCTGTGAAAATCTGAATAATTTTAACAAAATAAGAGAGATCATACAAAATGCATGTTATTTTTTATTTAGTACTGTCCTGAGTAAGATATATTACATAAAATATGTTTACATATAGTCCAGAAGACAAAAAAAAAAAAAAATAGCTGACCAAAAATAGTATTAAAATAACCCCATTCAAAAGTTTGGGAACCCTTGGTTCTTAATACTTTTCTATTTTTCTAATAATTCAATGGCTCGTCGTCAATTATTCCTTACATATATACATATATATATATGGTTTTCTTATATATATATATATAGAAATAATGGTTTTCTTTTGTTGAAAACAGATTCCTAAACTTGAGAAGATGTTTGGCACATGTTGCATAAACCATATCACAATCTCAGGCATTGTATGTACTCACCAACACTTTTTTTACTCTCATTTGGCCAAGTGTTAATTCATTTTCTCTTTGTCAGGGTCATCAGTCTGGCCTTGTTACCATGACAACCAACAACCCATCTAAGCCAGAGTCTTTGTCCAAGATCAGTTTGCCACTTAACTTCTGTATAATGAATCCAAGCTGACATATTACCTTTTAAGAATATCAACAGCTTGAGGGCCCCACTTACCAGGAATGCTCTGTGCAACACTGATGGCACATTTACAGCTCTCTTTCTTGACTTCGGGAAAGGGATCTGTGATGGTTCTCTGCAGGATCTTGATCATGTCATCCAGGTAGGGTGCCAGCTGCCTGCCGCACACCTCCAGCACCAGAGACAGCGTCTCCATCAGAGCCAGCCTGAGCTCCTCCGCCGGCTCCAGGATCTCCTTCCCGCCGAGCCTCTGCACCAGCGCGGGCATGAGGTAGGGCAGAGCGTCTTCTGGTTTGGGGACAGCTCTAATAAAGCCCGTGATGATCTGAATCGCCGTGTCTCTGCATGTCTCCGCAGGGTCTGACAGACATTTCAGCAGCGCCTTCAGCAAACCGGCGAAAAGCTCTTGCAGCGCGCTGCTGGACAAGCGCTGCTCGACGGTTTCTCTCTTCACCGCTTCCAGAGCTCGCCTTCTCGCGCTTTTGTTGTCGTCGTTTAGACAGTTCAAATGTCGAGCCAGAGATTTTAAAACTTCCGCTGCAGCTCGCTCATCACCGGCGGTCGCCATTGCTGCTTCACGTGTGTGTTTGTTGTTGCTGGAGATTGGTCGTCATGGCGATTGTTGCCATTACGACTGTAGATTGCGACAGCTTAGATTGCTTTACGGTAGATGTTCATTCAAAACAGTTCAACTTTATTTTACGATGGTCGATGGTCAGAAGAAGATTGTTTTTTCTACAAAGAAAAAAAAAATAACAATAAACGTTCAGTCAAATACAGAATAAACATACAGAAAACTTGCAAGCTTTTCAAAAAGAAGTATAAAACCTCTCTTTGGGGACGTCCTCATTTGTAAAACCAGTTTAAAAATAAAGTAAACAAAGGTTTTTTGAAATTGTAAAAATGCAGAAAGTTTCCTGTAAGGGGTAGGTTTAGGTGTAGGACAATAGAAAATACGGTTTGTACAGTATAAAAACCATTATGCCAATGGAATGTCCCCATTTAGATAGCCAAGTAAACGTGTGTGTGTGTGTGTGTGTGTGTGTGTGTGTGTGTGTGTGTGTGTGTGTGTGTGCTCTTTTCAAATTGTCAATATTCTTATTTATTACATTTATTATTATATAATAAAAAATTATATAGTTTTCAATACCATTATTATTTCGAATAAATAAATAAAATAGTGACAAAACCATAAAAGATGAAACACATTAGAATGATTTCTAACTAATGAGATGGTGGGTATGGTACATACGGATTTTTTTTAAATATTTTTTTAAATAAGCATTCATTAGATTTTGTATGTAACAATTCATAACACTAATCTTGCCTCCATGCAATTTGAACAATGTAAGAAAAATCTGCTTATTATTTATTATAATTCCTAATCATGCATTTTTTTATGTTCCAGAGCTGTTCATTGAAAAAAAGAAAGAAAAAATTCTGACATAAGCACAATCATCTGTGCATATAAATGTGTTCAGTCACAAAACATGAGTGTTTGCAGAGGTCAGCTCTGTGATCTACAGCACGAGAAAGCATGCGTGCTATTCTGAGTGACGCACAGGCTCACACCGACGCTGATTGGCTGCATCAGCGTATAATGGCAAACAAATAAATAGTTTTAAAATAAACATAACAACCTCAACCCATCAACATCTACATATCAGTTAAAGGTCTTTTCTGATCTTTTAAATTACGTATTTCATTGTAGACCCTTAGTGTCAGCGTCCAATCGGGAGGCGGATTGACGTCATAGCGCTCGCGAGCAGCAGGACCAGGACCAAACAAGCAACATCCAGAGCGCGAGCCCTGCATCTCCGCCTCATAACGGTAAGACAAACTAACGGTAAATACGCTGACACGCGACTGTTTTGAGCTTAATATACCAACAGACGCAGTTTTCAAGATATTAAAATGCTAAAACCATTTACACACCGCATAGGTTTGTATTTAGAGGCGGACTAGCAGTGATAAAAGCGTAAACAGGTGATCACGGAGTGATGCTCCGCCGACACACCGACGCGTCGTTTCTCACGCACGACTGAATGCGGTACCGGTTTCGTGAACGTATACGTCGAAATTGAGGACTGATGCGACAGTTGCCGGTGATCTTTAAACGGTTGATGTGAATCAATGGCGGAAGTGAAATTTAAATATGTAACATTCAGAAGAATGGCCTGTGTCATCTTCATCACTATGATTTACGTTAGTCATAATGCCATGTCTATCTATCTATCTATCTATCTATCTATCTATCTATCTATCTATCTATCTATCTATCTATCTATCTATCTATCTATCTATCTATCTATCCAGGCACTGTGTTTGTGTATTCACAATAAGTGATTGATTGACAGATACATGCATATTGACTATATTGTGGATGTGATTATTAGTCAGGCAGCAGGCAAGCTTATCATTTGAGAGAACAAGTTACACAGACTTAAGAACGTATATCTCTCTCTTCTCTTCCCCCCTCCTTCGCTCTTTTCTCCTGCAGCAGTGATAGAAGATAAGATGGCCACCTCCTCCTCCAATCTGGAAGAAGACGAAAGTCTGAAAGGCTGTGAGGTTTTCGTGCAGAAACACAACATCCAGCAGATCCTCAAAGAGTGCATCGTCAACCTGTGCATCGCCAAGCCCGAGCGGCCTATGAAGTTCCTGCGGGAACACTTCGAGAAGCTGGAGAAGGTGCGTTACTCTTACTACATTTGCTCTGCCGGTTGGTTGCGTTTGTATAAGTTATGCATTTGCATTGGAAAGGGTGATGGTTAGGGATCTGGGCTGCTGGCGCAAAGAATGTCGCTTCATTCCCATGGAGCTGGAGAAGCCGGAGCTGGAGAGTTATTGAGATCATTGCCTTCCCCTTTGGCCTGGGACTTAACGTCAGGATGCTCTATGGGGATTGTTCCTGTAATGAATGTACTGTATATTGCTTTGGAAAAAAAGTCTGGCTGAATGCGCTGTGATACAGTGTTAATGAATGCCTTCTCCTTCCCTCAAACATCCACGATCATTAACTGTCATTGTGTTAGCGCTCACAGTGAGGTTGATGTTCTTTATGTGTCTAAATTATTGGCAAGTGAAGCACAATAGATAGATACCAAACTTATGAGAAATAATTGCATGTTTTAGAATGAGAAATCATTGGTTTCTATAACACTTCTTTGATCGGTTCCTGGTGCATCTGCAGAGCGTGTGAACTGAGTGGACGGTACACTTTATCAGGATCTGTGAAAAATCTGTTAAGTTCATTTGCAGGTTTTAAAATGGATTTTGGATATAGTATATAGTAGGGATGTAGTAGGGCTTTTATAGATTTATAGCAACTGGACAAAACAACCCTGTTAAATGCATCATTTATTTGTATGTTAAATCAGTGAATCTCAAACTTTTTGACTCAAGCCAAGGTCTCACATTGTCCATAACAATGATTTTTCAAAAAAAATATAATATATTTACAATTTCTACCTATTTTCTAATATTTTCTAATATTTTAGAGCTTGGCGTAAGTACAAAAATATATTCCTGTGGCATTTAACGTTTTTTAAATTTATTTATTTACATGACTTTTCCAGGTCTAGAAATGATACTTTCACCGATTATTTCAAATTATCAATAAAAATGTCAAATATCTTTTTGAGGCCCCCCTCAGAAATGCTCATGTAGAATAAGTTTTTGCTGTAATTCTTTTATTTTTAGTGTAGCTGGTTAAATTTAATTTTAAGAAGTATTTAGTAAACCATTTCATTGTTTCATTATGTCTTGATTATTTATTAAGACAATATCTGTTCAAGTCTAGGCTGATTAGTATGCCTACTGTTAGCTAAGGCAAGAATTAATATTATGATTAGGGTAGGAGAAAAAATCGATTCTCCGATGCATTGAGATTCTCTCTTCAATGATTCTGAATCGATTCTGTGCTTGTATTTATTTTTATTTTTATTTTTCTCCCGCATATGGCACGTGTGCGCGCTAGAGACGCGGCGGGCTTCATTGCACAGAATTTGCGCTGTGAGACACATGCGCATTGCTTGACAGTGTATGCTTCCACCCGCCATCTTTTACTTTAGATATGCTTTCATTTCTACCGTTTGGAATGCAGTACTATTAGATGCACTCGCGCACTGACAGACTTTCACATGCGCTTTGTGTTTGTTTTTCCTGAAACTCGATTGCGGCTGCGGTTAAATGCACTTGCATTTTCAAATACTTTTGTACGAAATTGATGTACACACAGTCAGTTATGTTTTCAGAGCAGGACAAAACATCTGATATATCGAAATATATCTGTGCATTATTCTGAATGCAGCCTGTTAAAGCTGCCACTGTCTATGATCTCATCAGTAATAATAATCAAATGGCAATAATGCTGAGGAAAAAAGAAAAACCCATAACTATTGTCTGTAAACTTTCGGATACTTAAAGAACACTTATTTTAAATAAGTTATTGTTTTAAAAAGTAGCCTGCTTATATAATAATTATATAATTTTGCACAAAATAAATTTGATTTAAATTTTGTATGAACATGTAGCCATGTACAGTAATATTGAAAACTGAGAATGTGAAGTATCATGATATTGAGTTGATAATGATAATCGTAATTGAATTGAATTGAATTGTGAAACCAAGATTCACACCCCTACTTTTAAGATGGCAGTACTGACAAACAGATATTCCAACTATAAACAAAAACCATAGAAACTCCAATTTTGGTTAAGATGTAAAGTTGTAAAGATGTATTTGCACAGCTGAAGAATTAATTAGGGAAAAAATGTAGATCAAGAATTGTTTTGGAATCGGATCGTGACTCTCAGAATTGGAATCAGATCGGATCTTGAAGTGCCTGAAGATTCCCACCCCTAATTATGATATTATGTATCTACATGTCAACTAGCCAATCAAGTGGCCTCTTACTCTGTTACATACAGTCATGGCCAAAAATATCAGCACCTTTGGTAAATATGATCAAAGGCGGCTGTGAAAATTAATCTGCATTGTTAATCCTTTTGATCTTTTATTTTAAAAAATCACAAAAATCTAACCTTTCATTGGATAAGAATTTAAAATGGGGGGAAATATCATTATGAAATAAATGTTTTTCTCTAATACACATTGGCCACAATTAACGGCACCCTTTTATTTAATACTTTTTTGAAAACTCCATTTGCCAGTTTATCAGCTCTAAATATTCTCCTATAATGAGGTTAGAAACACCTGACGAGATCAGAGACCATTCCTTCATCCAGAATCACTCCAGACCCTTTAGATTCACAGCTCCATGACGGTGTTTCTTCTCTTCAGTTCACTCATGTTCTATAGGGTTCAGGTCTGAGGACTGGAATGGCCAGAAGAAGCTTGGTTTTGCGCTCAGTGACCCATTTTTGTGTTGTTTTTGAGGTTTGTGTTTGGATTATTGTGCGGTTGGAAGATCCAAACATGGCCCATTATAAGATTTCTAACAGAGTCGGTCACTTATTGATTTTTTTATCTGTTGGTATTTGATAGAATCCATGATGCCATGTGTCTAAACAAGATGTCCAGGACCTCCAGCAGAAATATAGGCCCACAACATCAAGAATACAGCAATATATTTCATTGTACACATGGGGTAATTTTATCCCTGTGTTCACTAGGGCTGGACGAAATAAAAAGTCTATCGTTTCATATTATGTTTTATCGTTTATTTCGTGGTGTCGCAAAATACATTGTTTACGGTAATACTTTTTAATCATTTGGATGAGTGCGATCTTTACACACCACCACGGGGCGTGAATGGGAGACAGAACCAGGCGGAGAACGACCAGCCAGGACAAAACGAGGGACTACATCTGTAGCATGGGCACGCGTTTTTAAGCACTGCAGTTTTAAAACAACCGATTTTAAGCTGTTGAAACACAAACAACAGAGCTATATGCGTGCGCCGTCTCCATTTCTATGTGAGAGGACCGTGCCTTTTTTTTTGCCGCTTTATTGACTTTGAACGACTACATAAACACACTTTTAATGCGTCAGAATCCCCGTCTTGGCAAGTATCCTCTTAAAGACAGCGATTTAGGTCTTAAAAGAGAGGAAACAGCTAAAAGAGAAAACGCATACGTAACAGTATATTGGATCCGGACTTCGGTCTTAAAGGGGAAGCTGTCCAATATTCGTTCTGTCTGCCATTCATATTAATCATAGCACATTGCTAGAAAATCTCTCACTGCTCTTGACTAAATCACTTTTGTAGCTTTAATAAGAAGAAATTGCATACTACTTGTGTAGGTACTACATTTGAATTCGAACGTACTACTCGACCATTAAAAAAGTATGTTCTATATAGTATGAATCAGGGTAGTATGAATGGAATTCGGACGTACTACATCCGCCATGTTGATGTTGTCACGTGTCATGCGTCTTCACAACAGCGCGAAAATTTAAAGAGCCCCACTTCACTGCGTGAACATCGTTAATGATTTAAATTCTTAATGCTTAACGAACCGTCTATTTAAAGAAAGCAGCGTTAACAAGCTGATGCACTACATTGAGGTTAACGTAATTCCATCTGATCGGTAATGATTAGAGATCTTTTTACACCTAATTCACACAATCGTTTCATCCGTTTGTTAAACCCTCAACAAGTCAGTCCTGTACTTGGATGATGTTAAACAAGCACAAGTTAACCACAATGAACATCAACAATGCTTTTCCCTGAGGTACTTTACACTTGAAGACAGCTGAGGTTAGCCAATCACATAAATAAAAAATAAAATGCTGCACAAATATAGAATATGTCCCTTTTTAGTCCAAATAGGAAATATTTTGAGCATTTTTATCCTACTTCATTATGCTTTTGATTATTTAATACATAGGACAGTATCTGTTCAAACCATATTTATTTATTTATTTATTTATTGTGAGATATTTTTACAATTTAAAATGACTGATTTGTATTTAACTATATTTTAGTGTTTAATTTATTTCTGTGATGCAAAGCTGAATTTTCAGTAGCCATTACTCTCAGAAATCATTCAAGTCAATGTTGAAAACAATTTGAAATAAAATCTTTTGAAACCGTATATGTTTTGTAACATATTTATCATCACGTTTGGTCAATTTAATGCATCCTTGCTCCAAAAACAAAACAAAACACTGAACTCAAACGGTAGTGTCCTTTATGTAAGAGGAACTTTAATGAGCTTCAATTGTTAAGAACTATAATCAACATTCCCGTTCCCCCTCAATAAATAATTAGGAGGCATGCTGATGCTTTTTGATGTCGTTGCCCAATCTCAGACTCTGTGTACCGACCGTATGAAAGTCACAGCAGTCATTCGTTTAGCTGGAGGTGCCAGTAACCGCATCCACACTCAGCAGCAACTAAACATCTTCTTTGATCATGTGCTCCAGGAACAACAGGCTTTTTCAGTCTGGCAGACGCTTTGGGCTTGGGCTTTTGTTAGGAATGTGTTTCTGCTGAGCTACTGTTGGTTTAGGTAGAGCATCAAAACAGCCGATGGGATTGTGTATTCATAAGACTCGATCAGATGGGCTGATACTGAACGCAGCACAAGACGTCTGTCCCGGTCTTCTCCTCATGATGAGAGCTTGTGTTTTTGGGGTTATTTAGTGTCATCAGAGATTGAGCCGCTGGGTGAACGATGTTTACTGACCCACTTGCATTTTAGTCATAGATGGGGTTTAATTGCTCACACATTCTCTCTGTCTGGCACCTTCTGTTCATTTAGAAAGATGAAATTCCACAGGCTGCTAAAGGATATACACCCTTAACTCTGTGTTTGTCCTCTATTCTGAATGTTGTGTCTATAAAAACTGTGCCGGATTAAAATCTTTATGTAGGGCGGAAGGCAACATGAGGGTGAGCAAATGATTACAGGATTTTAGATGCAAGAGTATTAGTGATAGATCTTCATGTCAGCCAGGCCAATATTTGGTCGAATTGATATTAGCATCAGCCAAACTTGTCCTCTTGCTCATGTACCAGTTGCATACTAATGCCAGTATATGGAGATTAGCCAATGATTAAAAAAAAAAAAAAAATGTTGCACAAATGTAAAATAGGGTCCCTTTTAGCCCAAACATTCACTGCCATTCAAAAGTATGGGGTCTTTTTTATTTACTTTTTTATTATTTAATATTTTCTTTCTTTTTATTTAAATACTTTATATGAATACTTTTATTTAGCAAGGGCACTTTAAGTGGATCAAAAGTGACTGTATAGACATTTTATGAAAGATTTGTATTTCAAATAAATGCCTTTGAACTTTCTATTCAACTAAGAATCCTGAAAAAAAAATCTCTTTCCATAAAAAAATATGAAGCAGAACAAGTATTAATAATAAATGTCTTGAGCAGCAAATCAGCATATTGAATTGACCCCAAACATTTGAATGGTTGAGTAGATTAGACCTATATGTGCGCTTTTACAGTATTTCTTTTGTAAGAATTATATATGTGGATTAAGTGTTTTTTTTTTTTTGTGTAGGGAGATCCAATTTACAAATGATTCTTTTAATAGAACTGATTCTTTTTCATGATTCGGTCAAACCGATTCACACAGCATTTGTTGATGACTTTGTTCAGTTTAGAAGTTTTTAATATTGGGGGCATTATTGTTGATGATGAATAAATCTTCATAAAGAATTGTAAATAGCAGAACAGGTGGCAATCTTAAACATAGTATTAAACACCAATTGTACTGCAATAATGGCACATAAAATGCTGTTCAGAGGATGATTCCCTGCTTTTTTTTAAACTGCTTGTGTCATCCAAATGAATCAGTTTACAGTTTTTTTTTTTTGTTTGTTTTGTTTTTATGGCCTTCAATCCAAAACTGTCATTCAGATTTGACAATAAATCAGTATCTTTTGCAGATATACTTGTGACTGTCCAACTTTTGTTGGTTGTGTGTCCTTCTAGTTCTAACCTAATTTGATAAAATTGTGCATTACAACCTCATATTTAATTTTGTATAGACACTTGTCAAATTTTGTGGGTTTGCTCTCATTTTATATTTGAGTATTTGCATCGATGCATTGGTGAGCAAGATGATTTTGTACATCTTATATGTGTTTTCTGATTTCACAGATCTCAGAGTACATTTGGACTCTTTCTGTGTTCTTTCACGGTCAGGCCTGTTGATGGCTGTCTAAAGCTTTAGAGAGAGCATGTGTGTGTTTTGTGTGTGTGTGTGTGTGTGTGTATGGCATGTGCCCAGCTGTTCCTTTGCATCTGCCTTGCCTTCACTCTGGTATTTGTGCCTTGGGATGTTTCAGAGGGAGATGTTTAGGCTGTTTTACAAACACTTTATCCTTTTATATCCTGTAAAAGTTTTAATTGTGGAATTAACAGACTGATATCAGATTTATAGGGGCCAGAATGTCATAGAGCAGAGGTGCCAAACATTTTACGACAAAAGGCCACAAATCATACTTGATTGTGAGCTGTGGGATGAAAGTAAATATTGCATAATATCCCATTATATTATATTAAAATTTACATTTCTTGGAAAAAAAAAAATGATTCTCTGTATTTCAGTGGACAAATAAAACCAAAAAATGTTCAAACTAAAAGATTCGGTCTTGTGATATAGCATGGTGCATAACTTTAGCCTGCGGGCCCTAGTTCAGGCATCTCTGCCATAGAAAATTTGCCATAGAGAATGACTTGGCCAAGTAATTAACCACATAAAAATGCACAAAAATATAATATTCAGTGAAAAAGTGACATTTTTGTGTCAAATCTTTTTTACCATATATATATATATATATAGTGCTATTAGTTGCTAATCAATTGTGCATTTTTCTGTAATTAACCATGATTACTCGCACCCAACATTAAAATTTGTAATCATAATTGTATTTTCACACTGAATCTCCAAATTAATTTAGAAACAACATAAAGACAGATAAAATGAGTAAATATAGCCATTCAACGTTAGTCAAATTTGTGCCATTAAAAATATAACAATCTTCACACGAATCCACTGTAATACATTTAACTGTGGCATTTAGCATATAGTGTTAAGCTGTGTTTATTTTGCACTTTTATTTTTACAATAAATGACTAGTTAAAACATTTGGCTATTGTATAAATGAATACATGTATGCGTATATATAATATTATCAAGGGTCTGTGTTTTTATGACCACCCCATGTCATCATCATCATCAAGGCCTTTCGCCGCGCAAGCGCCGATCTAAACAGTGAATATACAGTGCAGTGAGACTGAGTGTACCCTCTCTGACTAGTACACATCTTGTTGTGTCACACACACACACATCATTTGTGCTGTGGCACGCAGCTTTATTGTTCTTCCCTCTTTCATACGGGAATCTTTCACTGTCTCTCTTTCGCTCTGCCAGTGAAATCTCAGTGCTGTTGTGTCTGTTTTCTGTGCTCACAGTAGGTTTCAGTCTTTAGATTTTATGATCTGTAATAGTGATTTGTAATGGTAGTTTCACACTCTTAGCGTCCGCTGTTTTAACTCTGCACAAGTTTCTGTGTGTCCTGTGTGATGGAAATGAAAATCCAGATGGTCACAACCCTCTTGATGTTTTCAGATGGATGTTTAATCTTACGTGTCATTCACTTCCTCTCTTCACAGGAAGAATGCAAGCAGATCATGGCCCGTCAGAAGTCCAATTCGCAGTCGGACTCTCACGATGATGAAGTGTCTCCTCCTCCTCCAAACCCAGTGGTGAAGGCCCGGCGTCGGAGAGGTGGGGTCAGCGCCGAGGTCTACACAGAGGAGGATGCCGTCAGCTACGTCAGAAAGGTTAGAAAAGTGGATACAGTTTGGATTATTGAGCATGTCTCCCCATCAGTAATAGGCCAGGGTCACTGCTGTGTTTTCACATTAGTTTTTCTATAAAATATGGCTTTTCTGAGTGAAACGGAATATTCAGCAGGAAATGATGCAGGACTGGATGTGGATTTTATCCAGTGGGATTTGATTATAGGTTAGGCTTATTATATTATTGATTATATTATTGGTTAATGTCCTTTTAACATGTACTGATGAAGTGTGCATGATAATAGAAACATTTTTAAGCATGTAAATAAGGTTGACTTATTTTAGTATTATTTATTTTTACTTTATACAATTATATTTATTATAATTTTTAATTTATTATATTATATATTTTAATATTTTCAGTTTTCTTTTTAATTTTAGTTTGTTATTATTGTAGTTTTTTTTAGTAGCCATTTTATTTATTTATTTATTTTTTATTTAGCTATAATTTATTTATGTTTATTTCAGTTTTAGTAATTTTAGCACTTCAATTTAAACCTATATATTTCAGTTAGTTGCCAAGGCAATTTTTTTATGGTTAAGGTTTTCATCTATTCCATATATATATATATAGATAGATAGATAGATACAGTCAGGTCCATAAATATTGGGACATCGACACAATTCTAACATTTTTGGGTCTATACACCACCACAATGGATTTCAAATGAAACGAACAAGATGTGCTTTAACTGCAGACTGTCAGCTTTAATTTGAGGGTATTTACATCCAAATCAGGTGAACGGTGGAGGAATTACAACAGTTTGCATATGTGCCTCCCACTTGTTGTGGTTGTCCTTCGGACAAGTAAATTTGTCATTTACTTGTCCGAGTATAAAAGTTGCTTGCCCGGAGAGAAAAAAATAAGTTAAATTGAGTTATAAATATAATTATTTATTGTAGTTATAGAAAACACATTTAGTTTTAGATTTTCCTTTTAAATGAAATAATGAACAAAATAATAAAGTGTGATAATACTATTATATTTTAAAATAAAAAGTTAGAATTAAATACAAATACAATTATTTTATAGTAAACTTAAAAATAAAACGCTAATATTTATATTTTATATATATAATTTTCATTATTTTTAAACTTAAATTTAACATTTTTTGATTAGTTAAATTTAATCAGTCAATTAGTATAAGACGACATTTGGGCTGTTACCAAACAAATGAAATCAGTATCAACAAAATGCATATTTGCAGTGCAGAGGAAACAGAAGCTGCATCTGAAGTGGAATAGATATATTTACACACTGTTTAATGCAGCTCTGAGGGACATGGAATAATTTAATCTGCAATTACAAATGAATAAATAATGTTTTGATACATATAACGTTGAATACTGATATTTGAAATTAAATACAAAAAAAAAAAAAAACACTATAAATGTGAAATTAAAACCACCAGTAGGTGGCATCAAGTCACTGTTAATAAGGGAGTCATTGCGACTGAACCGAATCATTTAAACGGTTGATTCATTCAGGCACGAAACACCGTCATGTTCCTCAGAGACGCAAAACAGCGCTGTGGCTATGTTTGGAGTTATTTTTGTTGGTGAAATAGAGCAAAAACAGGCAATATGGTGTCTAAAACGTAAGTCTCTTAAATGTTAACTTCTTGTTTATTGAACTGTTATCATTTGTAATCATGATGATTTTTGAAGCAAAAAAAAAAAACGGCGTTCGATCTTCGTGTGATTTATTAACTATATGAAATGATATAAATGCATACATTTTCCTCCCCCATATCTTGAATTTTCTGATCATTCTTCATGCATTGTAATTGTAATACTGAATCATGCAGTGAAAGAATGCACGTGAGCTAGTCAAACCTAGACGACTTTACGTAATTATGCGTGCACTCTTTCTTTGATTCTTGCAATGTACTCGTTAAAACAACAATTACTAAATTATCGCAAACGATATATAATCGCACACCCCTATAACAAAGGCTGTATCACAAATAAAGGCAGTTATTATTGTTTTTGGTATTGACTTTTTCAAGTTGCTTGTCCGATTGGGCAAGTAAATTTCTCTTTCACTTGCCCGTCCAAAACATTCACTTGTCCCGGACAAGCGGACAAGCGTTAATGTTGAGCCCTGACTTAAGTATCAAAAGTAAAAAGTAAACAAGAAAACAAACTATAGGTTACTGTAGTGAGATAATAGTAAATTTGTGGATACTGTGATTTTACTGCAAATACCATAGTTATGGATACTATAGTAAAAACATGGTTAATTTTCCAAAGGGCTTTAATGAGTTAACACATGCCTTTTTAGAGCGCTTTTAGTTGTGTAGTAGCGCAGACGTTTACATTAGTTTAGTGGTGAAGATCCCGGGGTTGCCAGATTTGCGTAAAAAATATCAGCTAAATGTCCATTCAAAGCTAGGCGGAAAACTGCAGGATTAGAAATACTGTAAGACTTGGCAACACAGGAAGGTCTGGATTTTCGCAGAAAAAAATGGTTCAGTGAATCTGAAAATGCACTCATTGTTAAAAACTGCTACATATAACGACTTTCTACTTGGGGACCTTGATATAAATGTAGTTGAGTAAAAAGTACGATATTTGTCTTTCAAATGTAGTGAAGTTAAAGTCGCAAGTTTCCAGAAAAAATAATACTCGAGTAAAGTACAGATACTCAAAAAGTGTACTTATGTACAATACTCAAGTAAATTTACTTCGTTACTGTCCACCTCTGCTTATAAGGTTAATTTGGTTTTAATAATTAGCTGTATAAGGCACAATTGGCAATTTGCTCAACAGACCCTAAATTTTAAACATTGGTGCAGAACATCCTGCATCATTTGTGCTATGAACATGAATGACTCCTCAAATCGTCATCTTGTTGAGGAGAGCTGTACTTATAATTCTTTAAAGCAAAAAACAATTGCCAGGTATATGATCAAATGAGTTAAAAGGAGACCAGAATATCATAGAAACTTGAGAGTTTGGGATCTTTTAACTTGGTCCGGTAAGAAACCACCTTCTGTAGCAACACCTTAACAACTGCTTAGTAACATCGACCACACCCTAGGATCATGGCTGCACATTTTTCACAAGCACAACGCTAACAATTTTATTGAGAAAATACACAGAATAATTTGTTTTATGAGTTGTCATCTAGTAAGTTGTTTTCTTTGGCTATAGGTCATTCCAAAGGACTACAAGACAATGACTGCCTTGGCCAAAGCCATCTCTAAGAACGTGCTGTTTGCCCACCTGGATGACAATGAGAGAAGGTAAATGCACATCATCGGAGGTTGTTTGTTGACAGGTATTATTAGTATATAAAGCTACGGTCACACTGTCAGTGTTTGGGCTTGTGTTCACACAGTAGCTTAAGTATCAAAGATGGTGATGTCCTAAACTGTAGACTCTTATCACATTTGACATTACCGAAGTTTAATTCATGTGTGATTTCATCTGTCAAATCTTGATTAACCAACAACATTTGAGTTGCACACATACCACAAAACTGTCTGGAGTAGCTCTGGTGGAGGACAGAGACTGGATCACTGTGTGACGTGACAGACAACTAGTTGTTCAGTACAGTTTTGTTCACACATGCCTAAAAACAGGGTTGGAAGTCCTGATAATTTATGGGTGTGTTTTTGATTATAGAACGCAGTTGTCACTCATGTAAATAACTGAAATGTGTGTGAACGCAACCATATTAATGACTCAAATGCAGGACTGACCATATTCTGCTGCTGTGTGAACATGGCCTAATCCACACTATAGTTCTTATTGGCGACGTACACACTGCAAAGATTCAGGAGTGACAACCGCTTTTAAATATGTGAGTGGATCCCCTATATTATCATTTTGTGAACAGAACAGAACTCACTCTCGAAATTGATGACGACTGACACCATGGTAAACATAGTAACTTTCTCTCATCTCACGTGTTTGGTATCCACTATTTTCAACCAAAGTAATAGTACAACGAACAAAGACTTGTTTAGTTAAGTGAATTATTTTATTTTATTTTATTTTTTTAACTAAACCACTGTCTGAACCATCATTTTTTGGAAGACTATTTTGCAGAGCATGCTCTTGAAGGTTGCCATGTCCAGTTATTATAAGCAATGCATATTAAGCGTCATTCGGTTTGCTGTTTGGTCTCAGCTCATAAAGCGATCTAGTTTATGAAGTTAATAAAGCAATCAGGTGCAAATCGTGATATTTTAGTATGTGGCATATTTCCAAGATAACACATTTGGATTTAAGTTTATTATGGGCTTTTTCTTATATTTTTTTGTTTGTTTGTTTCTAAAAGGATCTGGCAACACTGTGTCAAAACGTTCCCTGTGATTTCTTGCACTGCTCATACAGAAAAGATACGTATTTAAATACGTCATTAACAACTAGTTGTTCAGTTTGGTTCTGTACACACTGTGTTGAATTTCTGTGAATTCAGTTGCCCCTACCTTGATTTTTCTGGAGTCAATTGACCCTTCACAAAGACCTGCCTCCCTTCGTTACTGTTGCTATGCTCGACAAGCCATGGCACCACACATGTTCTCACGCAGTGAAAAATACACTGCGGAGCAAAGAAGAAACTGACCACAAGGACAGAGTAGGTTACTTCTGGTCTAAAACAAAGTCCCAGCTTTCAAATTTTGTCTTTTTTTTTTTTTTTTTTTTTTTTTTAAATCTTTTTTAAAGAAATTCAAACAATAAATAGTTTTGTAGCTCTTTAATGTGTCGTGACAGATTGGTGTAACGCCTCAGTTCAAGCGGCACATGAACCAATCATCTCTTCCGCTAGTTATAGCGCAAAATAAACATTAATGAACATCTGAAGATATCTTGTTTCAACTGCAGAAAGACGTCAATACACACACTTTTTCAAGTTCAAGTCCAGCGACGTTAATCTACTCTCCTGTCTGATTAGGTTGTCGGACAAAAATGGCAGATTCTGCATTATGATTGGTCAGATCGCCTGTCAATCAAACTCCCTGCAAAGGGTCAGTTCAGTTATAAAATGTGGCTGTCGCTCCCATATTTTACTGATCTGTGTGTACAGAACAGGATTAAGCACTAAAAGGGGAAGCTGCAGTTTGTATGTGGCCATGGTGAAGTCTTATGAATGGGGTTGTGTTGTTAGCAGCTTGTTTCTTGTTGTCAGCGCTGGTCTTGTGTGTGTTTGGTGGGGTGAGGGTGTGAGTCCTGTCAGAGGGGCTTGTGACTAGCCACTGTATTTGCTCTGTTGCTCTCGTCACCATGGCAGCCCGTGTCGAAATAAAACAAGGCATTGTGTCTGAGCGTAGTGGAAAGTGTGTTTTAATGTGGGTGTGGGGAAATAGCGTTGCTCGGATTGTTTCGTTTTGGCTTTCGAGTCCAGGAGATGCCACAAACCCTAAACAACAACGAGCAGAAAAAAGCCTCTCCCAGTCCACCAGGAATTTCGCTCAGGTTGCTCCGTCTTTGTGTACGGAATACGGTTTCATTGCTGAGGAGAATCCATTATCCATACAGATCCACCATGAAGGGAACAAACTCTCAGCTTTCTGCTTTTAAAGCCTCTATGAGAACACACGAAATGGCCCAAACACTCAAAACATCCCGTCTGTGCTCAGCTGGAAATTCACCACACATATTATCAGGCCTTCTTGCCAGGGACTGCAGATGTGTGTTATCGTGTTTTAAGATTGATATCATTTCTTTGGCTGTTGTGAATATATCACAGTCACCATTTATCAGAATTACAGGCAAATTTAGTTGGAAAAGACTGATTTTGTGCAGTGCATCATCTTAAGGCGAGGCTTACCTTGTCATTTCTCTTCTGAAAGCTCCAGAACACACTTCATATTTCTGACTCAGATTGGTGGAGAACATTAATGTTGTTTCTATGGTTACGGAGACTTTGCTCCTAGCGACGGCCCCACACAATGTCCAGTTATCTGCCTGTCTGTCAAAACAACAGGCTTGATATGGTCATACCGAATATGTATCTGGTAAATGACAGAATAATGACATTATGTCAGGATCATTTCATTGTTTTATAGAGTTATGTTAGTCTGACATGTTGCAGATGCATTAAGAGCAGTCTGGATTTCTCTAGACAGTGAACACTTTAATATTTTTATTAAGACCTATATATTAGTAAAAAAGAAAAAATATATATCAGTGTTTCCACAAAAATATTAAGCAGCACAACTTTTATTAATATTTTCAGTATTAATAAATGTTTCTTGAGATGCAAATCATGTGACACATTGCATCACACAAATAAATAATTAATTACAAGATTATTTTAATAGATTTTTTTAAATGACAAAAATAAAGATCAAATCAGCATAAAAACTAAAATTAAAACTAAAACCTTTTTTAAAAAAAAAAAAAAACATCTTAACTGGACAGAAATAAAATGTATATAAAATGTATATAATGTATTTCTTATTTGAGTTTACCTTGAAATATTAAAAAAATATATATTGAAATATATGCCGATATGCCAAAATAACTAAAACTAAAACTGAAATAAAAATTTAAAATGGAAATAATCAAACCTATTTGGACTATTAAATAAAAACAAAAATACCAGAAATGACAGAAACCCACAATAAATTACTGAAATTTTAACTATAAATTGAAAGTGGAAAATATAAAAACAAAAAAGTATTTCAATATATTAATAACAACTATAATAGTATCTCATTGATGTATTAAAAGAACACAGATTCAGTTAGAAAACATTTATTTTTAAATTGTATTAATTTTACTATATTACTATTACTGTAATATTTACTTCCTGGGTGAACGTAAAGAACATAAAGTCTTTCAAAAACATTAAAAAATAAATGAATAGTAATGAATTTATTTTTTTTATTGAAATTTCAGTTAAATTTAAAACAGATTTTTTCAATTTCAATCTTGACCTATAGCCACTACTACAGTGCAGTAAACTCAAAAAGCAATGGCATACAGTAGGTGAGTGGGAGTCATATGCTTTAATCACCACTGGCACAGATTTGGCTGTTGGCTCTTGCAGGCATTCACACATATGGCCATATATAGTAGAACATGCCATACACTGTTTGCTTTATTGTGCTGCAGTCAGTAAGAGCTTCTTGTTATGATCACTGGGGACACACGGGCAGATGTAATCACCGCTGGAACTAAACATTACAGCTAGATGGCAGATATTGTAAGGGAGTATCTGGCATGTGGCATAGCCCACCCTAGGGTCCACCCTACAGGTTATTTGTTGTCTGGTGTGGTTTTGTTGCCATGGCAAATAAAGGCAGTTACCTCATGGTGGTATGGGAGTAGCTCATTGGCAAATTGAATGCACAGTCTGTTGCTGAACTTGACCTTGGGACTTAGGTCAGCCTGAAAGATGTATGAGTCATCAATAGAAGCTGGTTTTGTAAGCTGAATAATAATATTCTTGCACAAAATTATAATCTTTCTATTCATTCACAAAATAGAATTCATTTCTATTCTACTTTCAGTAAAGAGAAATTCTTGTATTCAGGTGGCCTTCATACTGTGCATGTGTTCAAGGTTCAACTCTTCACAAGTTTCTGAGAGACTTGTTGAGAGGTTTAGGCTTTACACATACATTTACATTTCATTTACGTTTTGCTTGCATAACCGGTTTTGAAAAGGACGATGTTTATATCTTTTGGTTTTTTTCCAATGTTAATGGGCTTCATTTTCTTAATGAAAACTCCCTTTTTGTCATTCTCATTATTTCCAGTGGTTATTCTCATTAAAGTAAAACATTAATAAAAAATCTGCATAAAATAAAAAACACATGACATATTTCTTAGTGTAGTATTATTTACTGCACTGCTGTAAGAATTTGAGGGTAAAAGTTAATAATATAAAAATATAAGTAATATTACATATTAAATATAACAAAATGATTTTACAATGCTAAACGTATTTTCTTAAAATGGGCTTAATTTTATTTATTTTAATTTTAAATAAAACTATTTTCAATGGTGGTTCTCATTAATGTAAAACAGTAATAAAAAGTCAACATAAAATGAAATGGCAGTATGACATAACACAATTTTTTTTGCATTACAGTGATAAGAGTAATAATATTTATTGCACTACTGTAAGAATTTGGGGGTGAAAGGTAAAATATAAAAATGGGATTAAATTTAAATAAATTTAATATCACAAAATAATATTACAATGCTAAAAATGATTTTTTTTTTTACCTAAAACGGGCTTCATTTTCTTTATGCAAACTTGAACTTTTTTGTCATTTAAGGGGTGAAGCATGACCTGCCCTTGATGGATTTTGTGAAGTTCACCTTGTTATTTTCAGTTTACATGTTATTTTTGATTATATCATACTTCCTTTAATTCCTTTATTCCAATGCATTTGTCTTAAACTCTCTATTTTTTATCTATTTTCATTTTATTTTAAGGTGTCCTTACAGTGTAATTATACATTTAAGTACTGAGTGATATTAATTAACTACATGTACTTACTATATGGTTAGGGTTAGGATTAGGGTTTGACTTAGGGTTATTTGCATGCAATTATGCATAATTTATTGTTATTATAATAGTAACATATAACGTTTAACAATGGCACTGTAAAATAAAGTGTTACCGAACATTCTCACTCTTACTTTACACACACACAAATGGACTTTGAACCTTCAGAGCCTTGTTTTTCACTACCAGCGTCCTCTCTGCGGCCCCAACTCTCCCTCTCTTCGCACAGGGGCCCTGTAGAATCTCAAACAACAGAGCTTTGTGTTCTAATTAAAAAGCAAAATACCAGCAATCAGCAGTAACAAGCACTTGAGCTGCAGTGACCCGCAGCTACTGTACCTACAGAGACATTGTCCGTCTATTTGTGCAGACAGTGTGTTGTGGTTTTGCATACACATTTCTGCACGTACATGAAATAAGTGTACGTCATGCTTTCTAGAATTAGACTGATAAGCTCGTGGAGATTAGCATGTAAAATAATGTTTTCTTTGTATAACATCATCACAGCTCCAAAGCACGGGGAACATAATGCGGTCAAATGTAATAAAAGCATGGTTAGTTTGATTTTAGACTGTTTCGATGTCTCCTGATAACTCGTAGTCGCTTTATCGCGTCCAAACACATCTGTTCAGCTCCCCTTTATAATGTTAACCTGCTCTCAGCATAATGGCTATCTGGTTTCCTGCTCATATCTGATATAAACTTCACACCGTGATTGTGGGGAACAGCTGTTTCACGCACCTGCGGACCAGACAGTACTATTAAAAATGACCTTTAAAGTAGACAGTCACGCTTTTGTAATGCTAGCTAGTCTGGCTATTGAGTTTCATATGCGGTTCGAGTAAAGAAAGAAAGGTGGATTATGAAGAACTTTGTCAAAAAAATGATTCAACTTTTTGAAACTGTTCAAATAATAAGCTGGCAGAATTGTAAATAAAGAGAAAGACAAGGACAAATAAGCTGTCTCTATGCAGACTGAGTGAAGTGTGGGTAATTTGTTCGCATTCTTCAGTGGATGGATGGATCTGTCTCTGGAGAACCTCAAGTCTGTCGTCACACGTGCACGTTAGCTATCTTCATTAGTCATGCAGGTAATTTCACTTCATTTTTCAATCTAGATTTCCCATTTTCTGAGGAAATTGTGAAGAAAATGTCTGTAGAAATGTGATGCTCGTCTGTTCTAGGATGTTCAGAGTGGATGTAGTGTGTTGCTATGCACTTGCTAGGATGTTCTGGATGGTTACTTTACTGACAAAAGAATCAAATTAATTTATTAATTTAGTGCTTTTGACAATACACTTTGTATCAAAGTCATGATGTGAGTAAACTACACTGTCATTCAAAAGTTGGGGTTCAGTATGATTTTTAATGTTTTTTTTTAATTGAGTCTCTTCTGCTCATCAAGGCCATATTTATTTGATCAAAAATACAGAAAAAACTGTAATATTGTTGCAATTTGTAATAGGGGCTTCCTGTTTTATTATACTTTAAAATATAATTCATTTCTGTTACGCAGCGCTGAATTTTCATCAGCCATTACTCCAGTCTTCAGTGTCACATGATCCTTCGGAAATCATTCTAATAATATACTGATTTATTATCAGTGTTGTGCTGCTTAATATGTATATTTTTTAAAATGATAATCATGCAGTTGAGATTTGCTTTAAAGTATTTTATGACTTTACTGTATGCAAGTAAGATTGGGTATACTTATAGTAGTCGTATAATTTATTTAGGTTTTTTTTTAGGTCCTTCCCTTAATGTAAATCTGTTAATTATTTTGTGGTTTTTCCTCCGTCAGGCAAAAATCATGCATCGTTTAGAAAATGAAGAGAGAATTTCTTCTTAAAAAGCCGCACAATTTGAGGTATTTTGTTATTAGCAACAATTTTGTACGGGGCGAGTTGTGCACCAAAGTTAAACAAGCACCACTAATATGTTGCTCATTAACTTTGTCTGGGAATCGTATGAACATGCAGTGATGATATTTTTAGTTCATGCTGGCTTGTTGGTACTTGTTCATTCTTATAATGGCATTTTGTACTAGCAATAAATTACCAAATGATAACTAAATTTTTCCATTATGTATGAGCAAAGATTTTTTCTCCTCGTGGTACAATTATGAGGATTACTTTGATTTACAGTATCTAGCTTTAGCCGTCAAATCAGTGCATGAAACTGCGTGCTGCAGCCTGCCCGAGCACACAGATGGTGTTGGGTTTTCAGAGATGTTCTTGTAGCAGTCAACAGTAAACCGTGAGCGCAGTCACTCTGCAGTGCAGACGCGCACAGGTCAGAATGTGACATTGTGAAAGCACGTGAGCTGATTCACTTCCTAGCACTGAAATTACACTAGCATTCAAAAGTGTGGGATCAGGAATTTTTGTAAAGAAATTAATACTTTTATCGAGCAAGGATGCAGTAAATTAATCAAAAATAACAGTAAATACATGTTACAAATGATTTCTATTTCAAATGAAGTCTGTTCCTTTGAACTTCCAATTTATCAAAGAATCCTAAAAAAATATATATATCACAGTTTCCCAAAAAAATATTAAGCAGCAACATTACACTTTTAACATTTGGGGACAAAAAATAAAAAATAAAAGAATGAATGAAATAAGTTATATATGTATATATATGTATGTGGAGCACCAAATCATATTAAATTTTGTGGAGCACCAAATCATATTAAAAAGCATATTACAGTGATTTTATTATGTGACCATGTGAAAATTCAGCTTTATTACATTATTTTACATTTTATTATATATTTTATTATATGTTTTATTGTATTTAAAATTGTAATGATATTTAAAGGAACACTCCACTTTTTTTTGGAAATAGGCTCATTCTCCAACTCCCCCAGAGTTAATGAGTTGAGTTTTACCGTTTTTGAATCCATTCAGCCGATCTCCGGGTCTGGCGATAGCACTTTTAGCATAGCTTAGCATAGATCATTGAATCCGATTAGACCAGTAGCATCGCGTTCAAAAATGACCAAAGAGTTTCGATATTTGTCCTATTTAAAACTCAACTCTTCTGTAGTTATATCGTGTACTAAGACCGGCGGGAAATGAAAAGTTGCGATTTTCTAGGCCGATTTGGCTAGGAACTATACTCTCATTCCGGCGTAATAATCAAGGAACTTTGCTGCCTTAACATGGCCGCTGCAGGCGCAGTGATATTACGCAGCGCCTGAAAGTAGTCCCCAGGTATATTATAACTAGTTACCTAGCTGGGGACTACTTTCAGGCGCTGCGTAATATCACTGCGCCATGTTACGGCAGCAAAGTTCCTTGATTATTATGCCGGAATGAGAGTAGTTCCTAATCATATCAGCAACTTTTCACTTTCCGCCGATCTTAGTACACGATATAACTACAGAAGAGTCAAGTTTTAAATAGGAAAACTATCGAAACTCTTTGGTCATTTTTGAACGCGATGCTACTGGTCTAATCAGATTCAATGATCTATGCTAAGCTATGCTAAAAGTGCTATCGCCAGACCCGGAGATCGGCTGAATGGATTCAAAAACGGTAAAACTCAACTTATTAACTCTGGGGGAGTTGGAGAATGAGCCTATTTAAAAAAAAGTGGAGTGTTCCTTTAACAATATTATGTTTTTAACTATAATGCAGCCTTGCATTAAATCTTACCGACCCAAAACTTCTGAACGGTATTTTATTTTATGCACCTTCAAAACATTATGCATTGACATTTTTATATTTATCATAATCATTTAAGTCAGTGAATTTTATTGAAAATTTTTGTAACGCTGCCTATTCATGAAAACATTTAAATGTTTTTTCTGCAGACAGATTTAGTTAATCCAGTGCTAGTTTCCTTAATGTGTGTGTGTGTGTGTGTGTGTGTGTGCGCGTGTGTGTGTGTGTGTGTGTGTATCCTTGTGTTCACATAAAGTAGAGCATGCAGCTGGGGTAATCCACCAATTAAGCAGCGAGTAATGACCCTTCTGGCCTTTGACCCTTGACCCTTGACCCAGCAGCCTCTGGCCTTTGCTCTCATATCCCTGTGCTGATGGACAGTGAACATCTTTGGAAACAACAAAGTGCATCAGATCAATAATGAACTTCTCAGTGAAGCTCCTCAGAATAAACAAATAGTCATTTCTGAATCACATCTGATTTTATAAATCACATAAGCCTGAAGTTAAAACTGAAGTAAGTCGTACTGATCATCAGTCCTTTGGTTTCGAGTGTTTTTAAATAGCACAGCTCATAGTCTACCTGATAGGCCACACACGCAGCAGAGGTCTTGCAAGGCCAGTTTATTTTGTCCCAGTCTGTTTTAGGCAAAGGAAATGGGGAGCAGAGGAAGTTTGCGGGTGACGTAACACTGCGGCTGTGTCGGATGAATCCAAATCACAGTTTCGGAGCTCAGGCTAATGGAGGACACCTTTGATCTGCACTTAGATCTGCCTCATAATCTGCACAAATGCTCCCAAACTAGGTGGCTGTCCATTTCCTTCAGATATGAGCTCAGATGATGCACTCTTCAGAAGGGCCAGAGATAAACAGAACGAGAGCTGCTCCTTATGAACATATGTGGTCTAGGCATTAATAGTAGGCCATTTTGCTCATTATTCAACAGCATTTACATGACACTCCACATTCCCAGTTGATATAGTTATACACGGCATCTAAGAATTATACAGAACACTCTTTAAATGACATGAATTCACAAACTTCCGCGCTTACCCTTTTATTTGTGACCCTGGACCACAAAACCAGTCTTAAGTGTCAATTTTTCGAAACTGAGGTTTATACATCATCTGAAAGCTGAATAAAAAAGCTTTCCATTGATGTATGGTTTGTTAGGACACTATTTGACCAAGATACAACTATTTGAAAATCTGGAATCTGAGAGTGCAAAAAAATCAAAATATTGAGAAAATCGCCTTTAAAGTTGTCCAAATGAATTCTTAGCAATTTTTTACTAATAAAAAATGACGTTTTTATGTATTTACAGTAGGAAATTTACAAAATATCTTCATGGAATATGATCTTTACTTAATATACTAATGATTTTTGGCATAAAAGAAAAATCAATAATTTTGACCCATACAGTGAATTTTTAAATAATATTTTAAATTATTTTTTAAAATTTTTTAATTTTAATTTGTTTTAGTAATTTTTATGTGTATTTGTCTTTTTTTATTTATTTCATTTTTTAAATATTTCTATTTAGGGTTTTATTTTATTTTAATTTATTGTAGTTATTTTAGCTCTTTAACGCATTTATTTCAATTATGCATATATCATTATGCAATTTTTCTGAAATTTGCCGTCATGTTTTGGATGGTTGCTAAGGTATTGTGAGTGACACGTTGATTTAAAAAAATCAGTATTTTTGATGAATAACAAAGTTCAGATGAACAGCATTTATTTGAAATAAGCTTTTTGCAACATTATAAATGCCTTTTACTGCCACTTTTGGTCAATTTAATGCATTCCTGATCAATACAAGGATAATTCTGAACAGTGTTGTACCAGAGCGGAAGACCGCAACACAATGTCCACGAGACCCTGCAGTTTCACTCTCCATCCTGTAAGAGATGCTGTTTCTCCAACTCAGTTGTCCGTAACTCCAGATGATCCACAATCGGACCCGGTTCATTTCGTGCCAGATAGCAGTGCGGAGAAAATGAGCGCATGACGTTATATCAATCCTGTATGCTTATCAACACTGTATAATTTGAAGCTGTTATGTTGCTCTGAGCTGTTACACTCCGGCCCACAGGAAGCGGCGACGTTTGGCTGTGATGTGGGCCGCTTTTGGGAGGCACTTGACAGCTTCCACACAGGTGTGTTTGCTCTGGCAGCGGCGATGTCGTAAGCGCACTCGTACAAACACACTCTCACCAGGAAGAAGGAGGAAAAGTGGCTGGCTAATGAATAGCCTTAACTGACTTGGCCCGAGGATGTTTGTCTGGGCAGTTACACAGCGAGTATGTATGTATGTGTGTGTGTGTGTGTGTCTGTGTGTGTGTGTGTGTGTGTGTGTGTGTGTGTGTGTGTGTGTGTGTGTGTGTGCGTGCTCAGTGAAGGCTGTCCCCAGCTGGAAGTTTCACTCGTCTTTCTTCCCGTGCAGAATTACTGTGGCAGTTTTACCCTGTGAGTGTCACTAGAGCTGTTGTAAAGTGTGAGTCTGTGTGTGGTCAATATTTAGCATAGCTTTGTGCTGTCACAAAGGGAGTTTCTGCTAATGAGGTCAATCGCCACAAGAAGCAGCGCTCTCTCTCTCTCTCTCTCTCTCTCTCTCTCTCTCTCTCTCTCTCTCTCTCTCTCTCTCTCTCTTTCTCTCTCTCCCTCTCTCTCTCTCTCTCCACATCGTGTTTGCATTCTTTTATATTCCTCTTTTCTGTCCTCACACTCATGTCTTCTGAGCAAGAGTGTTTAATGGGCTGTTTTGGTCCGTCTGGGCCCCCTGACCTGACCCATTACCACCCACCCGGTCCCTGCCATCCCTCTGGAATTCACTGCAACTGTATCGGTGAACATTTCTGAAGGGGGAAAAAATACATATGCAAGGCTAAAGTGTATAATCGATTAATAACTCTGTACAGTTGGCCATATATATGTATACGTGTTTTTGTATATTTATGTACATGTGTGTATGTATATGTGTGTGTGTTTTTTTTATATATATATATATATATATATATATATATATATATATATATATATATATATATATATATATATATATATATATATATATATATATATATATATATATTTTACATACATTTAAAGGGAGTATTGCTTTAAATAAATGTAAATATTTTTATTATTAAACTATTTGCCTATTAATTATTTGTTTATTTATTTAAATGTTTATACATTTATATTAGTTATTTTTTATTTGTCTTTTTAATTTTATTTAATGATTTAATGATTAATTGATTTAATTTCAGCAATAATTAAAGCATTATTCATTTTAGTTATTTACTTAAATTACTTATTTATAAATCTATATATGTTTACTTATGTTTTTATGTATACATTATTTAGTTATTCATTTTTTATTTATAAATTAATACTTATATATTGTTATTTAAAAATATATTTATTTATGCATTTGTTTATTCAGCTAGGTAATCAGTTATTTACTTTTTCATGTATTTATTTATTTATAAATGTTTTTAATTGATTTAATTTCAGCAGCAAGTACATCATTTATTATTTTTGTTATTATTTTACTTGTTTTAATAAATGTATATTCATTTACTTATTTATAAAGTTTATAAAGTTATGTTTATTTCTTTAGTTAATCATTTATTTACTTATTTATAAATGTACATTTATATTTTATTAGTTAATAATATTATTAAATATTAATAATATTAATATAATTTAATATATATGTGCTGTCAATCGATTAAAAAATTTAATCACAGTCATGGACTGTGATTAATCATGATTAATCGCAAATTTAAACTAGTTTAAGGAAACAGAACCTTTCACACTTCCGCCAGGTATGTGACATAATCCTTATTATTCTTTATCATTATTCTTTTGTCTTTATTCAGCCATTATCAGCCTTTAAACTGGCAATAAAACGTTTACCAAGCCACATCGCTTCAATCCCAGTATACATTTACACAACTATTATCAAAAGCATTTCTAAATAAATACAACAAAACATTTCTTGCGTCCTTACGTGAAGAATTATGACAAAATGCACTATAAAGAAAAATTGGGCCTGTTCTGCAGCTGCATTAAAGCTAATATTAGCATCATGCTTCATAAAACAATTTATTAGATTAATGGTACACTTTTACTCAGAACTCACTTCAAACCACCATCGAGTGTTTGTAATAACTTCCTTTTGCAATCACATGTGGAATTTGGTCGTTTACAGTTGTTAAAATATGCTATTTACAGCCTTTTATATCGCTGCACAAATGATCATTTCAGATGTACACATTCAACTCAAGAAAATCACATACAAATATCATCGTAATCGTGTGTTTGTTATCTTATATAATCTATAGTGGCTGTTGTCATGTTTATTTCTGCTGTGTAAAAGCCTTAACATGTATGCTCTGCTGAAACTCACATAGTTTGTAATGCTACAACCGCCTCTCCGTTTCTCAGTTGCCAGGGATACATTCCAAGTATAATACACATTAGTAAAAGGATCTATTTAATTTTTTATTTGTCT
Source organism: Acrossocheilus fasciatus (assembly GCA_036784905.1). Classification (NCBI taxonomy): domain Eukaryota; kingdom Metazoa; phylum Chordata; class Actinopteri; order Cypriniformes; family Cyprinidae; genus Acrossocheilus; species Acrossocheilus fasciatus. Next base: position 28,767,248 of record CM071940.1, on the reverse strand, counting down.
ATATACGCTTTGGACAAAAGCGTACATTATAAAAGTAGCACATTATAAAATGTGGTACATTATAAAAGTAGCCCAAAAAAAAACGCAACCCATGGCTCTGTAATTTTTTCGACTGTATTTTCAAAATAGCCCACTTGTGCCGTTACCCTGGCAACACTGGTTCGCTGTACCCTCATCACACAATGATAGATGACCTTCCGCGCTGCAATGACGGGAAGAAGCTGGGGTCAAACCTTATCAGATGATTAATTTGCGTTAAAAAAAAATTAACGCGTAAAAGTTTTGATTAATCGCATGCGTTAACATGTTAACATTGACACCCCTAATATATATGTATATGTATATATGTATGTGTGTGTGTGTGTGTGTGTATGTATGTATGTGTATACATATATACATACGTACATATGTACATATATCTCATAATTTGGCGTTTTGTCTGTCTTCAGCCTCCCTGTTCTCCAGATATTGACATCGCTATTACAAACCCATACCAGTCTATCACTGCTTCAGTGACCAGGTGTCTGTCTGCCATGTAATGCGTGCATGAAAGTGGATGAATCAGAATAATCAGCAGTAACTGGATCTCTCCTCTACTGCCTTTCTAAATTTGTTCCAGTTAATGCAATTCCAGCATTTCTAGGCCTCTTTTCCTCTCCCGTCCTCCTGTGAGCAGTGTAAACAGCTTTTCCCGTTAACATTGGACAAAAGGGGCTGAGCTGTTTGTGCTGAGCTCTCCTCTTCAAACACATCACTCCCTTTCCTCTGCTGGACACAGAGAAACAAATGATTCAGGCCGGCAGCACTTCCTGTCAAATGTCAGACACTTTAGTTTGCTTTTCTGTTTTTATTGCCTGTGTGAGTGTATGTAGGTGAGACGGTCGGCCTTGTGATCAGGACACGTGAGAAAGACAGAGCCTCTGTCCTGTCAACACTTTTCGTCTTTCCTTTTTTTCCTCTCTGGTTCAAAGGGGTAAACCTCATGAAGAAAAGCCAGGTCATATTTCACCTTAAAGCCAAAAGAAAAAATAAGAAACTATATTTTGAATAAGGAAAATTAGCCTATTTTAAGAGCTATTAATATTTTTTAACTGTTGCATTTTATTTCAAATTAAAGGGATAGTTACTCACCCTCGTGTCATTCCAAACTCGTAAGACCTTTGTTTAAACCTGGACATTTTAAATTTAAACAATGAATAATTCAAGTGAAATAACTTAAGAGAGGGGACTGAGGGAAACAATGACTTTGTGGTTAAAGATCTGAGCTGGTAATCCAGTTGCTGTCGGTTCAAACCCCAAAAAGTAGAAATGTGCTTCCGAAAAGGAAAAAAAAAAAAAAACTTCAAAATCACTACAGTAAATCTGCTATATCAAAGAAACAATTGACATAGAAGAGAAATGTGGGAAGAGACTGTTAGTTGATTTGACCTTTTTTTTGACAAATGTCATAATCTGTAACTTTTTAACTTGATAATGTGTGCCAAATATGTACAGACACTATTGATCTAATTTCTCCATTTTGCAATATTATACTGAACTGGAAGGAAATCACATTGCTCAGATGTTGATCTTTCATAGCTCTGGAGAGTTAATGTGGGCTTCACCATGTATCAACATTGTCTCAAATTTGTCTTTTAAAATTCCTCAGGAGTAATAAAATAGGCAAAAATCAATCAAATGTTGGCACACTACAGAGAGAGTATCGCTCAACAGTTTGGAGTCCATAAAATGTTTTGAAAGTATTAAAATATTGTGAAATATTTTATTGCAATTTAAAATAACCATTTTCTGTGAATTATATATTAAGTTGTAATTTATTCCTGTGATGCAAAGATGAATTTTCAGCATCATTACTGCAGTGTTCAGTGTCACGTGATCCTTCAGAAATCATTCTCATGTGTGACCCTGGACCACAAAACCAGTCCTAAGTGTCAATTTTTCGAAATTGAGGTTTATACATCATCTGAAAGCTGAATAAATAATCTTTCCATTGATGTATGGTTTTTTAGGACAATATTTGGCCGATATACAACTATTTTAAAATCTGGAATCTGAGGGTGCAAAAAAATCAAAATATTGAGAAAATCGCCTTTAAAGTTGTCCAAATGAATTCTTAGCAATGCATATTACTAATCAAAAACGACGTTTTGATATATTTACAGTAGGAAATTTACAAAATATCTTCATGGAATATGATCTTTACTTAATATCCTAATGGTTTTTGGCATAAAAGAAAAATCAATAATTTTGACCCATACAGTGTATTTTTGGCTATTGCTACAAATATACCCCAGCGACTTAAGACTGGTTTTGTTCTCCAGAGTCATTTCTTATTATCAATGATGAAAACAGTTGGGCTGCTTAATACATTTTTTATGAAAACCCTTTTTTTCTGGATTCTTTAGAGCAGCATTTATTAGAAATAGAAATCTTTTGTAACATTATAAATGCCTTTATTGTCACTTTTGAACAATTTCATGCATCCTTGCTGAATGTATTAATTTCTTTAAATAACTAAACAAATGAATAATCTTACTGACCCCAAACCTTTGAAAGATGTAGATATAGAATGGCTGTGCATAGCAGCTCTGATCATTTTGTGTTTAAAGAATTTAACGAGAAACATTTGCGTTCATACTGAGATCTCTAGCATTTGATTGCAAATTTGTGTATTGCTCTTCTGAAAGACTGACTAGTGGAGACAGATTTTTTTTTTTTTTCTTCCTTCTGAATAAAGACATTTGCTCTCCTTTTAATCTCATTGGTATCATTATGATTTTCCCTTTGTATGGTGAAGCTTAACAGTGGATTCAACTGTGTTAAACTGACAATTATGACCATTGTTTCTCCTTCCCTCTGTCTCAGTCTGTCTCTCTTTTCCTCTGGTTTCCTCCTGTTGTTCTGCTGTTTTTCCTCCCTCCCAAACATTCCTGCATTCTTTCTTTTTCCTGCCTTAAAGCCCACTGTCTCCTTCAGCTGCTTTTCCTCGATGTGTGAGGTGTTTTTTTGTTGTTGTATTGTCTGAGTGGTGTGTTTCGTACAGGATGAGAATTCACTGGAGCTGCTTTAAACCTCAGTGTGAAGGTTGTACTGTAATATTGATGCTTGACTCATCAACACTATAAATATTCATTAATTCCACTTGATTAAATGACAATTAAGTGGCGTTTTTGACAGTCTGGTATTAAATCTCATTTGAGATTTACTACTTTGGCTTGATTTCAGTGTTGGTGTCACTGAATCCATGAATCCATCCATCACTGAAGACAAACGGGGAGACAGACAGACGTATAGACTAGACAGACAGACTGCATACTGCGAGCTCAGACAGACAGATGGATCCCAAAGGAAGAAGTGCGTCCAAAACAGCTGCAATGTTACACATAAAAACACGTAGCTCGTGGCCAATTAAACATGGGTTTTCCCTGCCTCATAGCAACCCTGTGCAGTGTGGATAAACAGATCTACACGTTTGCTGCTCATGATTGATAAGAACGGCATGTGTGTGTGCGCGTTTATATAGTTTATGTTAGTGGGTGTGCTTTTTTCCACCCTACAGTGATACGATACAGTGAAATCACTGATTATCCCCGGTGAAGTTGTTAATGAGGCTTTATCAGTCTGACTTTGTCCCTTCCTCTCTGTTACAGATGCCATCGCTTGTGAAACAAGGTCAGCACTTTGTAAACAGTTTCGCACACTTAGAGGGAGCTCTGGCATTTTGTCCATGAGCATTGTAGAGTTGTTTCTATAGGACGCCAAGTGTAACCAGACAAATTATGTGGAATGAAGCAATTATGTGGCACAAAACAGAAGCCAATTGCATTGTCAATGGAAATGTACGTACACTGCCATTCAAAAGTTTGGGATCAGTAAGATTTTTAATGTAATTTATAAAAGTTTCTTATGATCCTCAAGGCTGTATCTATTTGATCAGAAATACAGAAAAAATACTGCAATTTTGTGAAATATTATTGTAATTTAAAATAAGCGTTTTCTATTTTAATATGATTTAAAATATAATTTATTCCTCTGAATAAATGCTGTTTTTTTTTACTTTTTATTCGTCAAAAAATCTAATAAAAAAGTATCACCGGTTCCATAAAAATATTAAGCAACACAATAGTTTCAATACTGATAATAAATCACCATATTAGTACGATTTCTGAAGGATCATGTGACACTGAAGACTGGAATAATGATGCTGAAAATTCAGCGCTGCGTCACAGAAATAAATGATATTGTAAAGTATATTAAAATAGGAAACCAATATTAGAATTTGCAGTGATATTCCACAATATTACTGTTTTTTTTTAATCAAATAAATACAGCCTTGATGAGTATAAGAAGAGACTCCATTTAAAAACATTAAAAATCGTGCTGATCCCAAACTTTTGAACAGCTGTGTGTGTGTGTAGTAATTTAATGCTTTTATTTAGCAAGAATGTGATAAATTGATCAAAAGTAATAGTAAAGACATTTATGTCTTGAACTTCTTGAAATATCTTTTAAAGATATCTTTTGAAGATTTCTGAAAAAAAAAACAATCACAAATATATTGGACAGCACAGTGATCAATGTTGTGAACAGTATTACTGTTTTACTGTATGTTTGATCAAATAAATGCAGTCTTGGTCAGTATACAAGACATTAACTAAATGGTAATGTAAAATAATCAGGATGCACCCATTGTGTCATGAAATGCATTTTAATTTTTTTCATTTTTTGTATTCAAATGTAAATTCATTTTGTCATAACATGCTGCATTTCTTGTCACATCATTAGTTTAGTCCACAAAATGAGTCAGGCTACACTTGGAACCCTCTATGTTTTACACATGAGCAACTGGAATAGTTCACACAAAAATACAAATTTGCTGAAAATTGACTCACTCTCAGGTCATCCAGGTTATAGATTAGTTTGTTTCTTTTATCTGAACAGATTTGGAAAATGTTAGCATTACATCACTTGCTCACCATTTTATCAAAAAAAAGGGAAAAAGTCATCTTGTCTGAATCCAGCGAGGAATATGCACAGATCAAGCACTGTTTACAAGTGAAAACAGTCCAAAACTGTTGGTGGATTTTGATCTGAGCGGGCAACAGGGGATGGACTTTTTCACTGGATGAAGTGTTTTTATGGATTATGGACTGGTATGTGACCACAGAGACCCATTTGTAAACATCTGTCCTTATTGAGAGACTGAGTTTTGCCAATAGCGTGTCTCAGGACTGATCTCATAAAAGTATGCAGGTGTGTGAGTCTGTCATCTGTTTAACACACAGCATGTTGCAGCTTCCATGCACAGATGAAACAAACACCCAGATGTGTCACAGTCAAATGCTTTAAACCAGACGTTACTCTCTGATGTGACTTCACTGATGATTAAGTGAAAGTTGCGCCATTCAAGTGTTAAAAAAAGAGTTCACCAAATATGGATATTTTGTCGTCTTTTACTCAACTTGATTTTGTTTCTAACCTGTATTACTTTGTTTGAAAGTCATTGGGCTCCAGAACATGCTTTACCTCAGCTGGCTTTTACTGTCTGAAGGCTAAAGATTTGTTCCTTTGCATTCAGCTGTTTTTCCCTTGACGTTTGCAAGTGTAAGGCAGGCTCAGGCTTGTGTGGACAAATAAAGGAGACCTAATGTTGGTGTTTTTAACACTTTCCCTTTGAAAGATTCAGGTTCAATTAAAGAAGAAGAGAAGAGGTGATGATTTAGGAGCCTCATTAGATTTTGCGGTCACACGTACACACACAAAAACAGTAATTTACAGACCACTGTGCAGACGCTCAGTGTCATCTTATATCTTCCTTTATATAATGTTCTGCTTTGAATCTTCAACAAAGTATAAAGGTCCCTGAATGGCATGAAAACAACACAAGCTGTGATTGGTAACCAGTTAGGATTATTGCGCAGAATAAAGTGCAAACAGGAATAAATCAGTCAAAATTCTGACTGCACTTACACTTAAAAAAAAAAAAAAAGTCACCAAGGCTGCATTTATTTGATCAAAAATACAGTAAAAATGGTAATAATGTGAAATATTTTTACAATTTAAAATAACTGTTTTCTGTTTTAATTAGTGCTGTCAAACGATTAATCTCATCCAAAGTAGGTTTTTGTTTACATAATATATGTATGTGTGTACTGTTTATTTATTAAACACACACACACACACACACACACACACACACAGTATATATTTTGAATTTAATTTTATATATTTATATTATTATATTATATATAAATATATAAACATTCTTAATGTGTCTTTGATGAATAAAAGTATTGTATTCTGTTAAAAAATATGAAACAGCATGGCTGTACGTTATCACACTGTTTTCTCTCACACCCAGCAGTTGATCAGCTGCTGATTCATTGACAGCAGTGAGCATCACTCACTCTATCAGTTTGTGGTTTTTGGATGGGAACTGTGGATACTTTACTCATTCTTTTCCCAGAAGGCTGTGCTCTACTCATCCTTCATAGTGACTTCAGCATCCACACTGACACATCTCATGTTCTTCGGTGTATCCCACCCCAAATCTGCAGTGAATGCCATCCCCTCCATGTGTTTTATCACATATTTTCTCACTCTTACTCAAACCCACCAACTTTTCCTCCTCCCACTCATTCATAGACAGGTTCAGACGAAACCCCTGTTCCTTCTCATGTTGCTATCTACCTCCTCAGCTTTTAATTCCTTCTGCTCAAAAGACCAGCTTATGTTGGTCAAGACTGGTTTATGCCGGTTAGTGCTGCTTTGGTGCTGGTACTGTATATCCGGTGAAGATGGTCAGTGTTGGTGTTTTTTCTGATTGAAATATCCAGCATCTGAAATACAATGGTTGTTGTGTATGATATCCTACAATAATGTGTGTGCAGTTCTTGGAAAGAATAAAAATGAAGAAGCAGTTGAAAGTAAATTCATTCATGCTTTTTCCCCTATTTTTCCCCTAACTCATGCCTTCATTTCTATCAAGAATTCGTTATTAAATATTTGCTTGCTGTCTTTAAGACTGCATTTGGACTCTCAGGTTTAATGCATAGATCTGATTTTTTTTTTTTTTGTTATTGACCATTTTGATTTTTTTTTTCTCCCACCTGTTTACTTTCACATAACATGTCTTGTATTCGATATCTGTGTTTACATCAATCTTCCACTTAAACTAGAATTATTCCATCTCTATACGTGTTTAGACATAGATGTCCAGATACTGGATGTATAAACTACTGTCCAACAGTTTGGTATCAGTAAGATTTATTTATTTTTTGTTATTAAAAGATTCTGTTGAGGGAGAAAGCCAAGGCTAGATTTATTTGATAAAAAATACAGTAAAAATATTGTGATATATTATCATTTAAAAGAACTGAAATATTTTAAAATATAATTCATCCTTCAGAAATCATTCTAATATGCTGATTTGGTGCTTAAGAAATATATTTTATTATTATTAATGTTGAAAACAGTTGTTTTTGTGGAAACCATGATGCATTTTCTTGTTCAGGATTCTTTGCTGAATAGAAAGTTCAAAAGAACAGCATTTATTTGAGATATATTTTGTGCAACAACAAAAATGTCTTTGCTGCCACTTTTGCTCAATTGAATGCATCCTTGCTGAATAAAAATGTTAATTAAAAAAAAAAAAAAAAAATCTTTCAAACTTTTGAACCGTTTTTGGGGAATTGAACCTATAACCTTGCCATCTCTTGCACCACTATTTGAGCTACAAGAGCTTTCAGTCCTTCTCAAACACTTCCCACCCACTCCTTTCTCAAATGTAAGCGCGATCTCGCTGCCGCTCATCACTAGCCACCTTCTCAATCCCTTTCCCCTCCCTTTACCTCAAGACTTCTCCTCTGATCTTTCCTCCGTCTGACATCACACTTTGAGTTTAACCATCCTGCTTCTTTTAATGGCTCCTCACAGCTCTGTTTTAACCACTTCACCTCGCTGAAATAGCCGTGGTTCAGTTCTCCGGGGAGCCATCATCATCATCTCCCACTGAAATGGTGATCTCAAAACGCCGCGGGGCTGGGAATGGGTTCGAGTGCTGGGGAATCCCCGCAGCCAGACAGCTGATGAGAGCTCTTATGGTGGAACTTTTTAAATAAACATCCTTTACACTCAGTAAACTTCTAAAACCAAGTGCCTGCGACTGAAGACCACCTACCAGATGCTCCATTATTTGCTCTCAAGACTGGAATATGAGCTTCAATGCCTCTAATCACTGCATTAAAGCTTCCTCTGAAGTATAATGCATGCAATTACTTTTATATTCATGCATATGAACTCAAAGGAACTCATTTTAACAACTTCTCACTGTTTCTACATGTTTTGCTAGGCGTAGTTGCATTATTACCAGTGTTTGCTAAGCTCACTATATACTTGTATTAATTAATAAACTAAAATTAAACCAAAATAATTATTTTTATTTATTTATTTGCTATTTAAAATACAGCCAAAATAAAATAAAATAAAAATATTAAATGAAAAATGTATATAATTAATTAAATGAATATAATTGATTAAAAAATTATAAATGTTGAATGACAACTAACTGAAATAAAATAATTTAAGCTGAAGTGCTCAAATTAAAGCTATAACTGAAATAAAAGCAAATAAAAGTTAAAAAAAAAAGAAAATTAAAACGTGAAAACCCCATGGCAAAATTACTAAAATGCCAACTAAAAAGTATATATAAATATGAAGTGAAAACTTAAGCTTAAAAAACGTAGCAAATTATTGAAACTATTTGAAATAGTTTAAGCTGAAGTGCTAAAATTAGTAAAACTAAAACTGAAATAAATAAGCTACACAGCTTAAAGTAATAAAAATGAGAAAAGCACATAGCAAAATTAATAAAATCCAAATAAAATTAAAATAAAATATAACATTAAAGTTCATTAAAAAAATAGTCCTCTAATAGTACATAAATAATAATAATAATAAATGGTGTAGGATTTACTTTGAAATGATTTTCACTTAGAAATTGCTAGTAAATTTCACAAAAACAAATTACAAAGAAACAAGTAACACTGAATTTAAACATACATTTTTGAAGTAAAAAGAGTATTTTCTTAACATACCCCAATGAGTTTTTGTTTTATTTACAACTTTGAAAAATCTTTTCTTTTTTTCTTTTTTTTTAACAGTGTAAAATACTATTGGTTGTAGCTCATCCGACACTGTTTGTGTTACAGTCATAATTGTTTCCTCAATTTGTGTGCCTGGAGAGTCATATTTACATATTTAGCATGCAAACATAACATAAATACAACTACTGAGGCACTGACAGCACAACAGCAGCAGCGAATAAACACTGCCTACAACCGGCAACAGTAGAGGTGTATTGTGGGATGGAGTCAGGGGTCATGTGTAATGACTGACACACCAGTGGCTCCTGAAACAAAGAGTGGAAGTGCATTATCAGGGTCATAAACTTGTAACACTTCTGACACTCTTTGCTTTCACACAGGCACGGCTGTGTGGTTTTGTTTTTTTGTTTGAGGGTGTGTGTCTCGTAAAGAGCAGAGCATGACCATTTACTATTAGTTTGCTGTTGTCTTTTGTATGTTAAACACGTTTGTTTCTGTGGATATGTGAAAATGTGGGTACAAGGTTGTGATACAGTAGCGTTGATATAGCCATGTTGCATTTGATCTCTGTGACTACAGCATTGGCATTTGTTTTTACAGCCATAAAGAAGACACCAATATTACCGTTGAACTGAATTCTGAATTTGTTATGGTATTTCCAATGATTGAATGAGAGCTTAATCTAATATATCCATTTTTTCCCCCCAGTGACATATTTGATGCCATGTTCCCGGTCACACACATCGCTGGGGAGACAGTAATCCAGCAAGGTACAGTATGGAAAAGCATATTTGTTCTCCCCTCAATGACAATTTTTATATATAAGAAAAGTAAAAAGTCACTGTCCACTGTCCATGATTTGATTTGATTTTTTTTTTTAAATTTAAATTAATTAAATTAAATTAAATTTTTATATTTATTTTTAATTTTATTTTTTTTATTTTATTTAATTTTTAATTTATATTGAATTTATAATTTTTTTATTTTAGTTTAGTTTACCAAGCTACAGACTAACCCAAACCTAATTCTGTGGTCATGTAAAGTACTTGTGTAGAGTATGTTTTTGGGCCTTAGAACATTTATTTCATGTAATGTATTTAATGTTGCATGAGATTTATGCAGTGCATACAGTGCCAAACACCAGAATGCAAACCAAAGAAAGATCTCTAAACTGAACAGTTTTCACCAATAAATTACTTATAAATTTCATAAATAATTACAAAGAAATTGCAAGTAATGCATTGAACTAAATGTGCTTTTTTGAAGTAGAAAGACTGAAATATCTCAAAGCATATGGAGACGGTAGCTGAAATCTTCTGATGTTTCTCCAACAGAAATGTGTCTCTAGAAAACAAACTGTATTTGCAGTCATCTGCAATGTGATCTCTATATAAACCCATACATTTCTCATTAAAATTCTTCAGAGACCAATGCTCCCCATCCTGTTCTCTCCACATTCAGGCCTATAGTATGGCAACAGTCACATAAAGACAAGGCTGAATGATGACACCTTCATGTTGAGCTATGGAAGAGCAACCATAAAGTCATAACCAAGTGCTGATACGAAGTTTATAAATGCATTTCAGATTGTTTTAGTTATGTAAGAAGGAATGGCGCTTGATGAGGGTTTTTTTTATACAGTCAAACAATGAGCTCTTTTTGGTTTCATGTGGAGTTCATAAGCGAAATAGAACAGTGAACTGCATGCATGTCTTACACACTCTCTGTGCAATGTGATTCTTGAAGCAGAGTTTCGATGCATTTATCTAACATGGGCAGATTGCCCATAAAACGAGATCTAGGAATGTGCAATGTTTTATGTGTGTGTGTAGAAGTGTGTGCTTTTGTTCTCGTCAAATATTTGACTGCACTCTGTGACTCAAGGATCTGTTAGCCAAAAAACAGAAACTTCAGAGCAGAGGTGATAAAAGACAGGAAGACAGGAACAATACTAAGAAAAATGAGCTGAACGGATTGAAAGAGAGAGAGAGACGGTGTGTAAGGCACTAGCGATCGGTGAGTGTGTTAAGATAAATTGCTGGTGTGATTTACGAGCGCTTAGAGTGTTCGGTGTTAATTAGCCCCGTGAACCCGCATGAACTCGGCAGTGCACGGATCACGGGCTCTTTTAACTCTTTCGGCATGTGCAAACACACACACGCATGCTACCAGGATCCCAAACACCAATTTCAACACACACTCAGACATCAAAGAGCCCCTGAACCTACAGAAATGCTTTATGTAACGGCCTTTAACTTGGAGATGTTGATCGGGGCCCGTGGCTTCTGGCACACCCAGCCGTCCATTAAAATCTCTCAAATGGGGTGTAGATGAAGAAGCCTGGGAATCGTTTAGACGACACCACTCTGGGAGGTGCTGACTCTTTTAAAGTGGTGTGCCATCTTTTATCTTTGATACGCACCACTGTGTGTGTGTTCTTGGGAAACGGCGAGTCGGAAAGAGATGGAATCTGGGAACGAGAAGATGTTATTTATCTTTTCCTCCTTTCTGTCCTGAATTGAAAGGTCCCATGAAATTAAAATGGGGGTTTTGTGGCTTTTAGGCTATTTTTGTTAGCTGCGGGGTCATCTACATGCTAATGCACGCTTAAAAGGTTGACCAATTAACTTTTAGCAGATAACTTTATTGTAACCTGCTCAAAAGTTTGGGGTCAGTCATTTTTTTTTTTTTTTTAGTAAAAAATTAATAATATTCAGCAAGGATGCATTAAATTGACCAGAAGTGACAGTAGAGACTTTTACATTGTTGCTAAAAATGTCAATTTCTAATAATCATGGAACCCTGAAAAAAAATATCCACAAAGATTTTGATCAGTACAACTGTTTTGAACATTGATGATAATGAGAAATGTTTCTTGAGCAGCAAATCAGCATGTAGGATCATGTGACACTAAGGACTGAAAATTCAGCTTTGCATCACGGTAATAAATTACATTTTAAAATATATTTAAATAGAAAATGTTCATTTTTAATCAAAGAAATACAGTCTAGGTGAGCACAAAAACTTTTTTTAAAAACATTTTATCTTACCGACCCCAAACTTTTGACTGGTAGTGTATGTTCAATATTTTATGTAGATTTTCACAACTGAGCAGAAAAACAAGGAAAAGGAAGAAGGAAAGAGTGCTATTTATTGGTAGTCTTTTTCCTGAAGTTGGTTGATTGGAATAAACTCACAGTTTTCTCTTGTTTCCTTCTCAGGTGATGAAGGAGACAACTTTTATGTGATTGATCAAGGAGAAGTTGACGTGAGTTCAGTATTTCATACATGTTTCTACAGTCAAATGCACCCATGTACTGTAGTATATGCAACTTATCAGCATAAATGTCTACATCTGCAATATATTCATCAGTATAGCAAGTGTGGTAGGGTGGATCTTATGAAACTTTTAGGTACTTTTTTGATCCATTTCTGTTGACTACTGTATACAGTATTGAAGTGGATCGAAAAAAGTTCATGAAAGTTGTGCTAAGACAAGAATGCATTTTGGTTTTAGGTTTTAGGACAACCTTGATGCAAGGTTTTGATCCACCTCAAATGTTGACTATTGTGTGTATATGTACAGTGGTGTGAAAAAGTGTTGGCCCCCTTCCTGATAATTTTTTTTTTTTTTTTTTTTTTTTTGCACGTTTGTCACACTTTAATGCTTCAGATCATCAAACAAATTTAAATATTTATCAAAGATAACAAGTAAACACAACATGCAGTTTTTAAATGAAGTTTTTTATTATGAAGGGAAAATAAAATCCAAATCCACATGGCCCTGTGTGAAAAAGTGCTTGCCCCCTAAACCTAATAACTGGTTGTTCCACCCTTTGCAGCAACAACTGCAATCAAGCGTTTGCGATAACTTGCAATGAGTCTTTCACATCGCTGTGGAGGAATTTTGGCCCACTCTTCTTTGCAGAATTGTTTTAATTCAGCCACATTGGAGGGTTTTCGAGCATGAATGGACTGTTTAAGGTCATAATAAAAAACTTCATTTAAAAACTGCATGTTTACTTGTGTTTACTTGTGTTATCTTTGATGACTATTTAAATTTGTTTGATGATCTGAAACATTAAAGTGTGACAAACATGCAAAAAATTTAAAAATCAGGAAGGGGGCCAACACTTTTTCACACCACTGTGTGTATATATATATGTGTGGGTTTATATATATATATATATGTATATGTGTGTGTGTGTGGGTTTATATATATATATATATATGTGTGTGTTTATATATATGTATGTGTGTATATATGGGTATCATACATTTAAAAATGAATCAATTAAAATTAAAAATTCAGTACAGTAATGACAGTTTGGGATGGGAGTATACTTAATTGTACTAATTTCCCTAATGCAAAGTTTAAATTGTGTTTTCCCCTTTGACTTTGCTGTGAAATGTTACCTGGGCTTGTTTTTGTGACCCAGTTAGGGGCCACGTTCACACAGCAGCAGAATACGGTTGTCAGTCCTGTATTTGAGTCCTTAATACGGTTACGTTCACACACAGTACGGTTATTTACGGGCCTGACAACCGCATTCTGTAACCGAACTCACACCTTTAAATTTTCAGGATTCACAACCGCATTCTCGGAATACACGCGCTGTGTAAACGGAACAGGACTGGACTACTAGTTGTCTGTCACATCATGCAGTGTGTGAGAGAGATGATCTGCCGCACAAACACGCATCTACCGTGTGTTGTGTGTTTTCATGTGTGTTTTCGGTAACTTCAGCTGCGTGTCATCTGAAAGTTTTAGATCCAGTCAATTTCCCACCGGAGTCACTCTCGTCAGTTTTGTGTTCTGCACGCGATTCAAATGCTCCGCTCTCCACCCAAATTTAAAAGCTGCTGTCGGTTAATGAAGATTTGACGAAAGAACTCATGGATCGATTGGACTCTTGTCATGTCAGAAAGTGATAAGACTTTCAGTTTTATGGCCGGCGCCATCTTTGATTTTACTTTGGTCACTGTCGCTATGGTTACTGGTAAGGAATACAGGGTTGACTCCCGTTGCACGTTCATAAAGACAGTATTCTAAACACAACTGTAAGCAGCTGTGTGAACGAGACATTTCAAGACTCAAACCTGTAAGTAAATGCGGTTGTCAATCCCAAAAACTGACAGTGTGAACATAGCCAGGATAAAAGAAATTCTGAAACATCCAGATATATAATAGTAGGTCTGAGCCGTATGATTAAAATCTTACCCACTGACCTTTAACACTAAAAAAAGTGGAACACTTACTGTCATTGTTTTACCTTCCCAAAAGATGACATGGATAAAGTACAAGTGAAATGATGTGTCATTATCTCCACAGTCAATCCACTTCCCACGTTTTGTTTTAAAGAGAAGATAAGAAGCTTGAAAATGGATAGTCTTTGTAAATGCATTTTTTTTTCTCTCTCTCTCAGAAGTTGTCTTTATCATTCTGGGAATCTGTAGCATTTTCCACCCTCCTTCTTTGTTTCTGTTGTAAATAGAATTGTTTAGTTTAAAGCAGTCTTTTCCACACTTTTCTAGCGTTTTATTTTTTTTCCCCAGAGTGCATTAATAATGGCAGTCATGGCTTCCTGAACTGTTAATGGTCATAGTTTAGTTTTTATGACCATTTTCCACGCTCTCTGTGACTCTTCAAACAGACTGTTTATGCTACTGTAACTTTAAGATTATGTGTAAATGATTACTTCATGTGAAACAACTAACAACCACATGCCAAGATGCTGAATAATGAACACTACACATCAATGAATACTTCTGTTCAGAAGTTTAGAGTTGGTAAGATTTTTTAAATGTTTTAATAGAAGTCTCTTATATTCAGCAAGGCTTTTTTTTTATCAGTAAACACAGAAATGTTGTGAAATATTATAACAATTTAAAATAACTTTTCTATTTGAATATTTTTTTAAATGTAATTTATTCCTGTGATGCAAAGCTGAATTTTCAGCATTACTCCAGTCTTCAGTGAGCGCGTTTACATTCACATTCCTAAGCCGATTATGCTTAATAAGCCGAAAACGCACGTGGTCGTGTAAACGCGGTAACCCGTTTTCTTTTATCAGAGTAAGGCCATAAACGGCTTGAGCATAAACCGGTCGTAACAGGTAGGTTTTTGCCTCTTACTCCGATTTCGCCCTATGTACCCGCTTTCTGTCAGCTTATTGAAGTGCGCATGTGTGATATGTGACAGGATTTAAGCGTATCTAGACCGAGCAAACGTCTCGCAGTAAAGAAAGAAGGAAATGTATCACAAAAGCAGACTTTTTCATGACTCAGAAAATGATAAAAATGTGTTCTCATCTCGTGCAGCAGAAGTAGAAGTGGTTCAGTCACAATGCTGCTTTTATAACTGCATGAGAGGATAATACACTGTAAAAAAATGACCGTGATTTTAATGGTAAAAAACTGAAAAAGCTACGGTAAAAACCTGTTAAATGGTTAATGGTAAGTTCCCCTAATATATACGGTGAAAAACTGTAATACCGCTTTTGGAAGTGAAAAAGAATGTAAAATTTACAGGGAAAAACCGTATATATTGACGTTCCCAGAATTCCCTGTATTGCATTTCAAATTTTCTTTCAATTTGATGTTTTTTCTTTGAAATAACTAGGTTTCTTCTTAGTTTTTTCTTATCAGTTATGTTTATTAGGGTTGTATGTTACATCTAATGTTGTTAAATTAATGTTTATTGCGTATTACAGTTTAAGGAGTCTCACTATGATGGTGTTTATTGTTTGTGTGAATGACACTGTGCAACTTCTATATATGTTATTATTTAAAATCTGCTTGTGATGGGCTTTGGTTCATCATGTGACTTTCTCATCAACTCCTGCATTTGGTGGTTATCAGTGTGATACAAAGGTACAAAACAGATTTCAGTACTTCAATAGGTTAGTATATTAACATTATATCAGTTAATGAAATTACGGTATTTAACTGTAAATTTAAGTTAAAACCTAAAACGTTGCCACCGTATATTTTACGGTAGAATTCTGGCAACCACAGCTGCCGGTATTTTTTTTTTTACCGTAAATTTTACGGAATTTTTTTTTACAGTGTAAATGAGCTATAAGTTTCACGCTGACATGTTGCAAGCTTAATTTAACATTGCAACTGAGAAATGTATGGAATAGGCTACTCTGAGTCAGATACGCAAATTATTATGTTTTGACGTCAGTACGGGGAAATAACCTGATTTATTAATGAAGTCATGTAAACGCAGCTTACTTGCGTTGTCAGGTTACTGATGTGCATATAAACGTGCTCAGTGTCACATGATCCTTCAGAAATCAGTCTAATATGCTGATTTGCTGCTAAAAACATTTATTATTATTATCAGTGTTAAAACAGTTGTGCTGCTGCATTCTTTGATCAATAGAAAGATCAAAAACAGTTTTTACATGAAATAGAAAACTTGTGTAAAATTATAAATGTCTTTACTGTGACTTTATTTAATGCTTCTTTGCTGAATAAAAGTATTAATTTCCTTGAAAAACACTCTTACTGACACCAAATTTTTGAACAGTAGAGCATAAATGTGAGTAGTGGTATGTTAATGTGTTCATGCTTGTGACATCATAACATTGGCCATTTCTGATTGGTCCATTTTTGAATATAGAGATTTTAGAGTATGTCTACATAATACATCAAGTTTTATTTTATTTTATTTTATTTTAAAAGAGCAAGAAAACCCTGCTGATCTCAATGTTCTTAATGTTATTAGCAGTCTTGTTTGGCCTGAGTCTGTTCTCCTCGTGGATGTGCTCAATGATCTGCTGTGTGATTATATCAGTGCTAATATTTCTCCTCTGCTCTGGACGAGCTCCGAGGGCACGTTGAGTCAGCGCTGGGTCACTGCCACATCAGATTGCGGCGTATCGAGCTCTTGGATCAGAGCCAGCGCACTGAGACCAGCAGAGCCCTGCTCGCTCCGTCCAGCATTCACCTCGCTAATGCTCTCAAACACATGCAAAATACAGACATTAACCCATCTGCTCGTGTGTAAGTGAGAATGCACAGCTCTATAAAGCTCCCAGACACATGCTATCGTTCAGGAATGCATCTTGAATGCGACGGTGATGTCTCTCATTAGCAGAAAGGATAAATCTGCTGTGACTTTGGAGCGCATAGTACTGCATGCTAATTGGGAAAGTTGGAATTCATTAACATGCACACACTCTTGAGAAGAAAACATGCACTTTCAGTCACTTGAAGTAATATTTGCCATTGTTTTTATGGAAGTTGTTCCAATAAAATTACTTAAAGGAACAGTTCACCCAAAAATTATTATTATTTTTTTTATTATTGTTTCCTCACAAAAACTTATACAAGTAGATATTTTGAAGAATGTATTTAACCAAACTGCTGGTAGCCATTGACTTCCATATGAAAAAAAGAAATAAATGCGTAACATAACATACGTAACGTTCTTCAACATACAAACGCAAGTGGGTTTGGAACGACACAAGTGTGATAAATGACAAAACTTTAATTTTTGGGTGAACTATCCCTTTATTGTTCGACAGAAGGCTTATTGCAAGAATAGCAAGCACACTTTCTCACCTTAAGTGACATGTTGGCCCGCTCTAAGGAGGCTGTGACCTGAACCTGTTCCAGTGGCCGGTCTGGAGAGCAGAGATACCTGTGGAATGTGTCTTAGATGGCTGGCAGGATGCCTGGCCCGGGCCGGACAGAAGATGAGCGTTTATTTCTGCCCCATGTGTTAGGATTTTTTATCTCTCCTCATAAAATCAACAAGTGGATTGTGTGTCCACAGGTGAAACCGAACCTGCCTCTGTGGAAAATGAGAAGGAGGCTCCTCGTGCTTCTCTATGTGTGTGGCTGTTGAAAACCACATGCTGACACACAGATTCATTGAGATATTCTCTTTGCTAGCATCTTACGGTTATGCCAGAATGAAAGACAAAACAGGGGAAAGAGTTTGAAGGTGTTATCTAATTCCTCGTAAGACACCTTAGAGGATCCAACAGGGTTGAGAAGATAGAAGGAGCGAGTGTGTTATCAGATCACCTGTCTCACTATTAATGCCCATGACTATCATTAATATAAAACAAGAGTTCAGTCAGTCCATGAAGACGGAAAAATAGTCACTTTGTGTTTTGTTTAAATGTGTATTTTTATGTACAGTTCATCAGTTCACAGTATTCATTTTCATAATCTTATTCAAAATATAATGGGTGAATTTCACAAGAAATCTGTCAAGAAATGTGATTTTATTTTATTTTTTTGTAACATTATTGTCACGGCAGCACATTTTCTCACAGTTCTATTCTAATTGGTGTAATACACATATAATTTATGAAGGATCATGTGACACTGAAGACTGCAGTAATGATGCTGAAAATTCAACTTTGGCAATAAATTACATTTGAAATTGTATTCAGATAGAAAACAATTATTTTAAATTGTAATAATATTTCATAATATTACAGTATGTTTAATAATATAAATATAATAAATGCACTTTTAAAAAATCTTCTTTCAAAAAATATAAATATATTTTATATAATAAAACAAGATTTATTGAGATATTCCCTTTGCAATCAGACCACTCTCGATGGTCTGATTGCTTCTGTTGTTCTCATTTGTACATCGCTTTGGATAAAAGCGTCTGCTAAATGATTAAATGTAAATGTTCAGTAAAAATCTGTTAAAATTGTATTATATTATATTACATTATATTATATTATATTATATTTTATTGACAATCGTAATTGTTCCAAGTGTGTGTGTGTGTGTATAGATATATATATA
The DNA here is from genome assembly GCA_036784905.1 of Acrossocheilus fasciatus. NCBI lineage: Eukaryota > Metazoa > Chordata > Actinopteri > Cypriniformes > Cyprinidae > Acrossocheilus > Acrossocheilus fasciatus. The sequence goes on along the minus strand of CM071940.1, from coordinate 28,748,358 downwards.
TATATATATATATATATATATATATATATATATATATATATATATATGTATGTTAGGGGTGTCTGCGTTAATGCATGCAATTAATCAAAAAATGTTAACGCGTTAAATTATTTGTCCAATAAGGTTTGACCCCAGCTTCTTCCCATCATCGCAGCGCGGAAGGTCATCTATCATTGTGTGATGAGGGTACAGCGAGCCAGTGTTGCCAGGGTAACGCCACAAGTGGGCTATTTTTATAATGTACCGCGGCTGCCCAAAGTGTATATAGACAAATAAAAATTAAAATAGATCCTTTTACTAATGTTTATTATACTTGGAATGTATGCCTGGCAACTTAAGAACGAAGAGGCGGTTGTAACATTAGTTTCAGCAGAGCAGCAGAAATAGACATGACAACAGCCATTATAGATTATATGAGATAATAAACAAATGATTACGATAGGATATTTGTATGTGATTTTCTTGAGTTGAATGTGTACATCTGAAATGATCATTTGTGCAGCGATATAAAAGGCTATAAATAGCATATTTTAACAACTGTAAACGACCAAATTCCACATGTGATTGCAAAAGGAAGTTATTACAAACACTCGATGGTGGTTTGAAGTGAGTTCTGAGTAAAAGTGTACCATTAATCTAATAAATTGTCTTATGAAGCTTGATGCTAATATTAGCTCTAATGCACCTGCAGAACAGGTCCAATTCTTCTTAATAGGGCATTTTGTCATAATTCTTCACGTAAGGACGCAAGAAATGTTTTGTTGTATTTATTTAGAAATGCTTTTGATAATAGTTGTGTAAATGTATACTGGGATTGGAGCGATGTGGCTTAGTAAACGTTTTATTGCCAGTTTAAAGGCTGATAATGGCTGAATAAAAACAAAAGAAAAATGATGAAAGAATAATAAGGATTGTCTCATACCTGGCGGAAGTGTGAAAGGTTCTGTTTCCTTAAACTAGTTTGTCATGCATTTCTTTCAAACCATTTGCAGGTAAATTCTAGTATTTTAAATTTGCGATTAATCATGATTAATGTGATTTAATTTTTTTTTTAATCGATTGACAGCACATATATATAGATATAGATATAGATAGATATGTTTTATGTGTTTTATAAAATGCATTACATCTTCAAATATATTCAGATAGAAAACAGTTATTTTAAATTGTAATATTATTTCACAAAATTACCGTTTTTACAGTTTTTTTTATTAAATATATTTGGCATTGGTGAACAAACTATTTTTCTAAAAAAAATCTATTTTATTTTATTTATAAAAATTCTATTTTATTTTAAGGGTGGAACGTCTGATGGGAGGACCTTTTAAATTTTGTAGCAACACACTTATGGCACATAACCAGGGACTCTGCTTACTTCAAGAACTAAGAACTAAGTTTTGTTTACCAGCATCATCATATTTAGTCTTTTTTCAGTTACATTCTGCTCTCAAGGCCTATGGACTTCCCTGGGCATTTCCTCTCATACTATATGGGATTGGATCGCACCACCCTCTGGTCGGCCATCTGTTTCTTTAATATATAGTAAACTTAGTGATCACACTGCAAAGTCTCTTTTTATTAAATCTATCTGGAATCGTGAATGAACAGATTTTTATTTATCGTCAACTGGGAGAGGGTGTGGTCTAATCTAATCTTAACTTCTAAAAACTTGGCTCATCGTCTTATCCATTTCAAAGTCATTCATAGAGCATACATAACTCCTTACAAGAGGTTTAAAATGAAACTGCAATCGACCTGTAACTGTCATATCTGTAACACTGTATCAGCAGGTACTTTTCTCCACATGTTTTGGGAATGTTCAGTTGTTGTCAATCTGTGGACTCATGTGAATTCTGTTTTGTCCTTTTTACTACAAATTGAAATTGTTGATGGTGTGTCTGTTGTTCCCCCCTCCCTGTTGTTTGTTTGAATAGATGTTGTTTTGTTTTGTTGATTTAAAGAAAATAGAGTTGATCACAAAAAAAAAAAAATTGCATTTTACTGCATTGCAGTAGTAAAATAAAAGAAGAATTGAGAATTTTAGCAGTCTTGGGGTGTATATATATATATATATATATATATATATATATATATATATATATATATATAATGGTCATGAAAATTAAAATAGTCCCAAAAATGCCCCGATGAATCATTATTCCAATCATGAATAATCTGTTTAATTCAAAAGTATTATGGAAGTCAAATGCATTGTCAAAGCTGTTGTCTTCAATTAACTACACAATTATGCAGATTCACGTGCGTTATAAACAGAAATAAGCAATGATTTCTCTCTCGCTCTCTCTCTGCAGGTGTATGTAAACGGTGAATGGGTGACTAGTATTGGAGAGGGAGGTAGTTTTGGAGAGTTAGCCCTGATATACGGAACTCCTCGAGCTGCTACTGTGAAAGCCAAGACTGACCTGAAACTGTGGGGAATAGACAGAGACAGCTACCGCCGCATCCTCATGGTATGAACACACTCACACACTTACATTACACAGGGGCAATAGATGACTTCAGTATTCTCAGATTTGTAATTTTTGGGTGAACTGTTCCTTTAAATGCCCTCCCTCCGTCTACTCAGATGTCACGATATTCCAGATTGAAACTTTTGACCATTGTGCCGTTGGCATACTCAAACTAAACTAAACTTTCCAGCCTTTGGTATTCTTTAACTAAATACTTACTGTCTCACTCTGCAGCGTAATCTGCATCAAGTTCTCCATCTGTAGCAGTGTTTGTGTTTGTAGAGAGTGTGTGTGTGTGTGTGTGTGTGTGTGTGTATTTGTGTGTGTGTGTTGTGGGAATGAGTAAATGAATATTTCCAATGGCCCGCAAGCCTCCGTGGAAACTGTTCTCCACACAGAGCCTGACAAGGGACCAATTTAGATTTTTTTTTTTTTTTTTTTTTTTTTTTGGTCAGGCCATCGTTTGGTTTTTCTTTCTCTTTAGTGTCTTCCTCGCTTTCTTATGCAAACATGCACTTTTCATACAGACTTACTCTCTTAACATACACACACACACACACACACACACACACATACACACAACACACACTGTGTTTTCTGAGAGGAGAGACAGCCTGTCAGATTGCAGTAATGCTGAGCTGCTCTTAATAAATTATGGTGTGTGTGGCTGCAGTCAATTAGAGATCAGTCAGTAATTCATAAAGCTGTTTATAAAATGTGTCATTCCACGTCCACACTGAGCATAAAATCTTCATGATTAGTCATAATGTGCATGCAAATATACCTTGACAGTATAGAAACACACACACGTGTATATATGTACAGTCGTGGCCAAAGGTTTTGAGAATAACATAAATATTAGTTTTCACAAAGTTTGCTGCTAAACTGCTTTTAGATATTGGTTTCAGTTGTTTCTGTGATGTACTGAAATATAATTACAAGCACTTCATACGTTTCAAAGGCTTTTATCGACAATTACATGACATTTATACAAAGAGTCAGTATTTGCAGTGTTGGCCATTCTTTTTCAGGACCTCTGCAATTCGACTGGGCATGCTCTCAATCAACTTCTGGGCCAAATCCTGACTGATAGCAACCCATTCTTTCATAATCACTTCTTGGAGTTTGTCAAAATTAGTGGGTTTTTGTTTGTCCACCCGCCTCTTTAGGATTGACTTCAAGTTCTCAATGGGATTAAGATCTGGGGAGTTTCCAGGCCATGGACCCAAAATTTCAACGTTCTGGTCCCCAAGCCACTTAGTTATCACTTTTTCCTTATGGCACGGTGCTCCATCGTGCTGGAAAATGCATTGTTCTTCACCAAACTGTTGTTGGATGGTTGGAAGAAGTTGCTGTTGGAGGGTGTTTTGGTACCATTCTTTATTCATGGCTGTGTTTTTGGGCAGAATTGTGAGTGAGCCCACTCCCTTGGATGAAAAGCAACCCCACACATGAATGGTCTCAGGATGCTTTACTGTTGGCATGACACAGGACTGATGGTAGCGCTCACCTTTTCTTCTCCTGACAAGCCTTTTTCCAGATGCCCCAAACAATCGGAAAGGGGCTTCATCGGAGAATATGACTTTGCCCCAGTCCTCAGCAGTCCATTCACGATACTTTCTGCAGAAGATCAATCTGTCCCTGATGTTTTTTTTGGAGAGAAGTGGCTTCTTTGCTGGCCTTCTTGACACCAGGCCATCCTCCAAAAGTCTTGGCCTCACTGTGCGTGCAGATGCACTCACACCTGCCCGCTGCCATTCCTGAGCAAGCTCTGCACTGGAGGTGCCCTGATCCCACAGCTGAATCAACTTTAGGAGACCAAAGTTTTGAGAATGACACAAAAACATCCTCCGAGAGCAACTTCTCCCAACCATCCAAGAACAGTTTGGTGACGAACAATGCCTTTTCCAGCATGATGGAGCACCTTGCCATAAGGCAAAAGTGATAAGTAAGTGGCCTGGGGAACAAAACATTGAAATTTTGGGTCCATGACCAGGAAACTCCCCAGAACTTAATCCCATTGAGAACTTGCAGTCAATCCTCAAGAGGCGGGTGGACAAACAAAAACCCACAAATTCTGACAAACTCCCAGCATTGATTATGTAAGAATGGGCTGCCATCAGTCAGGATGTGGCCCAGAATCTGATTGACAGCATGCCAGGACAAATTGCAGAGGTCTTGAAAAAGAAGGGTCAACACTGCAAATAATTGAGTCTTTGCTTAAACTTAATGTAATTGTCAATGAAAGCCATTGGCACTTATGAAATGCTTGTAATTTTACTTCAGTATACCATAGTAACATCTGACAAAAAGATCTAAAAACACTGAAGCAGCAGACTTTGTGAAAATTAATATTTATGACATTCTCAAAACTTTTGGCCACGACTGTATATGTGTGTGTTATTTATTTTTTATTTTTTTTTTGCATGTTTGTCACACTTTAATGTTTCAGATCATCAAACAAATTTAAATATTATTCAAAGATAACACAAGTAAACATGAAGTTTTTTATTATGAAGGGAAAACAAAATCCAAACCCACATGGTCCTGTGTGAAAAAGTGCTTGCCCCCTAAACCTAATAACTGGTTGTTCCACCCTTTGCAGCAACAACTGCAATCAAGCATTTGCGATAACTTGCAATGAGTCTTTCACATCGCTGTGGAGGAATTTTGGCCCACTCTTCTTTGCAGAATTGTTTTAATTCAGCCACATTGGAGGGTTTTTGAGCATGAATGGACTGTTTAAGGTCATGCCACAGCATTTCAATTGGATTTAAGTCCAGACTTTGATTTGGCCACTCCAAAACCTTAATTTTGTTTTTCTTGAGACATTCAGAGGTGGACTTGCTGCTGTGTTTGGAATCCTTGTCCTGCTGCATAACCCAAGTGCACTTGAGCTTGAGGTCACAAACAGATGGCCGAACATTCTCCTTCAGGATTTTCTGATAGAGTGCAGAATTCATGGTTCCATCAATTATGGCAAGTCATCCAGGTCCTAAAGCTGTAAAGCAGCCTCAGACCATCACACTACCACTGCAATGTTTGACTGTTGCTATGATGTTCTTTTTATAAAATGCTGTGTTGGTTTTACGCCAGATGTAACGGGACACACACCTTCCAAGAAAACTTTTGTCGCTTCAGTCCACAGAATATTTGCCCAAAAGTCTTGGGGATAATCAAGATATTTTTTGGCAAATGTGAGATGAGCCTTTGTGTTGTTTTTGGTCAGCAATGGCTTTTGCCTTGGAACTCTCCCATGGATGCTGTTTTTGCCCAGTCTCTTTCTTATTGTTGAATCATGAACACTGACCTTAATTGAGGCAAGTGAGGCCTGCAGTTCTTTAGATGTTGTTCTGGGTTCTTTTATGACCTCCTGGATGAGTCGTCTTTGTGCTCTTGGAGTAATTTTGGTAGGCCGGCCACTCCTGGGAAGGTTCACCACTGTTCCAAATTTTCTCCATTTGTGGATAATGGCTCTGACCATGGTTTGCTGGAGTCCCAAAGCCTTAGAAATGGCTTTTTAACCCTTTCCAGACTGATACATGTAAATTATTTTGTTTATCATCTTTTTATGAATTTCTTAAGATCGCGGAATGATGTGTGACTTTGTCAGACAGGTTCCATTGAAGTGATTTCTTGATTCAACAGGTCTGGCAGTAATCAGGCCTGGGTTTGGCAAGTGAAATTTAACTCAGCTTTCTAAAATAATGTGGTTAATCACAGTTCTTTCATGATTTAATAGGAGGGGGCAAGCATGTTTTCACACAGGGCCATGTGGGTTTGGATTTTGTTTTCCCTTCATAATAAAAAACTTCATTTAAAAACTGCATGTTGTGTTTACTTGTGTTATCTTAATATTTAAATTTGTTTGATGATCTGAAACATTAAAGTGTGACAAACAGGCAAAAAATGTAAAAATCAGCCAACCAACACTTTTTCACACCACTATACATACATACATACATACATTTATGCCATGGTCTGTCTGAATACTGGATTCTGATTGGCTGGCAGGTGTTGATTAAATTCGTTGAACTGCACAGGTAGTTCCAGGTCAGTTTAATCACATTCTATATTAATGCGCTTCCTATAAACATTGGTAACCATAGTAACATACAGTTACAGACAGTTGAATAGTAATACAGACGAAAATAACCGTCATTTTTATCGTTCCGGTCAAATATTGCAGCGCAAATATTATTAACATCTTTAATATGTGAATGCTGTGAAATGACCATGGCACAAACGGAATAATCAACAGCTAGCTGTGCATTAAATGATTTGAATGCACTTCACGGAGGCAACCACCCTCCGCTAGCCATTGATTATCCCTTACATATACATACATACATACAGGGCCTAAAACTAACTTTTTGCCACACCTGAAAACTAGGGCTGAAACGATTGGTCAACATTATCGACAACGTCGACAATAAAAAAATTGTCGACAAATTTTTTTGTTGTCGAGTAATCGTTTGATCTCACATGACCTAATCCTGTAGCGCAAGAATGTAATTCAGCTCTCCTGAATGCAATTCAAGAGAAGAAGACACACCCGAACCTGAGCGGCGATTGATGAATATGTAAATATATGTTGCGCGCTTTCCTCTCAGTAACAAAATAAACACAACAAAAACTGACAGCAGTGTGAAAGCAGCAGCTAAAAATGCATCTGATTACAACGATGTGGATGTTTGCATGAACTCTGCTTTTCAGTAGCTACTCAAGTAAAGTCCGTTCACATCATGTTTATTTATATAGTACTTTATGCAATAGATAGCCTTAATTCAAGCAGCTTTACAGTTTTAAACATGAAAACCCAGAGTCAGTGTCGCTTTCAGTTAGAATTACAACTTGATTTTCTGAAATAAAGCAGCTCTCGAGTGAGGGGCTACTGGTGGAACTAGCTAATGATAAAATGTTTTTATTAGTGGGGAAAAAAAATATTTAATTAAAGTGATAGTTTGTTTTACAGAAATCAAAGCTTGATCTAGCTCAGGACTGTTTTGGTTATCATACGTTAGGCTATGTTTTGAATAAAATAGTTTATCCAAAGCATCTCATCACTTACCTTTATTTTGATTCTTATCACTTACAAAAGGAGATGTTAGGCAGAATGATATGTTACTTTTCCATGTAGCTAATTAAATGGTGAGAGAGTGTCTCTGTCTGTCATCTCATTTTGTGTGCAAAATACATCTATTTGTATAATGATTTGGTAACACTTTAACTAATGTTAACAAATGATACCTTATTGTAATGTATTAATTAACATGAATGAACAATGAACAATACATTTATTAAATTCATGTATTAATCTTTGCTAATGTTGGTTAATAAAAATACAGTTATTCATTGTTTGTTCATGTTAGTTCACAGTGCATTTACCAGTGTTAAAAAACACAACTTGTGATTTTTATAAATGCATTAGTAAATGCTGAAATTAACATTAACCAAGATTAATAAATGCTGTAGAAGTACTGTTCATTCTTAGTTCATGTTAACCAATGAACCTTATTGTAAAGTGTTACCAATTAATTGTATAATAATTGTAATTACATAATATGCTTTTCTAAAGCTGAATTGACCTTTGTTAGAATATGTATAACTTAATATTTTAACTCATTGCAAAAGCTGAATAATCAATCAAAGTCTACTGATTAATCCGTGAAATAATCGATGATTTGTCGATTAATCGTTCTAATAATCGTTAGATTAATCGATTACCAAAATAATCGTTTGTTGCAGCCCTACTGAAAACACAAAATCTAAAAGGCTTTTGGACTGAAATACATATATGTATGAAATAATATTTATGTGTTTTATATTTATATATAATTCTATTATACTGTATATTAAATATATTTTTCACATTACATTGAGTTTTACTTCTTGATTTAACATTTTCAACATACATTCTGAAAGGCTTTTCAATTGAAATGTGTAAAATAATTCATTCATTCATTTATTTAACTATATTATATATTAAATATATTTTTCACATTACATTAATGAGAATTTTAATGATTGTAAGAAATCAATTCTTGAAAATCATACGTGTACAATTTGTACAAGTTTAATTTATGCTAATTTTAAAAGAAGATATAATGAGAATTGTTTTTATAAACATATTATTTAATTAATTTTTTTTTTTTTTTTACTTTTATTCATTTTCATTTCATTTAAGTTATTGTATTTTTTTCTCTTTTTTTATTAATTTTTTTTTTCATGCCTTATTCTCCAATTAATAATACTCAGTACTGTATATTACAATTATTCAAAATATTGCCTAGACTAACTTGCAAGGAAAACAAACTGTACTTCGGTTAGTTATTGGAGGAGACATTTACGAACAAATATGCACTAGAATGTGCCTCTTGTTTCTCTATCAGAAGTGTTTTAGTTCACATTTTATACGCGTGGTCTTTCTCATTTGCTCTAGTAAAGAGATCCCCACCGAGTCTGTCTACAGAAAACATATACTGTTTATTTGGGAAATGTGGGTGAACTAATCCATTAAGCTTGACCAGCACTTGCCAGTATGCTGTAGATCACGATGTCATGCTTCACTTCAGTGTCTGCAGGCCATCTCAGATGTTCTGATGTTTTTGTATCTTCTCAAACACCAGGGGAGGAGAGGTCACTGACCTCGTAAGAGAGAAGAGCTTCACGGTCAGTCAGTGGCTGGACATTTGCGTATACGTTTCATTGTCTTGGATTTGAAGGTGATTTAGTGAATAAAGTTTTACAGCCCATCTCAGAGAAACATTTTGACTCAGATGTTTCTCCTAAAATTAAATGGACTCAATTGTTGACATGCAGTAAGAGAAATAAACATCTGAGGAACCCACATGAGATGACTTACATCTGAGAATGCAGAGACTTCAGTCTCCACTTCTCCTCCATTTAATCTCATCCCTGTCTTGAAGAAACAATTGAGACACTAAGAAGATCATTTGTGATTTTTCTTTCCTACGAGACCGTCTCCACTTAATGTGTTTCTGTTTGTTTTATTTGAGTATTAGAGAGAGACAGAGCTGAAAAAGGCAACACAAGGAACAAAGGAGAAGGAAGCCCAAACTTTGCTTTAATCTGAATGTTTATAGTTCTTCTTCAGCAGAGTGTTTGAGGAAAGTCCCCCGGCTTTGTTCTCAGCGCCGTGTTTCTTATTCTTGTTCTGTAGAGACTGATTAGAGGGCAAGAGATTCTGTTACCTGATGTCCTGTATCTTCTAACTGCTCCTTCAATGTTTTTTTTTTTGTTTTTTTTAGGGAAGCACATTGAGGAAGAGGAAGATGTATGAAGAGTTCCTCAGCAAGGTGTCTATACTTGGTAAGTCATGAGAACTTTAATAGAGTCCCATCAAAAGATTTCGATTTGTAAAGGCTGGGACACAGCGAGCGACGGTCAGGCTTGTTTGTTTGGTGTGTTCCACTCGTCGGCTCACGTCGGCGGCAGTTTACCTGATTCGGTGTCGGCGAGAGGGAGAATTCTGATTGGCTGTTCAGTTTAGCGAACGAGTCAGTGCCTGAGAATTAAAGCGAAATTTATGAAAGCAAGCATATAAATGAAGGTAGTACAGACAGGAGGCTGTTTAAATGTTACATGATCTTTCCCAATCATTCTAACACGTGAATGTTTTCATAAAAACATGAGCTGCTTAAAATGATTAAAGTTATCAACGTTACTGATATTCAAAATGATAAGCAAACTGCTTTGTTTACATTTCGTATATCTGCGTTTATCTCGTATATCTTTGTTTCGGTTTCTCCTATTGAATGACGAATATATACTATTGATAGCTGCTGATATGGACAGTTAATTTCTCTCACGCATGTGCAGAACGCACGTGTTAGTTTGCCGTTGGCTGTAGCCTGCGCGGTGTGTTCGAGCGCAGCTTTTTGGTCCGACGCTAGGCAACAACACCATCGGCTTTCGTCGCCGCTTGTTCTTTGAAGTCAGCTTGGTGTATCTTTAAACCTTTCTAGCATAAACTGTTGCGTTAAATGTGAACACCTTGTTTATTAAACATGAGAAAAACAGAATTGTGCAGGTTGTCAGTGAAACTATTCTTATGTAAAATGTTACGTTAAATGCAGAGCAAAGACTGTAGGTTGATAACATTTTACGACAACTCTCATTTGTTTGCGTTGGTTAATGCTAGGGCTAGGGGATTTGGCAAAAAATTTAAATCTCTTTTCTTTTCTTTTTTTTCAGAATGTTTGAACGATTCTCTTTTTTTTTACGATTTTTAACTAGTCAACTTGAAAATGTAACTACAACATGATTCAAGTAACTTTTTCTTTATTAACCCTCTAGTTAAAGAAGATTCTATTCCAAGTGAAGCACACATGAAGTTGTCAACATGATGTAAATGTTAAACAAATCACTTGTTAAATATCTTTGCAGAAAAGATGCATGTACATATTGTCCAACTAGTCAGAAATAATACGAGAAAAATGCTTTAAAAAAATCTCAAAAGTCAAGGTAATTCAAATTCAGAATGACTGAAAGTATAACACAAGTAGACTATTATTAACTATAAATGTTCTGTAAAAACAACAGCCGCTTTCAGTCTGTCACCAAGATGCAAACATGAAATATCAGACATACAGTAGTAGTTACAGGTTTTTTATTCGATTGCGCTGCTTTTCCATTGTTTTTCTATGTAAACATGGACATGTTTGGCTTTTGCACTCGCGTCTGCAGCGTCTCATGCATGAAACGGCATTCTTCCATCTTGCATTTTTTCCTATTCCACTGCCCGCGTCGCATCTTTGTCTACACAAAAGTGCATTCTGTGTGAATGGCGCCTAGTGCTATATTTATGGTCTTTCACAGAGCGCATCACTTGTGAGCGGTTAATCACGTGTGGTTGGATCGTTCTTTTCTCTTTACTGTTATCACCGGCATATTGTCAAAGTATCTAAGTAAAGTAACGTTTGGTAATATTTCTATTCAAAATCGCGATTCCTCGATTTCTAAAAATAAAATCGTGGCAAAACCTTAAATTCGAATTAATTGATAAAATCTGGAAAATCGCACAGCCCTAGAATACATTTGCTAGAATTAACTAACAATTAACAATATATATTTTTACAGCATTTATTTATCTTTGTTAATATTAGGTACTAAACAATTCTTCATTGTTTGTTCAGGTTAGTTCACACAGTGCAATAGATACAACTAGAAGTACTATTCATTGTAATTAAATGTTAGATAATGTAGTTAACATTATGACAAGGAGATTGATAACTGAAATTTTACTGTAAAGTGTTACCAACTTTTATTTCATAAATTACTTATTCATGAACTCTGAGAAGAACGAATTTCTGTTTGCAACATTTGAAAAACCTTCTTGCGTAAATTGATGAGTCCATGTGAACAAACCCAGGCAGAATGAATTTCAGTGTAAATTGTTCTTAAAAACAAAGAAAAGAACAGTCTATAATTTTAATGGTAGGTTTATTTGAACATTGAGAGACAGAATAACAACAAAAAAATCCAGAAAAACGCATTTCAAAAAAGTTATAATTTGTTTTGCATTTTAATGAGTGAAATAAGTATTTGACCCCTTCGCAAAACATGACTTAGTACTTGGTGGCAAAACCCTTGTTGGCAATCACAGAGGTCAGACGTTTCTTGAAGTTGGCCACCAGGTTTGTACACATCTCAGGAGGGATTTTGTCCCACTCCTTTTTGTAGATCATCTCCAAGTCATTTCGAGGCTGATGTTTGGCAACTCGAACCTTCAGCCACAAATCTTGCTGATTGATAGGAGATCAAATAATTATTTTACTCATTAAAATGCAAGCCAATTTATAACTTTTTTGAAATGCGTTTTTCTGGATTTTTTTGTTGTTATTCTGTCTCTCACTGTTAAAATAAACCTACCGTTAAAATGATAGACTGATCATTTCTTTGTCAGTGGGCAAATGTACAAAATCAGCAGGGGATCAATTTATTTTTTTCCTCACTGTACATGTGAATTCATAAGTTATTATAAATTAATAAAGCATTGGTTTATGATAGATTTACGCGGACGTGCGTACGTTCATATGTTTGAATTTTAAAGACATGGCGCGATGCGACGTGGCACTGAGCTTCACGTCCGGTGTGTGACAGCCTTGAGGCTTGTTGTGTTTAAAAACTTCTAGAACTGGAAAAAAAGAATCTGCAAATAACACATGGAATTAATTGCAAAACTTTGTAGAAAAACTACAATAGTGTTTTCTTGTAAAACATAATCCAATAATTTGTTTTATTTACAACTTCAAAAGGTGTACACTATTAAAAATACATTTTCAAATTAGAACCGCAAAGAGTTTTATAGTCAAGTGGCACAAAAGAACATTTTAAATTTCCACAGAGAACCTTTTATTCTCTGGTTCTTCCATCATGTGCTGGTGCTTTAAATAACCTCAAATTCAAAACACTGGTCAGGAGAACATTTAAGAACTTTTTTACCTTCAAAGTTTTATATAGCAACTCAAGAACCAAAAATGTGTCCAAAAATGGTTCTTTAGAAGCTGAAGTTTGTACAAATTCTAAAAATAAAGGTTCTGTATTGGAATCTATGGTTCCTTGAAGAACCTTTAACATTTATGGAACCTTTCATTGCACAAATGGTTCTTTATAGCGGAGAATGTTATTTACAGTAGATTATTTAAAATGTTCTTCACACTAAGAAAAAACGGTTCTTTTAAGAACTGTTCAGTAAAAGGTTCTTTGGGGAACCATAAGTGGTTCTCCTATGACATTGCAGCAAATGCCCCCTTTTGGAACCTTTATTTTTAAAAGCTTAATTTGAAGAACCCTCTATGCTAACCTGAAGAACCCTTATTTCTAAGAGCATAGCTTTGATCGACAGACACCGCTGCGGCACGCAATGCCAGTTCTACCCTGACTTGCATTCCAGCAGTTTTGTTTGGTGAGAGAGACAAAGAGGAGAGAGAGATGAACATTAAGACGGTCAGTTCTGTGGTGACCCCTCATCCTTCAGCACCCTGAGGTCACTCGTCGCTCTAAATGGGGTTATTAAATGGCTGAACAAACACACTCCTCCTCTCGGTTTCCTCTGTTTTTCTTTCTCTCTGTGTTCTTCGTTTCACAGCCCTGTCACGGCCTGTCTTCAAACATCCAGCTCTCTCACTCTCCAAACCTTTTCTTCGCTCGTCTTCTCGCCTTTGAGGGGGGCATGTTTTTGTTTGCGTAAGATTTCTCTGAGATTGCGGTGAAATCGGCACTGATTCGTGAAGCCATGGAGTGTTTTCCGATTGTTTATGAGGTCTTGCGCAAAAAAAAAAAAAAAATGCTTAAAAAATAAGAGCCGTATTTTCATATTGACTATATGCATAATATAGAAACCTTGAGGTGGACTTTTGTCTTTGACTAATAAGCACCCTAGAAACCACATGCTAACAGCCATTCATAATCAGGGCTGGCAGATACTGAATATATTATTTATAATATATTCATAATGACTTGGCTGGTTCAATTGATTTAAAATTTTTAATAATTGTGATATGCAAATAAGAGTGTTTTCTGATTTAAACATTTGTAGCAAAAATGCTGATACGGTTCTTTCATGTTAGCGAAATTTGGGAAGAAATGACTATTGTCAGTAGTGTAGCAATGTATTTTCAAACTTCTGTTTATTGTCATATTTATCCATTTAAATAAAATTGACTTATTAAATATATATAAATATAAAAATATTTAATATTATTAAATATTGTCCTCATTAAACAATTTAATATCACATGCAATATATTATATTGATATAATATTTTATAAATATAATATAAATATATTTAAAAAGTATTAAACATTTTCTTGACCTCATTAAAAACAGGAACAATAAGCATATATGTACAGTGCCCTCCAAAAGTATTGGAACAGTGAAGACAAAATTGCTCTGTTGGCTGTGGAGTCAAGACATTTGCAAATATGATGAAAAGATGAATATGAGACAAAACTACAGAACGTTACATTTTATTATTAGCCGTTTCAACACATACGTGTTTTACCAAATAAAAAGAACAGCACTTTTAGAGTTCATCCCACTCATTGATGTGAGCATAAGTATTGGGACAGTTGAACATAAGGCAGATATAAAAGATTAAAAGCTATTATTTAGTTGCAGATCCCTTGCGCACAATTACAGCAGTGAGTCTGTGACCCATAGACATCACCAGACTCTTGGTCTCATCCTTTGAAATGCTTTTCCCAGCCTTTAATGCAGCCAATTCCAATGGTTGCTTGTTATGGGGAGTTTCTGCCTTTACTCTCCTCTTCTTCTGGTGAAATTCATGTTCAATCGGATTTAAATCTGGAGATTGACTGGCAATCTAAGACTTTACATTTCTTTGCCCTTATAAACTCCTTGACTGAACTGGCAGGGTGTTTTGTGTCATTGTCCTGATGCAATATGAAGCACTTCCCAATGAATCTGGTGGCATTTTCTTGAATATTGGTAGGCAAGATGGTTTTGTACTCTTCCAAATTCATTCTGCTACTGTCATCATACATTAAGTCATCAGTAAAGTTGAGAGGGCCTGTCCCAGAGGCAGCCATGCATACCCATGCCATGACACTACCTCCACCATGCTTTACAGATGAGGCTGTATGCTTGAGGTCATTGCAGTTCACTTTTTTCTCCACATTTTTGCTTTCCCATCACTTAGATAAAGGTTCATCTTTGTCTCGTCGGTCCATAAACACAATTCCAAAACTCTTCTGGCTCACTTTTGTGCTTTTTGGAGCTGGTCAGAGGTTTGCATCTTGCTGTGTAGCATCTGTAATTCTGTGTCAAAGTCTCCTGAGGACAGTTGATTGTCAGAACAACTACTGTTTGAACTATTTCTGTCATCAACTACTGTTGTTTTCTCAGCCGATCAGGTAGTTGTTGGTTGCTGGTGATTTCCAAACTCTGTTTGTTTCCTTATGTTGCACATTGGTGCATATAGATAAAAATGTAATATTTAAATATTATATATTTAATATTATTAAATATTACATTGGAATGAATATTCTGTCTTGACCTCATTTAAAAAAAGAAAAATAAATAATAAGCAGCGATAAGCAATATTCAATACTCACTTTTATTGCCATATTGGTGCATGTAAATAAAAATGTAATAATTCAATATTATATTTAAATAAATTCAATATTATTCAACAAAAAAAAAAAAAAATAATAATAATCTTTGCCTTCATTATGTATTTGTGTATATTATGTTACATTATCCTAAAAGTGTGCTGACATAGACACACATACACAGTTTTTTTTTCAGTTGAAGCATGCAATGTTGATTTTTTATTTTTTTTCCCTCACTTGCGGCTCATGTTACGACTGAAGCAGGTGGACGTCTGCCCGGGTGTGAGGATGTCTTAGCCAGCCTGATAAAGTGACCATTAGTCTGGAGCATGCAGACAGGCTGGCCCCAACACACAAACACACACCTCAGCCACACACAACCGGCCCCTTTTAACTGTTTAAATGTTAATGCTATTATGAGCTCTGATCTGAGAATGATTGCCTGCTACTGTCCTGCAATGGGATGATGGGAAATGATGAATGACAGAGCAAGCAAACAGTGAAGGGCAGAGGCGTTCATTATTGTTTGCAGCTGGAGGATGGAGTGGTGCTGCACAAGTCCAGAGGGTTTCAGTGCGGTTGTGTTCGTGTGTGGTACGCCTGTGTGATGGATGCTAGAAGGTGGGAAGGGTTTCTGGAATGTGGTGGGTATTTAATGATGGCTTTGGCAGTTTCATTTCTCACGGCCACGGCTTCAGTAGTCCTTGAGCAACAGAATCTCTTCTAGGTCGAGATGCAGTCCTCACATTCTGCAGGAAGTTCACGATAAGCCTGGGTGTCTTTCTGATTAGTCGGTTTATTTATAAAAGCATTAGTCTGAGTCTCTGATGACACTGGTCACTCACGGACCACCGGATGCTCGTTGCACTCAATAAAAACAAAGCTTTCTTAAAATGGTCTCTAAAAATATCCGTCTGTGGCTGATTGTTACTTCTGTATGCATGGAAAGTCAACCACTTTTCATTATAACTTCTGTGGCTTTTATTTCAATGAATTGCTGCTTTGTTGCACCATGATGTTATCATAGTATCATCAGATTAATGGTATCTAGAGGTGTAACGATTCACTTGTTTTCCCGATGCAATTACTGCCTTTGCACAGATTTTGAAACATTTTTGGATTGTGAGTTATTTGTTTCAGTCAGGAATTTATTTAAAATGCTAAAAATCAAATGAGCCATGATTCAGGGAAGTATTATTCAGTATTTTTAAATATATAAACAATAATTTACTTGCATGCACAAATTAATAGAAATGTAGCAGACTATCATTTGCGTCCTCATGCACAAACATTGATAAAGTGGCCAACTTGTTGCATGGCCACTACTACTGAAATAAAACACTTTATTTTTATTGTCAATATTGGTGCATGTAAATAAAAATGTAATAAATAAATTACCCTAAATATATTATATATAAATATATTTAATAATATTTAAAGATAATTTTTTTGTCTTAAAATGTGTGAAAAAAATCAACACACACACACACACACACACACACACACACACACACACACACACACACACACACACACACACACACACACACACACATATACACATACATATACATATACATATATATGTATGTATATATGTGTGTGTGTGTGTGTATGTATATGTATATGTATATAATTATTATTATTTTTTTTTTTTACGTTCATGTTTCTGGGTGCAATAAAATGAGTTCACCCAAAGATGATTCTGTCATCATTTACTCATCCTCAAGTAGTTCCACAACTTGTATGAGTTTCTGCCTTCTGCCTAACACAAAAGAAAATATATTGTAGACTGTGAGTAACAGTTGACACAGTAGTTATTGACTTCCACAGTATCAAAAAAAATATAGATTTTTTAGAATTTTGACAGAATTGACAGAACAGAATTTTTAGTTTTGGGTGAACTGTCCTCTTAAGTAGTTTGTCTTTTTCTTGCTTAAGACACATTGGGAGAAGCATTCACATAATCCTATGAATGCACTTCAAAAAATACAGAATCAAATCATTAATTAAAATTGAATCAGATCTAATTGTAAATTGGATTTTTTTCAAATTTGCAAAAATTGTTCCTGAGTTAAACCTCATTGTGAATCTGATTGAATCAAATTGTTCTGAATCTGCAGAAATCATTCCTGAATTGAATTGAAAACCTATGAATCATAAATTGAATAGATTCACACCCCTTAATAAGGTTATTATTGCCAACCCGTGAACCCTGAGTTCAAAGGTTGAAGTTGAAGTGCAGCTGATCATGTCCCTTAAGATCCAAAAAGGAAAATCTGATTGACAGTTTTTGTCTCCCTAACATTAAACTCTTGTGCTTTGCAGAATCCCTTGATAAGTGGGAGAGGTTGACTGTGGCCGACGCGCTGGAGCCTGTGCAGTTTGAAGATGGAGAGAAGATCGTAGTGCAAGGAGAACCTGGAGATGATTTCTTCATCATTACAGAGGTGTGTGTGAAAATGACCAACTCCATGTTTATTCACTTCTAAAGAACAATCCTACCTTTTTGGTATCCACAATAACAGTCTTTTAAGCACTTAAAGGAGAATGGCTCTCCTTGGTTCCTCTTAAGGTTCCCAAGAGGAGTTTGGTCCTGACACTTTCTAAAGTTGCTGATGCACTAGAGCTCACAAGAGCTTTTACTGCAATGCAATCTGACAGTCACCAATGTTAGAAATGTGTTGAATTAGGATCAATATCATGAAGCTTAAACTTTTCATTGAATTGTGTGAATACTGAATGATGATATTGTTGACATTGTGTTTTGCGATACTATATATTGAATATATTGTGCATGTTCTGCTTGTTCTCTCTACCCTCTGTTTTGTTAGCTGACACTCTGGCTTTGTGCTGTCAACACCAAAGAGCACATTTACATTTTTGAAAGCCCTCGTGGTGCTGATTCAGCATTCTTCTCATTTTCTGCCAGATCTTTGAACAATATTTTGATTAACTCCACATTTATGAAGATGTTGTGAAGTCTGGAGGGGGCTCTTTTTCCCGTCCATGTCTGTTCTCATATTTTCTCATTCTCTCCTCCATGAAGGTTGCAGTACTAATATAATCAGGCTGTTGAGTGAAGTAGAGCTCTAAACCTTCATTTGGCTGCCTCTTGTTCCCGACCTGTGCTCCCATGAATCCACCTGTTTATTGCTTGCTTATTAGTGTTGATTCCTAAGGCAAGCCATGACTTTTGTTAGTAATTTGAACTTTAGTTTGTAACCACTTTTGTGCTACAGACATGAATGATTTCTGTAATCACGAGGCTTGTTGAGGAGATATAATGGATTTATGATTTATTCCTGGCAGACTAAAATCCCATAGAAAATCCCATTGAAGGAAAAATCTGATTTTGGGGTTGGCCTGCTCATAATTTTGGTGGAGCCAAACATCACACAGGTGAAACTTTGCATTGCTATCTGTTAGATTTATTGTGGATTTGAGATTGGTGGCGCTCGGGTAACGTCATGAGTATGTGCGTTTGGAAAAGGCTTTTGTAAGAATTCTTCCTTTGGGGAATGTTACAAGTCTGAGATTGATGAGCCGTATGAAGTGAATCTGGGACAGCACACTTTTATAGTAGAAGGGTTAGTTCTTCGTTGATGAACAGTGGAAGGAGACACACGCTAGTGTTGAGTCTGTGTGAGTGTGTGTGAGACTGACTGAGAGTGTAGGAAACATGCTATTATTAGAAAATATTCTATTCTATTCTATTCTTATTCACTAAGTTCTCTTGTTGTCCTATCTTTTTATTGTAATTATTTGCATTTACTGTACACTACCTTTCAAAAGTTTGGGCTTGGTAAGATGATTTTGTTTTCTCTTATTCTCACCTAGGCTGCATTTATTTAATGAAAAATGCAGTAATGTGAAATGTTATTATAATGTAAAATAACTGCTTTCTATTTGAATATATTTTAAAATGTAATTTATTTCTGTGATGGTAAAGCTGAATTTTCTCCACTTTCCACTGTCACATGATCCTTCAGAAATCACTCTAATATTCTGATTTGCTGCTCAAGAAACATTTGTTATTAATAGCAATGTTGAAAAACGTAATATTTTTGTGAAAGCTGAATTTTTTTTTTTTTTTCAGAAAGTTAGAACAGCATTTATAGAATTATAATTTCTTTCCTAACAGTATAAATGTGTATATACAGTGTATTTCAGTGCATACTTGCTGAAAAAAAAGACAGACTTTTGAATGGTTGTGTGTGTGTTGTTGCTCAGTTTTGTTGTATTGTTTTCTGTTCTTTTTTTCGCTCTGCACTTTTCTGTTCTGTTCTATTCTATTCGTTAGACTAGACTATTTGTCTATTCTGTTCTATTCTGCATTCTATTCTGTTCTAATCTATTTACTCTGTACTATTCTATGTGTTCTACTATTCTGTCTGGTGTTCTACTGTATTTTTTTCTGTTGTATTCTATGTTTTGTTGTGCTCTTTTCTATAAGTCTATTATGTTCTTCTATTCACTTTGCTCTGGTCTGTCGTCTTTTATTGTTTGCTATTCTATTTTCTGTTTCAATTTTTTTTGTGCTTTATTGTATTCTGCTCATCCTACTCCACTATTCATTTTTATCATCTCGTGTTCATCTGGGTCAGGGAAGAGCAGGGCAGAGAGACAGATAAAAATAAATGAAGAGGACTTTAGCATGAGACATGGCTCTGCCTCGCTGCTTGTTTGTCTCTCTCTCTCTTCCTCCGTCTCTGCCTGATTCCCAGCTCGGGGTGGCCAGCGGTTCAGTGATGGAATGTAGGCTGCAGACTTTCACACAGGGTCAGGCCCAGACTCCAGACCTGAGCGAGGGAACCAGCGACGGCTTTCCAGACACACTGACACAGGCTTGGGAAGCGAGAGATGTGTGGGTGTCATTGTCCAGCCCATAGTTCTTCCTTTTTGCTTCTTGTTTGTCCTGACAGATACTGTGAAACTTGTTCCTTTTAGTTCACCTCTTTTACTTTCTGTGGTTTAGACCTTCGTTCACACACACACACACACACACACACACACACACACACACACACACACACACACACAGGTTTGTTTTGCTATCCTTGTGGGGACTTTCCATAGGCGTAATGGTTTTTATACTGTACTTACTGTATGTGCTATTGTCCTACACCAACCCTACACCTAAACCTACCCCTTACAGGACACTTTCTGCATTTTTACTTTCTCAAAAAAAACTCACTCTGTATGATTTTTAAGCTTGTTTCCTCATGGGGACCTAAAAAATGTCCCCATAAGGTCAACATTTACTGGTTTTACTATCCTTGTGGGGACATTTGGTCCCCTCAATGTAGCATAAACAAGAACACACACACACACACACACACACGACTAATTACACACTAAATAGGAGGATCACAGGACACATATTGACACAAAGTTTCTTGCAGCCTTAAACTTTATTGATTTATCACATTATGGTTTTGTTCTAAAGCCTATTGAACTGCCTTGCTGTCTACTTCCAACATCAGGGTGACCAGACATCCACTTTTTCATGGACATGTCCTGACCAGGATTTATAAAGGTTTTGGATTTGTTTTCCTTTGTTGACATGCTTCATACAGTCCTCATACAATATATGTATGTAAAAATGAAAATAAGAACCTGTTCCTAATTAACTTGCCTGGTTAAATAATGGTTAATTAAATAAAAACATGTAAGTGTATTTGCATCTCTTTGACCATTCTCTATAGATCCCAACTTCCTGCATGCTATTGGTCAAACTACTTTTCAGTCATTAGCTTCAGTAATTAGGAAAAAAAAAGGGAAAAATAGATGTTTTAGGCAATTTAGAAATCCTGGCCAGGACAAGAGGACATATGGTCACCCTACCCACATTACATTACTTTTCTGTAATGATATAATCATGTTCATAAAAGACATTTCTCTTGCATTAACTGCCATCTTGGCTAGATCTTTCCCCCAATGAGCTTGGCACAATGCATTAGTGTACATGCAATGCATTTTAATGCTGTGTAAACTTTGAGCATTTAAAACTAAAGCCAATAACTTTACCTTCTTAACACAACCAACACAATTTCAGTCCAATGAGGATTTGTTGTTAAATTGCCTCACAAAATCTTTATTGCACATTTTGGCATATTACACCAAACTTAAAATAGAAAGATGAAGAAAAAACTTTCTGTGCTCTCTCATGTGGTATGTATATATTATATTTATGCACGTCATAAAATTATTTATTAAATTAAAATTATTTCTATTTTTCTTTTATTTTTTATATTTTATTTCAGTAATGGATTTTTTTTTTTTTAAGTATTTCGTTTTTTAGTTAACTATTATATCTCTGTTTTGGAATACATTTGTTGTTTGTTAGATTAAGTCACAGAGCAACTATGATTTGATGCGTCACACATTAACTGATTTCACCATGTATAATGTTCCATCCTCTTAATTTGGGCCGTGGTAAATGTGATGATTCATAATATGGTTTATTACCCATACAGCTGTTGTCAGACTGTCTTAATCGTGTGAGAGCAGAGGGCCAATTAGAGATCTCTGTGCCATATATCTGCTGAATTGTTTGCATTCGGGTGTTTGCGTTTGTATTTTTTCTCCCCTCAATTTTTTTTGGGGGGTGGGGGGATGCGTGTTAAATAGGTTTCCCACAGATAACGAAACAATTTGTTGCCCATGTGAGACTTTTAGTTTGATAGTAATGCAAAACCAACAGCTCCAGGGCATCCCCATGATGTCATACCTCTGGAGAGCACGTCCCCAGCCAAGATCCTGCACATACCAGGACACTGATCCACTGGGGTCACACCGAAACATTCAAAGCTTAAAACTTAGCTTAAAAGCTTTTTTAAAGAATAAAAAGGAAGAAAGAAGTGGACTCTGTCATTATGTACCACATAATTATAGGGACATTCAAATCGGAATAAGATGAAAGCCATCCCTGACATATTAAAAATTCAATGTTCTGACTTGTTTCCACATTTTCTCACAGGGTTAGGTCTTTTGCACATTAAAGTTGTTCAAAAGTATGGCAAGTAAGAGCTGGTCAAAGGACTGTACATCTGTGCAGAGAATTTTCTAGATAGATAGATTGGAATAATTATACTAATCAGTAATTTGTAACTTGTAAGATAAATAGTGTTTGTGTGTTGTGTGTGAACGAGCGTGAGAAAATAAAATGTTAAAGATAGTTCTGCCTACTTCATCCCATGAAAGCGTGCAAAAATATGCATACCTTCCATGCACACATCAATGCAGGAGAAGCAGAGAAGATTCATTAGTATTTATGCAGCAAGGCAAATTAGATGGCATGCTTCTCCTAAAAGAGACTGAGAGGTGGAGAGCCGCCCACCCAGACGCCACAACCAGACTTTACTGAACACGAGTAAACGGCAAGTCAGCAACATTGGCATCCCAAACCCTGTGTCTTTGGTTCCCAACTGAGCTTGATGCCCTCAGGTGGAAATGGTAGCATGTATGCATGAGTTACCTTAGCTATATGCTTGACTAAACTGGAATGTTTGTGTTCTAGACTTTGAATAAGATGTTGGCAGCGTGTCTGATTCTTCGTATTGGCAGCGAGGCAGTCCCACAGCTGTGGACCTCTGTAACATAATGCCTTTCCATCAGCAGATGTTCGTACAGTGCTTGGAAGAGGCATGCATCCTGTGATGGAAGGAGACACAGCAGGCAGTAGGGTGTTTGGAGATCGCTCAGGTAGACTTACAGCTAAAATTACAGAGCTATGTAAGTTAGCAGTAAAATTGCATAGTATAGACCTGATTTCGACATTTACTGAAGAAAATGTGACTAGTGCGCAACCATGAAAAATTTATCCACATAAGTGGTTGCCACGGGTGGATTTAGCACACTGTTGTGGCTGCTAGACTGTTATTGGTGGTTACTAGGGTGTTGCTATGCAAGTTCTAAAGTGTTTTAAGTAGTTTTAACATCATCTGTAGTTGCTAGACTGTTATTGGTGGTTGCTATGGTGTTGCTATGCAATTTCTGAAGTGGTTTAAGTGGTTTTAGGAATTGATGTTGTTTCTAGGGTGTTTCTGTAAAATTTCTAAATTGTTCTAAATGGTTTTACCATTTTCTGTTGTTGCTAAATGGTTATTGGTTGTTGCTAGTGTGTTGCTATGCAAGTTCTATGGTTCTAAGTGGTTTAAAGGTGCTGTATGTAAGTTTTTGACTCTTCTCAAGCCAAAAGATAGCATAATATGTTTGTAGATATTTAGGAAACAAGTTATGTTTACATAGCTGTTTCTCTGAAAAATAATGCTATAGCCAGTAATTCTATTTTTAAATGTGCGTTTCGGGCAGATTCTAGGCTGGAATTGCAGTACCCATTTCACCCACTAGCTGGCAATATTACCTACTGCACCTTTAATCTGTATGATCCTGCCCACTTCCAGTTGTCGGAAAACACAGCGTATTACTGTCAAGGAATCATGTTATGTTTACATAGCTGTTTCTCTGAAAGATAATGCTATAGCAGGTGATTCTACTCTGAAATGTACGTTCTGGGGGCGGTATGCCTTTGTTTTTACAGTACCCATTTCAACCGCTAGCTGTCGATCTTACATATACTGCACCTTTAAGGAATTTATGTGGTTTCTAGGGTGTTGCTGTGCAATTTCTAAAGTGTTTAAAGTTGTTTCAACACATTGTTATGTGGTTCCTATGGTGTTATGGGTGGTTGCTAGGGTGGTACTATGCAATTTCTAAAGTGTTCTAAGTGTTGTAGCACATTGCTTTATGGTTGCTAGACTGTTATTGAAGGTTGCTAGAGTGGTCCCACTTTATATTAGGTGGCCTTAACTACTATATACTTACATTTAAATTAATGATTTGGTACAATGCACTTATTGTATACATACATGTTTTTACATTGTACTTATATGTTTAAAAATACCTATATGTAATTACATCTGTAATTAATTTCTGTAATTACATTTATAATTACACTGTTGACCCATCCCTTACACCTTAAACCGACCCAGACCACCAAACCTGTCCCTAACCTTACCCGTATCCCCCTCAATAGCAGAAAAAGTGTTTTGCAATACAGTATGAATACAATAAGTACATTGTAATTATTTTATGATGCAAGTACATAGTAGTTAAGGCCACCTAATATAAAGTGTGACCGCTAGAGTTTTAGCACTTTGTTATGTGGTTTCTAGGGTGTTGCTATGCAATTTCAAAAGTGTTCTAAATGGTTTAGCACTTTGTTATGTGGTTAACAGGAAATTGCTGTGCCATTTCCAAGGTGTTTTAAATTTAAAAAGCTCAAAATTGACCGTAACACCTGGATCTTTACAGTTACAGTTAAAACCCCTTAGTCTTGAAGGTGCATAATTATGTTCCATCAGTGTAGCAGTGAAATTTAACCGTGTTTATAATGATAACTCCAAGGCACAGCTTTGATGGACACTATCCTTGACCCTTAATTTTCATACTTGACCCATGATTTTCAAGTCTTCCTAGCAGGATGTAAGGGTCAATGGGGTCAACTGTGTGCTGAAAGCTGCAAAGAGATCCAGTAGTGCTACAAGTGAGATACAGCCATGGGCAGTGGACAGTGATATGTTATTGACTACTTTGACAAGCGTCGTTTCAGTCTTCAGCAACGCTGTTTTAAATAATATGTCAGTGTCCACTAACAGTTTGAGTGTAGACAACAACTCCACTGAGAACAAACAGCTTAGGTCTGGCGTCCATCAAGCGTTGGGCCTCCTCTCACTGTATGTGCTCTCTTGGTAACAATTTGTGTGCATTACATTGATTACCACTAATAAGGAAATTAAATTGAATCCAAATTGGATAAGAAAGTTCCTTGATATTTTTTTTTTATTAGAGGTTTATGGAATAGCTTTAATCTTTAATCTTACTGGGAGGTTGTTTGAAAACCACATCAGCAGTATCTGTAGAGCAGCTTTCTCACATGTCACTTAATCATAAAGTTCCCTAATGATATTTAAAAACTAGTCCACGTTTCTTCTCTTCATCTAAATTACAAATAGGATACAAATTGTCGCTGTTGACGTGCAAAGCCCTGAGTGACGCGGCAAAAGAGTCTGTAGCTGACCTCTTAACCTGCAACCAGCCCCCACATTTGCTCACTAGATACCAGTTTACTCGCAGTCTGGAGAGTAATAGAATAATCTGTGTTTTTCATGTCAACCCTGTTACTTTGGAACTGCGCTTTTTTAAAACAGTGTTGTGGTTATATTCAGATTAAGGTTTTTTAAAAATGTACTTAGTCCAAAATTTTATTCCCTTTTATATATTTAATTTTTGTCTGTTTTATCTAGAGGCTTTAACATATCAAGGAGATCCAATAGTACTACCAGTTACAGAACTGGTCAGTGGTCATCTGTCTTTGAATACTTTGACGGGTGCTATTTCAGTAATTCACCATACTAAACTAACACTGGTTTATAAATAGATAGTTAATAATATAGAACACACTAAAATATGTTTTATTTAATATTAATAATTTCTTAATAATAATTGGTTTTATTAATAATAATTTATATTAAATGATAATATTTCTTATATTGTATATTTAATAATAATAATAATATTTTTTATTATTGTTATTGCTCAGTAATATTATATTTAGTTATTATTTTTAAATTCTTTAAGCACGTTTGTTTAACTTCTCCAATATTACTTATTTTTCTTTTTTTTTTGTTTTACTGATTTTTGTTTTATCTTTTTCTTATTTTTCATTTTCAATATATTAAGTAAATTATTTAATAATAATAAATAATCTAATAGTTATTCAGTATTACCAAATACTATTATTTTATTTAAGTACATTTAATTTCTTATATATTACTGATTTTTCAGTTTTACATTTATTTATTGTATTTATTTATATTTATAATAATAATAATAATTATTATTATTATTATTAAATGCTATTATATTTTTTTATATTTTTAAGTTAAGCACACTTAATTTCTCTTATATTACTCTTATATTTTTGCCTGTTTTACTTTTATTTTTTTTAACATTTACACCACTACTTTTTTTGTATTGATTAACTGCTTTGGTGAATAGAAAAGCCTTGGCCTGTGAGTTCTCCCTCCTTTTACTGTTGTATTGTGGGTAATGCATTTGTCCTTGATGTGACAAATGTGATAGAACGTGTGTGTGTGTGTGTGTGTGTGTGTGTGTGTGTTTGTGTTTCTTTGTTTATCTTTCTAAATGAGTTTTTGCATTGCAGTGTGGGGTGCTGCATGCAGTGGAACTCTATAATTGTTGAAAAATCTCAACACTGACAGGCCCAGGTGTGTGTGTGTGTGTGTGTGTGTGTGTCTTGTGAGTCCCTGAAGCAGCATGCAGAGTTGTCTAAATCCTGTACACCTGCAGGCACATAAAGCAAAGAATCTCTCTTTCACTAATCCTTCTGACGTGTCTCAAACTTGACACCATGAGCTAGGCTTTTCTGTCTCCTTTTTCTCCTCTTTTTGTAGTTTTCCTCCTCATTAAACCTACATCTCACTTTCTCTTTCTTTTTCTCTTCGCAGGGTACAGCGTCTGTTCTGCAGCGCAGGTCTGATAATGAGGAATATGTTGAAGTGGGCCGCCTGGGTCCATCTGACTACTTCGGTAAGTGTTGCGAGGATCGCAGAGCCTGCTGCGTTGTGCCAGAGTCTTGTAAATAAGAGAACAGAAGTGCCTGAGCCAGACAGGAAGAGTAGCTTTCCAAACAGGTGGCAGTTCGTCATATGCAGGGCTTGCAGAATGTAGATCTGTGTGCTTGTTTACCGTCAGTGCGGTTTACACTTCTGCACCACAGGCACACTGATCTTTAGCTTATAACACGACAGAGTGAATATAGTAATATTTACATTATATAGCGAGACACTGTTTTTTGTATTATGACTGTATAATTTCAAAGCGTTTATGTCATCAGCATACAGCAAAGGCAGTGAATTTTAACAGATGACCGCTTAAAGATGAAGCGAGACATATCTGCAACACAAGTGTCAGCAAACAGAATGGCAAAAATAGTGATTGTTTTAAAGAGGTTTTCTAAACACTCCCCCATCTGCCATTGGTTGGCCAAAGAGATAGTCCCTCCTCAAACTCATACCATTGGGTTGAGTCAATGTTTCAGTGTTTGGCTGCTCAAATGGATAATTGCATAAAAAATTACCTTTTTAAATTACATTTAAAAGTACCTTTAAACGTCTGTTTAAATGTCTTTAAATACTTTGTTGTTGTCAACTTATTTTCTTTAAAGGGTCATGATGTACACATTTGTTTCATTATATCGACTTATAAAGACAATGTTCTTACACAAACACAAAAGCAAAAACAAGTCATAATAATAAAATAATATGTGTGTAATTTTTTTTACATTAATATATTATTTCTAATGATGATGATTATTAAACTAATTACTACTTATTTTGAAAATGTTTTGGCTTATATTTATTATTTTTGCCCTGTTTTAGATAAAAAATGTAACATTTACATCCCTAACTTTATTCTAATCATTGTTTTACTTACATTTTTACAATTTTAAAATGCTTTATTTTGTGCTGATTATCTACTGTTGGTCTTTGCAACTTCTGTAAAATGACTATGATATAGGGAAGCCCTGACCTGTGAGCCTTCCTCCCTTTATTTTCAAACATTTAGTAAAATATTATTGTCACAATTTTTTTGATTTTTTTTGTACTTTTAAATGGGCCATAATCTACACATTTGTGTCATTACATCCTCTTAATGTTTTTCCAAAAACAGTGCAAAATCAAATCTGTTTTCCCCTCTGTCTGAATAAAACCGACTGTTTATTTACTGTACCTTTTAAGACTTCTATATGTAAATAAACCTATGTGGAAAAATCAGCTGACATGTAGCGGCATATTTCACACATTTATTCAATCGAAAGAGCCCGGTTACTTAGTATTGAATATGTGTTGATGAGTATGTAAATTTAAGTGGTACCAAAACAGAGCCCTGAGGGACACCAGACCTGATGCCATAACACATGTATGAATTATTTTGTCAACCTAGTAGTAATTAATGGTTTGGATGCACTAGGATATTTTGAGTTTTTTAATTTTGTCAAAGGGGGAAAAAAAAGTGAAAAAATCCAAATGGATTTCTATGATATGTACCCTTTGAATCAGGTCATTAAGCTAATCTGTGTGTGTTTTATTTATTTATTCAGGTGAGATAGCACTGCTACTGAACAGACCCCGTGCAGCCACAGTCGTGGCCAGAGGCCCGCTCAAGTGCGTGAAGCTGGACCGGCCACGTTTCGAGCGCGTCCTCGGGCCCTGCTCTGAGATTCTCAAGAGGAACATTCAGAGATATAACAGCTTCATTTCCCTAACAGTCTAACCCGACCTTTATGACATGCATCTAGACCTCTGTCAGGTTACTTGAGTGCCTGGTTGCATAAAATAATGTGAGGTACTTCATCAGTTTTGCTTAAATCATTAGCTTAACCCTAGTTGAGTTGCTCTAAACAGGGTCGACATTAAATAATAATAAAGAAATTAAAAAAACAATTTCTTTTATGCAGCCAAGCATTCAGTTTTTACTTTTCTTTTTTTTTTTTGCAAGA
Organism: Acrossocheilus fasciatus; assembly: GCA_036784905.1. NCBI lineage: Eukaryota > Metazoa > Chordata > Actinopteri > Cypriniformes > Cyprinidae > Acrossocheilus > Acrossocheilus fasciatus. Next base: position 28,719,201 of record CM071940.1, on the reverse strand, counting down.
AGCACAAGTGCTCCACCTTTCTGCTTTTTTCCTTTGTGATTTTCTTTTTCTTATGTGCACTTTGAATTGACCTATGCTGTCACAAAGCTTTATTTCTGCAGATTGAGAGAGGAAATGAGGTGCCCAAATGGACTGATATGAAACATCTTCATGTGGCATGTGTAAATGTCCTGTAGTACGTGATACATGCAGACTAGAGGTGCATTTTGTACACTTGCCATTCAGCATTGAACAGGAAGGTAATATTACAGATGGCACAAGTATGTTTACATAGATGAAAGAGTTTTTTATCCTTTGCCTTTTAGCTGTGTGTTTAGCGTGCTGTGTTTAACCCCATGTGGGTCAGATTGCTGTCTTGTTCGAGAGCTCTGACCCTCTGATGCGAAATCTGTTTATTGAAAAATGTTTTTTTGCTGTTCTATAGTGATATTTTCTTCTTGGCTGCTCCATCCACCTTTAACCTTCTCTGAGTTGTGCTTCTGCAGCTGGAATTAATGGGAAGGGGTTTGTTACATTTTAAGACACGAGTTTTAATATAGGACAGCTAAAAAAGGGGTTTTCATGGGAGTCTCGCTGAAGTCTTAATGTGTTGTAAGAGTGTTGCTTTTCTTTTATTCTTTACAATGCAATTGTATTACACACAAATGCATATCCACACACATGCTCTTACATCCTGAGGCGATGACATGTTTGGGTGAATCTCGTGAAACCTGTCTAAAACATTTCCAGGTCGTATTTCTCCCCGATCCCCCCAAACACACACACACACACACACACATACATATCATAGGCTTCATATATGTGTGCAGTATATACTGTATGAAGCCTATTTTTGGACCATTGAGATTTGGAATAGTATTTTTTTGTACTACCTTTAGTTTATGCTAATTTAAATTAATAATTTTTTTTGTTGTTGTTTTTTACTGTGATTCAGTAAAAAAAAATTATACATAATTGAGAATAATAGTAATTTCAATAAATTTGTGGGAAATAAATGGGTAAAATATTTTTTTTGTTGTACAGTGTTGAGAATATTGTGGAGAAATGTACACAATTGTCATGAAAATAATACAAACACAAAGCAAAAATGCTCTCAAAAATGTGTTTAAATTGATTTCTGAAAAAATATAATTCAATTTTGGGGTGAAATGTGACATGTTTGTGTGTGGTTCATCAGTTTACTATAAAGTACTAATAGATGTTCCAAAATTGATCAGAAATGGTAAAAAGTAAATAAAAAATTGAGAATAATCAAAACAAATTTAAATTTGTCGGAAATAAATGGGAATAAGATTTTTTTTTTTTTTGGTACTGTGGAGAAATGTGCACAGTTGGTATGAAAATAATGCAAACGTGTCCCAAAAATGGTCTTAAAAATAGGTTTACATTTTGGGTGAAGTGACAAGTTTGTGTGCAATTCATCAGTTTATTATAAAGAACTTAAGAATATGTTACAATATTGGTCAGAAATGGTAAAACAGTACATAAAAATACAAAATTGAAAATAAGGAATTACAATAAATTTGTGGGAAAGAAATGGGAATTGCATATTTTTGTAGTACAGTATTGAGAATACAGGGGAGAAATGTATGCAGTCATCATGAAAATAATGCAAACGTAAAACAAAAATAATCTTAAAAATGGGTTTACATTTATTTTATATATATTTATAATATAAGGTACTAATGGATATGTTCCAAAATTAATCAAAAATGATCAAATTTGTTCTTGGTACCTGCCTACAACAGCATTTTGGCCATTGTTTGTGTGTTCAAAACATGTACCTGTATAATTCACAGATGAGGCTCAAAAGTGCTGTAAGTTTCGAGCCAGCCATTGTTTGATTGTTGTGACTTACGGAGAGTGTTGTTTTTTTGCAGATCAGTTTATTTAGATGAAAAATTTGAGTGAATTTGGAAGGAGCGATTGTGCATGCTTTGTATCTTGGTTTTTACAAAATAAAATACATGCCCACACGCCCACACACACACACACCAACTTTTCCACACATTCTTTGACTCAAATCTTCAGGCCAATAAAGAAAAGCTTCTGAACACCATTAAATGTCTCGTCCTTGTTTAATGCATCTGTTTGTCTCTTGAAACCCCCTTTGATCTTTTCTAGATCACCTTATCATTCTTCCTGTCAGTTTGACTCTCGTTCACCCCGGATCTCTCTCTCTTTTACTCACACTGCCAGTCAGATGTCAGCTTGTGTTGTCAGAGGAAGGGGAGGCCAGCGAGATTAAACTGGAGCTCTTGGCTTTTACACATTCCATCTGATCTTAACCACACTAAATCAACTGGGGAATGTACTCAAGCCTGCCAGTCAACCACTTTAAACACACACACACACACACAAGCAATAATTCAAAATGTCACTAATAATTTTTAATGATTATTTTATACATGCCTCAGAGGTGTTAATTTCCTGTTTTTGTGTTTTATTAAGGATTTTTTTTTTTTTACATATCAATTGTTTTGTATGTTTTAAGGGCATTAATGTTTTATTTATTTATTTTTCGGTAATACTTTAGTATAGGGACCAATTCTCATTATAGTTGCATATTAGCATGCCTATTATTATCATATTGTCTGTTTATTATTACTTATAAAGCACATATTCTGCATGACCATATTCTACATCCACAATCCTACCAGATACCTAAACTTAACAACTACTTTACTAACTATTAATAAATATCAAATTAGGGGTTTATTTAGGCAAAAGCTATAGTTAATGATTGGTTCACAAGAACTGAACCTAAAATAAGTGTGGCTTTTTTCGCATGCTTTTAAGAATTTAATTTTCTATTTTTTTTTTTCTAATAGCATTGTAATATTTTGCATTATTTAAAGATTAATTTTATTTGAATGTATTCTAATTATTATGCTTTTTTATTTTACTGATGGAATGTATTTTTATTTTGCATGTTTTAAATGTTATCTTTTTACCAACTTTGAATTTTGTCGATTTTAACTTTTTAAATTTAACTTTATTAATAAGATTGATGTTGCTTTAATATTTTTTGTTTTGTTTGTTTTTGCATGCTTTAAAGGAGTTAATTTTCAGTTTTATAATAATATTAGATTTCTAGATTTTTATTTTTGCATGATTTATTTTTATTTTTAATGGAGTATATTAATTTATTAGCATTTTTTAAAGTTAAATTTCGTTTTGAATTTTGTATTTCTAACTGATGAGGATTTTTAATTTAGCTTACAAGGCTTTGTAAATTCTTTACATAATTTAAAAGTTTGAATTATCTTGCTTTTTATATTCCATTAATCCTTTAATTGTATGTTTTGTACTACAATCTAATATTTCCTTATTTTCTTGTGTTTTTACAGTCAGTTTATTTGGAGCAGATTTGCAACTGGAGTCTCAGTAGATTTCATTACCAGCGTCCCGCCTTTACCACCCCACCCCGTCATGAATCATTTAACAGATTTGCCCCCGACCATTATGTGAGAACACTTTGATATTCAAGCTTAAACTGTATAACTGCTAACTTGTCATTTTTGTGTCCTAAACTAATCCATGTACAGCAGTATCACTGCATGAACATCCACACTACAGTTCAATCCCAACCTGCTCGGGTCGAGGGCTCTAATGAGAAAACAAGAATGAAAGGATCAGAGAAAAGGAGGTGCAGAGGTCAATCAGGAGAGCAGCAGATCAGGTCAGCAGATCACTATCTCTCTGAATAATGGAATTCCGCAATTCAAAGGAGTTAATGGAACTGGAAATAAAGCCATGATCTGATTACAGTTCAAACACTCTTCTGACTTTTGGAGTTTTTAAAATTCAGCCAGAACTCAAAGCATCAAATATAATTATAGACTGACAGATTGAGATCTCAACTAGTAATATGCTTATGGGTCATTTCTATGGACAGTCAAGTAATTTCTGAACATATATATATATATATATATATATATATATATATACATATATATATATATATATATATACATATATATATATATATATATATACATATATATATATATATATATATACATATATATATATATATATATATATATATATATATACATATATATATATATATATATATATATATATATATATATATATATATATATATATATATATATATATATATTTGACTGTCTAATTGTTTTTCCATGTACTGCATGTGACTAAAGAGCAAACATGAAATGAAACCAAATTCCCTCAGGACATTAGACACTTCATTAGACAGGATTCACTTTGATGCGTTTCCTGTATAGTGACATTCAAAATTCACCTGTCCTTGTAAGAAAAACAGCCCAATGACAGTTTAGTCCCAGAGGAACCGCACAAGCAATTGTCCTAATGAGTCATTCACATTCCACCCTTTGAAAAAGTCTTTCTTTTGACATAATGCTCATACTAATTTTGCAGTGTGCAGTGTATCATGCACAATATACTGTATATGGAATACAAGGATGTTTTTTTATCCCCACTGCAATATCCATTCTGAATAAGGCAAAATAGCCTGTCAAATAGCAGAATTAGTGTTTTTGTTTTCTTATTTATTTCTGAAGTGCCTAAGTTGTGTAATGATGTGTAATGTATGTATTTTTATGGATGTATGGATATGTGTGAGCCTTTAACTGAAGACAAATTTATATTACCATATAATAGACAATAAAGTTCTTTGAATTTGAATTATCTACTGAATTTGCCCAAGTGTGCAGTATAACCGGGACACAATGAACAGGGCAAGATTATTAGAGTTAACTAAAACTTAAAAAAAACTTTTTAATAATAACTGAAATAAAATAAACAATTTCTTTTGACTTGAAGTACTAAGATAACTAAAACACATAGAATAATAGAATAATAAAATTACTAAAACTTTATGTAAAATTAAAGTGAAAATATAAATATAAAATCTAATTTAAAACATCAACAAACACTGTCATAGTGTATCATTGATTCTAAAATATCACTACTGTACTGGATTTTTACTGTTTTTTTTATTTGACTTAATTTGAGATATTTTAAGTTGTATACTAGTATATGCTTTAAAAAACTGCATTATGAACAAGTAATTGTTTCTAATTATTAGTGTGCTGTATTGGCGGTCACATGACCTCATGAGGTTGCATGTTTAATTTTAACAGGTGGCATGCAGTTAGCATAAAAATTCGAATGCATGTTGTGTTTGTGTTAAATTTCATAGATTAGGAAATTGGTGCACAACACACATACTACAAAATCAGAAGTAGTGTTGTATGCATTTCCAAACATAATATCTGCATTATCTGATTAGACTGCCAAACGTAATTGCAAATGAAATATATTTCATTTCATATTTCATATATATATATTTATTTATTTATTCCCATAGTTGTTGAAGTATGCGGTATGTACTGCACAGTATGCACTAAGCATAGCGCTGCTGCTGCATTCCAAATGTGGCCGCTGTTAAGTAGACTTGCACTTCACTGGCACTGAGAGCTGCTGACACACACACACACACACAAAAACACTTTAATCTGCTGGAAGGATGGAAGAGTCTCAAGGGGGTCATTAACCAATAACCAGCACTCAGACAGTATTGTGCTGTAACACAAGCATGAGAAATGAACAGTCCATTATTACTTCAGCTAAATGACTCTTGAATTCTCTGATCGATGGCTCATTGTCCTCAATCACATCTGACCCATACTTAAGGTCACAAGATAATTCTGACCCCCAGGGGGCTTATGTGATTTGTGGTATGCAGGACGGCCTTTCCATCAAGTGCTGCATGTGACGGGGCTGATTGAAGCCACTTAGATCAAAACTTACATACACACTCTTTATTTAAATTCATTTGTACCCTTGTGAAGAAGAGGTACACTTATGGCAAACTTTCAAAAAGAGCATTTATTACAAAAATAATATCATTTAAATTAATGTACTTAAATGTGAACTGAATGTAATGTTTTTGTACACGTAATTGCATATTATTTGCAATTAAAATTATATTAAATGTAATTAGTTGAACTTTAGAGTGCATCTTTATGTAATTTCATAATTGCTTCTCCTTTTTTTAGTTTACTGCCGAATGTTCAACCATTTATGGTAAACTACTTCATATTTTTATACAATAATTTTAAATTTTATTATTAAAAGTAGTATTTTATTTTATTTACACATTTGTAATGATTAAGTAGCAATTTAGTACTTTTAAAAACATATATATATATATAGTATCGCGGTTCGAACCGTGGCTGTGGTATCGCGGTTTTTCGGTTCGGTTTGAATATCGTTACACCCCTATATCTTTTCATGTGACAACACTGAAGAAATGACACTTTGCTACAATGTAAAGTAGTGAGTGTACAGCTTGTAAATTTGCTGTCCCCTCAAAATAACTCAACACAGAAGCCATTAATGTCTAAACTGCTGGCCACAAAAGTGAGTACACCCCTAAGTGAAAATGTCCAAATTGGGTCCAAAGTGTCAATATTTTGTGTGGCCACCATTATTTTCATGGTCATGGAGTTCACTAGAGCTTCACAGGTTGCCACTGGAGTCCTCTTCTGCTCCTCCATGACGACATCACAGAGCTGGTGGATGTTAGAGACCTTGTGCTCCTCCACCTTCTGTTTGAGGATGCCCCACAGATGCTCAATAGGGTTCAGGTCTGGAGACATGCTTGGCCAGTCCATCACCTTTACCCTCAGCTTCTTTAGCAAGGCAGTGGTCGTCTTGGAGGTGTGTTTGGGGTCGTTATCATGTTGGAATACTGCCCTGTGGCCCAGTCTCCGAAGGGAGGGGATCATGCTCTGCTTCAGTATGTCACAGTACATGTTGGCATTCATGGTTCCCTCAATGAACTGTAGCTCCCCAGTGCCGGCAGCACTCATGCAGCCCCAGACCATGACACTCCCACCACCATGCTTGACTGTAGGCAAGACACACTTGTCTTTGTGCTCCTCACCTGGTTGCCGCCACAAGCTTGACACCATCTGAACCAAATAAGTTTATCTTGGTCTCATCAGACCACAGGACATGGTTCCAGTTTGCAGTCTTTCTTGTTCATCATCTTTAGAAGAGGCTTCCTTCTGGGACGACAGCCATGCAGACCAATTTGATGCAGTGTGCGGCGTATGGTCTGAGCACTGACAGGCTGACCCTCCACCCCTTCAACCTCTGCAGAAATGCTGGCAGCACTCATACGTCTGTTTCCCAAACACAACCTCTGGATATGACGCTGAGCACGTGCACTCAACTTCTTTGGTCGACCATGGCGAGGCCTGTTCTGAGTGGAACCTGTCCTGTTAAACTGCTGTATGGTCTTGGCCACCGTGCTGCAGCTCAGTTTCAGGGTCTTGGCAATCTTACTATAGCCTACGCCATCTTTATGTAGAGCAACAATTCTTTTTTTCAGATCCTCAGAAAGTTCTTTGCCATGAGGTGCCATGTTGAACTTCCAGTGACCAGTATGAGAGAATGAGAGCGATAACACCAAATTTAACACACCTGCTCCCCATTCACACCTGAGACCTTATATCACTAACGAGTCACATGACACCAGGGAGAGAAAATGGCTAATTGGTCCCAATTTGGACATTTTCACTTAGGGGTGTACTTTTGTGGCCAGCGGTTTAGACATTAATGGCTGTGTGTTGAATTATTTTGAGGGGACAGCTAATTTACACTGTTATACAAGCTGTACACTCACTACTTTACATTGTAGCAAAGTGTCATTTCTTCAGTGTTGTCACATGAAAAGATATAATAAAATATTTACAAAAATGTGAGGGGTGTACTCAGTTCTGTGAGATATTGTAAATGTATTTTATAATGGGAAGCTCTGAAAAAAAGTGCTAATTTTATCAATAAATGCTGCCATGGACAAATATTTTAATGCTACAGGAGATTATGCTTAGCTAAAAAGAAAAAAAAAATTCTAGACACTAATTTTATATTTTATATATTTTGTCAGGTAATCTAAATCATGTGCATGTTAATGTAACAATAACATTTAAATATATAATCTGATATTACTTAATTAACCTGATTGCATGAAGTTATTAAGGAAAGATCAAATAGAAGGGGATAGTTCACCCTCAAATGAAATCATTTACTTGCCCTCATGTCACTACTTTTTTATTACTTAGCAGAATGTCTGGTCTGCTCTCTGATGCTCTCTTTCTGTCATTCTCTCTCTCTCTGTCTCTTCTCACTTACTCATGAATTCCTCAGCCGCTTCTGGACCTGTCGCTTTATTGCTTTCATATAACAGTAAAGAGCCAAACTCCTCTAATTTTCTTTTAAAAGCTGGCGGCTTGCCTGTGGCTTCCAGAGGAGCTGCTAAGAATCATGGGAGGGGGCTTTTAACAGCATTTCATGAATGCCTCGATGTGTGTGAACTGTTATTGTGGATCGCTTTCATCGGGTGAGGCAGAATCTAATATTCCTGTGCCACACACACACTCATTTATTGTGGCTAAATCAAAAAGAGCCGGAGCTCCCCATTCAAACTGTGAACTCGACAAGAGCCAGGGATGTTTTTAAGGGGCTTATAAATTTCTACAGGTCTTAAAGCCAAGAAACACCTGTTTGTGATTGTTAGTGTCTGTTTTGGAGTGTTTTGTCTTAATTGCCATGTTTATGGTGAGTCGAGTGGTTAGTTTTTCTACAAATTAAGGAATGTGGCTAGTAAATAGGAAAAAGTTAGTGCAAGGGCTACTGAGGGAGTGCAGTTACACATTCAATGCAGCACAATTCAAATTTGACCACTGCATATGCTGTTCTGTGTTTTTATATACCTTATTTTTATGTATTTTATGTTGTAATATTTAATATTTAGAATATAACATTTAATATTATAATATTTTATTTGATTGAAAATATGAAGTTATTTTTAAAAATGATAAATTAATGAAAGTAATAATGACAAAGTATAAGGCTGCATTGATGCTGTTTTTCAATTTCACTAAATTAAAGAAGCCAATATGAGATACTAGAGATACCAGAGGTGTTTCATGTTATTGCACTGTTTTATTTTATTGCATTGTGTTGCCTAGTTTAATTATTTAATTGCATTTAATTTTTTTTGTTGTTGTTGCATTATTTCATTTTATTGCATTGTTTTTTTATTTTATTTTTTTGTTTTGTTTTGTTGCATTGCTTTACTTAGTTTTATTTATTTGTTTATTTATGTATTTACATTGCTTAGCTTTATTTTATTGCATTACATGGTTTGCTCTTGTTTTTTGCATTGTTTTATTTTATTGCATTGATTTGCTTTTTGTTTTATTATTGTGTTGCATTATTTTTTATTTTATTATATTGCATTTTGTAGCATTGTTTAATATTATTGCATTGCTTTTTTTTGTTTTTTTATTGTATTACATTTCATTATTTTATTACATTTTATTTTATTGCATCACATTGCATTCATTTATTTTATTAAAATGCACCTTTTTGTTTTGTTTTATATTAATGGCATTATTTCAAAAATCAATCATGCCAGTAAAGTGCTTTGATGTTGACAGTTTGACAGCTGATAGTGAACTGAAGAACTGAAATGAAACACTTTCTCCCTCAGGTTTCCCTACAGATTTGTCTTCTGAATAATCCCTTGTTTTCTCAAACTCCTCACCCCTGGGCATTGTGCTGTCAGGACCGCAGGTTGAGCTCAGATGAAATGCAGAAATCCCACAGATTTCAGGATTGCCTGCTTCTCCTCTTCCTCCCTGGTTCTCTCCCCCACCTGCGTCCCATATGAATGACCAGAGAGATGAGTTGAGAGCCAAATTTGACATGCAAGTTGCCACAATCATCTGAAGACAGCCTGTTGCACTCCTTTAAGAAGCTAGTCAACTCAGAGAAAAAGACTGTCATTCCTTTTCTTTTTGTTCTATGTAGTTTCATAGCTAAGTGTATCTCGAACATTTTCACCCATTCAGAGACGTGAAGCACCGAAATCGTATATTCTGTGGATTGATTTTAAATGGACGACACTGACAGTGTTTGGCCTCCGGCGGGGGCCAAGGTCAGACCACCACGACGTGGTAAGACCCCTGTCTTCCTCTTTTTCCTTTCCCACATTCCACGCTGCTCTCAAAAGTTAAGAAGTCATGCATATGACAGGCAGCAGAGCAGTGGCAATTACCCCAGCACACCTCCTCCCCGAATTCCCCGCTTCCTCCGCTTTTTTAAAGAGGGAAAATAAAGAGCCACTGTTTTACAACAAATCTGTTCGAGGCCTGCGTGTTCAGGCTGGTCCATGGTGTGTGTGGATGTGAGTTCAGTGTCGTTTGGTAGACACTCTTAATCCAAAGCAATTTATTTGTGTTTTTTATTGAGTTGTCTGTCACAAAGATGATATCTCGGAAAACCTCAAGTTCCTGGGTCACTTAAATGTTTGATTACACCTATAATCTGTATGTTAAGACGGCAGGAGCTTAACTGTTAGAACCATCACCCTAAGTGCATGTATATGTGCATGAGTGGGTTGTGTTGTTTGATGTGATGCTGTGTTTCTTGTGCAGGTCCACTGCACTTCTGAGTGATGCTGTGATCTTCAAAGGAATCACACCATTCACATCATTTTCCCAAGAATCTATAGGACATGCAGGCTTGGAGATATTGTGAAGCTAAGTAAAAATTGTTTGCTCACATTCCTTTATAACAATGTTTCATTTGTGCTTTTGATTTTTAGGGTTTTTTGCTAAGGCAGGAAAGGTAAGTATGTTATTTATTTATTTATTTTTATAGGACCTTATAAACCTGATGTAGTTGGACGTTTATTTTATTATTTTATTATATTTTATTGCATTGCATCAACTGGCACCACTGAGGTGGATTTTATTTTATTTTATTTCATTTTCATTGCATTTATTTTATTTTATTGCATTTGTTGCATTGTATTGCTTCAAATGGCACCTTGTAGATAGCCATGTTTTTTTTCTAAGCGATCAGACCTTGGCCTGGCAGACAATAAAACATGCCAAAAAAAAACCTCCCATAGATTTACACTGAAGTGACCCGAGGTGGGTGGGCCCTTTTGACTTGGGCAAGTATGCAACCACCCAGAAAACCCTAGCATTATGCTGCTGAGTTTTGCACAGAAAAGCGCCATTCACTATTAACATTTTCTTCAGAAAATGCAAAAGTATACATTTTTTTAAACTGAGGGAACAGCATCCAATAATCACACTGATATCGTTGACTCTTCTGAGCATTTAAAATTTTTTATGAATAAGTGGCAATAGAAGGGGAATGCTATACACTGAATCATTCTCTCTCAGCTGTTTCAGCTGTCACGGGACGGTAGAGGCACCTGGATGGTTTGTGAGAAAACAGGGTTGAAAAGTGTATAAGAACACTCTCTCATTTTAACATTTTAGAAATGTAAGTGGAGCAAAGTTTGCATGCAAAAAAGCCAGAGTGTTTTCATGATTTTGTTATGTGGTTGTCAAGGTTATGAGATATGTCACAAGTTTTTATTTCTCCTGAATTAGCCGCACAAATGTAAGTATGAGCATTAAACACACCACAATGAATTCAAAGGTCAGACAAACAAGAATTCAAAATAGTTTCAGAAAACATCCTACTACTGCTGGTGTAGACAGATAAACCCAGTGAATGTTCTGGCAAAGTAAAGGAACGAAACTGAGTGATAACAGAGGACTGACAGAAAGCAATAACTCCAAGCGTACATTCTTCGACTGTGATAGTGTCTGAGAGCAGATGACTGTGTACTACACACTGGAGAGAGGGCAGATTCCTTGGTGGAGTAACGTAATATACCTTTGGACAAGAATCTTTTAATTGCCTGTGTATAAACGGTGTGTTTGTGTGCGCTGCTCAGATATGCTGTGATTGAGCTTGTGCTGTGTCATCACTGAAAGCGTCTCGGCTCAGGGAGAAACAGTCAGTTTCCTTCACCTCTGACTCACAGTGATATCAGTGGAGGAGCAGACGAGCGTGCGAGTTTGTCTGGAGGTGAAGTTCTGTTTTGTTTACTGGTTGCATGGTTTGGTCATATTAATAAAAAGTAAGTCTAAAAATATCTTAACAGAGTGCTTTAATGACAGGGAGGAGCAGCCCACCTCCTTCAGCTCCATCTCCAACAGTTGATGAGAGTCTCGCGAGCTCTGATTACATCCTGACTGCAGCATTCTCTATCATCTATCTATCTATCTATCTATCTATCTATCTATCTATCTATCTATCTATCTATCTATCTATCTATCTATCTATCTATCTATCTATCTATCTATCTATCTATCTATCTATCTATCTATCTATCTATCTATCTATCTATCTATCTATCTATCTATCTATCTATCTATCTATCATGATGTTCTATCAAGTTCTCATAGTCTTGTGGTCTTTCACTACCCTACCCTTTGTCCACGCCTTGTTTTATTTCTATTTTGCACTTTTCTTATTTTGTGTTTTTTTGTAGCCTATACGCCTTGGCAATGTTACTAACTTTGTAACTTAAACGTTCACGTTTTTTTCGCTAGGCTTCTGTACTTAAGCCTGTGGAAACAAACAGTCATCTAATTCTGGAACATATTCCACAACTTTATGGCTGTTTTTACTGCATGCCAGCTTCTGTGGAAGTCTTTATTGGGCATGATGTTCTTATAGGAACATACTGCTCAGCTGCCAGTGAAAGCACTTTTTAATGGGGAATCCCTCTCGGGTGCCAGGCAGCTCACCATTTCACTCTCACTTTCTTTATTTGACTGTACTTTCTGTTAATAATGTCATAAAAGAGTTTATTTATTAAAGTGCTTTTATAAAACCTAAGGTGGCTTTATGATGTGTGACAGGGAGTGAAACATATAAGGATAAGAAAAACAAAATGTGAGAGAGAAAATCAGTCGGCCTACAGAAACGGATCTTTCATTCAGTCTATTCTGGGTTTTTTTTTCTCTCATTCTCCAAAACTTCACAATTCTTGTTCCTCTCCTCGCATCATTCAAGTTTCATTTCCTCTGATCATTGTTCCTTCTTCAGATCTCACAGTCATTCTGTTGCTCACTGTTCAAGATCTGATCCTCTTCTCTTTCAGAATGGATGAGTAAGTCTTACAGCTGGACTCCAGGATTTTTTTCTCACGTCATTTAATCAGAATTCTGCTGAAAGCACAAGTGAAAATTGAGTAATGCAGGAAGACATTCATAGGTAACAAGAATAGAAACTATTGTGTAAAGGTGTACTGTTTTGTAAAGTAGGCTATCATATTTATCGTAATTTGTAAAACTTGTACTTCTGTTTTTATTGTTTTAGAAATGCACACACACTATTTTATTAGTTAGTTTAATAAAAAGTTATTTTTTATTAAACTAACCCCCCCCTCTAGAAAATATAGTTATAGCTATGCAGCAAGCGCTCCCCAATGGGCGATGCACTGATTCGGCCTATACCTTTAGGTGTATCAGGAGACAGAACTCAAACTATTTATTTTATAATGCACATATTAACAGTTACGACATGAAATTGTTCACATAGCTAGCCTATAGACACAGATGAACGTTCATAGTCTGTGTTAGGAACATCTTCCAGCGGCAAATTGTAGGCTACATTTCCTTTATTGATTCCTTGTTAGGGCTACTTAATATTTTATAAATGAAGAATTTTCTATAAAAAATAGGCTGTAATTCGAGGTCATGCTAGCTATATTTTGAATAGTGACAGCTAAATGGGTTGCAGGTGCTGTTATTAAGATTTTAACGAGGGCTTCAATCAACACATTTTACATGCAAATTTGCGATTTGAGTGCCTCTGTAAGGGTTGAAGGGTTAAATTTCACATGCAGCTCCAGCCAACCGCCTCCTCGAGCGCTCATCAGTGATTACCGGAGCGCGAGGGGAGGCGCATATATTCCGCAGATCAGACGTGCATGAGACAGCATTCAGTGCACGAACTCTAGAGAACAAGACCAACTCTGAGCTCTTTCCTTCTGCTTTATTCATGGATACTAACCTGGGATTGTACTTTCACTGCATGACGACATACTTCTTGAAGAACCAGTGCTGCTGATCTATGAGGTGCATGGACTCACTTCTAAACTTTTGTGAAGAATTTATATATATATTATAATATATATATATATATACACTGACCTAGGCAATGCAAAAAGGTTTCTGTCTTTGGATTGTTCAGGCTTGGATAGCCATGACGACCTTTTGCAAGTTAAATCACTTTTGAGAGTCAATACAGGGCGCGTTTGGACCAGTACCAGCACCTGGAGTACCAGGGCAGTTTGGATTCTCCTCTGTAGACTTGAGCTGGTGCTTCGGGTCATTTAAAGGGAGATCTCTTCAAGGTATGGTTCTGGACTCTCTGCGCTCAGGAGCGGTTCCAAGGCTCCTACAGTCTGCATCTTTCTTATTAGGTGGAAATTTGACATTGGAAGGAGATGAGAACCTTATTCTGCTGCTTTCTGCTCCTCACCTCGCACCTTCTGCTGGCAACTGCTGAGGTAAAGTGCCAAAGATCCTACTAAAACGGAACCTGATTCATAGAAAAGTTCTAGCGTGCACCAGAGCAGGTTTAGATTATATAATTCACCGTATGCATAGTCATAGTGCTTTAAACCAATCAGTCTCATCATAATGAGGTCGATTTTATTTTTTATTTTTTGCCTTTAATTTTCTAGAATGGATTAATGATCCATGTTAAATGCGTCTTAGATCCACATCATCATCATTATTATTATTATTATTATTATGGTATCAACTGAATTGTGGTTGCGGGTGAACATGTGATAAGTAGATCAGCTGTTCTCTGGAATATTTACAACGTTCATTTATTCGATTTTTAACGGTACTTCTACAAAATCGGTGCTTTTTAAAGAATTTTATAAAACACTTTTATCAGACGAAGAAATGCATTGCCATCTTAAATTTACGTTTATTTAGATGTTTGTATGTTGGGATATAGGTAGGCCTGTAAAAATGTAACAGGGTTGACAATCTTCGAGGGCTTTCAGTGTTTTTTTCTAGTTCATTATTGGCCATGTGCATACGCTGATATTTATACAAATAGGCTAACTATTTTAATAACAGCTGTTTTACTGTACAAAATCCTCGTAACAGGGTTGACTATTGAAGATCGCCCCCTACTGACAAACCTAATAAACTATCTCAATAAATGATAAAAAGAGGAGACGCGGCTTGCACTTGCTGTTTTCAAGGTGTAATTTTAACTCCATATATTTTTTATGGCATTGTCAATCATTTTAATGAGGGATAATTTAGATCTAAAATCTGAAGACAACATTTATAAATATAAGGAGAACCGACGTTATTTCGTCACATTTTATTTCCATACGGGCTAAATATCCTATATATATATATATATATATATATATATATATATATATATATATATATATATATATATTATTCTAATTTGTAACAGTAAAATATTCCACATGTAGCCTACTCGATTTTTGTTGATGTGATTAGAAATTGCCTCTCCAGAATGACTTATCAATGTTCACGCCGCTGATACGCAGAAATAAACCTCTGTGTCATGCTAGATTTGTCAAATGCCGCTACTGATCTCTTTTTATGTCGGCAGAAGGAGTTTGCAATCCCTCAAGATTTCATCGACAGACTGTCCCACAGCGAAATCAACAGCATCAGCGACCTCCAGCGGCTACTGGAGGTAAATTCCCCAGGTAAATTCTGCTCATTGTCTTCTTGACACCTCTGTGGACTTTGTTCAACAGCTAATCTCATGTGCTGCATGGCAGGGCTATTTACAGGTGTTTGTTGTAGTTGCTGTGGTGTAAGTGTATGTTGTACCTGCCACA
This sequence comes from Acrossocheilus fasciatus, assembly GCA_036784905.1. Taxonomy (NCBI): domain Eukaryota; kingdom Metazoa; phylum Chordata; class Actinopteri; order Cypriniformes; family Cyprinidae; genus Acrossocheilus; species Acrossocheilus fasciatus. Next base: position 28,703,408 of record CM071940.1, on the reverse strand, counting down.
AAGCCCGTGTAGCTGTGTTTTATGAGAGGCACAAAACAATTTAAAGGTATCGTTTATACTGGCCAATGGGTGGAGAGTCATAAATAGTTCTTCGCAGATTGCTTCTGTTTTTAGAGCAACGCATGGATCTTATGTCCAGACCTGCGTCACGGCGAATGGGAAGCCAAGTTTTCCTATACTTAAGTTGTCCACAAGTGGTTTCATTTGCCCACTATAATTTCATTTACAGGGGAATTACTGGTAATTACACACACACAAAAAAAGTAAGACAGTATAATTTGGGGTATGAGTGTAACCAGTCTGGTTTCTGTGGTAAGAGCATAGGTGTGATAGGTGTGCAGGGGGACGAGCTGAATAATGATAACAGAGCATCGCCTCATAAATACAAGTCCTCTGGGCATTTGATGTTGCAACAGGAGTGTTGATATTAACAGTAAAACGTATGAGTGAAATATGCTTTGTGCAGGCTTGAAATCTCAAGTTCTGCTGCTTGTTTCCCTCCTCCTCCTCCTTGTCTTCTTCACTCTCTTTTAGTTTGGATAATATTACAGTGATCACTAACACGAGCCGTCTCTGAGTTCACTTGAGCTGGTATTTACACAGGCACTTGTAATATATCAAATTGCGAGGCTCCTTTGAAGTTTGATAGAAAATATCTGCCTTTAAAAAAATCTTTGGGCTTTTTGGCTCCATTGGTTAGAATTAATGTGCAATGCATTGGCATAAAACAGTGATTTTTTTTTTTTTATATGCAATATGGGTTAATCTCACCACACCTGTCAAGAACACGTCTAGGTTACATTTCACGCCAGAATGTACAGAAAAAAGAAGAGTACATTTTTGTTTATCTTTTTAATATTTAATATTTATTTTAAATTGCATACTTTATTTAATAATTCTTATTTATTTTAGTTATTTTATTTTATATTTTATTTAATTAAAGTCAGTTAAGCACACTCATTTAATCACAGTAAAAAAAAAATAATAATACTGTAATGAAAATAAGTTTGCTGTGCAAAGTTCTTAGTAGTCCTAAAAATAGGCTAATTAAATATTTTTGGGTGAAGTATGCTCTTGATATGTTGCAAATAGATAGAAAATTTCAAGGATATAGTATTTTAGTAATCTAGGTTTTATTGGTGTCTACATAAATCAGGCTGTCTGTCAGACAACCAAAGACTAGTAAAAGATGCCTGACGCCAGTGATGCTATATTTTCAGATCTTTTTAAAGTCAGACTGTTCAAAGCCGTCGCATGTCAGTCAAAGAGAAGGACTTGAATAAGTTGTTTCAGGCTCACTGTAATCATAAATTTTAGTTTCTTAACCTCAACCGCTCAGGAACCAAAGTTAAGATCAAAACTCTTTATAAAATGTAAAAAAAAAAATTAGCAGGGTTTTTAATTCTTACAGTTCTGTGCATTACTGAACTGATTGATATATATATATATATATATATATATATATATATATATGAAAACCTGTTTCCTCCTCAAAATTAAAAATGACATTTTTTTTCTCTCACAATTCTAAGTTTGAATCTGACTTCTTTTTTCTTCTTCTTCTCAGAGATGTGATATATAAACTAACAGTTCTGAAAAAAAGTCAGAATTAATGAGATATGACACAGAATTCTGAGTTTCTTTCATTTCAATTTACATCTTGAAATTCTGAACTTATATCTTCTGACTTTTTTTCTCACAATTCTGCTTTTTTTCCTGCCATTGTGGGAAAAAATGTAAAAATTTAATAATTTTTTTTTAAAGACTTGTTTTTAGGTCCTCGAGCCTGGATTTGAACTTGGGAAGCCCATAACGCAACGGCATAACTGCGACTTTTTTCTGACAATTCTGACTTTCCTTTTCAGAATTGCGAGTTCATCTTACAATTCCGAGTTATAGACTCGCAATTGCAAGTTAACATCTCAATTCCAATTTTGTCCTTCTATAAACTCACAATTCTGACTTTACATGTCACAGTTTTTCTCTGAATTGCATGAAAAAAGTCTGAATTATGAGATATAAACTCAGAATTGTGCTGAAAAAAATCAGAATGACCTTTTTTGTTTTTTTTAATCTGTGGCGGAAATGGGCTTCCATAGATATCAGAAGCGTTTTGTGTGACTATCGATATCATTGCTATGAGCATTTTCCTGTTTTCCGTTCTGATTAATCTCATTTAGGAAGCAGTACCGGGCTGTTGTGCCTCAGATCAGAGCGCTAACCTCATCAACTGTCCATACAAGGAGCGAATGATGAGAGGAGGAAGGCACAGATAGGTATCTCCCGCTAATGGACGGATAATTAGAGGTCATGAAAGCAGTGACAGTGATTTAGGGAGGAAACGGTGTCTCTCTTTCTCTGAGGTCAGCGCACGTGACCTCTTCGCTCACCTGGAACAGGCCGCACTTGTTCTGCGCCTCCCAGCAGCCTTTTAACTTATCAACATCCATCTGTCTGCCTCTCCTGTCGCCCTGCGCTTTCACATCCAGAAGAAAACGGCACAGATGGAGGGACGTCCTTTTGTTTGAAGAAAGGACAGCTGTCGATCCGTGAAGAAGGGCTAATGTTGTCCTTTGTAATTCATTCAGAGAAAGCGCACACATAGAGAGAGATAGTCTGAGACAGAAGGGTTTGATGATAGAGGCCTAGTGGTTAAAGATCTGCGCTGGTAATGCAAAGATTATAAGTTCAGAACCTGCAATTTACACAGTTACTGCAAGAATGCTTTCATCAGCATCGCTCAATTGTGAGGAGGACACATAAAAGTGGGTCGCTGCAGGTAGATCGTACCTGTAATTATTGTGCTGCAAGCTAATGTGGATAAAAATCACCTGCCAAATGATACTTGATGGAAATGTGTCAGTTTTACAGTGTTAAAGAGGAGTTGAAGGAATAATGCACTGAAAATGATAATTCTGTCATGATTGAATGACTCATTTGTCTTTCCAAACGTGTATGACTTTCTTTCTTCTGTGGAAGTATAAGAGATGAAAATGAGATGTTTAGCAATGTTTTTGGTTCAGAATCTGCTGATAGAGAATGCTACTTAATGCTGATAGCTAAATAAACAAATACAAGTAAAGGTAATAAATAAAACAAAATATGAGTAAATATTGCAAAATACATATTTTCATATGATTTTCGCTGTAAAATTTTGGTTCAGAATCTGCTGATAGATAATGCTACATTTTTATAACTGTTTTATATATTAATAATAATAATAATAATAATAATAATAATAATAATAATAACTATTATTATTAATAAGTTAAAATGTGAGTAAATAGATGCATTTCATACATAAAACACATTTTCTTATTTGCTATCATCAATCAAATTATTTCATTACTAATAATTATTTTATTATATTGTATCTGTCATCTATATAGATAGAATATATTAAATATGAGTTTTTTCATGTATGTGTTATGTAATATGTTAAAATGTTAAAATTACATAAAACACCTTTTTTATTTGCTATCATTAAAAAAATATCACATTATTTAATAATTGTTATATTTTATCTATTAATATACTGTATCTATATTATGAATAAAATAAATATTAGTAAGTAATCTATACACACACAAACAAACAAATAAATAAATGACACTTTCCGTATAAGCAATAACACTTTTGTACAGTATATAAATAAATTAAAATTAAAACATGTATTATTTTTATTCCATAGACAAACCCAAATAAATAGAAGGTACACATATCAAAATATATTAAAAAAAAAAAAAAAAAACAGAAACAAATTTTAAGCCATTATTCACTGAAATCTTCTCCACTGTAGATCTCAAATCTCACTTGCTCTTTTGCATATCTTTTGCTCAATTTCCTTCTTTCACAACATTTGATGACAAAACGTCTGGGTGAGCTGTTCCTTTAAGTGTGCTTTGACAGCCGTACTTTTGTTCGGTTGGTCATCTTGTGTTTTTGTGTGTGAGAGAACAAAGTTCTTGAGTTTGACATCATAACACTGAGTTTTGATGTGAACATGAGATAAGGTGTGTTGTGCAGGATCAAATGCTGAACTCTCTCTCTCTGCGGGTCAGTGCGCACTCTTTGACTGATTCTGAAAAACAACTTAAAAACAATGGCCTTCCATTTGGTAGGAAAGATGAGACGAACTAGAGACACAGAACAGAGTGGGGCTTTTGTTGACATGCCACTTGTGTTTCCTGCTTCAGGACTGTGTGTGTGGTCATGCAGTCTTTTAAGTTGAGAGATTGTGTTTGGGTGCTTTACTCTCTCAGCATTCCTGACGGTCGCACCCTCACGGCTCAGACCTGGGCGCAGTTCTTCAGCCGCTCACAGATTAGCCAGTTTGATGTTTAACCGGACTGCACACTAAACTAAACCCAGCTGAAATAGCTATAGAACAATATCAGATAACAATATTCTGTAGTGTATAGTGTTAAGTGGTTACAAATAGTTTTATTGTGTTACACACACACACACCTATCTATCTATCTATCTATCTATCTATCTATCTATCTATCTATCTATCTATCTATCTATCTATTTATCTTTGTAAAAAAAAAAAAAAAAATTAAATATATATATATATATATATATATATATATATTAATATGAAAAAAATAATAAATCTATTCGAAAACAATTATCAGTTTTTTTTAATTAAAAAATAAATTATTTGTTTTAATTATTCAAAAATATATTCAATATACAGTAATTTTACTATATTTATATGTATAATATATTCTATATTTGCAATATTTTACTATATAAAAAAAATTGTGAACAATAAAAATATACTGAAAAGAGAAATAAACAATTTCAATTTTTCAGTATTTAATATTATATTTTCTTCGCTTATAACACAGCACCATAAATTGTTCTATCTTCTCATGACACTTTATCATAGAATGCAACAAGTCAACAGTGGTTAGCTGATTTACATGTCACTTTAATTGAGTGGTTCTTTTGACAGAATATCATACCATATTTCATATAATAAATATGCTTACAATACCTGAATGTTTACATCTCAAAGTGCAACTAGTTTAGATCTGTAGAAATAAAAGGAGATTCACAGAAACCGATGAGAGAAAATGATTTTGAGATCAAAATAATCTTTTTATTTTGTCTTTTTATTTTTTTACCCCCAAATTAAAATTCTGTCATTTCTTCACCCTCATGTTGTTCTAAATTCCTGTACAAGTTTCTGTTGAACATAAAAGAAGATATTTTAAAGAATGTTGGTAATCAAACAGTTGATGGTAGCCATTGACATCCATAGTATTTATTTATTTATTTTTCAGAAATAAAGGTACAAAAGCAGTACCTTTTCAAAAGGTACATGTTTGTACCTCAAAATTCCATTTTGGTACCTTAAAGTGTACATATTAGAACCTAAGAAGTACAAAAGTGTACTTTTTGAAAAGGTACCACCCCTTTATTTCTGAGAGTATACTGTGAGTTCAGTGAATACCAGCAGCTGTTTGATTACCAACATTCTTTAAAATATCTTTTGAAGAAAAATGAATTTAAAAAATATATAGGTTTGAAACAACATGAGGGTGAGTAAACGATGACAAACTTTTCATTTTTGGGTGAACTGTCCCTTTAATGTACCAAACTCTTAATTCATACATGGAAAGCGGTTTGTGTATTAGTTGTCACGCTCTGTGTTGTGGGTTATGTCACGTGATTACTTCAAACTGTATTATTAATGTGAAGCTTTCATATGCATCATGGGTTGTTTAAACACTGGACTGATATTGTATTCAGGAGTCTTACAGTCCTGCCTCTTCTTTAAATAGTGTAGAATGGCTGTCTTACTCATTTGTGCCAGTGGCAAATCCACTGAGGTTGTCAGGAGTTCAGATTTGTTCATCAGGCTTGTCAATGCTACATAAGACATTATAATAAACTTGGCAACCACATTCAGGGCCAAAATGACATAGTTCCTCCAGAAATCCATCGTGATGAATTTCCAATTAAGCTCGTGAATAAAGCAGCCATTGTTTGTGGAAAAATGAGTTTCTGAAGAAGGAAATTATTTCATGCTTTGGTGCCACTCACGGCAGTGCCATTTCGCCTCTGAAGGCTTCGGGGCATCTACTGGAGACTTTCAATAGCCTCATTGTGGATTCATCTTGGCTTTAAAGGGGGAAAAAGTGATTTGTCTTTTCGCTGAGTAACATGAAAGTAATATGGATAACCTGTGTTTTGATGAGGTCCTGGAAATGAGGTGATTGAGGAGGTCAAACAGAAGCACCATCAGAAGAGCCATCACTCACACAAGGCCGCTTCCTCAGATCTCAAGAGTCTGCAGCTGTCCCACAGACGGAAGAGGAGTGTCGGTAAGACCTGCTGCTCAAAGACATGTCACTCTTCTTGACAACGTTCAGTTTAAGAAGTATTTCGTAAATGAGCAGTTCTGCCTCTGGAATCTCATTTAATGAATTCTGTAGTTGCTTAGCAACTATAAACAGTTCATGAACTACATTGCTTGGCTGAACCATTGTTAATTTATGGTGCTTCGCTGATAATAGTTACACTATTGCCTTGGTATCACTTGTAATTTTAGTGCTTAACTTGTCCTGCATTTGTGTGTAGCAGTGCTCAAAAAAACACCTTAACAACAACCATATAGCAAAGGCCTGAGAACAACAATCTGGCAACAAACATCTTAGCATTGTAAATGCTTATTTTGCATGAGAAAATATAATACTACATATACACTATGAAGTCTGTTAAATAAAAAAATAAAAATAACAATGTAACAATACCCTAGTTTCCATCCACCTATTTTTATGTGCATTTTGGAATACCGCATTAAAAAACATTGGATAGAAACGCCAAGATGCACATACATTCTAAAAATTTGCATAAAAAACATATGTGCACAATTGTGTAGGATAAACTTTTTATCCGATAAGAAAAAATGTGCATGGAACTATGATGGAAATACTGAAAAAAATCCTCCATGTGCATTGAAAAAGTCATGTGACTTTGCGCTATGAGACGGGATAACTTGACTAGCAGCAGACCGATCTCGTTCACAGCATCTATATGCTGTTTTGGTCGTTCTGAAGCGCCTGAGGAAAGTCTGTCATCAAAGTATTTCTGTATAATTGTCACGACTGTGTTCCCAAACAGCTGGCATCCACCTCCAAAAGCAATGACTGCATTTATTGCGTTTCGTCTGCTCGCTCTGAGGCGCAAGTAATTTATCATTTAGCCTATGAAAATTATTATATTCAGTGCCAGTTTATCAGGAAGTGGCGATTTTGTTCTCTTTGACTTTATTTGTAAATGTTTTATACGATATTCCAGTTTGCAGAACTGATTTGCTAAACCGCAGAACTCTCCTAATAATGTTATAGTCAGGATGTTATGTTACATAAACATCTACAATTGGTGCAATTCCAGTGTTGAGGATATAAAAAGCAGAGAGAATGTCACAATGACTGGAGGGCACCTCTTTATTTGATTGTACGTGAGAGTATTTTGATTGGTGGTACTTGTGAGGTCACAAACATATCCGAGCCAGGACATTCCAAACATTCAAAGTTCATGTCACAGCTCGTTGAACTGAACAGAGTTCACACTGGCGCATAGAGCTCTGACATGCGCTCTTCCTTCCCCTTTACATCAACCATGGAGCGCAGCGCTGTGTGTGTGTGCCTTTGTGAGTGTTAGGATATTCTGGCCCCTCTGTACCTTCCAATCACTCACTCACTCAAACGCGCAGAAAAACTGTTCAGGCCTCAGAATAGCTGTGCCATTTTTGTTACAACTGTTGCTCTGAAAGAGCGTAAACCTCCAGATCGAATGCCGATCTCAGTGCTGTGGTCGATTTTATTTTGGTCTAGGTAAATATAGAGGCTCAGAGATATTAAAAAACCCTCTTTAATATTTGCCACTCATGCAGTTTTAAGGGCCTTTTTGTTTTGCTGGATGGCATCAGTTTCAGAGAAAAATTTCTCCCAAAAATGAACTGAAAAAAATGGTAATTCAGTTATATTGAATGATTACCTTAATCATGTGACCTGTTTTTTTTTTTAAATTTAATTTAATTTTACTTCTTCTTTTTTTTTTTTTTTTTTTACTTTATTTTCTTTTAATGTGTTTGTGTGATTGAGTTATTTGTAATTAATAAAGTATAATTATACCATAGTATAATGATGGCATCAAATGTTAATGCCATGGTACTGAATAATTACATATTGTGCCAATGTATTAATTTATCCATGCATCCTCATTTCTTATATCCAGTAGAGGAAGCAGTGCCCGCCATGTGCAAGACACGGACAGTGATCTACGAGATCCCCCGCAGTCAAGTGGATCCCACCGCTGCAAACTTCCTAATATGGCCTCCGTGTGTGGAGGTGAAACGCTGTACAGGCTGCTGCAACACCGGCAACATGCGCTGTCACCCCTCCAAAAAACAGCACCGTACTGTCAAGGTAAGAACAATGCATCAACAGTCCTGTAAAGCCATTTAAATGCTGGGAAGACAATGGTGACTTTATATCTTAAGCAGTATAGATATCAGGGCCACACCCACTCCAGAGCCACATCCCTGTTTTAAATAGTAATAATATTTCACAATATTACTGTTTTACTGTATTTTGAATCAAATAAATGCAGTCTTGGTTAGTATAAGAGACTTTACATTAAATCTTACCAACCACAAACCTTTCAACAGTGTTGTGTATGTATTTATATGAACATTTTTTATTCCATTCTTTATTTATTTGTTCATTTATTCATATTCCGCAATCTTCTGAATGGACGTTCAGTTGATTGTAAAGCACTATCCATTTTTTTCGCATAAAATGAATACAGATGTTAGTCTTGTATGTTTTTTTTCCAGCTCTGAGCACAGGGATGGGACGAGAATATATTATGTGTGTTTCTTTCCAGCTATGGTGGTATATATTTGAGCAAATACTCTTAAGAGATGTATTTACCCTTCCCTCACTTTTTCCTTCTCATCCTAAAAAAGGAGCAGGTCTGCACAAGCTACTGCTGTTCAGAGCCGCGATATAAAAAAGACAGACTGTAAATAGGCCTCGCTGCACAGGGAGTGTGTGTGTGTGTGTGTGTGTGTGTGTGTGTGTGTGTGTGTGTGTGTGTGTGTGTGTGTGTGCGTGTGCGTGTGCGTGTGCTTGGCCACATTTCTGCTGTACTTTGGTTCATTGCAGTGATAAGCTCGTTTCAAAGGAAACACTGCTGGGTGTGGAACATAACACCAGATAATGAGTCTAGCAACACTTACTGGAGTTAAACTTCACCTAGCCTATCTATCTATCTATCTATCTATCTATCTATCTATCTATCTATCTATCTATCTATCTATCTATCTATCTATCTATCTATCTATCTATCTATCTATCTATCTATCTATCTGTCTGTCTGTCTGTCTGTCTGTCTGTCTGTCTGTCTGTCTGTCTGTCTGTCTGTCTGTCTGTCTGTCTGTCTGTCCTTATCTGTCTGTCTATTTTTCTGCTCCATGTTCTTTTTTTTATTTGCAATCCATTTATATTTCTTAATATTTTCTCTGGCATTTAGCCTGTCTCTCTCTCTCCTTCTCTCTCAGTAGTGATTGAGCTGTTATGTAAAGTGTAACAGGAGTTGATAGCTTTAAGGCAAGTCAGTTCACTCATCAGCCGTTCTTATCATGCTAGCACAGCTCCTATCTGCTCGAGTTGGGACTGAAATCTCCAAACCTTTTGTCTGTTTCAGTAACACATGTCAAATCAGCAATAAAACATGACATACATTTTGCAGCTTAAATTCAAATCAGGCTATAAAATGAAAAATTTCAGGTTAGATGCAACACATGCACATGGTTCTATCAAAAATACATTTGCATTTTTTTAACTGAAATCAGGATTTCCATTCCTACAGGCACCATAATGAGTGTTACATTTTCTTCTGTTCATTTCTCTTCTGTACAGTCTCTTTGACCTCATTTCCCCTTCACTTTCTCTCTTGCTATCGTCCCGGTGTACAGTACTAATGATTTTCCCAGAACTGCTGTGTTGCAGTTTGTGTCTATTAGCCTTGCTAAAACACACACACACACACACACACACACACACACACACACACACACACACACACACACACACACACACACACTTGTATGCAAACATCATCACACAGTACTACAACAACAGGTGCTGCAGTGAAGTACTGGGGGAGGGGAGAGGAGTTGAACCCCAGACAGAATAAATCTCGTTTTACAGTGAGGAGATTCAGATCAGACCTGAAGTGTGAGAAGAGGCCACATTTAAACATCTGTTAACACAACAGAAAGGTGAAAGGGACTTGGCAAGGGATTATGGCATCATTTAGTAGCCTTCATGCCTTTACAAACCTGTATGACTGTCCTTTTTCTGTTTTTAATTTATTCAGTGAAAGTCAATGGGGTCCAATATTGTTTTGATAGTTCATTATTATCCTTTTAAGTCTCTTCTTGAAGTCTTGTTATATGGTTTGCTCAGAGATTTTAAGGTGTCGTATCGCTCCATCTATGAATCAGCGTACCTGAACCCAACCTGAGGAAAACTTTTCCTCAGCATCAACAATGAACAAGGTCACTGTAGTTTCCTTAAAGTAGGAATACCTAGATAGGCAGCTGAGTGTGTGTGAATGATGTTTATTTTATTTTCATCTCTGGTAATTGGACTGCTAAAGTTACTAAATCCAGCACACCGCTGTTCTTTCCTAATGAAGAGACTAAGTGAGGATATTCCTGATTTGGAATGTTTGTGAGCGAGTGTAAGAATACAGCATGTGATGTGGTTCAAAAGGCAAGTGTTTATGTGTTTGGATGAGCCGGATTTGGATTCCTCCTTTAGAGGTTGGTATGAAGGAAATCATGCATGGTTTATACTGGCACTGGAAGCACGAGGTGTGTTGCGAGTGTTGACTTTGGGTATTAAAGAGCCTCAAATGGCCCAGGTTAGTGAGGATACGGGCCCCATCTCTGACGCAAACACTGAGGAAACACAAATAGTGCTAAATCGAATGAACGTCGTATTAATATAGAAAATACAGCAAAATATTCCAAAAGAGCCTGTTGTATTGGAGTGGAAAGGCTGATGTAGCTAACAAAAACTGAACAACATAGCTCTGTGTTCACCATTTACAGTAAGCTCATGTTAATGCTGTCTCATACATCTGATTTTTTTTATTCATCTGCCTGTGAAGTTATAATAATATATAATCTATACATTGACAAAAGCATGCAGTCTTTAACTTAAATTAATTTCTTTGCATGATTACAGTAATGCACTTATAAGTACGATAGAAATAAATGGGCATTACACAGGATTTTAAAAAGTTTGTTGAAGTGCTTAAATAATATATTATTCATACATCATAACACCTTACCTTATACATCAGTTTGAATGCATGAGATTTAAATGAGAATCATTGAAAGATTATTCAAGAATCCAAAAATGCTTTGAAATGTAAGAAAGAAAAAAAAAAACAGTTCTCCTCTCTCTCTCTGTTTGTTTTTCTTTGCATATGGTGGGCTGTAATTGCTTTCATCATCTATAATTCTGTGTTCTTTCCATCTTTTCGCTCTCTCTGCCTTTTTGCTGGTGTTTAGGGACGTTTATAAAGGGCTATGACAGGAAGTGCACAGATTAGATCACCTTTTCTCCTTATCTTCCTGATTGTCTGGGTGCCAGTGTGTGTGTTTTACAGCAGAGATTTCGCCCATACTCTTTCTGTAACTCTAGACATGCAGGTCATGAGATAAAAGTTTCCCTTATTTTCCCCCTCCCAGCATCCCTTGTTCCTGTTCAGGCCTCTCTTTGTCACTCACTCAATAAGAACGCTTGCTCCCCACACCCCTCTTTCTTTTCGGGTCGCCCCACCAGTCGCTTGCCTGCCATCGGACCCCCGCTCTTTCTGCGGCTCACGGTTTCGCTTTATCCGCAGCGTTTTGTCGTCAGATTTACCCACTGACAGATGTGCAGAAAAACTGCCTGTCCCTTGGCTACGTGTCCATTTCCCTTTGTTCCCATGCTAATTACCCATGATGCACCTCTCCTGATGCCCGTTCTTTCTCTCACCCTTTCTTTATTGACCTTTCTTGCGGGGAAATCCCAATGCCAATTATCCAGATCCTGGACAATAGTCCTCACAGAGCGCAGGGCGAGTCAGAGGGGGTTGGGGTTGCTGGAGCCAGGGCTGGATCAGATGTCACACCATTAGTGCGCTGTGCTGGGATTTCGCCGGGCTTTCATTGCGGCGTAAAGCACAGTAGTTTATAAATAGAGCTTGGAAGGGCCTCCTGAGAAACTTGGGCCTTTTTATAAAGCGCATTCGAGTATGTGGGCGAGCGCATGTGTGAAGTTCGGACTTGAAACCGAGATGCAAAAGCAATGATAAATTGAATTTGAAAGAGAATATTGGGGTGGGGGGCAGCAAAGGATGGTGCGGGGACTCTTTTTTTTCTTATTATGACCCTTTGCTGAACCCCTTACCCAACCCCCCGACCAGTTCTCAAGCCCCTCGGAGTCTGTCTCACCCTTCATCCTCAGTCGCAGAACATTCTTGCACGCCACAGGCTGTTTTAGACTTGGCTCTGTAAATATAACCAAGCACAAGAATGTCCAAGAGGAGGGAGAGGTGGGCAGCAGACAGAGGGAAAGAGGTATAACCGGGTGGACAGAGTCACCGAAACAGTCTCAAGCTCCCTACCATCATTTTGATTTTTCTCTATAGGTTTGTAGGAGTTTCCAAGTGTTGCATCATTTGTTCCATAATGCTAAACCAATTGCACTTGCATGGTAGACTGAGTTTTTATTTGCACTCTGTGAGTCATGCACTGAATTTAGTGATTGTGTTCTAAGCTAGAAAAATACTCCATGGAAGCACACCAGTGCATACTTGAATGTTTGGCCAATGCATTGCAAATGTGCAGTCCCATTGTGCACACTCAAAATGTGGTGGTTTGATTGCTTTCTAGGTCATTTCTGATGGAGCAAGGAGAGTACCATTCCTTACCGCACTACAAAACCTCTGTAGCAACCCATACAACCAACTTTTACCAAATCAAGCTGGTATTTCCCTGCTAAAAAGACCAATCGAGGGGACATTAGCAAAGAGAACATTTTTGCATTTAAAAATGTGAGATGTGGGCAGTGGAATGGGAACAGGTATCAATATTGTTTTTCCAAAAGTTGAACTTATTTCAACTTAAGACTTGACTACAAAAGTCAGAAACATCCGTCTAGTAGTTTCAGAGTAGTTTCCAACCATGTTCCTGGAGCCCCTTCAACACTGCACAGCATTTCTCCTTAATCAAACACACCTGATTCAACCCATCAGCTCATTAGTAGAGACTCCAAGACCTGAAATTGGTGTGTCAGACAAAGGAGACATGCAAAATGTGCAGTGTTGGGAGGACTGGTCCAGGAACGTTATCAGGAACCACTTACCTGGGTGTACTCAACTTTCAGCGTTCTGTTCCATCTCATGCACAGCCACGTCTGTACAGCTTTCAAAGAATATTCAGCCAAGCATTAGCAGAACAGTGAGAAGAAATAGAGGCCTAAGCATTAAAATTAGCACAACAAAAGACACGAGTCGACCCCTGTGTAAGGCTGGGTGGTTATTTTGAGTTTAGTGTGCTGCAGTGGGGCGTTAACTGTGGAACATGTAACTGTTTTGGGCTTATTGCCCAGGAATTGTTCGACAAATTTTTCCACTGTTGCCTTTGACCATTTGGCAGGGTTTGGAGCTAACTGAGCATGTACTACCTTAACAGTTAGTTAATCTGTGCTGTCGCCATGTATGCTACACAAACTCTCTGAAAAACTATTCATCGCTAACCTAACCTGGTCTTTCTCTCTTCTTCCAGGTGGCGAAGGTAGAGTTTGCATCGCGTAAGAAAGCAAAATTGAAGGAGGTGCTTGTCCGGTTAGAGGATCATTTGGAATGCGTGTGCACGTCACAGCATCACGTGACCGAGCACGCGGAAGCAGACACAGGTACATATGTCACGCATGCACATGCATACACCGAATGTTTGGCCTGATCTTGAATGATTATTTGGCTATGGATTGTGCACTTGGTGGCTTGTGGCATTGTGCTGTCACCGCAGACAAACACACCTGTGTGAGCTTGTGTTTTACTGTGCTGGGCAATGATGCAATTGAATGGATAAGAAAGACCACAGGTGTGTGCAAATGCTGAAACACATAGAAGTGTGTCTGAGGGCTCTCCTTCAGGTTCAACAGGTTTCTGCTCTCGTGTGTGAAAAAACCTTGTGCCGAGATAAAAGGGTTGGAAGCTCATGAGGCAAAAATATTTATGAAGTGCAATTACAGTCTGTTTTACATCTCCCCGAGGCCATAAATTCTTACTTTTTAATCTTTCTTGCTTGCTTTCCTTCTTGCTTTCTTTTTTCTACTCAACCACATTCTGCCCATCATCTGGCTTGCACCTTTCCCCAAACTTGTGTTTCCAGGCCCACGCACAGTTAAAAATGGTAAAAAACGGAAACACAGAAAACAAGCAGTGGCAGCACAGACCAACAAGGATATTCAATAAAAGGCAAACATTTCCTAATACGCAGCGGACCAAAATATCCTGCAGGTAGGACCGCAGTGGACAGAACCCCTGCCACTTCGCAACCAATCATTGGCATGAACCGATCAGGAGAAAGAGCGAGATGTTCAATCAGAGTCATGCGACACTGAGCGAGAGAGATGTTTGCACTGTGCTGTGTTTCGCTTTGATGCATGGGTCACGGGATTGTCTGTTTGATGCAGCTTATTTTATGAAATCAAACTGTGTTCATCATGTATATAATTGAGTTCTTTTCCAAAACCATGCGAGCTGCCTTGCTGTCTACCGCCTACCTAGGCATCTACTTTCTAAGGCACATGTGCCAAGCTCTGGTCCTGGAGGGCCATTGTCCTGTAGAGTTTAGCTCCAACCAGCTTCAATACACCTACCTAGTGAGTCTGAAGACCTGGATTAACTGGTTCAGTTATGTTTAATTAGGGTTGGAGCTAATCTCTGTAGGACAGTGACCCTCCAGGAACTGAATTTGACACCCTAAGGCAACATTAAAGTCCATGTGAACTGGAAGTTGCTGCTGACTGGATTTCAGTATGGTGACATATTTCCAACTGAAATGAAATATTGAGTAGAGGGCGGGGGTTTTATTTTTGCGCTCCTCCTCTCATCTCTCACTCGCAGCAAATTAACAGTTGGAGGGGCATGTTTAAGCATATTCTGCCCAAGCCATGGCCCAATCCGTCAAACTGTTGTCATCAGAGAAGCCATGCCAAAGTGGAAGTGACTGGTTTGGAAAGCTTTTCATAGATGGCAACTCCACACACCACTCAGAGATTCAACTCCAGTTTATTCCAATATATTTTGTTAGTTATCTTAAAATGCTAGGCAGCTCAATAGGTTTTGGAACAGAGCTTGTATGGTTGCCATCATTTTGAGTGTTTGTGAATGGAAATGTGTGGATTGATGTTTTGGTGGACTTTTCACATTGTTCTTTCTTTCCTTCTTAAGTGTGCATAGACTTTCCAATAATACACATTAAAATCACTGCGTGGTGGATAAGTGTCTCTCAAACAAATCGCATGTCTTACTAAAGAAAAAATCACAATCAAATAATTTTGAAACTGCACCAGATTCCACAAAAAGGTGATTGCTTGTTAACAGTTGTTTTGTTTCCTTTCTCTCCCTCCAGTGGACATGAGGTGAAACCACATCAAATGAGCGATTGAAGGACAACAGTGGCTACGTAATGCTCCAGCAGCACTGGGACTTTGACTTCTGAACTCTGACCCTACTGACCCCCATTGCTGTTCAAAAAACATACTGTATCCAGAGGAACATTATACACAAATACAACACCAAAGGTGCTTTCTACGTACTCTGTCAAACACTGAAGACAAACAAGATTGGTATTCAGTTAATTATTAAGTGGTCAAACACTGGGCGGAAACGAAACTGAAAAGGACGATGTTTGTGTCGATTCTCTGTTGTTTGTGTGTACGACTCTCGTAAAGGTCAAAGATGAGGAGAAAGTCTTTTGGAGAACACTAAGTTTGTAGAGACCATGAACTTCACATGCTTGTGTTTGGATCTGCTCAAGCAGAAGTCTAGTTGCCCGTGAAGCATGGACTAACTAATGGACTCCGGTCAAAAAGAGGATGAACATATTAAAGGATGTGCTGTCATATAACCTTGCTAAAACGGAAGACGCAATTTTCTGTTGTTCTCTGCCTTAGTCCTCTTGGTTCCAGAACATTGAAACTGCTATTTCCAATGTGCCTCTAGAAAGTTTTGTCCTTCCGAAGAGTTCAACTGCCTGTCCGTGAACAAAGACTTTCAGAAGGCAGTGTAATGCAGTCATTATGCCAGAATAAAGTATTTATGTATGCGATCTCTCTTTCTCACACTCTTCGTTTCTCAGTCCAATGTAAGAAGAGCTCATCTTCATTGATCTGGAAGTATTATCAGTAACATTTTTCTCAATATTTTAATTCATTCTTGCTTGATACTAGGTTTTTGTCCTGGAAATATGTGTCATAGGAAGACATGTAAGAGACAGTTGTGGAAAGATGCTTTATTTTTGTTAAAAATATATTTATAATGCTAATGTAGAATCAAGCAGGAAGTATGTTTATGTATGTGTTTCTGTTATTGTGGTGTAATGGTTGTATGATGGGATAAGATGGCCCATTGAGAGTAAATGCTATACAGTATCAACAGATTGGCCATGACACAAGCATCATTAGTCATAAGATGTTGGTTCATAATTTGCTTCTTTACTCACCGTAACATAATATTTAATGCTAACATACAAAGAGAGACAAAGATCATTCAAATAGTCAATAAACACTTATCTTAGGTATGCAGCTTTGTTATAAATAAAGATATAAAAACAAATAAAGAGTACATTTTTATCACATTCACACATCAGAAGTTTTAGATCCTGTTAATATGATTCCTAAAGGATACACACACTTACCTTCAGACCTTGAATTTTAAATGACCTTGAGTTTTTCTACTGGGGAAAAGGACATAAACTGTTCAAGTAAAACCTGATTGCCACATCTAGATTTTTGCCCAAGACCCTGTTTTCGTTTTGATGTCAACATGGAGAAATCTTTTCATATCCTGAATGTGGTTTTCTTGCATATTGTTGTGCATGTAAATAAACTCAATGTTTCTAGGGTGACAAAATGTTAAATGGTGTTTAAAGGGACCTTTTGCGCAAGCAGCCCTCTAAACGACAAGCACTGAAATCTCTGAGGGCTGTATTTATGACATTTACAGTCTGTTGCAAAAGTGCTCAAGCAAGAGCTTTCATGTTCTTCCAGGCCGGTTGTTGACTCTGGCTCGAGTCATGTCTTGCTGCAGGGACTCCACTGGTTCTTGTCATTTTTGACACATGCCAGACAGATGGAGCAGTCCTGGCATTGGCTCTACAACAGAATTCGGCACTTTGTCACACTCCTGACCTCCAAGTGGCATGTCTGGCCATCTAAAGAGCACCTGGAGGTCTGAATCACTGTGAATCACAGCAACAAGCTGTGGAGACAGTTGAGGGGGTGGAGCAAAGCGTTGACTCGTTTTATTCTTTGTGCCTTAATGTTTGTTTTGTATTTATAACCGTGAGTCATGCAGCAGTCTGTCTGGTACAACCCATATTCACTTTCTACAACATCATGGGTATTTGACTAAAATATATACAGTTGGGCTGAAGTTACCATTTTGTGGTTTCAATTACAACACGATTAACCAAATTTGTAGGGCTGGTTGTATATTTGTTTGTCTAGTGGTGTATGACCTGATTTAGCTCTGTAGCTACTGTGATTTTGTTATTGTTTCGTGGCACTCTTCGCTTTGGCAGATGGGTGATTTAGATTGTTATGTTCAGGTGCTGGAACCTGCTAGTCTGTTCAGTGTTTCTGTACTAAACTGCTTATAAGTTTCGACGATGCAATTCACTTCTGTCATATCCTTAAATTGTGGGATTCTCTGGTCACACGCACGTTCTCCTGTTGTCCCAATAGGAAGCACATCCCGACCATAGACATTTTTTTTTAAAGCGCATTCCTACATGACATATCTTGCATGTCTGGAGTTGTACAATAACAGGATGCAGGATCATGGGCAGTTATGCGTGAAATACAGAAACTTTATAGTAAGAAAGTGTAAGAAGAAGCATGAAAATATTTCCGGAGTCATATTAGCTGTACAAATAACAATGATTCCCTGCTGAGCATAGATAACCCATTTCCAACACAAGGATTATGAGCCTCTATAGGGTGTATGATGGAACTACACGTGGTTTGTGAGACTGTGATTGAAATGCCAAATGAAACTAAATAAATGAATATTACACAAAAGAAATCAGTTGTTAAATCTATTATTATTAATTATAAATGAATTATTTTTATTATCAGGTTAGAGCATACCTGAAACTCAGGGGATACTTTGAGTAAATAATTAAGATAATAGGGTTTCAGCTGAGAAAAAACCCTGCACACTGTAGGACAAGAAGTCTGATTGTTCTACGTTGAATCCATTTTTCTCCTTACTCTATCCCATCCACTCCTGTGGTGTTAGGTTACCCAAGGCCAACTACCAATAATACTTTCATTTGTTGGAAGCTGGGTAAAATTTGTTAGTGGAGTCCATTGTATCTAGAAAATTGTTCAGGAATTGCGTACCACGGTAGAGAGTCCAGAGGTAAAAGTAGTATCTAGATGTCATTAAAGAAAGCATTCTGTAAGACAAAAAGCCTCTCAATTATGTCCAATTTGCCCATGGAAATGTGCCACTAATTCACTCTCTGGCACATCCCTTTAGGGACAAGGTTGTCTGTCTCACTGTCCCTTAAGTGTTATGTAGGAGAGTTTGAACTGGTCATTTCAGGCTGTTCACATCATGATCTACAAGTGAATTTCTTGCATGCTGAGGTAAATCCACACACTAAGTTTTGGAAATTGATGTCTGAACAGGTATTTTAAACCAGAATCTACTCCAAATTGTATAAATTAATTGTGGAAATTGACACTTAAGAGACTGCCGTGCTGTATCTGACCCGGTGACCTGGCCACATTACATTTTAAGAAGCTTGTTCCTACAGACCATAATTGCGAGGTGAGGAAGCTCAAAACCCCTTCCTGCTGCTGACAGATTATGGGAACACTGAGTATATAAAGGTTGCCAAGAGGTAAAATTACAAATGAGCAAGTGACTCTATTTTGCACCCTTTTAAACATCACTTTAACACCAAACAATACAAAGGCACAGGTATTTTCCAGGCAATCTGAGGGGCAGACAAGCTGTTTCAAAACAGTCATTATTTTTGCAATTCTGTTTGGTGCTGCTAGTGGCACGGAAATTACACACTTGAAGTTAAAGTGTGTAATTTTCACTGTGATTCTATGGTGATGTTGTGTAAATCCTCCCACTTTCATTGCATCTTTCATTCTGCTGATATACATTTTTTCTCTCTCTCTCTCTGCGGTTGGCTTTGGCCTGTCCTAGACAGGAACAGTGGACACTGGACAGTGGACATGAGACTCTGGTCAAGACATCCTGGCTCCAGCGTCTCTGCATAGTCTGTATGAAACCTGGAATGTGAATATGAGTGCATGTAAATGTGAGAGGACACACACAGAGGTATCATTTCCCTAAGACCTCACACAGTGACAACAACTATTTATTGCCAATAACCTCCCTGGTGCCCCTGAGTATGCTGAATAATGAAGTGGTGAAGGTATTACCTTTATAGCAAGATGATTAATCAATGGCAGTGTCAGCCTCCTATGTCTGATAATCATCACTTCCTCTTGGAATTAAAAACTACAGACGTATACACATGTAAATTAGCAGCATGTACAGTGGCCTCAAAAAAGTATTTGGAGACTCTTGGACACTTACCAGTCAGTCACGTTTAAAAATGTCTCAATTTCACTGCAGACACAGATATTCATACCAAGTTGCATGTGCAAATAAATGATGCTAGCTATGAGTTTATCTCAGAACTGACTTCCCTTTCTGAGTCACTTTTTCAAAAATTTCTAACCAACTGGTTTTTATATCAGTTTTATATCAGTTCCCCTTAATTTCACACAGGTGTCAATATATTACTGTAACACATGAACATGTTTCACAAACTCTGACAAGCAGAAAGTGTCTTTTTGTCTTTATTTTGAACATAGGCATATGTGCACAAAAATATGCATATCTGCTGATTTCTTCATAGTTTGAAACCCAACAAACTTCATTTTGTGAAATATTTTCACCAGAAAGTGGTTTTGCTATAACCTCTTGTTTTAATATTTTGTTATATAATGCAAAGACATTTATACATTTTAAATTCCATCTTTAGTATCCAAAAACTTTTTATTGCCACTGTATCCATTCACTTGCAAACAAAGATGCATGACTCTATTTAAAGAACCTGTAATGTAACATAATGACACATTGCATTCACTTCTGAGAAGTCCTGTTAACAGAGACATAAAAAATACAAGACAGAGACACACAGAGGAGGGAAATATGTGGCGGTGTCTTGGATTGCACTCTGTCTCTCAGGATTTGCGTCAGTGGCCAGTTTCATCCGTTTTGGAGCTGTGTGGTATCTGGAAGCTTAATTCAGAGCTAGGGCTCATCTTGTGCTCTCTTTCACCACAAGTGCCTTCTTTAGCATCTGTAAATATTAGCTCAAGACTATTTTAGAAATAAAATAATTTTCTGAAAGGCAGCCACCGCAGTGATAAGGAATCCATTTAAATGAAGCTTCTGGCATTGGGGGATATTTATTATTTGCGCAGCAAACAAAACTGACTCGGTTAAAGCATTCCTGTGGATATCCAAACTGAGAAAGGACCTGAGATCCTTCAGAAGTTAAAGGTGAAGTGTGCGATTTCTGCATTAGACGCCACAATCTGAATTGCATTTATTTGTTTTATGTTTTTTTATACTTGTGTGCTAAAGTAGTAGCAATATCTGTAGTAGCTCTCAAAACATCTTTTCCTTGCTCATCTCTTAAAATCTAGACTCATACAAATTGTGGTCTGATGAGTTTGTTCTGTGTGTGACTAGACCATCTACTCATGCTAGATTTTATCTTCTTGTTCCCAAAGATTCATTTCCAGAGCACCACTGTGACTACCAATGGAGACGCTGAGCTGGCAATAAACATCTAACACTTCTTTATGAGTTAAGATTGTTCAGCGAGGTGGAATTTTCAAATGTAAGTTTTTAGACAAAACTACCTCCGGTGCTCTTGGTTTTTTAACTTAATGACTCATTCTGTCAGTACCAACTGTGCAAGTTGCTTTGCATGTACTTTTCTGTCCATGACTCAATGCTGTCCCAAAAGAATGGAGATTAAGATTAAGTTGAGACAGGAAATGTGATGAAGCATCTTTCTCTTGATTTTTCCAGAACTTTGTTCCTCAACAGACCTCTTAAACACAGCCAGGTGATCGGATCATCACAGATGTCCACTTCAGAAAATTTTCAGTTTGGTGGAAGAATCTTCAGGGGTCCCTCAGCAGCTCTCTGTAGATATAGACAACAATTTTAGTCACATAATATACATTCTGAATGTAAGCTCTGAGGTAATGGTTAAAATCATCCACCAGTATGTCTAAATACACCAACACCCAGACATATCACTCTCACAAGTGCTCCGCCAGTTGAAAAAACCCATGCCAAACTTGGATTAGGTGAAACTGGATGACCCCTTATGGTGTTTGTTTCCCCTTCCTCACTGGTGCTTCCCAACAAGCTGGGTGACCCTTCCTGGAATGTGCCCCCCGAGTTATGTCACAAATTATTTTGACAGAAAGCATAGGATAATTCCTATTTAGGTTTCTTCACATGTTGTTGAAAGCCTTTGTTTCTTCTCAGCTGCACATGGCGCCAACTGACCACAAAGACGTGACCTTTGAACGACAGCCAGTTCAGCACTGAAAAAAAAGAAATCCAGGAAATCAGTGCTTTGCAATTAAAAATACAGTATAAAAATACAGTATATTTGAGGAATAAGCATGTAAACAGGTCACAAAGAGGCTGCTATGCAGGCAGGTCACTGTGGGTATACCTGGGAGTGGAGCTTTCTCAGGAAACGGTGAGTCAGGCCATTCTGAATGCATCAACAATCCGTCTGTCCGCTTTCTGGACTCAAAGAGCGTGTTGTTCCCTCAGGTGGAGACAGAGGGTCATCCGGGTGTCCCCGGCTCATGGAAAGGTTTAGTCAGCTGGTTTTGAGAGGCTGTTTGAATGAGCCTTCTGAGTGTATAGGCTTTGGAAAATAAAACTAATGTAATGGTAAGAGTGGAACCCAGATTATTAAACCAAATTAAACCAAACAAACATTCAGACGTTATGTGTTTTACACCTATATTTAAACTCTAAAGAAAACTCTCAGAATTAGGTAAAAGTTTCAGAAATGGGATAAAGTCTATATGAAAGAAGAAATTGACATTTAACTATTTTTTTCCCAGATGGCACTTAATTATATTGTGCATTCCAAACTTTTGTCAGCTTACTTAGGTCATAAATTCATAGAACTTCACCAAGATATAGCACCTCATGATTCTGAAATCATATGTTCAGAGCAAATTTCTATAACGAATGTAGATGCACTACAGAAGGAAAGGTGTGGTAGTTGCTCCTGATTAAAATGTTAGAGACAAAGAAAATGTTTGATCCAACAGCAGAAATAAAGGAAAGAGGAAATATGCAATTCAGACAAGTCAAGAAAGATAGGTCAACAAAGTCAGGAACAGGAAGTAAAGCACTATTAAAATGATATTGGTTTTTCCCCAACAACATTGGAGTTACAATTACTATTAACACAAGACTGTTGATTTAGACGTGACTGAATCTGGTTTTGTGGTCATGAAACAGTTACATTTATCTTGATTATAACACAATAGGCTTGTTCGACTTCATGCGGCGCCGCAAAGATCAGCTGCCACCTGAGAAAAGCAATGCATTTTGGTTAGAACATTTGTCCTTTGATCGGCGCTGCGTTCCATTCGGAAGACTTCATATGCCCTAATCCCTTCAAAGTGTTTACCCTCGGGAGTAAGAGCTTCAAAGTAGTGATGGGAAGTTCGGATCATTTTACTGACTCGGACCTTTGAGTCTCGTTCAGCAAAACGAACAAATCTTTTTTCGAGTCATTTCGTTCATTTTAGCAAAATATAATTAAAATGTTACGTGCTACTTCCCAAACACATCTACTACTTATGCAAACGTTGATCACACTACAAACAATACAAACTATAATGCTATAAGAAACAGAAAATATTAATTCATCGTTTACCTGGGTCTTGATTAGCTCACCTCACCTCTTACCTGACAAGCATTCGGGTTTGAATCATTCGTTCGTCACGTGACAGCCCCATAAGCTAAACCAATGCAGTCAGAGCCGGAAAGAGACTTGATTAGTTCACCTACCGAGTCATCGGGTTTGAGTCGTTCGTTCATCATGTGACAGCCTCATACACTAACCTATGCAGTCAGAGCCGGAAAGAGAATTGATTAGTTCACCTGTTTCGAGTCATCGGGTTTGAGTGGTTCGTTCTTTTGTTATTACAATCAATAATACTGATAAGATAATAATCATACTATGAATTCTGCTAAGAACAATATAAAACGCACTAAGGATTAACGAGCTGCTGGATTCATGAATATTAATCACGTTGTCTGCATTGGCTCCAACCGATTTGCTGAAATCAAAACAGGGATGATATTAGGTGAGCGCCAGCCAATGAGATTGTCGTTTGCACGTTAGCTCCGCCTACTACTGGAGAACCCGGCAGTTAAACTGCGTTATTTTGACAGGAAAATACAACAAAGAATAACATTTACATACCATGCAGAATTGACGCACTACATGTAAGACTCTCTCTCTCTCTCTCTGCATGTGAGGAAAAAAAGCAAAGCGACGGCGAGTCGTGCACTTCACACTAGAGCTTACTGTGCGTCAAATACAGGTGCGCTGCGCATTCATTCAGATGAACTGAAAAATAGATCGCTTGACGGAGAGAAAAACTCTGAAGTGCTCAGAATTTTCAGCGAGTGACAATATATCTGTGCTAAACTTATACATGGCCTCCCAGTAAAATCTGATCATTTATTAGCCAGTGGCTAATATTAGACATAATTTAGTCGCCCAGGGTGAAGATTTAGTCGCATATGTGAGTGATTTAACTTACTGGCTATGTGCTAGCACGTTTGTATTTCTTCTTTGCTGCTCTAAATAGTGGTTGCTTGTGTGGCAACACAGCACAACTTCCTGTGTTTGCATTCTGAGCAGCGAAGAAGAATTGATTTCCGATTTGCAGCGTTAAGCAAAGCTAGCACGCATAACTATAGGTCTTGTTTAAAAATGGTATCGGATCGGTACATGGGTTCAAGTACTCGCTGATACCGATGCCAGATTTTTTTGTGGTATCGGTGGAATTTCCGATACTAGTATCGGAATCGGAACAACCCTAGATCTTAGCGCTGCGTTCGACACAATCGACCACAACATTCTTTTGAATAGACTACAAAACTTTGTTGGCATTAGTGGAAGCGCCTTAGCATGGTTCAAATCGTACTTATCTGACCGCCATCAGTTCGTAGCAGTGAATGAAGAGGTATCATATCGATCACAAGTGCAGTATGGAGTACCTCAAGGCTCAGTATTAGGGCCGTTACTTTTCATGCTTTACATGTTACCCTTAGGAGATATTATCAGGAGACATGGTGTTAGCTTTCACTGTTATGCTGATGATACTCAGCTCTATATTTCTTCACGGCCCGGTGAAACGCACCAAATTGAGAAACTAACGGAATGCATAGTTGATATAAAAAACTGGATGACGAGTAATTTTTTACTGCTAAATTCTGAAAAAACAGAGGTGTTAGTTATCGGACCTAAAAACCCCACATGTAACAACCTAGAACATTATCTAACACTTGATGGCTGCTCTGTAAATTCTTCTTCATCAGTCAGGAACCTAGGTGTGCTGTTTGATAGCAATCATTCATTTGAAAGCCATGTTTCTAGCATCTGTAAAACTGCGTTTTTTTCATCTCAAAAGCATATCTAAATTGTGACCTATGCTCTCAACGTCAAATGCAGAAATGTTAGTTCATGCGTTTATGACCTCAAGGCTAGACTACTGTAATGTTTTATTGGGTGGTTGTTCTGTACGCTTGATCAACAAACTACAGTTGGTCCAAAATGCAGCAGCTAGAGTCCTTACTAGAACCAGGAAATATGACCATATTAGCCCGGTTCTGTCAACACTGCACTGGCTCCCTATCAAACATAGGATAGATTTTAAAATCTTGTTAATTACTTATAAAGCCCTGAATGGTTTAGCTCCTCAGTACTTGAGCAAGCTCTTATCGCATTATAGTCCTCCACGTCCGCTGCGTTCTCAAAACTCTGGCCGTTTGATAATACCTAGAATATCAAAATCGACTGTGGGCGGCAGATCCTTTTCCTATTTAGCACCCAAACTCTGGAACAATCTACCTAACACTGTTCGGGAGGCAGACACACTCTGTCAGTTTAAATCTAGATTAAAGACCCATCTCTTTATCCTGGCGTACACATAACACACTAATATGCTTCTATTATTCAAATCCGTTAAAGGATTGTTAGGCTGCATTAATTAGATCAACCGGAACCGGGAACACTCCCCATAACACACGATGTACTCGTTACATCGTAAGTAGACTGGCATCTACGCTAATATTTGTCTGTTTCTTTCCTATTCTGTTTCTCAGTCCGTATCCGATCAGATGGTGGATCAGCACCAAGAGATGATGTCTACAGCCCTGATCGTCAGTGGAGACCAGGACACCCAGATGACCCCCAGAGACATATCCTCAGCGAAAACCACGATTAAAATACAATAAAACTAAAAAAATATAACAAAATAACTAAAAATATAATAAAATACCTAACTACATAATACTACTATTGTTAGAAATGGCAACAAAATTAAAATAGAAATATAAACTTTTGAACTGCGGGTTTCGTCTGGTCAGAGGAGAACTGGCCCCCCGACCGAGCTTGGTTTCTCCCAAAGTTTTTTTCTCCATTCTGTCACAGAGGGAGTTTTGGTTCCTTGCCGCTGTCGCCTCTGGCTTGCTCAGTTGGGGACACTTAATTTCTAGCGATTATCGCCGATTTGATTGCACAGATACTATTTAAACTAAACTGAGCTAGACAATGACATCTCTGAATTAAATAATGAAATGCCTTTAACTGAAAATTGAGTGTTTAATCTTATCATTATATTTTACTGACACTCTGTCCTCCAATTTGATACTGTTAAGTGCTTTGACACAATCTGTATTGTTAAAAGTGCTATATAAATAAAGATGACTTGACTTGACTACTGTACAATAGTTTGGGGTGGATCATTTTATCAGTTGTTTATTATTCATACAACAATGTATTACTGTTATAGTTTTTATTAATAACCATTGCTAGCTGATAACTTTGTCTAGTGCTCTTATGAATATTTATAACATGATTTGTGAACATTAAACTACTATACTGAATGATATAGCATAGACTTCTTCATGGCGCTAGTGTTTGCATATTTCATTTCATTTCAATTCATTATATAACCTGTTGTACAGATATGTGTAGTGTTAAATACAGTTTTGACATTGTCGATAATGTTTCTGACAGATAATATCATGATATTCCTTTACCGAATGTCGTATCCTGTCAGCAATAACCTGTCCATAGGCTTTGAACATTTCACATGAAATTCTGTCAGTGCGGGAGCTGTAGAATGCGCGACGTAAGGCGCTCAAGAAGAATAAAGCTGTGGTATATCTCTGGTCATTTTAGTAACTAATTTAATGTTTAGATTTTTTGATGATCAAGGGGCACAAGAAGAATCTGGAGGGGCACAAGGAATGCCCCCCCAGCCCCCAGCCCCCCTTAGACCTGGCCCTGTCGTCAGATCAGCTCCAAAAAACTGTTCCAATTATACATTTTCACAGCAATGAGAAGCGTGATACGTGGACATGTGTGCGGTTGCCATACTGTATTAAAGCTTTAATCAGAATAAAACCGTATATTAAAAGCTAACATACGCAGTAGCATAATAACAGCTTATCTAAAAGTATGAGACAAACAAACAAACAAACATACCAAACAAACAAACAAACATACATTAAGAGCCGTGCTTGCACAGGTTCTGCGCGATCCTCTTCACTAATATCCTCTGTGTCTCAATCGGGCTCAAATTGATAAGCAATAATAGACGACACCATTGTTTACAATACAACCGGAGCACATTCGCTGAGCTGAGGGGCGGGACATTTAGACGCACGCTCGGCGGTTTAGTGAATCACAACACACTGAGCCAGGTAACCAATCAGAGCCCATCACGTATTTCTGAGGGAGGGGCTTCATAAAAACAGGAAATATTCGAGGCGTTTGTCAGAGAAGGGACAGAGTTGTGTGGAATAAAGGTAAATTATATGGAAAATAATGCGTTTTTAAAAAAACGGATTAGGATTTACAAACAGAGGCAAAGGGATCTGCTGTATATATCCCTATAGACATCATGTGGGAGTAAACAAAAGAACATCAGACAGCTTAAGTGTGTATACATTCGAGTTATATGCTATATTAATAGCATTAGAATGGATTGAACAATCCAGATGGAACAACGTTGTAATAGGCTATGTAGTGATTCTGCATCTGCCCTCATGAGTATAAAGTCTGGTATAACTAGAAACCATCAGGAATTACTTTATGAGATTGTATTTACAAACTCAAGAATAAGCAGGCAGGGGTTAAAATATCACATGTGGGTGCCAGCGCATGTGGGCATCCAGGGAAATGAGAAAGTAGACAGACTGGCAAAAGAAGCAACAACAACAACAACAACAAAAAAGAACATGTTGACAAAATTTAATAATCAAAAACAGAAGGGAAAAGTTTAGTGTGGAAAAAGATAATGCAAAAATGGCAGCTGCATGCAGTGGGATAGTGAAATCAAAGGGATCTGTGCACGATACAAAATATGATAGGTATGGAAATTAAAAAGGGAAATAAAAGGAAGGAACAAGTTATAATAAATAGACTGAGGATTGGACATTGCAAGCTAAACAAAACTCTTCATGTTATAGGAAAACATCTGATAGGACTGTGATGAATGTCAGGAGAAGGAAACAATTAAGCGCATCTTTATATCATGTAAGAAATATATACAAGAAAGGCAAGAGTTCAAGAATCAGCTAGGCCTATGGGAAATAGGTATAGTAGAGTATAATGTTAAAAATATAGTAACGTATGGAAATAATGACCAAGGACGGAGATATTTGTTTAATTTTCTAAGGAGGACTGGACTGGAAGGACGAATTTAATTAAGATATAGTAAGTCAAAGTGAGACAGCAGATGGTAGTAATGCAACACTATGGATGCCAAACTGCCGTAAAACTCCAACGAAGAAGAAGACGGTGCGAGTTCATTCATCACCAGAGAGTGGCGGTAACGCGCTGCTGCGCTGCTGATCTCCGCAGCGTAGAAGAAGACGAGCAGGAGAAGCAGTACAGCACACGCGTTTACAGTCAACTGGGGAAAACGCTGTTTATTTAAAAGTACACAATGAAAACAGAAAAACAACTCAAACAACAGAAGAACGAGAAACAATTCAGGTAATCAGTGGCTTAAAACGTCTTCAATAACGGTGTTTCTGAGATTTGTGGCTATGTCTGGAAATCATGTCAAGTGGTAAACATTAATAAAATGAGGGAAACTAACGAGCAGAATCCAGAATTATTATAACCATATACGTCGTATGGCTTGACAAAAATGGCTTTTTTTTCGGTTATTCCTAGAGATGTGATGCTTTTATTAAACTCCACAGGAACCTGAAAATGCCACCTTCAGTGTATTCATAGACATAAGTGACTGTAAAAGTCATGGAAATGTATTTTGGTTGGGGTGTTATTGAATTGTTCCGAATCTATATGTTGTTTATACTTTATTCTGTTTTTTAAAGAAACGAATTGTAGTTTTTCTTATTCATTTACAGAAAAGTTTATAGTTAATTTAATTTTTATCTTGGCTCAGTCCTCAGCGTCCTTGTGGAAAACCATTTTGTTCCTTCACAGTTGCACTATTTAGAAAACATTGCTTTTGTTTACTAAATTGATTGAGGTTGATATTTAATTGTAAAGTTTCTTGTCTTTTAGTAGTAAAAAGAAGTCAAAGAAAAATGCGGACCCTGCATCAGATGATCACCTCCAGCAGATTCCTCATCGATTGCGTGAAATCATGAAGAGTCAAGAGAGGATGAAACAGGGCTCCCAAAAGAGGAAAAAAGGTGCTGCCAGTCTTACACAATTTATTAAAATTATGTTAAATGTAAGGGTGAGATAAGTGTTGCGGTTTGCACTGCACAATAAAAGCAGACCCATATACTTGCATGAAAAATGATTTTTAATATTAATGATGTTTTCATATTTAATATTCTAGTTCACTTATAAAAGTTAATTTTGAATAAAAAAGAAGTAAATCAAAGTAAGTCTCTACAGTACTTAGTAAAATAGTTATTAAATCTTTGAACAGTGGTAATGGTGTTATTGATAATGAAAGTGTTAACAATATTATGTCAATATTAATTATTGTCATTATGCCTGGAGAGCCAGTAGTGATTTTTTTGAAGCAGTGTTTTAACATGATCTGACCTTTCACACTCATAAGATATTTATTTTTGTCAACGCACATTATTGTTACCATTTATTATTGAGGGGAGTGTAGTCATAATAGGATTCTGTTAAAACTATTAAATGCAGTTAGTTAATAAAAATTGAGGTGCATCATGTGGGCTGCATGCTGTCCGGGTTTTGTCTGCAGACAAGCTAGTGACCCACAAAAACTGCACAATGACACGGCCAGTGGCAAGGACACCGGAGGAGGGGACATCTTGCTGTATGTTCATATATGTTTCTTATTTTAGCCTCCAAGCCAAAGATGCTCTCAGGAGATATTCCTATCCCACACTTCCGCAGAAAGCGACAGGAGTCAGAGAGGGCTTATGTGCAGCGCATGACCGAAGAGAGTGAGCACGTCCTCTTCCTCACAAACAATCAGGTAGAGCGACATCCAGAGGTCAAGCCAAAGAAAGAAGAGGAGACACGGGAAAAGAAATCTAAAAAGAAAAATAGGTTAGTTCAACATAGGGTTTTTATCGTTAACTAATATTAAACCATTACATTTTTTTTCTTGAAATAAGTTATTTAAATGCTATTTTTTTTTTTTCAATATATATACATATTTGTTTTATGTCAGCTAGAGGCTAAAGCAAAATGTCTCCTTTAAAAAAAAGGATAAAAATAACAATGATAAAAACATACAAAATATAAAAATTAGATCTGATTCAAAATAATAACCAAACTATAAAAATACATCAATGATACAAAACAACACTGGTACGATATGCATTAATGTTCATGATTCATAGCTAATCAAATTAGTTGTTGTCATTTAATCAGTTAAGCCTATCGATGTTTGAGTAATCAATTTCAGGACAAATGCACGCAGTAATTATGCAAGTTTTTCTATAAATAAAGACTGTATTAATTTCTAATGCTGCATTAGTGTGTTAAAGTATCTTTGTCATTGTTTTAGGCTTCATAAAGGGAAACTTCTGCAACAGAAAAAGAAGCTAAACCAGCAAGAGGAACGTGAGGAGGAGGAGATGTTTAAAGGCATGCATTACTTTTGTGAGCTTTACCCTGTAAAAATTAAACTTCAGATTACAAAACATATTCATATTCCATCATTTCCGTTTCTCTTAGATGAGGTACCGTTTGGAGAGGTTGCCATGGCGCCTCCAACACTGAGTGTTAAACCAAAGAAAGCCATAGTCAAACCCCAGGTAACTTGTTTACGTGCCTCTACACCTTTTTGAGATGCTAATTAATGGTGTTTTTTCATTATTATCATCCTGATCTTTCCTCCAGGGGGCAACCAAAGGTCTTCTCCTGACCTCCCTCCTGGGACACAGTCCTATGTCGGACAACAAACCCTCTATGGCGAGGAAGAGGATAATGGAGGAAGAGCGGGAGAGAGTGGTACAGCTGTACAGACAGATGAAGAAGAAGCAGATAGACAAACATGAGCAGGACAGGGCTGCCATGTCCTCCACATGATGCTCAGCTGTTTGTACTATATAGTATTGTATTATATCTCAATGTATAATTAATTTTTCTATACATTTCTGCTACATCTTCTGGTCAACAATACCATATTGATGGATTTTGTGATTAAATATTTAAGTGGATGTAGCAGGACTGTGTTAAAGGCAAAAAATAAATGTTCACACTTTTTTATAATGCACAGTGTGTTCACATGTATTTTGTCCTGTAATATTCAGAATGTCAATTCTAAATATTTACGTTTTAAAAAGTAAGGTATTACAATATGAATTTAGGCATTTTATTCTCATCCTGCACTTTTTGTGCAATGAAATTATATACGATATTACTTCTTTAAAGCAGGTGATCATCAATTGTCAATTGGAGGATGATAAATTGAAAAAAGAAGTAAATATTCCATAGACTTACATTTTATATATATAGTGCACAGCGTAAATGAGTACACCCCCTCTAAAACTTAACAAATTCAGCAATTACTCTTTACTTAAATGACATGTGTGGGTTCTTTGGAGATAAACTGTTTCAACAAGCCTGCTTGATCAATTATCAAAGAAGAATGTCAAAATTATTCAGCAAAATAAGATTTTCTTATCAAAGTGATGATGTTGTGTTGTAAAAATGAGTACGCCCTCCTGAAAGTTACTAAATTGAAAAAATGTGTATAGGTTTAAGGCTATTTTTGAACAACAGGTAAGTATATTGAACCAAAATTTTTAAAGACAAGTAATTTCCTGACAATTAAAAGTGTTATATAGCCCACTGCATAATACTCGGGCTTCATGCTGGCAGCAGTGGAACCACTTGGGAGAGAACTGCCAGGTGACATTTCTTAGCATAAAAGAGGACAGTGGTACCAGAGGAATACCAAATTATTGTTTAAAGTGTGAAAATGTAGCAGAAGTAGCATTGACATTCAAAAACAATGGACTTGTGTCAAGGCTCCTGAAATAATCAGGTCTTCACTTTAAGTTTTCATTTAGTGATGAGTGAATTTTTGCTAGAAAAAGAGCAGGAGAAATGACATGCAAGTGTCTCAGAGCCGGCAAAAGCAATGAAAAAAGTGACACTTTTTCTCACAGAGTATGACGCAGCTTGCAGAAGTGACATGCATGGTTGTAGTCACCACTAGAATTAGCCAAAGCAAAATAAACTCATTTAACCTCTTCCAAGGCCCATATTAACAAAACTTTTGGGAATCCGTACTCTGGTCTCAAGAGACCAAGTCAGTCATTCAGGATCCAAAAGCATCCAAAATGTTGTGGTGTTGCTAGAGGAGGAATACAATGAGAAGTGCTTGGCACCCACAGTGACGTTCAGTAGTAGTAAAGCTCTTATATATGGATGAGTGAGTGCTGAAGGTGTGAGGGAGTTGTGCTTTATCAACGTTGTCATGAACTCACACACCACTGTATGAATACAAAAACTTGAAACAACATGCTACCCTCCCCTCATTCCCTGCATTATTGGGCATTTTTTCAGCATGACAATGAAGATTTTCATTCTTCCAAGGTGAAAATCCTTCAGTGGACATGTATTTCACCCAGTCTTAACCCTCTTGAGCAGCTGTGGGGGATTCTGTAGACAAGCGGAGCAAAACTCCCCATTAAAGACCAGAGCATTCAAGGAGGTCGTCCTCCAGGAGTTAAACAGGACAGATGTGAAAATTTGTCATGTACTTGTACACTCAGTGCCAAGAAGAGTCAGAGCAGTATACTTAAAAGTTCTGGAGGATATAGTAAGTACTACAATATTATACATTTGCTGAATTAAATCTAGGGTGTACTCATTTCTGCAGTCCTTCATTTAAACAAAATTGGCTTATTTACTTATCTTACAGAAAATATTGGCCTATATTTTGTTGTTTTCATTAAGTATGTTTAATACATTTCAATTTTGCCATCTTTCCATTAATTATATTAGTAATCGTTAAGAAAATACATATTTTATATTTATTCAGAGGGGGTGTACTCATTTATGCTGTGCACTGTGTATATATATATATATATATATATGTGTGTGTGTGTGTGTGTGTGTGTGTAACTATATAACAGTATTAATAATCATAAATCATAAATATGTACTTTTATTATTAAACTATTTGCATCTATTTTAGTACTTGCTTTTAGATGCTTTTATTTACCTGTCATGTTTTTCTATTTCACTTTACTTGTATCAAGTGGTTATCTCGCGTAGAATGGCATTTGTGTTTTAAGATGTTACTAAATAGATATCTTCTGTGCAATTCAACATTGTGCAACAACGTGCAATAATATTCATCTTCCAGTGTGCAATAGCAATAGCCCCCATGTGTAGACAGCATCCCACTCCAGACGCCCACTTCAGTTCAAACATGCGGCCCAGTGCTACAGATCGATATCATGTAACATTGAAAGAGGAGAAACTCACAATCAAAGCGGTCGTCATGGCAACGGCCCAGCCGGATTCCACCAATCAATGGGCTTCATGAGGCTGAGAGATGCTCAGCGATGTGCCAGCGTCCTACATAAAGAGTGTGGGACAGGGAGACTGGGCAGCACATACAGAGAGAGAGGCTGGAGTGAAAAAAGGCAGGGAAGGAAGACATTAACACAGGACGAGAGATGGTGAACTCCGGAGGAAGCATTCCTGCTGTGGTCATGCTGTGGTCCAACCTTTGTGTTGCACTTTGTGTAGGAGGTAAGACCATTGATTTTAATAGCCATGTATTTTTATATTTTTCCGCTCATGTTTTTATTATTTTCCATTTTTATTCCAAAAGCCATTATTTATATGATTAGAGCAAAGATTAGGACTTTATTCTGTCATTTTCTGTACAGTAGTTGCATAGTGTGCACAAAAGCATAATGATATATCTAATATGGATTACAAACATGATTTATGTAACAAAAAGCTTCTAAATGTCTGAAAAGTATCTCTTTATATAGACATACTGTTGCACAGCTCAATTGCATTTATAAGTGAAGTCACCATCTTTACAGGAAATGCAGTAGTTTTCAAATGAGTGAACTGATCAAACTGTCAGGCGTGAGTGAATGAGTCACATGACTTGAAGAGCAGCGAGCAGCAGTCGGAGCCTTTCATTAAGGTCTTGCTTGTGATTTTGTATTCAGACTTTTTCCTCCTTTTCTCAGCCACACTTAAAGTGCTTTTGGAAGCCGAAATGCAATATAATTGCTCTAACGCTTAATTTTATATGAGTCTGATTACTTGGAAAAAGGAACATTTTCAGTTTCAACTACACAGACGACATACAAGCAAGAATGGCTACAATTATTTGAAAGATTATGCTCATGCTCATTATTTAATATCTGATAAAATATGCAGTGCAAATGCATGCAAGAACATCTAAACTCCTCATAATATGCATTGTTCTTGTTTTTGAATGTGCAAAAATGGTTTGTTACTCTTCTGAAGTTGTGAGATATTTAAAAAGCCCTCTTTCTTCATCCGTTCTGCTCTCAAATGTCCCTTTTCTGTCCTGCAGCTGCGTTGAAGTCAGATGTGGTGTTGGAGAACAGCGCTACCACACTGAACCATTCAATGGCGCTTGTGCAGCGCATGGAGGCCCTGCTGACCCAGGGAAACGGCAGCGACGTGATCCTGCGCGTTCAGACCTTAAACACGGATGAGGTGAAGGTCATCCAGGTTCACTCGCTGGTGTTGACTCTACAGAGCGACGTGTTTGATGAGCTCCTACAGACCAGAAACTCCACTGCGATGATCCTCAGAGAGACTCCAGACTGTGCCGCAGTCTTTGATAAGTTCATTAGGTGAGTGATTCATTACTAATTGGGCATTTAGCAAATTTTTATCTAATAATTTTTATTAATAAGAAGACTTATTACAAGCACAACCCCAATGGAGCAACATAGGGTTGAGGTGATTGTTCATGCATTACCCTTGAACCTACAACCTTACAGTTATCAACCTAAATCAATAATCAATAAACCATAACACTCCACTAACAGGGAGCAACCAACTGGGGTTTCTAGGAAAAAGTCTATGATGTAATCGTTTTCCCTCGTAATGATCTCATTCTGTTGGATTCACTTCCTCTTGTTGAGTTGTACTGTGAAGAGCAGAGCAAAAGATTAAATGTTATATTTTAATTTTAAATTGTAGATTGTCAACAAAGATTTTTTTATTTTATATTTTTGCATTTTTTTATATTCTTTTTTTATTTATTTTATTTTATATTAGTTTTTATTTTTTCATTTTATATTGTAGGTTTTCAACAAAATACATTTATTATATTTATATATCCTATTTCTATTTTACATTGTAGATTTTTTTATTGTTTTTTATTTAGTTTTTTATGTTATATTGTAGATTTTCAACAAAATGCTTTGATGTTATTTAAAAAATCCAATTTTTTTTTTGTTTTGTTTTTAAATTATTTTTTATTCTATTTTATATTGTAGATTTAACAAACCTTACGTGGAGGGAAATTTTAAACCAAGTATTTAAGCATTACATTCCACTACTATACTATAGTACTCAATATTATTTTATTTATATATCCTATTTTTGTAATTTTGTATTTTGTAGCTTTTCAACAAAATGCTTTTATTTTGTTTATATATTCTGTTGTTTTTATTTTTATTTATTTATTTTATATTGCAAATTATTAACAATCACATTTGGGAGTTTTTAAACATTACTTTCCAATACTTTAGTTTATTAGTGAATATTATGACAAAAGTAGGAATAAAACTATTGCAATCAAAGTACACTGGACATGGTGATAGTTCACAAATATCCTCATGTTTTAACCTACAGCTAGATCTCACATTTTGTCAGATAAATAAATTGACGATGAAGAGAGAAAAACACTGTTAGTGCACCATTTAGTGTAGCATTCAATTGTGTTACGTTATCATTCTACACAGGCGATGGAGGTAAAGCTTCAGGGAAATCAAAGTTATCCAAGGTAAAACATTAATGGTAAGGTTGATTTTTCCAACCCGACCTCTTTCCCTGCAGGTACTTATACTGTGGTGACATAACAGTGCGTCTGAACCAGGCCATTCCTCTACACAAGCTCGCCAGCAAGTACCACGTGTGGGACCTCCAGCAGGGCCTCACCCAGTACATGACCCAGCACCTGTCCAGCGACTCGCCCACGGGTCACGTGGTGAGCTGGTACCAATACGCCACGCAGATCGGGGACGTGACCCTGCAGAACAACTGCCTGCAGTACCTGTCCTGGAACCTGTCGTCGGTTCTACAGAGCGCCGAATGGAGCTCCGTGAGCGAAGAACTGCTGCTTACTTTGCTGCAGCGTTCAGACCTGGTTCTGCAGAGTGAACTGGAGCTGTATGAAGCTCTGGAGGCCTGGATCAACCAGAACCAGCCTTCAAGTGAGACGGCCGAGAGTGCGCTCAAAGCAATACGTTATGCCATGATATCACCTCAACACTTGTTCCACCTGCAGAAGAAGTCGTCTGTGATGTTGAAGTATTACGAATCGGTCCGCGATCTGCTCTTCTTAGCCTTCCAGTTCCACGCAGCCTCACCCGTCCAGCTCGCAAAGTACTTCGACGTAAACTGCAGCCTCTTTATGCCTCGTAACTATCTGTCGGCAGCATGGGGCTCTCCGTGGGTCATCAACAACCCAACGCGGGATGACCGCAGCTTTAGTTTTCAGACTCAACTCGGACCGAGCGGCTACGACGCTAGCAAACGTGTGACCTGGAACGCTCTTTTCTCTCCCCGCTGGCTTCCTCTAAGTGTGCGATCCGCTTATCCGGAGCAGGGGTCCCTGCAGCCCACTCGTACCGATGGAGGGCGCCCGCGGATCATCGTCACACCGGCCACCTCCAGCCCGGACTTTGCTGGCGTCAGCTTTCAAAAGACTGTCATCGTTTCGGCCCGGAAGCAGGGCAAGGTGGTGGTCCGTCATGTCTACAACTTCCACCAGAGTACGGAAGAGGCGGGAGACTTCCTGCTGGAAGCGGACCTGCAGCGTAGAGCATCTGAGTACCTCATTGACAGCTCGCTCTACCTGCAGATTATTGTGAAGCCCCTCTATCACAGCCTCATAGTAGCGAAAAAGTAAAAGTCTAGCTCCTCTACCAGTGGTTTCTGGTGCCCAATAGCTTTGAAAGCAAGTTTTACATGCACATATTTACATGAATGGATTTGGCAGATGCTAAATTGCATAGATTTTTCTGTTGCAATCTGGTGTGCAACACCCATTTTTCATCATTCAGTAAATTCCCAATGGATAAAATCAAAGTCCACCCTTCTCATTCTCATGTAGTATCCTGTTTCACTTTGGAAATAGGATATTGCAGAGGTAAAATGGGTTGTGAATGGTTACTTTAGTAACCTTTTTATACCATGATGCATGAAACCTCACCCTAATCTATTTGTACTTGGAAATCACTATAGTCACATTTGTAATACTGCCATGTTTGACTTACGGTGAGCATGCTGATTGCTTTCATAAAATAAAATAAAATTGTTCTTTGATTAATGCATTTGCACACATTGTTTTATGTAATATTCTGAATTTATCTTTTGCTCACTTGTGTTGCAATTCATGTTAATTTTCATTAAAATTTTCATTAAAATCACAATTTATGAACCCACAAATTACTGTGTCTATTCATTACCGAGACTAAGGTTATATTTTGTGCATTGGTTATACTTAAGTACTTTTTTTTCCTATCCTTTTTTTTTTTTTTTTTTTTTTACAGAGGTTTTGTTCATATCACATTCACCTTAGTTATATAACACTTCTGATTTTTTTTTCTGGCTGTTGACAACATTCTCTGATTTATGGGAGGAAAAAAAGAGATTTTTTTTTTCTCAACCATATTCACATTTAGTGTCTTAAAAACTAAATCAAGAGGTTGTTAGAGACTGAATCCCAAGAAACTGGAACCAGTGAGAGTCACAAATTGAAACTTCATCTGTTCTCTCAATGCCCCCTGGTGGTCAAAAAGTGCTACATCCTTTCGAGCCATTGAGCTATTAGAATTAAGAGAGTGGTTTAAAGGCTGGTCGCTGGTATGCAGACGCTGACTTCAGTGTTGACAGGTTTCATGATGCCATTTGGCTGAAGTAAAGCTATCAGAAGATAACTATTAGAAAGCCAACTGGAGCACAGCAGTGCGAACGCAGCATTTAGGTGCAGCTGCTGCAGTGATTATGGATGCTGGGCAGGTGCATGTTGGGAAAAGAAACATGATGCTCAGGCTACAGTATGTTTGGAATAGAATCTTACTGCAGCATATATACACTGTATACTACAGACTATAGAAGAAAGTTTAAACAGCACATTGAAAGATGCAATTGTATAAATGCATAGGTCAAATTAGTGTGATAATATCATAACTTTTGGCAATCTGATCAATTAGTAAAGAAAGAGATGTTTAAAATCATGCTTAATATTTTTTTTGGTTTAGCTATCACACTGGTTGGGTCAAGTGCACTTCATTGTGGATACATTACACACAGAGCGCTCTGTTGAATAATAGAAATTTTGGTAAATGTATTAGGTAAACCAAAATGTCCAAGCTGCATTGTTTTAGTATTGTGATAGTCAACACTTGGTTCAGTGTGGCTAGAGGTCATTAATGGAAACAGCTTTATGTAATCAGTGTTGGAGGGAATGTGTTAGCTGTCAATACTGCTCACTCAGGAAATGTCAGACTGTGGAGATTCCAACAGAGACAATAATACAGTCTCTGGAAAAGAAACCCGCCTCTTCATATTGTGTTATGACAGGCTATTTTAATCTTTATAATTCATAAGTTCATTTCTGTAGGCCTATGTCATGGAACTATTCACAGTCTGTGCAAGAATGCCATTTCAATTTAGACCAATTCTGCTTTATTTTTATATTGAACTCTTTAAACAATTTTTTTTTCTTCATAAAGCAGCTTTACAGGAGATCATGGACCAAATAGATAACCACCAATCATATAAACATTTGACAAATTCTTGCTATAATATTGACTATAATAGGCCTATATATAAATTTACATATGTATATTATATAGGCTATTTCAGATTATTATTAAAACAAACAAAAACATAGAAAGTTTGGACAGAAATAGAGTAATTTCGAGGTTTATCCACAAATATTATAGGCTACAAAAATACAATAAAATCAATCAATCAAGGTGTCATTTTCATGAAGTAAATCTTTATTACTGGTAATAAAACTAAAAAGATCCCGTGTCTCTGTCTCGGACATGCTCAACATTCACTTCAAAACGCTGTCGTTAAAAAGAATGTCCCTTTATGCTTTCCGTAGGTGCTAATCAGTGTTTAGAAGTTAGCAGACTACTTAAACTCTTCTATATAAACATGTATTTTCTGGATTTTCATGCGACATGGCATCGTGTTGTGAGTTTTACAGGAACTTTAAGTGTTTCGAGCTCTTAAAAAGTGCAACCGTTTATTCCGCTTGAGTGAGAAATATTTTGGTGCTTATATTATATATTATATTATTATCTCAATGGACCGCAAAGTGAACCTAGTCATTCTTCATTATGCCTGATTCATCGAGCATGCATCTCTCAAAGATGACTCGATATTAAAACCGCAATCACACCGCCTATTACATTTACCATCCCACAGCGCCGTGTCACCAAAGTCCCTACAGTCTTTGATGTCATTCAGCTCACTCAACACTTTTGTTTGCGGACTCACTGCAAACAAAAATCAGATACCTGATCGATTCGAATTCAAGAGTGAGAAACATATTGATGCAAATTCTTCAACTCGTTTGGCTTGAACCGAAAACCATTGACTCTACTTCACCATGCATCATAGATTCCCCTGCGGAACATGCTAGAGGGATAATCCTAATCTCACAAACGGACTTCCTTCATCAAAAATAACATTAGAGATTAAACTGTAGAGAACACACTTGAATTGATAACGTTCACTGCAACAGCTGGTATATATTACTTCCTAAACTTAAATTTGTAGCTCGGATTATTAAGGATTTGAACTCGTTTTAAAGGTGAGAGTGACTTTCCTCCTGGACTGCTGCCGTAATACAGTAAGTATTTGTGCACATAAACACCTATTTATATATATATTTTGATTGTTCATTAAGCATCTGATACCCAGGGAAGTAATTTAACTGATTTTCCCCCCTCCCTAGTAAAGAGGACATGTCATTGGACAATGTGGAAAATTCCCTCAGGGTTAAGTCAGACTTTCAGCAGAACAAAATCCAATCCTCTCATTGTATCTCCTGTGTCCAATCAATTCTCTGTACACAAACTAGGGCCATGGATTCAAATTAGCCCAGCCAGACAATCTTTGTCTGGATGATCTCAATGACAACTATTTACAGTCTGAAAATGAATGAATTGCTTCTGTTTAAATGTACAGTAGGTTCTGAATGTGTATGTGATGTCATACCTTGGAATGTTATCTATTAGGATTACATAACTTGTGATTGAAATACAGTTATCTCAGTAAAATATACAAATAGGCTGCAGACCTAATTAAAACGACAAAATATTTTGATGTCAAACATTTTAAAATATGGACTTGGAAAAAATTAGATATTGGTTCCCTAATTTTTCGGGTTTTTAAAACCTTTCAGCAATTCAAGTCATTATTGATTTTGGTTGTAACACATTGTCATACAAAACAAAATAGTAGTTTTAACCTTTTATCAACATTTATCTTTCAGCAGCAGATAAGTAACTTTCATGTCTTCAGTCACTGAAGCTCTATTGCACATCGAAAGCACATATACTGCTATGAACACGACATTCTTTACATATTATTCAAAGATTTGCTTCATACAGTGTATATATTTACAACTCTTTGACTGTTTATGTTGCATGAATGCCAGATTTCATCCAAACCCTGAGATGTTACGTGTATTTTTGACAGATCACAGAACATGCAGTACATTCACTGAGGAGTTTTGCGGTACGTTCACTACGTGAAAACATTTAGTGTCCTAGATTAGCATTAACACTTACTCTCATTAAAAATGTATGGCTAATCTTCAATACTGATATTATAATGGAATAACCAACACAAGTCAATTATGTACTGTATATAAGCATTATTTTCTTTTATACAGAATAGCGTTTATAGAAAGAGGAGAGAAATGCCATGTTGTTAAGAGACCAGCTCATTAACAGGTTTTCAAACCATCTGTGAACATACAGTACTTCACATGGGCATATACCGCCACCAAAAAAATACCTGTTTTCAGTCACAACCACATGTAAAATATGGAGGCTAGTTTTCTAAACTTGTGTTTCATTCATTTATTTTAAATTATGACATGACTGCAGTGAGTTTTAAATGTTCAAAATGTCCCCTATTGTAGATTTAATGGCATAGACCAGACCAAAAGGAAACATATGGTTATCATCTTCACTATCCTTCATTGTACCACTTCTGCTTTAAAAGACATGATTTCATCATGACACTGGATTTTGCACAAGGTATTATCATGAATGTGCTGCTAGTAGCCTGTGTGCAGGGACAATCGGACAAAACTGTCTGTCCTGCAAAATCATTGGGATCTGTTAAATTATAGCTCCGCTCCAAAACCAGTGAGCTACATATAGACATTATCAAAGACTGGCTTCAGTGAAAGCTGTTCCAAAAGTATGTAGGTAACCTTCTTTATCTTTGCCAAATGTATGCTTAATGGAGAAAGTAATCCCAGAATGCATTGTGACAAGCTCAGTGGAAAAAAAAAAATTAAAAATGCATCCAAGATGGTGGACAGAAAACTAGCTCTACCCAATTAGAATAGACTGTTTCTACTTCACTATGTGAATACAATATATGTTTTAAAAATCATCTCAAAATATTAAACGTTTGATGTCCTCTGACTGGATGGTATCAAAGTTTGAAGCCAAAAAAACCTATCAGCTATTAGGCTACATGACAGTCTGTGAACATCATATATGCCATTTTCTTTGAAATATGTCAACTTTGAATGAATGCCCAAGATCTACCAACTCTGACATTAGACACCTAGCATCAACCCTTCCAGATTGTAAATCGGGCAAAAAATCTGTGCAAAATTTGTGTGGTGTAATCTAACCTCGGTTTGAAGCAGATCTTATATTATCTACAACATGTGCTATTCTTGTGCATATTATAAATTGATTACGTATAGACAGTTAGATCAGATTTGAAAGTTAATGTTTGTTGATCTGTCTTCTTGGATAACAAGCGTAAGTAAAAGTTACAAGACATCTGCAACCCAAACTTGTGTTCCTCTTAAACCACTGGCAAAATTTTGCTCTCAAAACAGCAGCAAAAAAGCATTTTCTTATGCTATACACCATATAGTCACCATATACCATGCATCTTTTCTTTTTTTAAAGCGGTCATAACTCAGGTTGTTGTCTTAAAGGTTTGAGTTGTAGCGGTAAAGTATCCTGACTGGAAGCTGTGCTTTTGACATCATCAGTATTGGATCCTTCCAAGGCCACACTGTCCCTTTTGATGTTCCTCTGGTCTTCTTCATCATCATCATCATCATCATCATCCTCAGTTTCCTCTTTATCCATGAAGGCTACTTCGTTCTCGTAACAAAAAGAGTTGGAGCTAGACCTGATGTACTTATTTTCGGCCAAATCTCGAGCGCTACATTGAGGTGTGCTGGGAACCTCGTAGGTGTTCTCAAAGCGTGAGTAGTCCACCTTATAATGGTTTTTCTCCTCAAAAAGGACCGTCTCAAAGCGATGGCCCCACAGGATTTCGCTCGTCACATAAGAGCTGCGACACTGAGTGGTCATGGCTGTAGCTTCCACCATGCCCTCCAAAATCACCACTATCTCCAGCTCCGAACTTTCCAGTTCCTGTTTGCTCATGTCATACAAAGGACTGTCCTCATCAATCTCATGCACAATGGTGATGGGAGACACTAGAAATATACGGTCAATACCAGTGTCGAATCCGACATCAACATCTAACTGATCCAGCGGGATGAACTCGCCTTCAGCCGTGGTGCGGGATTTGAGCAGCTGGGCGCGAACGTGAGCTTCCACCAGGTGGCTCTTACGGAGGTTCCCGACTCTCCACATTAGACACAGTTTACTGTCTCTCATGGCTATTGTGGCATAGTGACTGAACACAAGGGTTTCGTTTCTTTTCTTAGGCTTGGCCATCTTAGCCATGACTGCACCAATGATGAAGGCATCAATGATGCATCCCAAGATGCTCTGGAAAACCACCATGAAGACAGCAAAGGGGCAGTCCTCTGTTACATATCGGTAGCCATAACCAATAGTTGTTTGCGTCTCCACAGAAAACAGGAAGGCTGCCGTGAAGCTGTCAACGTTCGAAATGCATATCTGCTCTTGATTCTCTGAGTCACCGGATGAAAGTGCAACGAACCAGAATATAAGTCCGAAGAGAAGCCAGGACAAAAGGAAGGAGAGGCAGAAGAGGACCATCATCCATCTCCAGCGAATGTCAACGCATGTCGTGAAGATGTCAGCCAGGTAGCGTTGACCTTTTTCACTCATGTTGATGAACTGCACGTTGCAGTGTCCGTCCTTGCTGACGAAGCGGGTTTGAGCTTGCTGCTGCGTGTGCACTTTGCCGCCGACATTTCCATTGCCGAAGCCATTTTGCATAGCGATGGGGGACAGCTTCATCCCGCCTTCCTCAGAGGAAACTATGCTGTACCGGTGTGTTCTCACACTTCCCATTACTGCTGTAGGAGAGGGTTGAGACTCGTCTGCTTTGGAAAACAGTCTGAGTTTCTGGAGGACACGTTGGAGAAACACTTTCGACCTCTCACATGCACCACCACACAAACAAAAATCTGTATTTCCTTGGAATCAAGCAAGTGTTGAGATGACCGCTCCAAAGAAATGTTTTCGCTGGGGCTACGAAGATCTCTCCTCTTCCATGGGATGATTGGACCTCATTGGCAAAGCTGGGCTGTAGAAGTAACACATAGACAAAGTAAGAGATCTGAAGAAATGAGAAGCCAAGTTGTTCATTTTGCACAAAGAAAATGATTATTTATGAACTGTGACATTACAGAGTTTTAAAGATTAACTGTCAAGATCATGAAAAATATTTTCATGCATGTTAGGTCATTTCTCCTTTGGGCGACATTAATATCAAGAGTGATGTAACATCTAACATGACCTGACAGAGCTATCCAGAAACAGACATGTACAGATTAGAGCTGCATATTCAGTCAGCGAATTATACACCACATATATGAAATCAAATATATAATATATAATGACTATTATAGGAATATATAGTTGACAAATGGACATTCAAATTAGAGGGGGGAAAAATGCTGGTTAAAAATGTTTTAGATAAAGTTTAGCACATCAGGACAGTTTAAAATTAGATGATGTTTCATAGCTATAAAGCTTATGATTAGAATTTGTCCTTCAATTCCCTCAATGCAATTTTATATTATCCAAATAGATTCAACACA
The DNA here is from genome assembly GCA_036784905.1 of Acrossocheilus fasciatus. Taxonomy (NCBI): domain Eukaryota; kingdom Metazoa; phylum Chordata; class Actinopteri; order Cypriniformes; family Cyprinidae; genus Acrossocheilus; species Acrossocheilus fasciatus. The sequence goes on along the minus strand of CM071940.1, from coordinate 28,658,781 downwards.
CCAACAGAAACAAGTTCTTAAATCAACTAAATGAAAAATGTCACACTGTAAGACAATAAAAATAAACGTTAAATAACAGGTTACAACTGTGAAAGGCAAAACATAAGCACAACAAAACAACACAAAATTCAGTATGTGAGTACAAAGGAAAAAGGTTCTACAAAATAATTATTTAATGACGATGTGCTATTCAACACTCTCTAAATGGCATGATATCATTGAGACACATTGAGAAAGCTGATAAATGATGATAAAAAATACACATTATGAAGGGGCTTCATCCCAGATATAGTTATATCTTATTTTAATATCTTTTTCATAATTTTTTTTTACTTGTTAAGATAAGCTTGTGCTTATTTGTTTTGGTCAGGTGGAATTAGAACAAGGTATAGGTATAGGAAATAAATTACATAAATACACTCGATTGTCTTTTGTTCTGAGGAGATCAATATAGTGTTGTCTGCTATAATATGACCGTCTGTTTCCAAGTAGACAACCGGAAAGTATGGACCTTTTACACATGAATAAATTTTTTTATTGTCATTTTGTAATATAATATAAATATATAATTATGAATCTAGAAAATAGTACCACAAAATATTATTTAAAGACACTGCACATAGAAAGATAATTAATCTAACAATAAAATAAACAAGGATAAGCATAACTAACCACAATTCAAACTGATGGCATACAATTTAATTTGATTTCTGACATTTGCACAGAAATATCTGCTCAACTCTAATGACTGGACTAACAGTTTCAGCCACTGGTAAACAGAGATATCACCACATAACTAAAACGAAGCTTACCTTCTGGAGTTCAAGAGCAACAGAAGTTTGGATCAGCACATTTCTGCAGATAGCAGTTGTTGTTATCCGGTGGGAAAGATCAGTCAAACATGATGGGGCTTGATGGTGGTTTCGACCATCTCACTCAGTGTTGGCCAAAGCTCAAACCGATCGAAGAATAGTTTTAAAAAGCCTGTTAATCTCCGCCCTGCTGTCAGGTCATGACAGTCAGCTGTGTGATTACAGCATCTCTCACAGGCAGCCCTCTCAATAACATGATGTAATACACAATAATCAGCTTTAAATAATTGATACAATAAATTAGTAAACTATTAGGGCAGAGTGGGGGGAAACACCCCCTACTGTTTTTCCCAAAATAACCACAAGATGAAGTCAAGATAAATTTATGGACTACATTGACAAGAGTAATGTAGAAGTTCTCACCATGAAGCTTACACTGGTGATGTACTGGAAATAAATTATCTAATTTTCAGCAGTAAGTAAAAAGGGGTTTTAAAGCTTGTTTTGTAGAACATCACAGTTATATATGATATGTATGGAGCCCTTCAAGGGACATGGTGGTGGGAGGAAAAAATATTTTTCAAATGTTTTGCGTTCCCTCGAGAAACTTTTGTGTTCTCACGCAAAACCAGTTGAGTTCGGACAAACTCTTCCCGTTTACTTTACAGCGTGCAGTGGTTCATACAGCTCTGTATGTTCACAATGGAGCGGTTCATATAGTTTTATTTTGAACTTGGACTCAAATGAAGAAATACGTCAGTGCTTAGTTCAAGGCACGGTTTCAGGACATTCTAAAACCGATCGCAAAGTTTCTCAAGACAACGCAAAACATTTGAAAAATATTTTTTCCCACCACCAAGTCCCTTAAAGGGCTCCGTAGATATGAGAACAGTGGGACCTGTAGATAGGGAGTACGTGTTATTTAATAAAAATATAATTATATTTTTAGAATGACATGATTTTTTTCTCAAACATAGTGTGTGGGGTAAAACGCCCCCAGGGGGCAATGGACAATTACTTTAGTTATTCTGTTCTGAACATCGAATCCTTTGTTTTTCCATCAAATGTATTCTAACTAGTTGGTTGAATAAAAATATTTGGACTTTATATTTAAAAATTTTAAGTATTAAGACAATATTTTTGTGGTTATAAAAACAAACCTAAGCCAACAACAGCCTTTAAAATGACTTAAAATGCATTATATAAAACATGAGGCAACCCTGCTGAAAAAATTCTAATACCATCACAAATGAATCACAAATACCATTACAAACATTACAAACCATCAACTTTTAACCATTAAAAAACATTCTGTAGTGTGTTTTGTGACATATTGATTCAAATATCCGCTTAATCTCTAATTTTTGCCCACCTTTTTGCTATAGATCAGTCGTTCCCAACCACGCTCTTGGAGACCCCCAACACTGCACATTTTGCATCTCTCCTTTGTCTGACACACCCATTTCAGGTCTTGGAGTCTCTACTAATGAGCTGATGATCTGAATCAGGTGTGTTTGATTAAGGAGACATGGAAAACTTTTGGGGTAATTTTTGAAAAACTTTTGAAGTTTTGGGGGGCCTCCTCGATCGTGGTTGGGAACCACTGCTATAGATGACATATAGATGAATTGTAATTATAAATAATACAATTTAATTACAATTTATTTACTTTTATATTTTATTAAGGTTCTATTTTGACCCCTATAGTAGGTATTTTTGTTTACTTCCATAATATTTGAGGGAGGGGGCACAACAATACAATTCTGCTTAGGGCACCCATTTGGCCAGCAGCGGCCCTGGGTACTACTTTGCTTCATGTATTGTTCAGTACTGAAAAATGGATATAAGCTACAGGATCAATAGTGCTGCTATCAGTATTTTAGTAACGTTGATTCATTATCCCTTTAGACACAACCACATATCATCCAAACCATCTCCAAGTGGATGGCAGCAAGGATCCAGGATCAAGAGATCATTCATCATGAAGACTCCCTTACGAAAATTAACCATGGTTTTTTTGTAGTAACCATGGTTTAACTATGGTTTTTGCAGTAAAACCATAGTAACTACAAAATTAACCATGGTTTTACCACAGTAACCATAGTTAAACTATGGTTTTTGTAGTAAAACCACAGTAACTACATAATAAACCATGGTTAAACTATGGTTTTTGTAGTAAAACCATAATAACTACATAATAAACCATGGTTTTACTATGGTTTTTGTAGTAAAACCATAGTAACTACAAAATGAACCATGGTTTTACCACAGTAACCATAGTTAAACTATGTTTTTGTAGTAAAACCATAGTAACTACATAATAAACCATGGTTTAACTATGGTTTTAGTAGTAAAGTCATAGTAACTACGAAATTAATCATGGTTTTACTGCAGTAACCATGATTTATCTATAGTTTTTGTAGAAAACCATAGTAATTGCAAAATGAACTATGGTTTACCACAGCATTTTTAGTAGAACCATTACAAAATAACTCATGGTTTTTCAAAAGTATTAACTACAGATTTAGTTATTTCTTACTCTTAAAAAAAATAGGGCTCAATAAAATAATCATAATTAATCTCATGATTTCTGAAAATGAAACAATCAAATTTGGCAAATGTGTTGTCAGTTATTACAAAAAATACAGTCTTAAAAAATGGTTATTTGGCAGGGTCTATGGTTCCATGAAGACCCTTTAATATACAAAAGAACCTATACATTGCAATGGTTCTTCACAATCAACATTTTTGTAAATATTTTTTTCTGGAAAGTGAGATCAAGTGAGCTAAATGATCCTAGCTGCCTGGTCCAGAACTCATTCCAGACTCATTTTCTTTTAGTTGTGTTCAATTAAAGCTCAATAAAGTATTAATTTTTAGTTATAAATAGTGTGAAAAAAACACCAGTAGATCAGTCCTTTTATACTTTTTACTCCTATTTTAATGCTGTTTTGCATGACTCAAAAAATTTATTATGCTTATTAAGCAAAAGCAAAGTTTAGTATAAAAATCATGTTTTAAAATGAAATAAAAAGGCTGAGTGATACAAATTTTAAAATATATATATATATATATTTTTTTTTATTTATCCCACTATCATACATTTTGCACCAATGTATTGGTCTTAGAACTACAAAATGAGTTTCAAATTCGCGATTTAAAGAAAGATTTTAAGAGGTTTATGAATGCTGCATGACTGACGTGTTTAAATGGACTCGCGCGCTGAATTCGCGCGCTCATTCAAGGCCCTTTCACACAGGACGCGGAATGCGCTGCGCTGCGCTATGAAACCCATTCATTTCAATGGCTTGCGCTGCGCGAGGGCGGTTAGTTGCTGCGCCGACCAAAGCGCACGCGCAGCGGAGCGCACCAGCGCGGTCAAAGTTCAAAATAATTCAACTTTTGCCGCTGCGCTCTGTGACGTTTCCCCGCGCGGCCAATAGAAATGGGGCATCCAAACAAGCGCTGAACTCAAAATGGATGAACAGCTGATGTGTGTCTGAATTTCCAGAGCTATACGATATTTTGCGGGAGAAAAGCTGTGTCATGGAGACACATCTCCATTCAAGTTGTGTTTACGTGTTTTGCTGCTGACCGAAAGGTGGAACAACAATCCAATGACTAGACGTACTCCCGCTAAAAATGTTGAAAACTCCGCCTACTTCGCTCTGGGGAGCATAGCGCAAATCGCCTTGTATCTGAAGGGCTGCGCTGAACCCAGCGGCAGGCGCAGCGCATGCCGCGTCCTGTGTGATGAAAGAGCCTTGCTGGAGCGGAGGGAGTTGCCATGGAAACGGTGCGCAACACTGTAACTGACGAACAGTAAATCTCCGTCTCTCGCTGCTGTTTTCACTGCTTTCAGGTGAGTTTAGTCCCTAAAATCACACAAATATCACATACAGCTGTTCCAGACACTTTCTTACATGTAACTGACATGTTTCTGTTGAATATTTATTTCACAGAAATGTTTTACAGTCTTCGAAAAAGTCTGCTAGCATCTGTTTTCAGGCGAGGTATGTTAGGCTAACTCTGAAGCTTGAGCTCTTGTTTATGAAAGTTTGGGCTTTTAATCACATCTTTATGTGTAGATGAGAGGTTTTGCTAGCTTTGTAAAGGGTTTGCTGTCAGTTTGTCAATGGTTTATTGGAAGTTGTCTAAGTTATTTAACCTAAAATATGCGCTTTACTGTTAATGGGTGACGTCACTTACAGAAGCACGAATGAACTGAATCTAACATTAGTTCAAAAGTGCTTTGATCTTTCATGGTAAACAAATATTGATAAATTAAAATTGTTCTGTGGTTTCAGGAGTGATAATATAATCTTTCTACAAAGTAAGAGAAGCTCCAAGATTTCAAAATTCCTGGAGGGAGATGCTGACAGAAATGCAGAAAACACAGGTGAGCATAGAAGAAATATGCATTCATATGCATTTTTTCTTATATCAACATATTTTCTTATATCACCATGCATCTGTTATATTACAGTTCATTAAAGGAAGGTTTTTTTGACAGGTAGTGACACAAACCTAAATACAATGTTAATCATTTTATTTTAAGAAATTGTTTGTGTGTGTGTGTGTGTGTGTGTGTGTGTGCATGTACCGTTTTCTTTTCTGCGTTTCACTTCTGCTCTAGCTTGCTTCCTTTAAATAAAGCTAAATATCGTTGGCTCTGTGATAAATTGCATATTATGTTTCTAGATTATATGCTGATGGCCGTGCAGCAGAGGAGCGCAGAGTCTCCTGTCGGACAACATCTCTAAGTCGCTATGTACCATGTTACAAGTAAGTAAAACCTCAAACATACAGGACACTACTGTTCAAAAGTTTACTGTTCAATGATTTTTTTAAATGTTTTTTGAATGTGTTTTTTAAGTAAGTCTTCTGCTCACCACTACTGTATTTATTTGATTAAAAATACAGTAAGAAAAGAAATATTGTAAAATATTATCATTTAAAATACCACTTTTTTATGTGAGTATATTTTAAAATGTAATTTTTTTGCTGTGATCAAAGCTGAATTGTCAGCATCATTACTCCAGTCTTCAGTGTCACATGATCCTTCAGAAATCATTCTAAGATGCTGATTTGCTGCTCAAGAAACATTTCTGATTACTACCTTTGCTGAAAACAGTTTTTGCTGCTTAACATTATTATGGAAACAATACCATTCAAACATTTGTGGTAAGAAAATAAGGAAATGAATACTTTTATTAATCAAGGGTGTATTACATTTATCAGAAGTAACAGTGAAGACATTTATAATGTTGGAAAAGATTTCTATTTACTAAATTGTTTAATACATTTAATAAATGTTGTTAATTGTACTTTCTATTCATCAAAGAATCCTGAAAAAGGTATCACCGTTTTCACAAAAATGTTAAGAAGCAAAAACTGTTTTCAACTGTTTTAATAATAAGAAATGTTCTTGAGCAGCAAATCAGCATATTAGAATGATTACGTGATCATGCGATCACGATTTTGCATGATTCCTGTAAGGGGTAGGGTTAGGTGTGGTCATTCGTACGAATTAGCCACCTAGTAAAATATGTACGAATACTGTGAGATCAGTGTAAAAAGTCCACATATTGCATTTAAATAAACACGCATTTTGATGGGTAATGACAGTCATACGTCATTTCATGACGACAGACGCAACGCGAGACTGTCATTATTTTTAGGCGTGCTAGAGGGTGCTTAGCTTAACTTTAAAACGTAAATATAGGTCGTAATAAGGGCTTGCACAAACGACCTATAGGGTCGTTTTTTGTTGGAGGACAGGCTCTTAAATACCATTAATTGGATGGATTTGTGGCCCAAGATGCTGGGATAGGCTTCAGCCCCCAATACCCTAGAGAGGATTTGGTTTGGAGAGTGAATAGATGGATGCATGAACTTCCAAAATACTTTGCCTTGCTTTGATTTTGTTTCTATTCCGACTGTTGTTCAGCTTAAAAACACCTTTCCATTATCGTTGTTTGTCATTTTGCATCATTATACCTGTGTTAAACCTATTAAAATTAAGAAACTAATGAAAGGTTGTTTTTTTTGTTTTGTTTTTTACAGGATCCTATATACCCAGCCTCAACCATTCATCAGAAGGACTGTGAAAGCGGGAACTCTTTGAAGCACCAGTGGCAGTTTCCACGGGATGAAAAAGGACATAGTAGTGGATGATGAGGTACTGACATTAACCTGCCAAAAAAGGTTCCTCTGTGACATCGCCGCGAAACTCCCTTTTTGGTTCTTTCTGTCACCTTTTTTTAAGAGTGTAGATGAGTGTGCAACTGACCAATAACAACTGAGTGTTCCAGCAAGTTGTTTATTAATACTGTGTATATATTCTTCTCATTTTTAGGTCCTGAAACCATATGGGGGTGAAGATCAAGACAACCAAACCAAAGGTGGACTGTAACCTACTGATAGACTTCATACTGATCACTACTGCCATGTATGCAGCATCAAAAGTTTTTGAAAAAAGGGGCATTTCCTTCACCAAGTAAAAGTGTGGAGGATTCATCTGGCCTTCATCGGCCCCCATGAGGTGACTCGATGTAGAATAAATCAGCTTGCTTTAGGCTTGAAATGACTGAAATCTTCTCATGTGAGTTGATATCATTTTAAGCATTCTTAAAAGTACTTCTCATTTCTTGTGAATGTATTTTGTAGTATGTGTAAAACTTTTCCACTGAAATAACCTTTATTGATATTGTAATCAAGGTTGTTAATGCTATGGACTGCACACATCTGCCTGTGTTGGGCTTGTGTTTACAGGTTGTATAAAACTAGGCTTGGCTGCAACAACTAATCGATAATTAAAATAATCATCAACGAATTTGAATAGTGCATCAAAACAAACAAACCGCTCATAATTCTGACTAAAATACACATTTTGCTCAAATATTTTTTTGTTTGAAATTAAGTGTAGGTTTAAAGCCCTACATGTAACACAAGTAATCATATTTATGAGAGCAGTAACATTAAAGGCACTATTGTTGGAACTGTCCATTAATATAATATAATATAATTACTCTGTTCAGACGAATGATTGTGTTTGTTCCTCGTACCTCTTACAAGTTAACATTGTGTTTTTTTGTTTAAATTGTTTTAAATTCTGTTTCAAAATAACAAGCAATCTGTTGTTTTTAGGTTTAGAATGTAATGTTTGTATTTTAACACTTTAATGCTTATAATGTACAGCAGAGCCTACATAGATACATTCTTTATATTTGTTTTCATAGGCAGGATGTGAAATGACATTCTTTAAAATAATGAATTAAAATTATTTTAATTAAAAAATATATATATATATATATATATATTTATTTATTTATTTATTTATTTATTTTTGTCATCCAATTACTAATATTAATAAAAAAAAATCTACAAATAAATTGATTATCAAAAAAAATCGTTAGTTGCATGCAGCCCTACATAAGATATTGTTAAAGAGGTAGGAGGTATAATATTGTGTGTGAACACTAAGTCATGTTTATTTGTACAACATGTAATTAATTTCTATAGAGATAATGCATTATTACAGTGAAACAATTTGCCATTTTTTTTTTTGTAATTTAGCAGAAAACCATCTGCGGCCACCACTGCAGTGCTTTATCACTATTTTTTAAATAAAGTTATAGTTCATAGTTCTGAATCATTTTGTCATGTGACAACAATATTTTCTTTCAGATGATGCAACTGCTATAATAAAGCCTGTATCATAGAATAGTAACTTGTCATTCTGTTTTTATTTTGTAGATGTTTGTTGAATAACTAGGCTTAAATGTAATTTGAGGTACTTTAGTAAAACCATGGTTAAACTATGGTAATACAACCATAGTTAATTTGTGGTACTTGAACCATGGTTTTTAAAACCATGGATCACACCAAAAAACCACGGGTACTACAGTCATAGTTTATTACAGTTTTACTATAGTATTACTACAATATAACTGTAGTAAAACCATGGTAACAGAACCATGGTTTTTTAAAACCATGGATCGCACCAAAAAACCACGAGTACTACAGTCATGGTTAACTACAGTTTTACTATAGTAAAACCATGGTTAATATTCGTAAGGGCTGTTCCATAGGAAGCAGCGAATCCTGGGTGAAAAACTAAACCTGGTTGTTTCAGCATCACTCAGGCAAGACAAAATACATTTAAACTGATTTCAGTTGGTTATATGTTTTAGATCATCCTGACCATTCTGTTGTCCTGGATTTGAAGACATGCTGGAACTGTATTTCTCGTGGCTGAAAGATTTGTGCAGTGGTATCCAGACATATAAGCACCCTTCCTGGACCCACACGACTAAAGGCTCTGGAGGAGAGACAGGTAATCCACAGGCTTGGATTTAGGGATTCAACTAAACCAATTTTTCAGAACCGATCCGATACCGAAAATTCTGAGTATTTGCCGATACCGATCAAGGCTCGAAATTAACTTTTTTACTTGGTGGCACTGGTCCTCCCAACTTTAAAAAGTTAGGCGCACCAGCAAAAATGTAGGAGCACCCACCAAAAATTAATGAGCACTATAACTACAAATTATATATTAACAGATTTCATCTTTACATTCTTAACTTTAATGCAGATTATATATTAGCTGTCAGTCACTTTGTCACTGCTTTCCGCTGTCAGGTGACAGGGAGCTATAATTGAGAAAACTGAGTGTTTAATCTTATCATTATACATTACTGACACTCTGTCCTCCAATGATACTGTTAAGTGCTTTGACACAATCTGTATTGTTAAAAGCGCTATATAAATAAAGATGACTTGACTTGAGTTGACCGCGGGAAATTCAAAGGGCTGAAGAAGAGAGAAAATGAAAAGAAACACTGACAGATTTATTTTGTAAACCACCGAAGTTAATCTGATATCTGACGATATTTTGCTTGTGTTATTGTGCTGATCTTGTGTTATTGTGCTGGTAGTCTAGCTGATTTTGATATTCTTCATATTCTGTGTGGTGGTCAGTTCACAGCAGTGATATAAATGAATCTTTTCCAATAAATTTAAATAGATTATCACCTTTTATGGTCATTTTCACAATTAAGCCATTAACAAGAATATTCACTTCTTGTTTATTGAACTGTTGTATAAAATCAATATCACATTTGTAATCATGCTGATTTTTGGAGGAAAAAATGGCACTGTTCGTGTGATATTAACTATATGAGATGATATAAAGCCCTTGAATTTTGTTATGGATTTTAATAGAGTGAATCATGCAGTGAAAAAAAGCACTCTAAATGCGCACGCACACTAGTCCAACCTACAGGACTTCTTCACGTCATGCATGCGTGCATTCTCTGTAGGTGTTTGGTTTGGTTTTTGCAATATACTCGATAATGTCAAATTGCACATTGTTAAAACAACAATTACGGTATTATCGCAGCCCCTTATGTGAGCATCCTGACAATTTTTAAAGGCTTTAACGATTGAACCAGATGATGCTGAATGTTTTGCCACACACTTGTCCCTGCATTTCTTGTGTTTGGCACTCTCTCTGTATTTAACCAAGCTCTCGAACTTAAAATGTGTAGATTCGGTGGCAAATGCTGTTATTGTTACCTGCAAACTCCGTCCCACAGGTTTTAAAGTGAATGCAGTGCATAGAGCACAGTGCATTTTCATAGCAGAGCCTCTCGAAGTCTTTTCGGCTGGTGGCTCAACATTCACCACATGATCGCTATCACCAGCATCATTATTTTTAACTTTAGGTGGTTTACAAAAGAAATCTGTCAGTGTTTCCTTTCCTTTTCACTCTTCTTCAGCCCTTTGCATTTCCCGCGGTAGTTAGCTCCCTGTCACCTGACAGCGGAAAGCAGTGAATGAGTGATTGACAGCTGATATTAACCTAAAATCTGCATTATATTTAAGAACGTAAAGATGAAGTTATGACACCTTCACCGTATCAGCACGCAGAAGGCACATAACTGAACTGATTTTTAGAGAAATGAAAACAGTGTACTGTACTTCTGTGTGTTGACCTGATCATCGCTCTTTTGTGTGTTAAACACAATCTTCTAAATAGACAACTTCATTTTAATGAAAAATAACAAATGAAAAAATATATAATCATGATCTATGACAAAAATACTATTATTAACTAGATTATTGGATAATTCAGCAGCAAAAGATACTCTAGAAAAATCTTGGGTGCACAATAATTTGATAAAATCTATACATTTAGTGAAACATTTTAGTGAAATTAAGGCCGTTCCACACTGTTCCGAGCCCACTGTTCACACTTAACCAGCCAGCAACAACAGGGGGGCGGGACAGGGACCCCTCCAGAGGATCACTGCAGACACACACACCGTGTGGCCCCACAGACCCCAACAAGCTGGCCAGAGACTATACAACTGTCAACCTAAATACTGCAAAAGGCCACCACACTTGTCTGCCTGCAAACATGGACTTTTATGCTTGAACTCTGCCCAATGTGACCACACGAGACAGACTATCTGCTCACACAACATCCTGTACCAGCAGTCTGAAACTGTCAAAGCGGATTACAAAAACTACAAGAAGCCTGCTACAGCCAGCTCTGAGTCTACGGCAGACGACAGAACAGGCCACAAGGGAGGAAGGCTTCAACTCCAGAACTTTCCCTCCTCCCGAAATCAGCATCACATTGTGACTCACCCAAGCGCCATGGCCTTCCCCTGCACAATGACCCCCTGACATCTGCGGAACTCAGCCCATATGGCCTACAGAGAACACAGTGCTGCCTCCATAGAGACTGTTAAAATCCTGCCTATCTCTGCACAGTACCCAGAACTGATTCTGGAGAGCACACGGGCCAGCAACAGAGATCCTGAGGACATCAAAAGGAACTGATCCTGAGAGTGGCCTCACCGGCAGGACAAACAGAATATATCAGCCTATTTTAACTACAAATGGCATGAGAAACCAACAATCTACCAGAATGCCCTCCTACTCAGAGAAACGCCCAGATCTCGGCCAACAGTCTCTTACCACAGAGACATCCATCCTAACGCCAGGTGGTCATGGCAACCAGACAGCACATCAGCAGACGGTTCACCACCCATGACAGTCCAAAATACACACACGGCCAACTCCCCTGCACATGACCATCAGCTCCATGAGACTGTACACCCCATGTACACAACACAAATGGACACAGGCCCTCTTTTCACCAACATAGACCTGCTGTATTGTTTTGAGCCCCAATGGACTTTAAGCATTCATAGAATTGGGCTCAAGTGCAGGAACGTTCACTTTTCCAGCCAGCCAACTCGTCTAAAGTGCAATGCCAGGTCACAAAGGTCACGCCTGACATCTCAGCTGGTCATGAGAACTCAGTCTCAAGTTCAGTCCAGCCCACGACCCAGACTCCTCCTCCTCTCACATCTTAAAAGGCACATCACTGTGATAGATGCCTCATCAGAAAGTCAACACAGTTCCCAACAGGCAGGAACATCATAGCCATAATGGTGCCTTTTACTCACCACTGAGCAACAAATCTAAACTGTCACCAGCAGAAACCCTCTTGACACGGCCCAGCTCTTCTCAGAGCTGAACAGTGTGGCTACTGGAGTCGGAGGGCGTTTTGGGGCCCCGGAGAAGTTTTGACATGCCCTGACATTTGTGCTTTTTTCAGTTGCTTATAAACATTTTAATGGCTAAAATCTAAAAACACTGTATTCAGCACAAACTGAGCTACAATAATATGTGAGCAGCTTGTATGTACGTGATTGTGTTTTTGAGAAAACAACGTTTATGCATGGTTAGAAAAAAAAACAAAAAATTTAAAGTAACTGAAATAAGGCCAATGTTACGTGGTTTTCGCCAAGGAGGCGCACGACGAAGGAGTTGATCACACAGGAGTCTTTTAATAATAATCCACAGTAGAATTCCAGGAGCAAGGAGTAGCAAAACACAATAATGCAAACGAAATAGCAGACAAAGAGTGGAGGGAGAACACAGGCTTAAATAATCAACGTAATCAAGGGGGAACAGAAACAGGTGTGTAGCTAATTAACCAATAAGGGAACAGAGGAAACTGGGTCAACATGTAACATGATGCCCCCTCCCGGAACGGCGCGTCCCCGCGTCGACGAATATAGTCCAACAGAGGAGGGAGGGTGGGGGTTCTGGAGGTGGGCGTGGAGCAGGAGGAGGATCAGGCAATGGGAAAGGGGCAAAACCAGAAGTCAGTCCAAGGGGGAGTGGAGGGTGGTAGGAGCCAGGGAGGAGCCTGGAGCAGGAGAAGCCAGGTGGTCATCCAGAGGCCAGCCAGGATGGCGGCCCACGGCGGAGTCGACGGTGGGAGGAGCCATGGTGGAGAATGGGCCGACGACACCAGGGGGCCGACTGACAGAGACTGCACTGCTGGAGGTGGAGACCCAGGTGGAACGGGGCAGACGGAAAGCCGGGGCTTCCCTCCAAGCACTCGAGCACCACCAATACTCCCTCGACGACGGACGATGTTGTCGGCTCATGCACTTGGTCAGTGGATGGTAGAGGCTCTGTCGCAGCGGGCTCAGGCTCTCCGTCTGCAGTGGGCTCAGGCAGTATCTCCGTAGATCAGGGTGACGGCTGGCTGGTCTCTGGTTCGGGAGTGGGGCTGGAGTCGTCCTCGGCAGGGCAGACGGAGAAAAACAGTCCATTCTTCTCCAGCACCCACTCCACACAAGCGGCGAAATCCTCTTTGGGACCGTTCGCTGGCAGGCGTGCCTTACACTGCTCGCTCAGGCTGGTGATGTAAAATACACAGAGCGAGCAGTCCGGGAAGTGTGTATGGCACGCCAGATCGAGAAAGTCCCTTGTATGGTTCTCCAGCGAACGGTCCATCTGCTTCAGGCACAGGAGTTGGACGGCGAGCAGATCCATTCCAGGAGAGGACAGTAAAAAAACAGTGGCAGGAAACTGGAACCCAGGAAAACGGGAGACAGCAGAAACTGCATGAGAAAACACAAAACAGACAACACAATGAATGGACAAAGACAAAGCAAACATGGTGACAATACATACACTACCAGTCAAATTATTTAAACAGTAACATTCTCTTTTTTCAGAGAATCTGCTCGCTGATAAACACTCCGTGTAGCGCCGTGGCGCCGCTCTGTGTTACGCTGCGTGCGTAAACCGAGAGCGCACGAATGCACACGAACTTTGTGCAGAGCTATTCTGTAAACAAGCTTACGCAAACTATGCAAACTGTCAATCATTGTAAACGTCCTTATGGTTGGCTAACACTTCCATCCATCAAAACTGTGCTGGCTAGGTATTGACTGGCTTCAAACACCCCATTTCTGATGTGCGCGGATTGACACCTCGCTGAACCAGTCACTGACTCTCTTTCTGTTCAGGGTTATAACATCGCCTGTGATTGAAGGAGAGAGACAAGGGAGGGCTCTTTTTACTCGGAAGAAACTATTCTACCTGATAGAGACGGTGTTTGAAAGCTGGAACACGAATTAGAATCAATATTTCTTCGAAAACGGACACTAAAGGAGGATCTTTTGTTTTTCCCCTATTTTTTTGTTGTTTTGGATTAAAAAGTGGGATGCATTTTGAAGAGTGGACCCTTCTCTTGAAATGTTACGCTGGTGTTTCTTGGATTAGTCCGAGCTGTCCAGAGCTATAGACGATGAAACGTAAGTACTGCCGTTCACTTTGTACAAGTTTAAATGGCCGGTCCTTCAGCATTTATGTTAACCCCTTCCTCTCTGGTGCATTGATTTCAAAAACAAGCTCAGAAAGTTTTAGCTTTCAAATGATATATAGTTTATGATAATTGATTGGATATTGTTCTAAAACCATGGTAATTAAAAGCCCAGACACGCCCTTCCGGCCCTGCGGGTTAATAAGGTTAAGAAGTGTCTTCAGCTCACCAAGCCTGCATTTATTTGATCCAAAGTAAAGCAAAAAGAGTACATTATATTTATTATAATATATAGGCCTACATATTGTTACTATTCAAAATAAATAAAGCACCCCCCCACACACTAAAATTAATAAATAAATTAGTGAGCATGTTGATAGGCTTATCAGGAGCAACTATACTATTACATTAGCAATCACCAATGTTGCCCGTGTGATTTTATAACATAGATGCACACATGCTTTGCATGTATTATCATACAATACAAAAACAACATTTTATAACTGAGAAACTAAATTATTATTGTTAAGCTTATTATAAACATGTTTCAGCAGGTATTTGCAAAAAGAGTAGGCTACTTCACAGTAAAGATGGGTCTAAACTTTCTTAGACATTACTTTTATATCATTGTTTATAGAACATATAACTATCCTCACGTCGTGCAACATTTAAATGCAATGAAAGGTTGCCTATCATTTTTCAAAATGTTGCACTGGATTTCACACATTTTATTCTGGAGTTATAGTTTGGGAAAAGTTCAACTAGTAAATGCGTTCAACTTTGTCACAACAACACATTATCGAATGCCAATAAGAAACATTACTTACTCGGTATAAAATATCTCCTCCTCCGCCGGCTCCAGCTGCGCTCGCGTTCTGTTTGTGAGGTAAACAAAGCTTTTTCCTCTTAGCGCGTCTTCTGGGGGTAAATACGAGGCTTTTTCCTCTCAGCCCGTTTCTGAGGTAAATACAAGGCTTATTCCTCACAGCGTGTTCTTCCAAAACTGAAAAGTATCTGAGATGAACGCATTGGTGCTTTGTTTACGGTGGTGTGGGTGTTTACATGCCGCGTGTCTCACGTGGAGATTTGTAATAACAATAGCGTGAGCAGCGCATGGACGTGACCTAATTAGAGATAATGAGACCAGACGGAAAAACTGGACCTGCCGTTGGTTTCATACGGATTACTTTATCACAGAATATTTGTTTTCGGTAAGACTTACTTCGTTTAATAGTAGACATGTCAAGCTTTCTATAGATATATTTCTCATGTCTCTGTATGAAGTATTTGCTGAGTTACAGTTCATTTTAGTGACAAAAAGTTCGCGGAGAGAGTGAAGACTGAGAATGCACCCTGTTTGTTTTCTTTATTCTTCAAAAGCACAAAGTTTAGTTGTCATTATGAGTGTATACAAATAAAAGTAGACCCCTTACAGATTCGAATGGTGTATTGCTCTTATCTGTACGATCAAAAATGGCAGAGTAATTCAAGCTCATTTCTGCCTCAAAACGCGTATCTGCGTTTGTCGACCCCAGAGGGTTAAAGGAACTCATTCAGAGGAGTCCCCACAAAGGAGGCAAAATGGACAGTACAGACTCCTTATAAGTGTCAGAACGGGAATGGATGGCCACCCAAGACGCCCGCCATCTGAACGCTCACCCAGATCTCTGCTAACCAGCCACTGACCACAGAGCCAGCCATTCCATCACCAAGTAATGGCATCACCCAGCCACTTCAGCTGATGGCTGCACATCCAGGATGATCCAACACCTTTCAGCATACTGGTCACCACACAAACCCGGTACCAGGACTCCTGAGGAACCCAATCAAAAAGGAAGGGCAACCAGGAAACAGTATGTTGGAAAACAAGGCGAGACTTGGAGCTCTGGTGACACTGGAGTAAACCCAACTTTTATGTCACTTCCAACACTTTGGCAGACCCCAAGCTGAAGCTCAGAAACAGAACTGAACTCTTAAGGCCCAAAGGTGTGCACTGAACATGCAGTCATACATGCATACCACCTTCTCAGTGATAAAGAGCTGCTGGGTCACTTTGACCCTCTGCTGAAATTGAGACAGCCGAAACTCCTGGCTGAAGTGCGAGAACCCCTGCCACTCCAGCCAGACAGGTCACCCAGACAGACTGTCAGGTCACTGAAGTCACGGGAAAATCTCACAGCCAGCCATGAGAACATGGCCTTAAGCCTCACACGCTTCAAAGTACTCACCGAGCACACACCAGACCCGCCTTCGCAAGCAAGTGCATGAGTTTCCCTATGAGGTCCTGTTGTCAACCACGGTGACTGCCAAGGACACCTCTGCGTCTTAACTTGAAGTAAAATAACCAATGCTCAACCTGCTACTTCCTAGTTTACCCTCATCCGAAGGAGTTTCATCTGACAGCTGGACTCACCAACTACTGCCTTAGTCCTGGTCTACACCAACAACATGGCCAGAACTAAAGGGGGGTTGCCCACTTCAGCAGAACAATGCTCCCACTGTAGCACAAACTACTCAGATGACAAAAGAGCCCTGCTCTGCACTTCATGAACCATCCAGTGATTCTCCAGTTACAATGGAAAACAGAAAGTGATCACAGAGACGTGCTGCCAACCTGTAATGGCCCTCAACAGCCAACGCATCCGTACAGAGGATCAATGCACCCAAAGCCACATGATCAATGGCCTTTTAAGGATGCAATGTTGAGGCACGGTGTACCCAGAGCAGGTGGGTTAACAGCAAACCTCTCCCATAGCAACACTTCAAGCTGGACTCTCAGTAATCACAGTACAAGCAACAGCCATCCTAATCACCCAGCATCGGCTCACAATAACTGCATCAGAGAACTCCTCATTTACACAGACTCAAATTATGCCAAGCTTAGCTTCACATGCCACCTCCTTGGCTAGGAAAAAGATCATGTTAATATATGCCCACAACACACCATGTGCTGGACACCACAGTACCAGAGACACTTATGAGACACTAAAACAAGTGGCATACTGGGTTGGCATACAGCAAGACGTGGCGGAATATGTCAGAGTATGCTGGGTTGCTGTCAATTCCAAACAGCAAACCTGAACCACAAAGCCCCACTATAACACACTCCACTTTGGGTGTGCAATCACTGAAACAGATCTGTGTCAGTCCACACTTTCCAGTCTGCCAGCATGTCACAGACTGCAAACCCCACTGCCCAAGGAGGAGATGAGAACACCTGGCTAAGAGGCATTACGGATAGCCTCACCCACAAGAGCATTGAACTTTTAATATTCTGAGAAAATAGTCACGATTCGGCAGAGACTCCTGACACACGACTCAAGCCAGAATCACCACCACGGGAGCTAAATAAGGTAATCAGTTCCCTAAGCTATACCTTTGCAGCCCAGCTGACACTACGCGACAAGCACAGCACCCATCTTCAGAAGGAGCTGACACATGCCCAAAGCCACATAGACAAGCTGGAAGTGAAAGTCTAGGATGATTTCAGGCATAAGACCACTGAGTTCCTGAGAGAGCTACTGCACATCTCACGCTGCACAGACAAGCTCGAAGTGAAAACCCAGGATAAGCTCAAGGTACCAGATGGAGTGAAGCAGGAAACAAAGGAAAAAGTTGAACAGCTCCAAGAAGCCCTTGCAGTTGCTGAACGTGACCGACAAGAACTAAAGTCTTCCCAGAAAGACAAGAGAAGACATCTACAGTCTGCAGAACAGCTACTAGAGAAAGCCAAAACTGACCTTAAAACAAAGACTTAAAATAAATGCTCTGGAAAACCACCTGAAAAGGACTTAGAGCCAAGAAAAGCGGAGCCCTCATCAGCATCACCACCGCTGAGCAGAACGGAGTCCCCCATCCAAGAATTGCTACACAATGGAAGAAGTGAATGGCCGCAAACCAAAGCATTGCCAGCCTTCACCACAGAACTCTTCCCTTCTAACAAAAGAAGAAAGCCCATCCATGCAGACCCCAAACTGCACATGAGACGACTCTTAAAGACCTTGACAAACTGGCTAAAATATCACCCAGTTTAACCGAACTCTACAGAAGGCCAAGATATCCAGAAGTGGAAGCTCGCACAACTGACAGAGAAAGACTCACATCCAGTCCTGAGGTGCGAAGCCTCCTAGACAGACAACCTGCTCACACAAAATCAAACTACTAGCTACTATGTGAGACAATGATTAAAGTGTGTACAGGCTCAAAGTCTGAACATGGACTTTGTTAACTGAAGTTGAAGTTAACTGCCTTGGAAACCCAACAAGGTCGCCGAGAAACCAAGCCTCACAGCTCAATCACGAAAAGCAAGCAGGGATTGTGAGAAATCAATGGCTCATCCGCACTCCCCTTCATACAGCCATGTTGGATCATGGCAAGCATGACTCAAACACTCATGTCGGTCTGCCGAACCACAGTATGGACATGCAAGTGCCCAAAGGCACCATCCTCCACCTCGGGGACCTGGCACTGTAAATGTTTATAAGTGAAGAGTACCAATCTGAGGTAGAAATTCCAGCCTTCTTCAAGGACCACAATCTCACCCTGGAACCTGAATTGGAAATGAGCATTGAGAAAGGGGGGTTCCAGATGATTGACATCACCCCAATGGACACAGCCCTCCAAGCACTGTCTCAGCTGCCTGTCCAGACCACCTTTCCCGTTGGCCAATCCTGGACTTCTGCCAACACGACACTTTGCCTCGCCACAGCAATCGGGTACATCCTAACTCTCGGCCTTGCATTGTCTTTTTTAACAGAGTCAACGGGATGCAAAGGTCCATGAACAGGTGCACTGCTGCCCTTCCTCGAACCCTCAAACGGAACCACTGGAAAAGAAGGACCCAGGAAGACTGGGGACAATTAGAAACCACCTGTCATCCAGCCTTTCTGATCCACCTGCCCTCTGACCATCAGGATCCACCTGCCATCCGGCCTTCATGATCCACCTGCCATCCGACCATCATCCGACGATGTCTCCAGGTGAACATCTTCAGCCAAAAGGGGGATTCTGTAGCATCTGCTTATGATCATTGATGGTCGTTGGTACTTTATGTCCTAAGAGATCCTTTTAGCCTTCTGACATTTGCATATAATTCACAGACCTGGCCCCACATTCTACCCGTATATGGGTGCTAAATTGCCAATGGTTGTCCCCCACTATCTAGAAGACTCTTTGTTTATCGGACTTCAAACACATTCCAAAGAGAACTAAATGACCCTCTGTACCAGGCACCAACGGCCTGGCTGACCAGTAGACCACCTCCACGATTACAATACACATAACACACACACACACACACACACACACACACACACACACACACACACACACACACACACACACACACATATAGAGACATTTTCTTTATTTAGACTATAATTAATCAGTTACAAATGTATCTGGTATATGCATGTGTTCTTTGTTTGTTTCCTTATTATATGTGCCTAGTTACCACTCGTTATTTGTATTAGTTAAGCTCTGAATGCTCATATTCAGGTGTGTGAATGTATCTCTGGTTTAATATCTTCTAGATGTTTCTTTCTTGGTATCAAAATGATCTGCTCTTTATTCCTCAAACAATGATGTACACTATGTGATCGTGAAATGCATCATACTATTTTTACTGTACTGTGGGCTAAACTACACAGATTCAAGTGAGACTATGCGCCTTGTTATTGGTCAAACTAACCAAAATGGGTGTTACAGGAAAACTAGATAAAACTTCTCCCAAAGGGGTGCTTCTCTTTACTTTCGGTTCCCGGGAGACACACATATCACCTTGGAAATCTTGCAACTCCCCTTCCGGGGGGAGTCCGATCTTCTGGCAGTTTTAAGTTCAGTAACTTTGTCGATTCACTTCGGACCAATCAACCCATGGCTGGAATGACCAGGCTTTCACTCCTAAAAGAATTCATCAGGATTCTATGCTTTATACATGCACCAGGACACTTTACACATGCAAGTAAAAGCTTGTTAACTGTTTAGATGCGCTTCTAGGCTTTGACCCTTTATAAATAAGGTGATGTGATTTTCTGATGTTTCTTAATAGGTTGTGGTTAGCTGATGTGTAAATACTGCACCCCCCCCTCTCTCTCTCCATGCTTTCCTTGCGTTGGCATCTATGTTTAATGTGTGTAAGTTTGTGTCTAGATGTTCCCCTGTAGTGTAGTGTAATAAACATCCATTTGTATTCACGCTTGGTTGTCTGTCTGCTGCTCACAGAATGAGGTCACTTTAATGTTCCGGTTTTGTTACATGCTCTGTGAGCAATGTAAGGAAATTATTTTTCGTGGCCAGAGAAATAATTTTCCTTAGAGTCAACAGATGATTAAAACTGTCTGTACTGCGGACGAACAAATCATTTTATTGTACTATCAATGTGTAGTAACTTTATACGCTTATTTCAGCTTTTGGGGAATCTTAAAGATTCAATATTGATTTGATTAAATTGAATCTTAATTCAAATAATTTAAATCTTATCCACAGTTCGTCCAGCGAATGTTAAAATCAGTATATCTTAACAATTTTGATATTTATATTATGCCCTTGGCCAAAGGTCACAATAACTGTTAATAATAGCTTCTTAGGCTGAGCTGTAGGTAACATAATCTGGGCAAAGTTTGACTTTAAAATACACCACACAAGACAATGCTTCTGTCACGGTGGCTGACATGACTCTGTAACAGTACCACTGGGGGGGGGGGCACTCTGGAGGGCCCTCAGGACAGATATGGACAGGAAGACAGGACAGGGACCTCCAGAGTGGAACAGAGAGATCGGAGGCCATGGCGGAGCTGGGAGCTCTGGTGGCCATGGCAGTGCAGGGAGCTCAGGAGGCCATGGCAGGATCTTCTTTGGGGCCTTGGCCTCGGTCCCCTCGGCCCGACCCATAGTGTTTGCACGATCAAACGACGGCAAAAGAGCAAAGAAGCCATTCGGACATTGGGGTTTTGACAGAGCTGAGTATGTCCATCCCACGGTGATTGTCCCAGTCGAATTGTCCCTGCAGGGCGGAGGTCCGCACCACACAGTTCCTTTTTCCATGCATACATTACCCTACTGTCCTGTAAGAATTTCTTGATACTTCTATAAAGTATGGTAACAAGCTCACGGTATATAACATTAACTTCTAGTTCTTGCTAATAAAACAAGCTTTCATACCATACTAAACACGGGTGATCTTGCTTAAAGGGGTGGTTTACTGCTTTTTTTCTTTGCTTGATTGTGTTTATGGGGTGCAATATAACATGTCTTCGTGTTTCGTTTGTTAAAAAACGCCTTATTTTTCATATATTTCACCTTTATTGTAAGCCGCTTTCTCCTCTGTCATTTGAACGACCGCTTGACTTCCTGATTCTATGAAACCACTCCCTCAGAAACAGGCGATGGGCTCAGATTGGTTAGTTGGGCCGGTGTGTTGTGATTGGCTAAACTGCGTATTGCACATTGTCCGGAAACTTCACGCCCATTACCTTCACGGGCGACAGTTGCGTGTGCTCCGGTCAAATGTAAATAATGGTGTCAATGTTGCCTTATCAGTTTGAGCCAAAATCAGACCCAGAAAGCGGTAATGAAGAGAGTCAAGCAGAACTTCTGCAAGCACGACTCTTACAAACGTTTCTGAATGGAAGTTTGCTGTTGTGATTACATACAATTTTTTGAAGTTTGTACATGTTTGTCTTATACACACAATAGCATCGAACTAACTGGCTACTAACCAAACAGCGTTGGCTTGTGTTTACGTTCTTGATCAAATCGAAAAATTATGTCATAAAGTATACATGGAAAATACATTTACAAAATTAGTACATAATTACAAATTCGGGTCCAAAATGTTTGTACGCGTTTGTCATAGACACACAAAATAGCATTTAACTAACTGGCTACTAAAGCCAGCGTTGGCATTTGTTTACGACCTTGATAAAACTAAAACATTACGTCTGAAATTATACATGCAAATACATTTAAAATTATGAAATCTTACTTACAGGTTGTGCCCCCCAACTGCTGCCTCTGTTTTTAAAGTTGGAACTGCTCCATGTTTTAGTAATAGTTTCTGTGTGAATCCGGCATTGAACTTGTGTAGATTCTGGAAGCTGTCTTCCATAAAATGCGCAGCACAGAGAGCTAAATTAGGATTGTAATTGTCAGGAACATAATCAAACATAAATTTTAACCATTGTTGATGAACTACAGCGTCTGTAGGAAGCCCGAACACAGAAGACCTGACAGCTGAGTGAAAATAGCTACAACTCTCCACTATAACTCTTCCTCTTCGACAAAGCTGCAGAACATGGCCTTGCCCCCTTTTTTGCATGTTCCGGAGGGAGGGGTTGATGGGTTTATTTCATATGCAACCCGGGAAGTATCTCGTTGTAGTCACATATGAGTCGTTTTTGTAGGCATTAAACTTCCTGATTTTTAAAAGACGATATCTCCGCTTACATTGAACTTTCAGCACAGCAACTTTGCAGATACTGTTCATGCACCAACAGCAACATTACACGCTATTTAAAATGAAAAAAGTGAAATCGCAGTAAACCACCCCTTTAAAAGGGAAAAGTTATATGGCAAAGATCATAAATATAATAGATTCCAATAACACAGCAAGCTAAAACAAAAGACATAAAATACAACATTGGTATACATTGTCTATTGAGTATACTGCTTTAATAGCAACAGTAATTACCGATTGTCTCTTAGAAATCCTCTGTGCAAGTTTATTTTGTCTGCAAAAGAAGAGAAAAGGGTGCGTTCTTTTGGAATGCAGGGAAGAAAAGGGGAGATGTCCTGAGGTCGGGAAATGTCACGGGTGTAGATCTGCTCAGTGTCTGTGTCAATGTAAATCTGTCTTTTTGTTGATTAAATCATTAACTCATGCATTAACCGGTCAGGGGATCCCAGAGCGTCTGTCGCTGGCCTCTCCAAATAAGAAGTTCCTTTCTTCTGTGTTATCAGATTTTTTTATGTATGCTAGAGCTAGTCAGAGACAACACTGAAGTTCTGTTTGCTTAAATGCGTCCAGATGCAGAGAGTTCTTCTCTCCTCCAATCTATCATTGTTTTACGGGTCTCACGAGAAGATAGCAGAGCAGGACAGGAAGCCAGCTGAGACAATTGGGTGCTGTGTTGATCATTTATTAATTTTACGACCACAGATGGCAGAGAGAAGACTTCTTAACTTCTGCTAAGGAATGTGCTGTTCTGCAGTTATTTTGTGTGTTGTTCAAAAGAGATCCTACACATGCTACAGTTAATTCCTGAAGATGAATATAATTGATAATAACCCATTATGATTAATTATGTTCATCTCACATTGAACTAATTTGTGACATATACATGCTTACAAATTGCATTGAGTGTTCATGTGATTTAATGTTTTATAATATTAAAGCAGAACAAAAAAAGAATCATTAAACTTTTATTTATATGATAAATCATTAATGAACTGTAGTATGGTAAGCCTTTTAAAACATTTTAAACAGACATCAATTAAGCAAACATCAATATTAAAAGATGAAAAAAAAGAAAACAATGTAATTGGATAAACTAAACTGATGGTCATGTACTTGTGATGCTAAAACTCAGTGAAGGTTGGGAAAGCACAGAAAGGTTTGGTCCATATTACCGTACTTAAAAATGGGGAAAAAAATCAATGGAAATCAGGTTGGCTGGTAACGCTCATGTTGACTTTAACAAACATAAAATGCCAAAAGGTTAGTCATCGTGAATCAGGAGTGACTCCTGTATTTCATGTGCGCACACAGAACGATTAGTAAGAGGATTCATTCCTGCATTTAATTGCATTTAATTGAAGTTTTCTCACTGTCACAATAGATTAACATCAGATAGAAGTTTCTTCCTCTTCAACAGATGTAACTGTTAAATACACACAAAAACAATCTTATCAGCATTTATGTTTATGTATTTGTCTTCTTTCTGTATTATTAACTACCATCATGTTTGAAAGTAAAATAAATTTGACTAGAAACGACAACAAAAATGCATTTATGTAACTAAGTATGCAAGATGCATAGGGCCCCCTAACCACCAAGGGTCCCCTTGCTCTCAAAGACGATTTAATGACTAGGGCTGTGCCAGTAATAGGATTTTAGTTTCATTTTTAATTTTGACTTACAACAATTATACAAACACAATGCCACAATCCGTTCCTGGCCCTGAAAATGGTGCAATGTCACCTTCCTTGTCGGTATATTAGATATGTGCATTGGGTCTTAAAATAAAGCTGCCTAATAAACCTGATGCTCTGTATCATTTAATGCTAATCAAATAACAATAGAAAAAGAAAATCATTCACTGCTCTTTACTGATTAACTTTAGTAACTTCAAAAAGAATGAATGAAAATTAAATTCATATGGTGAAGACTAAGCAATGTTTTATTTTTACATTTAGTTCTTTTATTCAACTTCTGTATACTAGGCTATTATTTTTGGTAGACTACATTATTTCATTTGTATCTCTTTTTTCTATTGTATTTGTCCTGTTTATTATTATTATTATTATTATTATTATTATTATTGTATTACTGACTGTATTTTATTGTATTTCTCACTGTTATTTCTTGACGGTGAAACTGGGGTGGGGGTCATTTTGAGGTTTTTATGAAAACGCTGACAGGGGCCTCCTAATGAAGTTTTCCTTAAGTCTAGGACCAGGAATGCATGTCTATGTCAGCGAGGGAATTTGTGTATTTGTAGTAAAAAAAGATACATAAGAACAGATGGATTCAATTCAATATTAATAATATGTTGTTTTTGAAGCAGCTTTACACAGAACATACCCTCTGTAAGTAAGCCAAAGATGATAACCAAATAATACATGGTATGATAATACTGACTCATTTGATGGTCAATTCAATATAGTGATTATAACCTTATATTTACATGTGTATTTTTTATTCTCATCTTATTTTTATTGCCTGTGTGTTTTGTTGTCTCTGTGAACTGGAAGCTTATGTCACTAAAACAAATTCCTTGTATGCGCAAGCATACTTGACAATAAAGCACTTTCTGATTTCTGATTCTGATAAAATCTAATAAGTTAGTCAGCTATTTTACCTCTCATTCTGCAGCATTTGAAGATCAGCACGACTGTCGCTAGCAGATATGGACAAACTGCCAGTACAGAACCGAGTGTGTGTAGGACAGAGATCTGAGATTCTGAATGAGACACTGAAAAGAGAAACAGCCACTTTATCAAGCACTATGTGTGAATGAGGACATATGAAGAAATAAATCAGCTCACATGTATAGCAGCTTTCATTTGAAACTCCTCTGACTGAGATCCAGCTCTTGGGTGACTCTCCTCTCTCTGGGTGTTTGCAGTAGTAGAAACCCTCATGTGACTTTGAGAAATTAGAGATGATCATCTCTGTAGTTTGATTCTGGATGAGTGATCCATCTTTATAGAAATCAGCTCTGAGGTTTGGTGGGGCTGAATGTTTATATAAACAGCGAAGAGTCAGAGAATCTCCTTCAGTCACAGGATGAACAGGACTCTCCAGTATCACAAAAACTACAGAAACAGTGAAAATGTGTGTGGATTGTAAATAGTCAGTATATGTAGGCAAGGTGACATAATAAAAACATTATCTTAATTACCCTAACCCAAGTATGAGCTTTGTCTGATTAGGGAGGTCTTTAACAGGTGGTTTGTGAGCCTTTTGAGTACATCAATAATGATTATTATAATTAATGGATGTGCAGTGCAAGCATTGTCTCGCTCACACCGGGCTCTTACTACTCCAACTCACCAGACCAGAGTTCTGATCAACTGAACCTTGTAATCAAAATTGGTGAAATCAAGAAGAGTAATTGAACCAGACTTTGACAGTTGAAACGTTCTTGGGTACAGCTCAGGTCACCTAGTGTGAGTACACCCTAAGACTCTCTTTGCCTTACATATTGATACTTACCTGTTTATCCCAGTGGTTTACGTGTAGTATTCTCCAGCGACTTCCTGAAAAAAGGCCAGAACAACAGCATGAACCCAGCATAAACGGTTTCTAATGCTCAAAACAATCCTGGTCCAACAACTCCGTAAAAGCTTTCATCAGCTCCACCACCACCACAACTTTCTGCTCCATCAGTCCTGGTCCTTCAGGAAATGAAAGATTGGAACATACTGGCCCTGCTAACCACATATCACCAAGGACTTGAACAAACACTCTGGCTACATCTCTCTTCGTAGGACAACACTATGGGGTTACAGCGATTCATCCTTGTAGAACCTGGTCGAAAAGAACGCACACACATGTTTAACTTAAGAAACTAATCTAACTTCATCAGCTCGTAAAATGAGCAAATGACCAACTAGCGTCCGGCCATACTCGCCTTACCACCAACGAGAGACTCGTAAAACATGATAAGGTGAGGATGAACGGCCCGCGCTACATCTGTTCAGAGTTTAAAAACGGATAATTACTCCTTTGGAGACGCTCCAGAACCAGAGCGTTTGCGATACTGCGAGCTCACTTGCCATAAACTACCTTCCAATAAACAAAATTTGACTGACTTACAACTTCGTCTCAGCAAAGACGATCACCAGAGACACACAACGTGATACTCCTCATGACCTCACAACCTCAGCTCTGGTCTCCTGCATTTCAGGAGAAAGCCCTTTTCTCTTACAACAAAGGAATTCTAGTTATACAAAGTTTCTTCCAAACTTTTATGGACTTTGCCAGAAAGGACAATCAAGAAAATACTTCTGCTATTAGAACGACTCAAGAGACAATATAGGTACGAATGTGGTATTCTATGTTTCATTTAATCTTACTGTAGTTATCAGAACTTAAGATATTTTTAATCTATGACTTAACTCATTAGTAGGTAAAATTACAAGTAGTCGAGATGACAAATACCTCATGTTGATGTCTTATATATATGTATATCGATATATAGACATATGCTTGGTGTTTTATGCTATGCATGGTGTGTTTTAGTTTGATCTTTTCTTTATAACTGTCTTTTTGAATAATATATAGCCTTGTCTAGTATTGGGTCAAAGCTTTTCTCAAATGCCAGAAGTTGAACAGAACTATATGTCGATTTTCAGTCTCGTATGAATGAGGAATACTTTTATAAGAAGTTATTAAGAAATGGTCCCTCATGTGACATATTTAGGAGCAGATAATGTATGCACAAAAAGGAAGTCGTGTTGGGCGGGGCTCCGCCCTACAGAGACAATGTGATTGGGTCAGACAGTGAAAAGGATGGACTTAATTCTGTCCGATAAAACAGACACCCCAAACATAGAAGCTAAGCTCAGAAAAAAAGATGAAGTAAGGCTCAAGACAAAGAGAACGGTTGGAACAACTGGTGAAAACCTGCAAGGAAACTTGGCTGAAAGTCTGGGCGTTGCCCCTCTTGATCCTGCTGCGAAACATCTGGCTGATCATCTCAAAAGACTTCAACACTGTCAACTTCAGACCAAACTTGCAAAGAACTTCAAAGCCTTGCCATTCGCGCGCTGCCAGGAAGCCACGAATCGTAGAGAGGATTCCCGAGTGACGTCACACGACAACGACACGAGGATTCCCTCAAGAAGTAGCCTTCAACTCAACTTCAACTCACAGCAAGTAAAACAAACAGATCTCTTATTCGCTGAAGCTGAATTGAATTGAATGAATCTTAAAAGATAACCATAAGTCGAGTCTTCTGTTTGTGATGTCCTAAAGTCGTCTTTATTCTCTGGAAAAGAGAATAGCTTAACTTTCTTCGAAACTGCTTTGATCTTGCCATAGTGTGTGTATGTGTGTGTATGTGTTTTGTTTGTATCGTACCCTAGAATAGTAAATAAACTCTCGATTCATTTTTAATGAATAGTCTGGTGCCGTGATTTTCAAATCTTAAATTATTTGCCATAGATCGTGTTACCTGTGCTCAGAGATTTCCCAATCAAATCTGTATTATTATCAACAATATGAAGACTTGCTAATTTATACTGTATTAATCCTTGCTGGTCGAGCCGTTAATAAGGTATAAATTGTACATTTTGATTAATATCAATTAATCTATACATTGGTGATTAATATCAATTAATCCGATCAAAGTCGGATTTCTACGATTTGATTCCCTAAAGCTAAAATTTATAAATAAAGGATAAAACCCTTACAAATCCTTACATCCTATTGTTCATTTGAGTGACACATCATATGGAAGATCAAGCTTCCACAGCCATCCAACCTTACAATTCATGCTGATTTCCTGACCATCATCAACTCACCCTCCAGAACCCATGGATGCGTCTATGTATGTGGATGTTAAATTCACCCCTGCTGAGCACTTGCAGTGCTTAATCCATTTAGTTATATTTGGACTGTGGAGCTGGCAAACATACTGTATCATGGCACAGTGTCCAGTTAGACCTCCATGCCCCATGGTGAGTCCCATCCATGGTTCCCTGGTTTTCCACTCACCTCTTCATACTAAAGTAAGTTTTACTTCTGGCTATGTGTCCTTAACAGTATCAGCCATGTTCGATTCCAGTTCCGCTGCTACCAGGTTCGACTCTTCAAGATCCCCTACAGTATACCACTCCCAATTCAATCCACAACTGGAAAACCCCCTGAAAATGATTTCCGTCATCACCACATGATCCCAGTCAAACTACAAATTGGATTCTTTTACCACAAATCCATTCTTCAGGTTCTGGAGGGCTCCATAGCAGATATTAACCTGTGGCATCTCTAGCTGTCACAACACTCTCCCATCCTATCCTGGTCAACTGTTGAGATACTGAAGTGGAGAATTGGGAACTGTTTCCAGAACTGTATCACCCCACTTCCTAGACCACTACTCCACATCAGCCTCTCAAGCCAGTCATCGAGATAAACCAGGTAAGCCTATAGCCCAGGGGGAGGTTCTACCCCCTTCACTTCCTAAACAAAAGGTCATGGAGGAGTATGTGGAAGAGGCTCTACACCAAGGATATCAAGACATCAGGTTCTGGTTGCCCAGCCGAAAGTTCATTGGGAAAAGTCCCCTTCACCATCTTGCAGTCAGATTTCAACTACAACTCACTCACTACAGGATTAATCCCACCTTCCATGTTTACTTTTTTAAAACCTCACCAACCTTCTTGTCTCCTCCTTTCTCAGAGTCCAGTACGGCCGATGGTCCTTATCCACTGCTCCTGGATGATGGGCTGGTGTATGCTATCCAAGTGATTATCGATTGCCGACGTTGGAGTAGTTGAGTACCTACTAGAAGGAGTATGGCCTAAAGGAAAGCCATAGACAGGGATGGCTACGACATAGGGTTTTCTAGCCCGTAATCAACGAGGCTTAAAATGCAACACAGTTTCATACAATATGTACAATACCAGGTGGTGCTTGGACTCAAAATGGTTGAAGACCCCTGATCTAATGCTTCCTGAACTTGCTTAATCAAATTGCTTTATGCATTGATATGTAAACTGCCAGTGAAATTAATAAACACAGACTCACAGTGTACAGTGATATTAACAGGATCACTGTTCTCTCCAGATTCAGACTGACACCAGTAGACTCCAGTGTCTGATGCGATAGTAGAGCTGATTGTACATGTAGATCCTGTTTGTGATCCCCACAGTGATGATGAACAATCTTCCAGCCCCCAACTCTCTGTGTGTCTTTTCACTCTCCATCTATCAGAGTTATTCTGGTCCTCACAGCTCAGAGAGAGAGAGACAGATGTGAAGTGTTGAGTTCTGTTGGGACTGATGATCAGAGAGGCTGGAGGAGAAACACCTGAGAAGGAAATAACAGCTAGAATGCTTCAAATTTAGGCATGAAAATTTTCTTAACTGAATATAACCAAACCAAAAAAAAAGGTTGTTTGAACTCACCAGTGACCCATAGTGGTTGTGTGTTACTGATGGTTGTATAATACATTGGCTTTCTTCTCTCTGCTCTGCACACGTAAGCTCCTGTGTGATTTAGAGCAGCAGAACTGACAGTGTAGTTTCCTCCAGCTCCTCTGCTGCTGTCTGAGAGCAGCTTATAATGATGACTGCTGTAGTCTGCACGAAGTGAGAATGTGTACAGTAGTTGTCACCTTAAACACGTATATCTACCTAATTTGACCTTTAAAGGTAATATAAGCTTAAAATACTGTCTCCACCCCAGTCTAATATGCAGAGATGACTATATGCAAGCCATTCATAGGTATATTTCTTTTCTGAAGAGTGTAAACACTGATTCTATGGCACTATCAAAAAATTGCTCTTTTTGTGCAGACCAGTCTGATACAGTATTGTTGGCTAACTGTGTGTTTAGGACGGGGCTACTCATTTGGGAAACTGGTTTTTATAGCCTTGTGGCACTGAAATGACACTTCATGAACCCAATGTAATACTGTTGACTGAGTCATATTAAATAATATTTTTGATATTAAATATGAAAAATATTAACAAATGAAGCACATTCAGTCTTACCAGATGAAATCATTACAAAGTACCAGCTGAATGTCCAGCCTGTAAAGGACCTGTTAACCTCACAGATCAGAGTCACTGGGTCTCCTACAGTCAACCACTTCTGAGTAGAAACACTTAAAACTGCTCTGAGATCTGGAATTGACGAATCGCTCATTAAAAAAATGTTAAACATGTATAAGAATAGATGATCAAACTCACCTGATATTGTCAGTGTAACTGCATCACTGTGTTGTGAGCTGCGTGATCCTCCTATCTCTACTCCATAACAGGAGTAATTTCCTGCATCAGACACAGCAGCAGACCTGAATGTGTGTTCCTGAAGTTCACTGAAAACACAGACTGAACCATCTTTATACCAGCTGTACTGCCAGCTAGTGACTCCTTCACCATATACGTCACATCTGAAAGTGACTGTCTCTCCTCTGAATACATGTTGATCAGGTTTAATGGTCACTTTGGCTTTTGGCCTTTCTGTACAATAACAACAATTCACAATGAAAAAAGTGTTTTTACTGTATGAACAGTTAATTGATTTAATAAAACAAATAATTACAGTCCTTGAGGCTGATTCATCAATAGAAATCTTGACTGACGGCTTCAAAGAACAGTTCTCCTGCAATTGAGCAACACCTTTTATAAAAGATGAGGATCGATTTAGGATAGTCAAAACAGTTCGTTGAATTTTGTATTTCAGCAATATTAACTATTTATTTATCATTTAATAAATGCTGGAGACCTTAAGTTTTGCCTCTTTGTTGACATCATCTGTTTGAAACCTGCAATTGCAGTTATTTGCAGGATTATCATCTTTACATGGGTTGTGCATCTGCATGGCTTCTTAGTGCAGATGAATCTAAAGTTTTGAGGAGTATGTATGGCTTTCAGTCACAGCAGTGGTGTGGATATTCACTGTACTTCGGAATCACAGATTCTACATCTACAGATTCTACAAGTATGACCCAAATAAGAATTTTCACTGGAAAATGCCATCTGAACAAGTAAGTAAGATGTCTGCCACTTTTGTTCTGACCAACAGAAAAAAAAAACTGTTTTTTCGCATAGCCAGACCTTTAGACTGATGGCTGAAGGTCTGGAATCCTTGGCCGCTTTCATTGACCAAAGCCCGCTCATGAAGCCGTTTGAGTGACATGACAAAACCAATCACAGTTCGTTTCGTTCAGCGTCACATTTCGGGGCGTGGAAATGTCGCCACAATAACAGACCGGTGTGTAAAACACTTGGACGTATTTTAAAGATTCTATGCCACGAACTTTAAATATTTCACATACTTTTGAAAATCCATCATTTAGTTGATCCTGATAAGCGCTTGTCGTATCACTAATTGCACACACAGCTGATTGCACTGATCACACACCCTACACAAACCATGGACTTCATCTCTTTGTATGCATTTATTGCTGTCCTAGCTTTAGCTACCTTACAGAGCCGTTTGTAGTTTTCCTAGTCTTGCCTTGCCTTGCCTGTTTCGGATTGTGTTTTCCCCTGCCTGGACTATTGCTTACGTTTTCGGATACCCCTCTCGTCAAGCCCCTTTGGATATTGTTCGCTGTTGACTGACTCATGCCTGTTTTTGATGACTCTTTGCCCTGCCTGTGATATACCTATTTGCCATTGTTTGACCCTTGCTTGTTTCCTAACCACGCCGTTGTGAATAAAGCTTGAACATGGGTCCGCATGTCTCACATCTTGTTTGCCCCGTAACAGAATACTCGGCCACAAAAGGATCCAGCAGCTTTTCAGGTGGACATGGCCAGGTATGGATGCAGCAAAACTGCTGTTAGCTCTCAAGCAGGACACTCGACACTACTCAAGCAGGACACTACATTCTAGAGTACTTGCTCATAGACTTTTTATGTGAGGGCATTAACCAGCCGCTCAAATCAAGATTAACCCTTGAAGGTACTCGTGTCTAGGTGATTTTATGGACTATGCTTTATTGACAGTTGGTTCAGTGTTAACTGTGGGTGTCGCAGAGGAATGCGACACTGCACTCACTCATGCAATAGCAGCTACGCTAGAGCACGCTCACTAAATGGCGGCGACAGCTGAGCCCGTTCACAAAATGGCAGCCACAAAAACACCCCGTCATGTCATTGCTGCCATTCATGAGCCAAGTCAAGTCACAGTCAATCTACATGAGCCGAGTCAAGTCACAGTTGATCTTCACGAATCAAGCCAGATCACAGCTTCTCTTCGTGAGTTAAGCCAAGTCGCAGCTGATCTTCACGAGTCAAGCCAAGTCGCAGCTGATCTTCACAAGTCAAGCCAAGTTGCAACTGATCTTCACGAGTCAAGCCAAGTCGCAACTGATCTTCATGAGCTAAATCAAGTCACCGTTGGTCGTTATGAATCAAGTCAAGTCACCGTTGGTTGTCATGAATCGAGTCACGTCACAGCTGTTCGTCCAAAGTCTCGCCCCGTCTCAGCTGATCTCCTAGAGTTTTGTCACATCTCAGCTGATCGTCACAAGTCAAGTCATGTCTACGCCGATCTTCCAGAGTCTCTTCACGTCTACGCTGATCTTCCAGAGTCTCTTCACATCTACGCTGATCGTCCAGAGTTACAGCACGTCTCAGCTGATCGTCCAGCATCCCAGCACGTCACAGCTGACCTTCCAGAGTCACAGCACGTCTCAGCTGATCGTCCAGCGTCCCAGCACGCCACCGCTGACCATCCAGAGTCTCTTCACATCACAGCTGATCAGCCAGAGTCTTGTCCTGCCCTGTCACGGCTATGGAGGCCACCTGCGAACTCTCTGCCTGTTCTGTCGCAGCCAGAAGGGCTGTCCCTGAACTCTAGTCCTGTCCGGTCATGGCTATGGAGGCCGTCTGCGTACCCTCGTCCTGTTCTGTCGCAGCCAAAAGGGCTGTCCCTGAACTCTCGTCCTGCCCTGTCATGGCCACGGCCACGGAGGCTGCTTTTGAACATTTGCCCTGCTCTGAAGCGGCCAAGGAGGCCATCTCTGAACTCTTGCCCCGTTCTGAACCAGCCATGGTGGCTGATTGTGTAATGTCTGTCTTGCTTGTCACTGCTAAAGAAATCATTAATTCACAGTTTGTCTGTCCCCTTCCAAGCATTCCTTTTAGGACTGCCTGTCCACTCAGTTGCCACCAGTGAAAATATTGATAGACTTCCCATGTTCCCTGCCTCTATCCTTGGGTCTGTGCATGTTTTTTCTCTTTCTTGTGTTTCAGTTTTCCCTAGGTCCCAGTCTCTGCCATGGGTTCCTGATCCGACGTGGTGCTGTCCTGTTCCGCCGTGGTGCTCTCCTGATCTGTCGTGGTGGTCTTCTGCTCCGCCGTGGTGGCCTTCTGTCATGCTCTGGTGGTCTTCTGCTCCGCCGTGGAGGTCTCCGGCCCTGTCTACTCCACACTGGTGGGTTCCTGTTCCGCCTTGGTTCTCTGCTCCACCCTGTTTCCCTGCTTCGTCGGTTCTGCCTGGGTGTCCTGCTCTGCCGGCTCTGCCTCAGTCCCCGGTCTTCCCACTTCCACGTGGACCTGGCCCTCCGTCCCTCCCCCTGTTCCGCCTCCGCTCCATCACCCTCCTGGATGGTGTAATGTTTGGAGAGTCTGGAAGCCACTCCTTGGAACTCCACACCATACATCACACTGGACTGCATTTCCCATCATCCATTGCACTGATTGCACACACAGCTGATTGCACTGATCACACACCCTATACAAACCATGGACTTCCTCTCTTTCACTGCCGAGTATTGTATGCATTTATCGCTGTCTTAGCTTTAGCTACCTTACAGAGCCGTTTGTAGTTTTCCTAGTCTTGCCTTGCCTTGCCTTGCCTTGCTTGTTTCGGATTGTGTTTTCCCCTGCATGGACTATTGCTTACATTTTCGGATATCCCTCTCTTGTCAAGACCCTTTGGATTTTGTTTGCTGTCGACTGACTCATGCCCATTTTTGATGACTGTGATATACCTGTTTGCCATTGTTTGATCCTTGCTTGTTTCCTAACCACACCTTTGTGAATAAAGCTCGCACATGGATCCGCATGTCTCACATCTCTTTTGCCACATAACACAATCCGATGAAGACTTCGAAACTCCTGAAGTGTTTTCACTTTTGTGTGCCATATGCATCAGACGTTTAGCCAACGGTCCATGGGCGTGACGTCTGAGGCTGAGACTAGAATACTGTAGACTAATACTTAATGTTTATACGACTCTTGTTTAATGTTAAAAAAAAAACAACAAAAAAAACATTTTATAAATGCAATTAGATTAAGGCCTCTTGTACTTTATTGCTTACATAAAACACGGTCCATTGTTGAACTCAGAGAAAAGGAAAAATACTTGCCGTATATTGTCACTGTTACTGGTTCACTGTGATGTGTGTAATATCCTTCCCTTCGTGCTCTGCACTTGTACTCTCCTCCATCAGAGAATTTCACTGAATCAATTGTTTTAGTTGCAGCTTCAGTCAATTGAGTTTTTGAGTCTTTTATCCAGAGAAACTCCCATTTAACCCAAGTTTGATCCACCTCACATCTCAGAATAACTGTGTCTCCAATGAACACTGAACCTTGTGGCTCAACAGTCACAGTTGGTTTGGGAAAATCTGTCAGTATAAAATCATTAGTAGCATGAGTTGTTTTTTTTAGCAGAAGGTCTCATCCTCTCTCTGTCATCAATGATTTCTTGATTGCACAGACAATGTAAGAAATACAGCTGCTAGCAAGGTTATTTTCGACTAAGACTAAAACTATTGATGAAAAACAATTTCGTAAACGGAAATAAAATAAAAATATCAAAATATTTGTAAAACGAAATGAAACTAACAACAGTTACTGAAAAACTAACTGAAATAAAATAATAATTAACAAAAATAAATAATCGTTTTCGTAATCATTACTTGCCGGAAAAATATATGAGCTGTGTGACAGTTTAGGAAATACTTAATATTTAGGAAATATCAGACGGAGAGACGCAAAGCAGTTTAAAACAGAGTCCTGAACGGGTCCTGTTTGATAAACGTGCTCAAGCAGTAGGCCTACTTAACAGAACACCCGATCCGTTATCCTGCAGCAGCACTAATTTATTTCTGTACCAGCCAGAATTGTTTGACATAGGCTGAAGACTGCGAGTCGCAACACGAACCGCACCCGCATTAATCTATCAGGTAAGCAAATTTATTCATTTTCTCATGTAACACAAGCAATCAAACCAATATAGGCTTTCTAAGTTGGTGCTTTGAACAAAAGCAGACACGCAGCGCAACATAATAATTAACAGAAAAAAAAGATGAGAACGCGTATCCTTTCCGTAAACAATACAAAACGGCCTAAAAAGAAAAGAACATATTCAAATATGAGCCTTTACTGTTAAATGCGATTGCCGTTATTATTGAATTTCATTAGTCCCAGTTATGATTTCTGCGCGGCTGTTCACGGAAAAGTTACAATATCATGATTATGGTTAAATAAGAAAAAAAAATACATATAACCAAATTAGGCTACATTTATTTTAAATATCTCAACACCATTAGCCTAGATATGACATTATGCGCAACTTGTGTAGATTTATTTAGTAAAAAGGCTTGACTGCTTCCTTTGGTGTATATTTGCATAATTTTACAGTCTAATCAATTTCAGCATGCATTAAATTATGCCTACGTCTTTCTTTGGCCTTCGCTCTGGAATTGATCTGTTGATTCTGCTAAACTTTAATGAAAACTAAAACTAAAACTAAACTATATAAAAACTAAATAAAAATGTGTTCACAAAATAAAAACTAAACTAAAACTAACAAAAATATTAATTAAACTAATAAAAACTAAACTGATTTTTATAGCAAATTTGAAAACGATATTAAAATAAAACAAATTTAAAAATTCAAAACTATAATAACCTCTGCTGCTGGCAGCAATTACGGGGACAAGTTAGGTCAGCACTGTCACAGAGTAATGCAAAGAGTTAAAGGACAACAACAAAGGTGCAAAAATCACCCTAAGCAGGGTTCAAACCCATAACCTTTAGATTAACAACCCTTAGATCTTCCTACTGTGCCACACACCTACATCTATACCAAGTAGTCAAAGATATCAGTTACCAAAGTTTTGTGTACTAGAGATTACAGTAAATTTCAAGGTCAACTATGGAAATAATGTTTTAACTTCTGACCAGTAGGTGGTGCGGTGACCAAACAAAATTGAAATGAGAGCTACAGTACAAAGTTTACTGAAACATAGAAAAGTGTTGTAGACATGACAACTTTTTTAGGGTGTAATTTCTCAATGGTAGCAACAACAATCTAAAAAAAACTTCGTTTGACAATATTGTAAAAAAAAAAAAGTTTTTTACAAATGGTTGACAATATACTTCACAGTGCCTGATGATCAAGACTTCAGAAGCTGAAATCATCTTCAATTTGAAGAACAATCAGTTCAAAGTTACAGAAAATTGGCTAGATGAGTTTGGTGCTTGACCCCTAAACATCTGAACACTTTGAAACTGCTCTGGGATCTGAAATTAAGCAGTCATAAACATTTTTGCGTGCAGTATAAGAAGAGATGATCAAACTCACCTGATACTGTCAGTGTAACTGCATCACTGTGCTGTGATCTGCGTGATCCTCCTATCTCTACTCCATAACAGGAGTAATTACCTGCATCAGACTCAGTAACAGGACTGAATGTGTGTTCCTGTAGTTCACTGAAAGCACTGGCTGAACCGTCTTTATACCAGCTGTACTGCCAGATAGTGACTCCTTCACCACATATGTCACATCTGAGAGTAACTGTGTCTCCTCTGAATACGCGTTGATCAGGTTTAATGGTCACTTTGGCTTTTAGTCTTTCTGTACAATGACAACAACTCACAATAAAATTAATGTGATAAATATTATCATAAATAAAAATAATAAAATATAACACCTCCCTAAGTGTGGTCCAAATCAGTGGATGGCATGCAGTGGTATTGTGAAATGTGATGGCGAAGTCCTCACTCTTTGTTAATCCAATATAAATTAATGTTCCAGCTTAGACTTAATGTTGACACATCTCACAGTAACAGTGTAGCTAATGTTCTGTTTATTAAAAACCAACCAACTCAAAGATTGTGTCAGTGTATACTCAAATGTGAATACATGATGAAATTCACTCACCTTCAGTGTGTCCAGAATGGATGTTTGAAATCAACACTACACACACACACACACACACACACACACACACACACACACAAACAAACATTACAGTGTGAACATGGAGCTGAGTCCTGCACAGTCCTGCAGTGTGACTAAGCCTACGACGAATGTCAAACTGTCTCCGTTTTTCAAGACAAGCTATGAGCAGAATTAATGTAAGAGAATTATTCTATCAGCCATAAACTTCGGCGCTCACAGAATTCATCTGATATGTTGCCTTTTCTACACTGTTAGACATTTCTGTAATTTCGACAGTTATTTACTGTATATCACCCAGTATAATACTGCAAATTCCCTTTACATTAAATAACCGTAATACCCTTTGCATCATGGGAATTTTCTGTGACGTCAGACCCCACATACAGAGACTTACGGTATTTTTTAAAAATTGCTATATACTATTGTAAAGGCCATTATACTGAGGTCGTTTTATTTTCCTCATTTCTTACATTTGGAATGACACAATTTGCCCTGCACCGTGTCTACAACGCCGCAGCAGCTTGGGACTGACTACAGGACGTGTTACATCGCTTCTAATGATTGGAAAATCCGTTTGTACTTCATGTCAGAAACAGCGCAAGCACTTGGAGTACATCTGTATGTCAGAAATATACCGGGGCATCACATTACTGTCCGCATCCACTGTAGATATATAATGGGTTCTATATTGTTGTCTGTTGTCGAGTTGCGTTGCGCAGCGCCGTGCCACTCGTGTCCGAGGAAGACACGGAAGCAGCGGGGCAGCGCCGCGGGTTTTTACTGGGGATGAACCCGCGAGAGTGGAAGAGCTCCGTAGAACATCTGCGCTGTGTGTCGATGCACTTTACGAGAGAATAAGACCAGCAAGCAAGGTAAAAATATGTGTACGTATGTCTGTGTGTTTGTGTCAGATTTTTGCACACCAGTTTAACCATTTACTCGTCAACATGGCAGTTACAGAACTTTACTATGGTAAACTGCGCTGTCGTTTCAAACGACTTTTGTGAGCTTATTGAATTAAGTTACCGAATTAAAATTGCTTTTAACGAGCAATGGTTATCTTATATTAACATTAGGTTAACTTATGTGAAATTTAGTTCAGGTGTTAGTTATAATGTTGGCCAGTAGCCTATTGAGAAAATAAAATCGTGTTAGCTAGGTTAAACTAGTTTCATGGCTAGCTGCCTTTCTAGTTTTAGAATTAGTTTATTATAGTTTTTAATGGAATTTAAGATTTACTGAATTTTTTTTTTTTGTATTTGTGTTTTAAAGGCAACTGCAGTGAAGCATCAAGAAAGACATGAGCAGGCCAGCCACCCTGAGATGGATAATTCATGGTAAGAGAACAACTATTGTTTTGAGAGATTTTTGTATTCTATATGAGGTTTGCCTTTTAAAAGTGTGCTATTTCTACATCTTGTTTTTCAGAGAAGACATTTCTGTCAAAGTGGAGGATGAGCAAAGATGGTGGCCACGTTTTGGAGCAGCATCTGGGTTTTTGCAGAGGGTTATGTATTTTTTGGCTGTTTGTCTTTTTCCCCATTATATTTCTGTTGCCTAAAGATTCTTTGTGAGGATGAATCCAGAGGACACAAAATAATGCACTGAAAAATGTCCTAAGACAGGAGAAATGGTGAAGATGCACTGTTCCAGCATTGGAAGTCTGTATTTTTAAGTGTTATACATGCAGTGTTTTAAATAAAGAATTTGATATTTTGTAATTATTGTGTCTGTTTTAACTGAATGCCAGTAGTACCTATGTAGAGTAAAAATAAAATGAATTCTATATAAAAATTATAAAATCTAATGAAATCTATATTAAAATGAATACTGATAAATCAAATGCAGTTTGCTACTGTAAATCTTAATTACTGTAAAAAACCCTTTGAAATGTCTAACAGTGTATATAAACACTGGTTGTGCCGCTGTTTTCATGTGGGTGTGTAGAGCTGCATACACTATTCTTCTTAAATACACCGGTATTGCCGCCGTTCATATACTTTTCATGATAGCCAACATTTCGGTCCCGCGTGCAATACAGTTTGCAGTCACTGGACGTGTATGGGTTGATAATGTAAAACTCCTGACAAGTTTTCTTGCGCGCACCGGTTTTTAACTCGTCTTGACTGTCCTACAGTCTGACATTAATGACAACTGAGATCTCATAATGTGACATGATCATCATGTTCGTACAGTCTGACAAGTACAATCCTAAAGGACTTTTGAAAAATCGCACTGTAAGCCCGGCTTAATTTGTCTAGATCTAGTGGCATCTTGATGAGTGCAGATGATGATCTGGTTAAAATATGACTGCGCACAATTTATGCACAAGGGTGCTTTTTTTCCCTCCATTCTCTGTCCAGAGAATGCAAGCAGAGCCAATTCTATATAAAAAATAATTCATAATGATATTCATAATGATCTATATTTTATACATATATACTGTACCTCATTAAAGATCATATCTGTATTAGGGATGTGCGGGTCTAGTCGACTAGTCGACTAAATGGTACAGCTCCTGCTAGTCAACACTGAAATTAGTAGTCGATTACACGAAAGAAAACGTTACATTTAACGTTACATTTAAAACATCGTTTTGTGTAACGATAAACTGTGTAATGTCAAATTGGCTTATAATAACTCTACTGGAGCGATGCGTAATCATATTCAATACAGACACGTATGCGTTAACTCGGAGACAGCCAAAGCTAGCAATGTCAATGTCATACACTACAACCCGCCGCTGCGGTCCGCGATCCCATCCGCGCCGTCTATTCCTCATTCGGTGGTGGTGCGGGATTTCCAGGCTCTTTTCGAAACTGTCTGCTTGCTTGTAGTTATCTCTCTGCGAGCCGGTGACTTCAGATCCTGCCGAGCGCGTTTTTTTTTCAAGAGCAGAATCGCCTCTAGTCCCTCTTTCGCCAGACCACGTTAACATGTTAAATTCACTTAACAAATGCGCATGGTCTGAGTAAAACGAGCATTGTTTTGTTTTTAGACAATAAAGCCAATATGAAGTACATTTTTAAAAGCCGTTTTAATGCTGTTCCTTGATAAACTTTCCCATTGTTTTTGACTTGTATTTTAATATGTTGGCTAACGTTATATGAAAACGTAGAATTCTGTCAGTCTATTCTCCATTTCTGCATTGCTCCAGCTGATCTGAATAAATAAGCTATGCACTGGTTTATTGAATGTATGCTCTTCCTTATTTTCTGTTTAACGGCCGCCTAAAATTAAATGATGATAACGTGAGGCAAGCATACGGCATAATCGTGACCTATTTTTAGCAGATTTTATTGAGGGATTTGACAGTGTGATGCAAAGATTAAGTATTTCAAGTGTAGGCTGTTATAGACACACATTTTTTTTTTCTTTTGCCATTTTTGGGGGTTTCTAGCTTTTAGACTAGTTATGGAGTCAAACTTCCGTTTAAACGACTGTCAAATTAGTCGTAGAGCACATCCCTAATCTGTATAACTGTTTTGTGAATTTCGAGCCAACAGTCTGATCACAAGAAGAAAAAGAAAAACACAATCTTAATGTCAAGTGTCTGGTGAATATCTGCTTGTATCAGAAATAATGTTAAACAAAACTTTTTAACTGATTCAAAACCCACACACTGCAAAACACAAAACTGAATGACTGAACAAATGCATTGATTCATAATACAACAGAGCGCATTTTACAAAAAGAAATAATTGCACACTTCCCCTCTCAAGCTCATCTTTGAATCATATATCATGGACTAGAGCTGGATTTGAAACTCCAGAAACACTAAATCACTTCAGAATTTTCATAATATAATAGCTATTACATCCATATCAATATATAAAACATTACTCACAGAGCACAAGAGGAAGTTGACTGAGCTCCATACTGACTGAATGACGATAAACGGTTAAAAACAGACTGTTAAAGCCTCAAGACTTCCTGATACCTATAACATACTACAACACTGAATAAGTCAACAACTTGCTACATTTGTGTGGTAATACAATATTAATACCATATACCAATATTATCATCTATATAAAAGGGACAACTGTGAAATTCTGTACTGTAGTGAAAACATGTAACAATACTAAAGTGAATAATAAACATTGTTCAGAAACCATTATATAATGCTACCTGTAGTTAGTGTTTAATGTTTTATCAGTGCCAAAGTGTGCTTGATGACTATCTTACAGAGTATTTTAGTTTCAAGTGTTTTAGTAGTTTTAGTGCATTTTGAACATGCAATTTACTGTTGTGCAGAGCTGAAAAGTGGTAAGGAGAACTGTGTGAAGAGTTCTGAAAAAGTAATGTCTCGGTTACTTATGTAATGCCTCGATCCCTGAAGAAGGGAACGGAGATGTCACGTCGGGATTACCGACGAATTGGGATCTCACTTAAGCCCTAAAAACACTGCACGATTTTAGCAATCCTATAAGATCACTGCATGTCACACTGTGCGACATGAATCTAATAAACTTGGCCACGACGTACGTGTAGACTTTGGTATATGTGTGTGTAGATGATGACACCTATTGACTCATACAATATGACGCACGCTACTTCATGAAATCGGTAAGCAGTTTTATGTTTTAGAGCAATGTCGAGTTGTCAGGGTTCTGTCACTTCGGTCTAGTGTTATTCATGGTTTTGTGACAGAGCCCCGTCTTGTCCTGTTTTATGTGGGTGCGCGGCTTTGAGTGTGCTGATCAGCCATGTGCTTGTTTTTGTTTTGTGTGAGCACATGGCTTTTGTCTTAGTTTATGTGTGCCATGTGCTCTCATGTCAATTGTCTTGACCCCACCCACCTTGTTTCCTGATTATTGGTTAATTTGCCCCACCTGTTTACCTCGTTACCCTCCTAATTTGCTCCCTTTATAATCTCCTTGTGTTTGCAGTCCTGTGGCAGTTCGTCATCTAGATTCCTGTTGATGTTTCCTTGCCTCGCCTCTACGGGGTAGTTTTGGTTTGTTTTGTTTATTTTTATTATCAATAAAAGCCTATTCTCCGGCACCACTGAGTCCTCGCCTCATCCCTTCACCCCAACCCTGACACGAGTTGATTTCATGTCACATTTTTATTGGTTGGTCAGTAAATGTGGATCGTAGCAGCAGACACACTGTGCAATGATCATTCTGTATCGTAGGCTATCTTTGGTCACAAGACCATGGCCGTCTTTGAACCTATCTCACTGTACGACATAAGAGCACCAATTACGAGCCACGATCACAGAAATCGCCATGATTGTTTCACGATGTCAATCTTTCATCTGGGACAGCTGAAAATCGTGCATTGTGTTTACGGCTTTAGAGAGAATAATCTACTTCGAGTGTAACTAAATGAGCCAATGCACATAGGCATGCGATGACTGCATCCAGCTGCTGCTGATCGCAGTGCGAGTATAATTAGGCAGCAGGTCCAATGCATACACAGGTTTTCACTGAGGAGCCGAGCCGGTGATCCCACCACTCAGCGGTGGTACAGCAGACGTGGCGACGGTTCCCTCTCTCAGGGGACAAGGGTTACATACGTAACTGAGACGTTCCCTTTCAGTTGGTCACTCTTGACATCACGTCGGGATTACCAACGAATTGGGATCCCTACCAAAGTACCACGGACACTGCCCCTTCTATTGTCCTGTGTGAGACTCCTGTGCCTCGCATTGGAGTGTAAGCCAGGGCTTGCACTAGGAAGGCCAGTCACTGTTGTCTTAGCACTACCCACAAAGTGAGATTGGCTAACACTGGGAACTAGGGTTGTACCGGTACACAAACATGACGGTTCGGTACGTACTTCGGTTTTGACATCACAGTTCGGTATGCTTTCAGTACAGCAGGAGGAAAAAAATCTTTTTTTTTTTAATTAAGCAATGGTTTACTGAACAATTTATTATTTTATTTTATTTTTTCTGAATTAAATTACAATTAAAGTTTTCCCAGGGATAAAAACCTACCTCAGCTCCTACTCTAAACTATAGGTAGCCCTTTTACATTACTATAAGTTTACAACTAACAGCAGAGCCCAAACTTAAATTTAATTACCATTTATTTTAATAATATAAAAATCAACACACAAATTAAAAATGTATATGCAAACATGTAAACTGCACATAATGCAGTTTATAAATTAACTTCTAAATTATAGGCTAAAATTTCTATTTATTGTTAAAATACAATAATTTACTCAGTGGCTTTCATATAAAAGATTTATCTAAACATACATTAAATCAGGGGTGCCCAACCCTGTTCCTGGAGATCTACTTCCCTGCAGAGT
The DNA here is from genome assembly GCA_036784905.1 of Acrossocheilus fasciatus. NCBI lineage: Eukaryota > Metazoa > Chordata > Actinopteri > Cypriniformes > Cyprinidae > Acrossocheilus > Acrossocheilus fasciatus. The sequence goes on along the minus strand of CM071940.1, from coordinate 28,614,465 downwards.
TCAGGTCCATCCCTGATCACACACACCTGTCTGTAATTATCAAGTGCTCCTTCAGATCCTAATTAGTTGGTTTAGTTGTGTTTGATCAGGGTTGGAGCTAAACTCTGCAGAAAGGTGGATCTCCAGGAAAAGGGTTGGAGTTAGACAGGGTTAGACATCACTAACAGGTAAAATATAATGAAGTAGGTTATATACAGGTGCATCTCAAAAATTAGAATATAGTGAAATTTTTTGGAAACTTGTTTCAAAAAGTGAATCTTTCATATATTCTAGATTCATTACATGTAAAGTAAAATATTTCAAAAGTTTTTTTTTCTTTTAATTGATTAGATGATTAGAGTTTACAGCTCATGAAAGTAAAAAATCCAGTTTCTCAAATTATTAGAATATTTACATATTTACAGTATAAACTCCGGGTATCTCTTGTTCTTTGAAACCACAAAGACTTCTGACTTGGCAATGGTCCAGAAGACAATCATTGACACCCTCCACAAAGGGGGTAAGTCACAGAAGGTCATCACTGAAAGGGGTGGCTGTTCACAGAGTGCTATATCAAAGCATATTAAATGCAAAGTTGACTGGAACTAAGAAATTGGGTAGGAAAAGGTGCACAAGCAACAGGGATGACCGCAAGCTTGAGAATACTGTCAAGCAAAGCCAATTCAAACACTTGGGAGAGCTTTACAAGCAGTGGACTGAAGCTGGAGTCAGTGCATCAAGAGTCACCACGCTCAGACGTCTTCAGGAAAAGGGCTACCAAGCCACTTCTGAAACAGAAACAACGTCAGAAGCATATTACCTGGGCTAAGGAGAAAAAGAACTGGAATGTTGCTCAGTGGTCCAAAGTCCTCTTTTCAGATAAAAGTAAATTTTGAATTTCATTTGAAAATCAAGGTCTTGATTCTGGAGGTAGACTGGAGAGGCAAAGAATCCAAGCTGCTTGAAGTCCAGAGTGAAGTTTCCGAAGTGAGTGATGATTTGGGGTGCCGTGACGTCTGCTGGTGCTGGTCCATTGTGTTTTATCAAGTCCAAAGTCAATGCCGCCGTCTACAAGGAGATTTTGGAGCACTTTATGCTTCCATCTGCTGACAAGCTTTATGGAAACGCTGATTTCCTTTTCCAGCAGGACTTTAGCACCTGCCCACAGTGCCAAAACCACTTCCAAGTGGCTTGCTGACCATAATATTACTGTGCTTGATTGGCCAGCCAACATGCCTGACCTGAACCCCATATGGAATCTATGGGATAATTTCAAGAGAAAGAAACAGTCAATCCAACAATACAGACGAGCTGAATGCTCAATAGTGCCTCAGCAGTGCCACAGGATGATCGCTTCCATGCCACACCTCACTGATGCTGTCATTTGTGCCAAAGGAGCCCCGACCAAGTATTGAGTGCGTAAATGAACATACTTCAAAGAACTTGAATTTTTCTGTTTTGCAAATCCTTTATTTTTATTGATCTTAGGAAATATTCTAATAATTTAGAGATACTGGATTTTTGGCTTTCATGAGCTGTAAGCTCTAATCATCAAAATTAAAAAAAAAAAATTTTTTAAATGTTTTACTAAAAACATAAAATATATGAAAGTTTCACTTTTTGAAATATGTTACAAAAAAGAAAGAACTTTTCACAATATTAAAATTTTTTGAGATGCACCTGTAGTCTAATCTTTCTCAAAATGCTCTTCACCAGACTTTATTTCTCTAGCAAATAACGAGCTGAGGTAAATGAAATGCTGTACGTGACATTTTGTTTACAAGTTGTGTTGTTGACTTCTTTCCGCGATTACGAGAGATGTCCATTAATGTTTATTTCATGTTAAAACTAGTAATAAAGAGGAAAGGGTGCTCACTCGTGCTCTGCAACTGACAAGGCTTCTACACAGAGATTTGTTGCGCCACATCAAAGAGCACCAAAATGGCATGTATTGTCTGAATTTCCTGAAAAAAATGGAATGATTTGTTCAGTACACATGCGTACCGAACTGAACGACCTGTACCAAAAATGTTCTACTTGGAACTAGGGGTGACCCCGAATAGGTTGAAGATTCGATACTTCGATAGGAGGAGCCTGATTCGACTACCAATCTAACAGTCTAATATTCACTGAGGTGTTATGATCATGCCATTTTGGCAATATGGATGTGCTCAAATGTCCGATTTCACATAGAAACACCTTTTTTACCATGTCAAAATCAGCTCTGTTTTCCGCAAGCCGTTTTTTTGGTCCATGTTGCTTTAAATGCTAATGAGCTCTGCTGACACCGCCCCTCTCTTCCGTGGGGTGATGAGCAGTACTGTTTACTTTAGCCGCAGAACTGGCTAACTAGCATATTATTAGGAAAGGTGATGTTGGAAACTTTTATTCCTCTTGTCGAAGCAGAGACGAGGAGACGTTGGGATATCTTTCATACAGAAGTTACTCTTTATTGAGAACTCGCTGTGCGTCGCTGTAGTCATCCAAGTCTCTCTAAAGCAGTGATACATTTATATACATTTAGGGGGCAGTGCTTAGGAATGGAAACAAAGCACCTGGGTGACGACCTTAAACAAAGCATGCAAATGAAGTATTCAGGTATAGCAGCCTGCCCCATTTAACCACTCCTAATCCAATCAGCATAACTGCCCAAAGATTGAGGCAGGGGCATCAAGAGCAATTACAAACAAAAGGCAAGAGTCTCCGTCGTCTGGCTCATTTCACTTACAATAAGAGAACAGGAACTGACAACCTCTTGCTACAAACTTTGTATATCACAGTCGTTCATCTGATGTCACCATCTTCACCATAAATGCTAAATACAATGTATATAACTTCTTCAGTTTGTACACCTAAACCTAAATTAAACATTTAAATAAATTTGTAATCCCACAATTCCCCCTTTGAGAGTTCTATTAACTCTCACAAAATACAAATTTAGACACTTAAGAGTTCATTCTTGTAACTTGTGATCGTTACAGGCACATGTACATGTTCTGTGTTGCTTATATGTAATTGCATGCTGACACAGAAACAAAACATACAATTAGGGTCCGTGAAGTTCTTACGGGTAATAATCTTTTCTGGTTGGAACTGTCATTTCCTCGTGAGAGGCGTGGGTCATTTGTGAAATGAAACACTTGATACTAACAGGTTTCCGAACCATGAAGAATTATCTTCAGTCATCTGGTGTAATTTTGCTGAAAGATCAAGAATGTCTTGATCATGTTGATGGATGACTGAAGTTCTCGTATGTGATTCTCTGCGTTGTGTATTTTTTTTTTTTTTCTTTGTTTTCTTTGACAGTTGGCTCAGCAGTGGGTCTTGTTGTCTTTTAGAGGTTGTGGCTTCATATGCAGGTGAGGGGGTCGGCGCGTATGGGTCTTGGGACAGCCATCAAGTGGTATTTGCACAGAGTAAGAAAGAAAACAAAAGACAGAGCAGTATTTGTTCTAAAGACTGCAAACATTAGGGTTGTATCCTTTGTTCAGTCTGAGTCTGCTATTGTTGTTCCTTCTTTCCCTATTTCTTAATTCATGAGACACCTAAAGAACAGCGAGGAAAGGATGGACTATTGGATGGGGAAGGGCCTATGAGGGAGTCTTCGCCGCAGGGTTGGCCCCCAAAGCATGTTGCGTTCGGTTCTTCCCTGGGCTCCTCACTGGTCCATGTGTCCTATCCTATCCCTGTAGGTGGTGTGCAAACTTTAGTGTGTGACATCTCCATCCTCTAATGGAACATCAGTCATAACAAACATCATAACCCAGACAGGATAGGTGAGTGACTAGAGTGTGCTGTAGTATAGCTGTAGTAAGGCTGTGAGTGTACTTAACTAGCATTCTCTCAATGGAAGGAAGTGACAGTAACCTTCCTGTAGTTTTATTTACAAAGAATCTTTCAGATTTGTTGTACATTACTGGGGAAATTAAGCACTCATAGCCCTATCAGTTAACACCTGAGCAAACTGCTCCAACAGTACGGTGAAGCGGGGAGGGGCTGCTTCAGAGTACTAAGTAGACTGAGTAGGAGCTGAGTAAAGCTGTTAATTTCTCCTAATGTCTTTTTGCTTTTCCTACACTCTTTCATCCAGTGTCCAGGTTTACCACAGTAATGACAACTGCTCTCCTTCTTAGGACATTTATGTTTCTGTCGGTTCTCTGTGTTAACCTTAAAGGACGCTGCTGCAATCTTTACTCTGGCTTTAACATCAGAGTCTCTTTCCCAAGTAGCTAACCTGTCCAAGCTGTTTTGCAAGCTTCCAGTGGACCATGTTAGATCTAAGAACGGCAAAGCCGATCTGTACTCTGATAAAAGGCCATCAAACCATGTTCGAACTAGTGGTCCTTTGTCATCAAGCACACTTTCAGAATAATCGACTATTCCACTGTAAGTTACAGCTGACTGACAAAACCTTTCAGTGTATTCACTCACAGTTTCTTCTTTCCTTTGCACACAGTTAGTGATTCTGGACCAGTCTATTTTGGGTCCTATGATATTCTTTAGAATTTTCAAAACACCTTCTCTCAAATCGCCTTTACTGGCATGTTGTAGTTCAGAAGTAACAGCAGACTCAAAACTGTTGAATTCAGATTCAGTTAGAATTTGTGACATCAGCTGTGTGACTTCTGCTAACGACATGTGGTATGCGACATGACGCATTTTGTTGATCAATGTTCTTCTAAATTCAGAAAAATCTGTGCGTGCTGAGGGTAAGCTCTGGGATAGCCTCTCTATATCTTTAGGTCCTAGCGCTTTGGCAACAGTTTGTACTTGGACAACAGAAGAGTTGGGAGCAACACTTTCAATTTCCTCAATTCCCTGAGATCTTCTCCTAGCGCCACATACCTTCACTGAATCTACAGGCACATCAGTTACTGACTGGATGGTTACATCTGTTTCAAAGAAACCTTGTAAGTCAGGATAACTGTTATCAGGCTGACTAACTTCTTCCACATCAGTTTTTGCTGAAGCTTTGTTGCGGTTCAATTTCTTAGTCAAAGAGGATACTCTAGCACAGAGCTCTTTGTTCTGTTCCTCTAGCTCTGAGTTACGCTGAGACTGTTGTTGTAGCTAGCGCTAAACCAAATTCTCTGTGGCAGCAGATAATGCCTTTCACATTGTTCTTGCGAATACATGCTCCTAATACCTTTTTACACTCATCTACAGACCAAGTCTTGTCTGGATGGATCTCATATTTCTGAGTTAGTTCTTGTCTAACTTTCTCAGTGACTATTAGGTTCATTTGCACTCCTAACAGTGATTTGAATTCGCTATCTGACCACAAAGGAGTCGCGAGACCACCATTTTCAGTTGTGGGGACCAGTCTAGCATTCTTTCTAAACATTTTGTGAGTTTTTTGTTACCACATAATCAAAAACACTAAAACTTCTTTGATCAATAGAGGGTACGCTTGTTAACACAGATCAACTATTGTTAACCTTGCCTGGCAAAGCAGAGGATAACACAGATTACTAGCATTTTACGCTAAACTTCCCTGCCGAAAACAGAGGGTAACACAATATTAGCACGTGATGCTAATCTTCCCTGCCTGAACAGAGGATAACCTTCATCTCTAAAAGGACATTTTTAGAGGATAACCAAACCCTACTGCTGTCTGTTAACTCTTCTCTGACGGCGCAGAGGATAACAAATTTGTACTGGTCTTAAAGGTTCTTTTGGATTAGAGACAGCACTCACCACAACCTTGGTTGAGAGAAAAATTCAGTCTGGAAATCTTTGTTCAGCTGGAAGTTTTCGCTAGATTCCAAAAGACGCAGTCTGGAAGCAGATCTTTGTTTAAGCTTGAAGTTTTCAATCTGGATTCTGGAGGAAGCTGGAACTCTATCCGGGTCACGGCACCATCTGTTGGAAACTTTTATTCCTCTTGTCGAAGCAGAGACCAGGAGACGTTGGGATATCTTTCATACAGAAGTTACTCTTTATTGAGAACTCGCTGTGCGTCGCTGTAGTCATCCAAGTCTCTCTAAAGCAGTGATACATTGTAGTTTATATACATTTAGGGGGCAGTGCTTAGGAATGGAAACAAAGCACCTGGGTGACGACCTTAAACAAAGCATGCAAATGAAGTATTCAGGTATAGCAGCCTGCCCCATTTAACCACTCCTAATCCAATCAGCATAACTGCCCAAAGATTGAGGCAGGGGCATCAAGAGCAATTACAAACAAATGGCAAGAGTCTCCGTCGTCTGGCTCATTTCACTTACAATAAGAGAACAGGAACTGACAACCTCTTGCTACAAACTTTGTATATCACAGTCGTTCATCTGATGTCACCATCTTCACCATAAATGCTAAATACAATGTATATAACTTCTTCAGTTTGTACACTATTACATTGGAACCTAAATTAAACATTTAAATGAATTTGTAATCCCACAGTGATTTGCAAAGATTCATAAAAAACCCTTATACTCACTTCTTCTGTAGGTGAGGCTGGATCACGAATGATTCACGTGAACATAGACACATTTAGGCAGATTGGGGATCGGCACATTCACTTCAAAGCAAAAGTAACATTAATCCTCTGCGTCTTCAGCGGCTCAGATATAGGGAGTAAATGACAACTGCTGTATTCATTATTACATCCAACAACAAAGCACCTCAATCGCTTAATCTGAGACATCTTGTCTTCTCCTGCAACGGAGTCGACACAGTGGCGGTCGGACTGTTTACAGCTCACTCAGGGCAGGTCTAAGGTAAGACGACCTTGCCGATCAACAATCGTGGGAGCGGCCTGTGCAGAACAATGTCATTTTGACAGGGCTCTCAGAACAGCCTGATTTGAGAAAGGGGATTTTAAAATAAGGTTTAAAAAAAAAAACACTGGGTGGATTTTTATAATTATATGTTGGATGTGTACACACACTTCCAACACATATTTATGTTCAAACAACTTGAAAAGTGAATTTTGCTTCAGATAAACCATTTTAACGTGCGTGAATAAATCCAACCACCCATAGATTTAAGTTTAATTTTCCATAATCCGAGACTGACAGAGGAGTATCTTGGCAGCAGGGATTGATTTAAAACTTTAACAAGACTCAAACTGACACAGGCAGAGTGAAAGACTGGAATTTTTTGATCAGGTAGGGTTCAAGTGATTGCAAAACATTTCAGCCGGTTTATATATATCGTGTATTTATTATTTATCTTGTATAAGATGCAATTGGTTGAGGTACGGTGATTATCTCTTCAGTGTGAGTAGGACAAACAACAATGCAGAATATTAATAACTATGACTGGCATAACATTATGAGAACACTATTATAATAAAACGCTCTGAATTTTCAGAGATTAGTTGCAGTGTTTCTGCACGTTGTTGCGTGAAGAACACGTCCACACAAGGACTTCATTTAGAGCCGCGCAGACACGTTCTTGTGCATTCAGGGCATTTTGTGCAGATGACCTTTAAGTCGTAATATTAACATTATGTTGTATAGCCTAAATAACAAAGCGTATTCTATATGATATAAATGAGTTAAATCCCATTGATTAAAAACTATCATATGCTTCATTCTACTGGTCATCTTCAGCGCGCGCATCTCAAAACAGAAATGCATTAAAGTGGTCATATGATGCTATTTTAAAGATCATTATTTTGTGTATTTTGTGTAACAGAATATGTTGACATGTTTTAATGTTCAAAAACACATTATTTTTTCAAATACTATACATTATTGTAGTTCCTCTATGCCCCGCCTCTCTCAAATGCGTCATTTTCTACAAAGCCCCTCCTTCCAACAAGTGCAGTCTGTTCTGATTGGCCAACTGACCCAGTGCATTGTGATTGGCCGAACACCACAAGCATGTGTCGGAAATGTAACCATAATCGCGAACTTCAGCTTTCAAGTTAGTATATCAGTTCAAGCCCGAGAGGGGAACAGAGTCGAGTGACAGACACAGTGATGATACTCGTATGTATTTGCAGTACACAAGCCGCGGTTAAGACGATTTCTGACGGGCTGTACACAATTGACCTTTTTTTTTTTTTTTTTAGAAATAACCTTCGTGCATAGCCAGCCTTGTACTCTACTAGGTTCACGAAACTGTCGTCCATAAAATGCGTTGCACAAATTCACACTTTTGGGTTGTGCTGTTGTGTTGTAAACAAATCTTAACCAATGACTCCTAATTGCATCTACTTTCGGAAGGCCAAATAAAGTGCTTTTGCTTTCGCATAGAAACACACAGTGTCTCCCTGACATGGCTGCATCAACACTAACTGCGGTTACTGAAACCTTCTTTCTTTGCGTGAACATTTGGGTGGCATTATGCAAATATTTCCACATCGTGACGTAGACATGTGGGGGTGTGTTTGAATGAGCCATTTTAGGAGGGCGTGGACAAGCCTTAACTTTTATAAAGAATATCTCTTTGGGTTTGAGACTTTAGTCTTTGCAACTTTAGGGATCTCATCTATGCAAATAGCTTGTAACACTCCAAAGAGAAAGGAAAACGTGAAATCCCATCATATGACCCCTTTAATAACTACTGTCATAAACATAACATTATAATGAGAGCACTGCAGAAGCCCCATCCTTCCTGAAGGAGGTTTCGTGTAATTTACACATATGGGATCCACTTAGGTCACTATATATGGAACCCAACCCCTCTACTGGTTTTCAGGGATTCATCGAGTGAGGGCCTGGCACCGGACGCTCCGCCACATGGTTTTGAGGGTCGCCCAGCCTGCAGCTCTACAAAAGTCTGTCAGCGAGGTGCCACGAGCCAATGCCCAGGAGGATGTAACACTCCTAGTGGAGTGGGCTCGCAACCTGAATGGGCAGGGCAAACCATGTGCCTGATAAGCCAGGGTGATGGCATCCACTATCCAGTGGGCCATCTTCTGCTTCGAGACGGCATTCCCCTTCTGCTGGCGCCTGAAACAGACAAAAAGCTGAACTAAGGTCCCGAGGCTTTGTGTCTGGTCCATGTACCATCTCAAGGCTCGGAGGGGACAGAGCAAAGCTAGGGCTGGGTCTACCTCCTCTGGGGGCAGCGCTTGCAGATTCACTACCTGATCCCTGAAGGGAGTAGTAGAAACCTTGGGTACATAGCTGGTCCGGGGCCTCGGGGTTACCTGGCGGCCCAAATTCTAGGCATGATCCGTCGACCGACAATGCATGCAGGTCCCCTACCTCTTGGTGCAAGCAGGAGCAGAGTTTTCATTGACAGATACTTCACACTCACAGCAACATAGATTTTAAGGGTGGAGGGAGACAGCCTTTGCTCCAATGCCTGCTGCAGAAAGGAAAGCACGGCTCTGATTGGGCATCTCCAGCTGTCCTCTCGGTGAGAAGAACACCACTCAATGAACAGATTCCACTTCAAGGCGTCAGCCTCTTGGTGTAGGTCACCTAGAACCTCTGTGTCCCATCCAGGGGCCAGACAAGAAGTTTTCAGAGGTCTGGATACAGGTGCCACAGGGTGTCCTGTCTCTGAGTCAGTAGATCCTTACTCAGAGGAATCTGCCAGGGAGGAGCTGTCGCGAGGAGCATAAGTTCTGGGAACCACGTCCGATTGGGCCATTATGGTGCCACAAGCTGGACCTTCTCCTCCTCCTCCCTGATCTTGCACAGGGGAAATGCATATTTGCGCAGGCCCCGCGGCCAGCTGTGTGCCAGTGCATATGTGCTGAGTGTTCCCTCAGTCAGGGAGTAAAACAACTGGCAGTGAGAGGTCTCTGGAGAGGCAAACAGATGTATCTGATGCCTGTTTCACTCTGGATACGCAAGCAGTGTGGAGGCAGCGCAGAAGCTGTGCGTATGCCGAGCGTGACCAGCGTGCACCCATTGTGCTTTTACACTGGCAGCGTTTGTCACGTGCAGCTGAACCATGGTAGTGCTTTAGCCTGATGGACCTGCAGTAATGCCATAGCGTGTAAGGCAGAGGCAGCCTTTCCAAAGACGGCATAAGCATCGCCAGACAGACCAGATGAGTACCTATAGGCCCAGGAGTGGAGACACGGTTTGCCCTGCCAGGTGGAGGCGGCATTAGCCCAATTCTGTCAACACTCCATTGGCTACCTATTAAACATCGTATAGATTTTAAAATCTTGCTAATTACTTATAATACCCTGAATGGTTTAGCACCTCCGTACTTGAGTGAGCTCTTATTGCATTATAGTCCTTCACATTCTCAAAATTGGCAATTTGATAATACCTAGAATATCAAAATTAACTGCGAGCGGGAGATTGTTTTCCTATTTAGTGCCTAAACTCTAATAATCTGCCTAACACTGTGCGGGAGGCAGGCACATTCTGTCAGTTTAAATCTAGATTAAAGACCCATCTCTTTAACCTGGGTTACACATAACACACTAACACATTTCTAATATTCAAATCCATTAAAGGATTGTTTGCATTAAAGGATTGGCTGCATTAATTAGGTCAACCGGAACCAGGAAAACGTCCCATAACACCCAATGTACTTGTTAATCATAAGAAGAATGGCATCTACGGTAATATTAGTCTGTTTCTTTCTTATTCTGAGGTCACCATAGCCACCAAATCCAGTCTGTATCCAGATCAAATGGTCACTGCAGTCACCCGAGTCCAGTCTGTATCCAGATCAGATGGTCTCGTAAAAGAATAGGGGTGCAACCCCGGTGTCCTGGCCAAATTCCCTCCACTGGCCCTTGTCAATCACAGCCTCCTAATAATCCCCATTCATTGAATTGGCTCCATCACTCTCTCTCCTCTCCACCTGTAGCTGGTGTGTGGTGAGCGCACTGGCGCCGTTGTCCTGTAGCTGCCGTCACATCATCCAAGTGGGCGCTGCACACTGGTGGGGGTTGAGGAGAGACCACCCACATGATTGTAAAGCGCTTTGGGTGTACAGCAATACACAATAAACCACTATATAAATGCTTCATTCATTCATTCATTCAAATTTCAAAGAACTGGGGATTCGATATGATGCACACATTTTGATTCCGTTTATCGATTCCTGACCTTTTCATTCATTCTCAGATGGCGAACAGCAGTGACAGCACTTTACAGTTGTATCTATCTGCCAGGACCTGAGACTAGGACCTTATCTCTTTACGCACATGCGTAGTTCATTACAATCGGCACTATGACTGACCGCAGCAAACTTTGTGAAAAAAGATGATAGCATTGCCAAATGCAATACATGTGGCAAAGATATTTCGTGCAAGGGAGGAAATACCTCTAATATGATGAAATATTGCTTCAACAGCATTAATATGAAGGAATGCACCGCGTTTAACTCTCCCAGCCATGAGTCCTGCAACAACACACCAGATACAGCTAATATTAGCAATAGCGGCGTCTCATACTCAGGTACAAAACACAGATGAAAAGACATTCATCTTCGAATTCAAGCCACGTAATTCTGGATAAACTGACAATCAGTTTTTCAAAAATGTATTCATAAATGATCCACCGTTTTGATCGACCCTTGAATGAATGATTCAATGAAAAAATTTTTGAACAGTCACTTCTTGCCACATAGTGGAGCAGTAATGTATTCGATATCTTTATTTGAAGAGACTTCTTTCACTTTAGCCATGAAGGGCAAGATGAGCAAGGAGAAAGTGGATGAATATCACAGGGCGGTGACAAGATTTGTGGTCCTTTTTCTATGGTTGAGTCACCTTCATTTAAGTATGCAAAACACAATCTTGATTAGGTTCTCAGAACTTTATATTACACAGTAAACTATGATTAGGTAGGTGTAGTATTTTAAGTGTAAATTTTCTTTTCAAGGAGATGAACAAGGCCCTAAATCCCAAATACAACCCACCCTGCAGGGATACTTTGTCCAATCATATGATTCCAGCCTGGTAAAACAAAGAAAAATAAAAAAATTAAATCAGAATTGGAAAATATCAGCAGAATCGCAGTTACCAGTGATTGCTGGACAAGTATTTGCAAAGATCATTACATTACAGTTACAGCACATTATATCACTAAGGGAAATATTAATCAGAAAGTCCTTAAAACAAAAGCCATGTACAGAGCACAATCAGGGGCAGTGGTAGCAGAACAAAGTGGGGGCATTTTAGATGAGTTTGGGGAAAAGAGCAGGGTTTCAGTTATTACAGTGGATCACACAAATAATATGAATGTGGCAGTACACAAGCTTCACCTCATTAAAATAGGCTGCTTTGCACACACGCTTAATCTTGGGGCTCAAAGTGTGTAAGCAGTTACCTCAGTGGCAAAATGGATATCAAAGATCCGGGATGCGATTGTGTGGATGAAGAGGCCAACAATGGCCAAGACTGTGCTCCGAGAGAAGCAACAGATTCTGAGTAAGACTTTACTCATTACTCATCATCATCAAGTTAATAACATTAATTAATTAATATTTGATAACAATGTGTAGATGTTAGTAACAAAGTTATCATAACTGTCTGTGTTGTAGACCTGCCTCAGAACTCCATCCCTCTCGATGTCCGAACTCGCTGGAACTCTCTTTGTTTTATGTTTGAGAGGTTCCTTGAGCAGCTGCGATTCAAGCAGACTCTTTGTATCAACACCTAAGAAAACCAATGGAGAGGGACAGGAATATGACAGCTTTTGAGCACAGTGTTGTGATGTGGTCCATGTTACGTAATTAAAATGAATATTACTTATAAAAATAATTGTGTTATGTTTTATTATTTTCTCACACTTCACACTTTTTGCTCTGTTTTTTTGGAAACAGAGCAGGTATTCTTTATGAACAAGTGTGATGTGATGTGAAATTAATTTAAATTTAAACCTTAAATGATCAAATACTCATTTACTGCATCGTGTCTTATGTACATTATGTTGTTAGTCATTTGTTTTGTCAAACTGCTTATTACACTTTCAGCTGACAGAGCATGGTGATGGTGAGGAGGATATGTGGACAGGCCAGCCACACGAAGTGGAGAGAGAAGAAAGCAAGAATGAGACTATAGCAGTGGTGAGTACAACATGATAAAAACTGAAAGCATAAACTTTGCAAATGGCTAAACTAGGACAGGACAACTAGATGAGCCCCAGAGACAGATCCCCAGTGAAGAACTAGTGTGCACCTCTCCAAAAATGTAACAGCGAATCAATTTTATCTGGACCGCAAGCGCTGAGATTCGTCTGGCCGAACCCGTATGTATTTGAGTTAAGTGTGTTTTTGCACTTTAATATACTTTAATGTTGTTACACCTTCTTATTTAAAATAAAACAACACAACACAAAGAACAAGTGTTTATTATTGTACAATATAGCATAAATCACTTAGTTTGTCTGCGACAAACGATGTTGTTCTGCCATGGTACAAGTCCTTGTGGAGAGTTAATGAATGAATGATGCATGAATGGTCTCTCCTCGACCACCACCAGTGTGCAGCATCCATGCGACGGCAGCCACAGTACAATGGCGCCAGTGCGCTCACCACACACCAGCTACAGGTGGAGAGGAGGGAGAGGAGGGAGAGTCATAGAGCCAATCAAGTGGATGGAGATTATTAGGAGGCTATGACTGACAAGGGCCAGTGGTGGCAATTTAGCCAGGACACTGGGGTTGCATCTCTTTATGAGAAGTGCCTTGGGATTTTTAATGACCACAGAGTCAGGACGGTGCTTTTTGACAGTATAGTGCCCCTGTCATTATACTGGGGCATTAGGACCCACACAGACCACAGTGTGAGCACCCCCTGCTGCCCTCATTAACACCTCTTACAACAGCAATCTACATTTCCCAGGAGGTCTCCCATCCAGGTACTGCCCAGGCTCAACCCTGCTTAGCTTCAGTGGGCAACTTTGTGCTGCAGGGTGATATGGCTGTGACAGAGATTGAAACAATTCCATCTTCTACTGTTCCATGTCATCTCTTTTTTTTGTAATTGTAAATAAATAATCTGTTCTTGTATATTTATTTGCAATGGTCACGGCGGATGCTTCTCCGTCAAGCTTCCTCGGCTATGTATGTCTCTGCTATGCATGTCCCTATACACCAGCAACATGCCCACTGGACACTGCAAACTAGCATTCTGCATGTGTAATTCCACGTTAACGCTGACAACGATGCAGAAGTATAAATGAAAACTGACGCATAGCCTACAGCATAAAGGCTATGGTGTAGAACGACGCAGAAGTATAACAAAGTGTCTATTTACACCAGCGTCATGCACGGGTCCTGTTTGATAAACCTGCACCCACAGTAATTGACAGAACACCTGACCCGTTATCCGACAGCAACATTAATTTAATTCCGTACCCGATCTGTTTAACATAAAAACCGCGACCCAAACCGCACCCGCGTTAAATCTCCTACATGAGTTATGGACGAAACTCATTTACTACACTGGCGATAGATTCTGAGCCTTACTGTCTACATTATTGTAAAGGTTTGCAGCACTATATTACAAAATTACCATAGCGGCACCGCTGGCGACAGATACTATTTACACTAAGTGCAAATAGCTATAGATTATATTTACACTATGTTAAAATAGCAGGATTTTCACTTAGTGTAAATAGCCTCTATCAAATAGCCACAAATAGTGCAAATAGCCGCTGCCAAAGTATAAATCAGCCTTAAGATGGCACACGTGCTTTTATGACTTAAAAAAGCCCAGTATGATATGTAAGACATGAAAGTAGTGCCGGCTATATTAATTTTGGTAGTCCTCCTTATTTCAGTAATCGCTCCTGCTGGTTCATAAGTGATTTACTAAAAACGCTTTGTAAAGGTCATTTGAATTTCAGTTCCCTGGTCACTTCTTTGTTTTTTTTTATTCATTAAAAAGAACTGGCTCACAAGATTCATTAATTGGGGAAATATTCGCCCTCGTTGCACTGTAGCCTGTAATTTTGATTCACTAAAAATAAACGGCTCATAAGAGTAATTTGTTCAGAATTGGCTACACAGGTTGCACTGTATGAAGTTAATTCACTAAAAAGAGCCGAATCGTAAGAGACATTCTTTGGGGAATCATGACACTGGTTGCTGTAGACTGAATAATGGCACAATCATAAAATTTTAACAATTTCAGGGAAAAAACACTATTTTTTTTTTTCTTTAGAGAAAAATAATTTCTTGAAGAAGAATCTTGAGATCTTCGAATCAAATGATTCTTCATGTTCCTAAAATGAGATTAAAATCTAAGGGTGATAGGGCCTTTTCAGTGGCTGATCCCCGTTTATGGAACCCTCTCCCAATGCATATTAAATCTTCCCCATCTGTGGATGCTTTTAGGTCTAGATTTAAATCGTACCTTTTTAGTAGAGCTTTTAGAGTCGATTAGAAGGATCAGGTTTTACATTTTAATGTTGAATTAATGATGAATTTTGTTGAATTGTTGTTGAATTTTGTTTGTGTGACTGTATGTAATGATGCTGGAAAGCACTTTGATCAACGGCAGTTGTTTTAAATGTGCTCTAGTAATAAAATTTGTATTGTATTGTATTGTATTGTATTGTAAAATATGTAGGCTACATCAAATATGAGTCTGTATTTAACTGAGACATAACATTTTCTAAAATAGTTCTCAGAACTATAACTAAAAC
This sequence comes from Acrossocheilus fasciatus, assembly GCA_036784905.1. Classification (NCBI taxonomy): domain Eukaryota; kingdom Metazoa; phylum Chordata; class Actinopteri; order Cypriniformes; family Cyprinidae; genus Acrossocheilus; species Acrossocheilus fasciatus. The sequence goes on along the minus strand of CM071940.1, from coordinate 28,598,966 downwards.
TATTCTTGTGTCTCAGAACTCTGAACACACATTCAGTTTTTGACTTCATGTGTTCATGTTCAAAACCAATTTAAAACCCATTATAATGTAACCACAACCCACAGTTCTCACCAAGTGAACACTAGCATGCAACATTGTTACACCCCAGTCAGAACAACAGGATGTGTAAAAATAAGCACATGTGAATGGCTGTTCAAGAGATGCATGTTCAGGAGTTTAATAGTAATTGATGGTATTCTTTGGTCCCACTTTATATTAGGTGGCCTTAACTACTATGTACTTACATTTGAATTAATCATTTGGTACAATGCACTTATTGTGTACATACATGTTTTTACATTGTACTTATATTTTTAAAAATACCTATATGTAGTTACATCTGTAATTAATTTCTGTAATTACATTTATAATTACACTGTTGACCATCCCTTACACCTTAACCCACCCTTAAACCTACCCAGACCACCAAACCTGTCCCTAACCTTACCTGTATCCCCCCTCAATAGCAGCAATAGTGTTTTGCAATACAGTATGAACACAACAAGTACATTGTACTTATTTTTTGATGTAAGTACATAGTAGTTAAGGCCACCTAATATAAAGTGTGACCTATTCTTTTTATCTGTGTACTAACTGTAATCATTCATGTAGAGTAGAGGTCTTTAAAGGTTGACCTGTAAAACCTGACTTTTATATTAAGAGGTCATAGACTTGAATTAAAATGAAGACTTTACATACTAGCAATTTACGTGTGTTCATGTAGGTATAACGTGAGGCAAACATCAAAGATCTTTCACATCGATATATATATTGATCCTTACTGTATACAGTATTGTAAAGGTTTGCAGCACTATATTATAAAATTAAAGAAAAAATGACAAATATCAATTTTAATATGACGATAAATCAATATGGAAAAGCCACTCAGATAAACTAATAGACCACAGTAATGTACTATAATATACAATGGATGTCAAACTGTAAGCTAGAAGAATTTTATTCACCTGATTTTGAGATCCATCTTTTCACACTGAGAACGATTGAGGGACTCATACACATTTGCAAATGTTCACTGGTGTGCAGGAAGGAAACATTACATTAAGGGCCATGATGAAGTAAACTTCTGAACAGGATGATCGATGTAAATTGTTATTTTTCCAAAGAGTTAGCCATTTACTCATTTCAAAAGTAATATTGTTACTTTACTTATTACTTTCTGGCAACAGTAATTAGTTACACTACTAGTTACATTACTTTTTCTCCACGCCCCACAGACATTGTAACTGTGTATCTTCCACATAAAATTCTTCTAGAATGTTACTAACAACATATTTCTGCCACATCATTTGACCAAAATCCACATTGGATCGCAGTCAGAAGTTATTACAAACACTCAATAGTGATTGATAGTGGCATTCAAGTAGAAGTGTTGTATTCATCTCATGTGTAGCTTGAAGTAATTTTTCCGTTACCCATAGATGATTATATTTCATTATGTATTTTCTCAAATCACGTGAGTTGATGCTCTGATACTCAAGAACGGTTTAATTTTCCAAAAATATTTTAATTATATTAATATAATGTACCACATGCTGATCAGAGGGATGTAATGCCAGAGTAAAGTAAAGCCACAACTTACACAACAGATCTTTTTTCCAGACAAAATCAATATAATGCAATATTTCTATCTGCTGAATGTAAGCTTTTCCATATTCCAAGCTTACCTGCTGCACTAGGGAAATCACATGCATGTGCGAGTCATGAAAATTATTAAAATAAATCTAGGAATTATTTGATTGTTGGATTTTAAATCAGCGGGGTTGAGGCCTCAAAAGTAACTGAGCTGTTTTACGGAAAGTAACTGTAATATTATTACTGAAATCTTATTAGTAATTAGTTACACTACTAGTTACTGCAAAAAGTAATATTATTACAGTAACTAAATTACTAGTAACTAGTTACTGCCCAACACTCACCCACACAAAGACACACCAATCAGTAAAGGGATTCATATCTGCCTTCCAATGCAGATGTCACTCTCAAAACATTTTTTAAAATTATTTAATTTTCACAGTAAGCATAGTCTGCCTGAGCTTGCGAATGGCATATTGAAAGATGCAGGATGAAGCTTAAGTTTTCTCAGTGTCACAGCAGATTAATATCTATTTGAGGTTTCTGCCTCTTCAACTGTTAAATACACACACACACACACATAATCTTCCCAGCATTTACTTATTGGCATGTATGTTTTTTCTCTTTACATTTTTACTGCTTTTGAACTACCATCATATTTTAACTATTAATTCAAGCAAATTTGACTACAAGAAGACAGACAACAAAGCATGTATGTGTCATACTGTGGCAGATAATAAGGAGAGTAAAATCTAATTACTTGCTATACACACTTGCTAACACAAGGAACTCAGGATCACGGAAAACTTGGAGAAGAAGGAGACAAACCACCTTGTAACTTGAATGAGGGAACTAAAACTCAGAGAGAACGAGGAACTGAACCAGGAACAGGTTGTGCTTAATCAATAACCACTTAAACAACAGGGGCAGAATTGGAAACCTAAGCAAGACTGGAAAAAGGAACTAAACACAAGAAATACGTGACAATGTGTCAGTGAGGGAATATATGTATTTGCTAACAGGGTTACACTTTATTTCGATAGTCCACTTTAGACATTCTTCTAACTATAAGTAACTTTGTAACTACATATCAACTAGATGTCAACTAATTCTCATTAATTTGCAACTAAATGTCTACTAACTCTCAGTAGGGTAGGTTTAGGGTTATTAGAAGAAGTTGACATATACTTGCAAAGTTTCTAACACTCAGAATGTTGTATGTTGTGGACCCATCAAAATAAAGTGTTAGAAGATATTAAGCAGACAGTCTACTAATACTCTAATGACTGCTAGTTGACATATAGTTGCAAAGTTACTTACTGTGAGTAGAATATCTAAAGTGGACTATCGAAATAAAGTGTTACCGCTAACAGTGCTTGAAATGGAACAAAGAGTGCCGGCACCAGCTGACATTATTAAACTACAAATCATTATTGCATTATAAATTTCTACAATGAAGAAAAAAAACCTTGGAGATATTACTGGTACAACATAAATTTATTTACTGAAGGAACTATATGCCAAACAACTGATTTTCCCTATTGAAAGGTAACTCACGTTGCGTCATCTTTTCATGACTTGTTTGGGGAAACTCCTGTTTACTCTATTACTGAAGCCTGATTTGTTAACATTTGTGTAGCTGCAAAAACCAATGGCGCCAGAGGGGACTGAGCCGACTGCTATATAAGTTGGCCTGGAGCATTATTTCATCAGAATCTTCTCCTTCAGTGACGAGACTATCTCTTCGCTGACTCTGTGACGAAGCTGAAGCTAAGAAGCCAAAGCAAGAAACTCAGCCTGCTCTCTCCTGCTATCAAACCGAGCCACCTGTAGTGGAAGGAGTTCCCCTGTGGTCATCCGGTGCTGGAAGAAAAGAGCAAATTTTCTGAGCAATTTCAAAGCACGTTGTTTCAAATGTCGCTTTGCGAGTGTAGCTCAGAGGATAGTCACGATGAGTATGTCGCCTGTCTGGGGGTTTCCCACGCAGAGGCTGAACTCACCGAGACTTCATGTTCTCACTGCGAGAATATAAACCTCGCTCATCTTCGCTCGTAGATCGCCTTCTTTCATGAAGGTGGTCCTCCGTGCTCTGTTCTCCCAACTCCTTTCTCTCCCAAGAGGAAGAAGCAGCGGAACAGCGGGGCCATCTTCCCAGCGCCCATGCGCTTCACCTTGGTTCCCTGAGATAATGGAACGAGTGTTGCGTAACTAGTCATGCTATAGCTGCACGTGAATCGATGGCTGTCCATCCACTGGTTTGTGCAGCTACACAAACGTTAACAAATCAGGCTTCATTAACAGAGTAAACAGGACTTTCCCCAAACAAGTCATCAAAAGACGATGTAATGCTCATTCCCTTATCTCAGGGAACCGAAGTTACGTGAGTAACCGGAGTGTTTCTGACAGAGTTGCAATTTTTTTGCACAAGAGTTGCACAAGTGTTTTTCTTCCTTTCTTTCTTTCTTTCTTTCTTTCTTTCTTTCTTTCTTTCTTTCTTTCTTTATTATTATTATTATTTTTTGCAAATACTGGTGTCCAAGTGTTTTTAGTGTGCTACTGTGTGGTTTCTGTGGTTTTCTGGGTTGTTACTACAACTGTCAAATCTAGCTCATTGGTAAAGCAAGTAAATAAAGTGTACTGTACATAATAAGTACATCATATATTTTATTTCCTTTTGAGAAGTTACTAGGTAATAGGTGTTAACTACTTATTTTAATAAGTATAATTCTGTTTAACATTTGTATTCCTTTATCTGTATCAGTGGCATTAACATTTTATTTTTGTTTAAAATTTAATTTAAAAATCGATTTATTGTTTTCCTGCTTTTTTCATAATTGGTAGATTGTGCAACATCAACACTTAGAACTAAACTGAATCATACTGAACTGACTTGAATAATGACACCATTATCTTTTGTAGAGCTGCTTTACAGAAGATTTTGAATATGCCTCATGCTTAAATTTTTTTTTTTTTTTTGCATAATTAATTCTGTTATTTTTCTGTTTAATACTGTGAAGCTTCTTTGAAACAATCTGTACTTTAAAGCACTAAGGGCATAGAATTAGAGTGGGGATGCTAGGGACATGTACCTAGACCCTACTAATATCCAGCAACTACCAAATTGTCCCTAGCAATAATTTTGATCAAACGATTAAATAGGCCTATTGCCTATTGCCTACATGACAGAAGATGGAACCAACACAGAAGAGATGGAATTCACCGCTTCCATCCTCGCCCTTGCCCGAAGTGATCTCTCCCTCTATGAGTTCGTGGGGGAGTTTTGTAAATTGGCCGCGGGAGCCGCGTTGGATGACGCGGCCATTCTCCATCTGTTCCGGCTTGGGGTCTCCTACCACCGTCCTATGGACCTCCCAGACACCACAGGATTGTGCTGGAGGGAAGGGGTCTACCGGTGTCTGGGAAGCATCTGGTCCCAAGTCGGAACCAGCCCGCCGTCCGCGGCCCGCCCGAGCCCGTTGACAGAGAGTATGGCAAGCCTGCCGACAAAGAGTATGAAGTGCCCGCCAGTGCCTGCCCCTCACAAGTGCCCGCCAGTACCTGCCCCTCGCAAGTCTCTGCTGGTCCCGTCCAGCCCTCCTGCGTCTCCGCTGGTCCCATCCAGCTTCGCACTTCCAGAGCGCCCCCCTGTGCCTGTGCCACGAAGGCACCTCCCTATCTCCGCACTTCCAGAGCACCCTCCTGTGCCTGCGCCACAAAGGCGCCTCCCTATCTCTGCGCTTCCAGAGCCAAGAGTCCGCGCTGCCCGAGCGCCTCCAAGAGCCTGCTATCCCTGATCGCCTGCCCAGTACCACCTTAAATTTCCTCAAGAAAATGGGGGGGGGGGGGGGGGGGGTAGTAGAGTTCCTGCCAGAGAGGTCGAGGCGAGGTCCGAGGTCTCGGAGGCAGACCCGCCATGGCCTCCAGAGTCCCCAGACCTGCCATGGCCTTCTGAGTCCCCTGGTCCGCCCTGGAGGCCTCCAGAGCGCCCACCCCCCCTCCCCGTTGGATGTTGTACGGCGCGGGACGCGCCTATTGGGGGGGGGGGGGGTGATGTCAGACTGTGTCTCTGCGTCTTATGTTTTCCCCTCTTCTCGTGTCCTTATTTGGATTTCCTGTCCGTGTCCTAGTTTAGTGTTCATTAGTTAATTCGTCTCCAGTCCTGTGTCGTTAATTATCTTGTTTCCCCCAGTGTACTTAAGTCCTGTGTTCCCTCAAGTCAGTGCTCCGTCTTAGATTGTCAACATTGTCTTTTTGGCATGTTGTTTCCACGTCTCGAAGTCTCCGCGTCTCCCTGGAGTCAGCAGCTACGTGACACCTATATATGTTTTTGTAATTTCAAACGCATCTGAAATAAATCCACCGTACGCCAGTGGCGTAAGTTGGAGCAGCGTTTTGTATGTTATGGAGGCCGCAGAGGGGGGGGGGGGCTACCACTCGACAGACTATGTTGAGGGGTGAGGGATGCTATTGCCCTAGCCTATGAGGCACGTGGTCAAGCTTTGCCTCTAGATGTAAGGGCCCATTCAACCAGGGGGAATGCATCTTCAATGGCTTTGGCAAGTTTGTGATGCGGCAGGTTGGTCCTCTCCGCACACATTTGTTAGATTCTATAGTTTGGATGTTCATGTTACTCCGGGCTCGCATGTCCTTGAGTCGACATCCCAGAGTCATGTCTGAGACCTCCTCAATGTTTGTGCGCACACCCTACACAACGTTGGGGGTCCGGACACTTCCAGTGCGGCGGCGTTGGTATTCTCGTTCCCATTAGCATTTGTAAGGGTTTTATACATAAATATAATTTAATTTAGCTCAAAGGGAATCATTAATGATTTTATAGGGAATTTGAACAGAATCACGGTTTTGCGGCTGATCACTGAGCGATTCACTGAACGAGCCGTATAACATTAATTCTGCACTGGATATTAAAATCCAAAATATAGTGAAAACACTATTAATAAGCACAGTAACAAGATCGGCAGATTAAGACATTAACTTGTAAGCACAAAACACAAGATACTTCTCTTTAAAATATAATTAAGACTTTATTTATATAAACCTAAGACATAAACTAATCTAACATGAACACATGCATTCATACATTCACACGTTACAGAAAGAGAGAAAGGATGAGTTTAGAGAATGAGAATGTGAAATCCCAAGTTTACAGCAATATGTGCTATTGCATAGACCTGAACAACCATCAATCACTTAATTAACCCTCGCGTTGAGTTTCTCAATGAGGCTAAAATTTATATTAAACACACCAGCTCAGTTATAATCTGGAGTTTGTACTTGCGTTGCCTTGTGTTACAGGGATTCCCTTTTGTCTTCGTCATCGTTGCAGGAAAGGGGTTTTCCCGAGTTGGTGATTGGCTGGAAGTTCAGTAGTCTTTGAAGTGATGTCTTGGGAAGCCAATGGTTGGGCCGTTGGCTGAGGATGGTCTTGGAGTCCGTTTCTGGTTGAAGTTTGAAGCGGGTGCAGTCGCTGGACTTTGCGGCAAACTTAACTTTTGAACACGAGACTCAACGGAAAGAAAGGAAACTAAAGTAAAAGAATAAAATGAGTAACGAGACTAGGTGGTTTTTCTTCTCATCGTGGTGTTAAGTGGCAACTGGCCTGTAGGCCAGAGCACGCTCAAAGAGCGCTAAAACAGCGTCAAAACGTGGCGGCGAGAAGAAGAAGGGGAGAAGGGAAGAGAAGAGAAGTTTTGATGCTGTCCTGAGGTTTTAAACTCGGCTTTTTGGACACATCCCATTTGGTGTTTTGACCAATTAGATAGGCTATTATCTTAGCTAGGGTTGTTCCTTCCATCATAAATCAGCGTGTTATCAGTCACATGTTATCAGTCTGAATTTTACACACTCTTGCAAAGTATACTTTTGGATGTGATTTCTATAACCAGAATATGATACATTTGACACAGAATTAATTGAAAGAAACATTTCAAGCTAGAAATGTCAAGCTCATACATACCAAACACGACTAACCTTAAAGTCATTCAATAGTTATTAGAAAGACATACATAATATGTGCTTAAAACATGATAGTCTAATATGTGGTTACATACATAATATAGTGTTATGCCTAGCATTGTCCTTTTAGGATGGTTTTATGTGCATATGAAAAAGAAAGTCTCTGTGTAGTTCTGTCGAGACCAAAAAGAAATGTTCTTAGGCCAGAGGAATTTCAGTCTGGTTCTTTGTCTTCTATGTGTGGGGGGAGAAGTCAATCTAAAGAAGCTTGTGATTTCTCTTGTGGAACGCCTTGTGATGGCCATCTCTTTGACCATTAATCTTGACTATTTACCCCAAATTTGACGATCTCCTTCCTGCGTAGAACACTTATCAATAAGTGTTCTTTTGTCTTAATGTTGCGAGCTGTTCTGTGAAAGAGGCTTGTTAGTTAGGCTTGCTCCAGAAGTCAGAGATAGGAATCTTTACGACGTTGTCCTGTTATCCTGGAATTTCAGCTCCTCATGTTTCGATGCTCCGATCGAATCTTAGTTTTGTCTGACTCGTTCTGACGCTACACATTATTGAAACACAGCATCGAGAGTTGCTTTTGATAGGGAACGTCTCGGGTTACTTGACTGTAACTATGTTCCCTGAAAATGCGGGAACGAGATGCTGTGCCTCAATGCCGCACTGTAGTTGTGCCTGGACGTCTTTTCAGGCAAAGGTATAACCTGAGGATGTGTCCATGTCATGCCTATTTATAACCTCGCAGGTGCATGTGATCATGACGTCACCAACCGAGATTATTTAAGACAATTTTTGGCGTGTTTGACACACGTGCTTCACAACTGGTCGAACAAAGAATGTTCTCATTAGCGTTATTGAAACGCAGCATCTTTTTTCAGGGAACAGGGTTACAGTCAAGTAACCCGAGATGTTTCCCTTACATAGTTATTGTACCTTTAGCCCCAAAAGCAGGGGTGGTTTTTACCCCAAATACCATACTTTTACATATTCTTCCGTTATTGGAAAACTGTTGATTTAATGATCTTAAACAAAACTGAAAATCTTTTTCTCAAAATATATTCAATAATTAGCGATTCTCGTTTTAATAGAAATCTGTGCGCTTTCAAGGACGCACATTTAATACATTGGCGGATTAAGAATAAGGTGGTTGCACACGCAAGGAGAAGCGCAGCTCACAAGTATTGCACCTAGTTCAAGTCAGCAGTCCAAAACAGTTAATAGAAAAGTTCACTTCAGGAATTAAGTTGCGTCGATGAAATATGAAGTACAGTTTATCTGTCAATCAGATACACGTGAAAGTTGTGTGTGTAATGTTGTTGGTTGCCTGTGATGTGTAAAGTGTGTAATTATTGCCTGTTAAATATACTTAATTATAATTTTTTTTAATTAAAAAAAAAAAACTTTATGAATTACTAATATGGTGGCTACAATAAGCTATAAATAAAGACTTTAGATGACATGAAAATGATGTCGCCACCAATGTCTAAAGCAGTTTGCAAAAGCAGTTACGCCCTTGTAACGCATTATATAAATAATGGTGACTTCACTTATTAAACCAACTGCTTTATGCATTGATTGTAGATTGCCAGTGAAATTAATAAATCCAGAAATGCAGACTCAGTGTACAGTGATATTAACAGGATGCTAGTTCTCTCCAGATTCATACTTAAAGGGATAAAGGTATAAAGCTGATAAAAGTATAAAGTGAGAATGTGTAGCAGTTCAGTTGTTCAGAATGTGTAGATGTGTGAGCAGAGCTGTACCCACCATGGTCCCCGAGGTCTGGACCACTGTGTTTTTTTCCAATAACAAAAGTTGTAAAATAATTACCATATATTAATTATGCTTTGTTGCTGCAAGGATAAAAAGCCAAGATAACAGATCTTCTCATCTGAGATGCTTCATCGGTCTTACAGCACACATCAATGACTACGTTTACATGGACATCAATACTCCGATTTTAATATGATTTAGAAAATACTCTGATTAAGAATATACCATGTAAACAGATATTTTTGATTACCTTAATCCGGCTAAAGTCATAATCGAAGTAAACACAAATCGAATTAAAGGGGTGGTTTACTGCTTTTTTTTCTTTGCTTGATTGTGTTTATGGGGTGCAATATAACACGTCTTCGTGTTTCGTTTGTTAAAAAACGCCTTATTTTTCATATATTTCACCTTTATTGTAAGCCGCTTTCTCCTCTGTCATTTGAACGACTGGTTGACTTCCTGATTCTATGAAACCACTCCCTCAGAAACAGGCAATGAGCTCAGATTGGTTAGTTGGGCCGGTGTGTTGTGATTGGCTAAACTGCGTACTGCACATTGTCTGGAAACTTCACGCCCATTGCCTTGTTCTCTGGTCAAATGTAAATAATGGTGTCAATATTGCCTCATCAGTTTGAGCCAGAATCAGACCCAGAAAGCGGTAATGAAGAGAGTCAAGCAGAACTTCTGCAAGCACGGCTCTTACAAAACATTTCTGAATGGAAGTTTGCTGTTGTGATTACATATAATTTTTTTAAGTTAGTACACGTTTTATATACACAAAATAGCAATCGAACTAACTGGCTACTATAACCAAACAGCGTTGGCTTGTGTTTACGTTCTTGATCAAATCGAAAAATTATGTCATAAAGTATAAATGGAAAATAAATTTACAAAATTAGTACATAATTACAAATTCGGGTCCAAAATGTTTGTATGCGTTTGTCATAGACACACGAAATAACATTTAACTAACTGGCTACTAAAGCCAGCGTTGGCATTTGTTTATGACCTTGATAAAACTAAAACATTACGTCTGAAATTATACATGCAAATACATTTAAAATGATTAAATCTTACTTACAGGTTGTGGCCCAACAACTGCTGCCTCTGGTTTTAAAGTTGAAACTGCTCCATGTTTTAGTAATAGTTTCTGTGTGAATCCGGCATTGAACTCATGTAGATTCTGGAAGCTGTCTTCCATAAAATGCGCAGCACAGAAAGCTAAATTAGGATTGTAATTGTCAGGAACATAATCAAACATAAATTTTAACCGTTGTTGACGAACTACAGCATCCGTAGGAAGCCCGAACACAGAAGACCTGACAGCTGGGTGAAAATAACACCGTTTCGACGGCATGGCTACAACTCTCCACTATAACTCTTCCTCTTCGACAAAGCCACAGAACATGGCCTTGCCCCCTTTTTTGCATGTTCCGGAGGGAGGGGTTGATGGGTTTATTACGTATGCAACCCGGGAAGTATCTTGTTGTAGTCCCATATGAGTCGTTTTTGTAGGCATTAAACTTCCTGATTTTTAAAAGACGATATCTCCGCTCATGTTGAACTTTCAGCACAGCAACTTTGCAGATACTGTTCATGCACCAACAGCAACATTGCACACTATTTAAAATGAAAAAAGTGAAATCGCAGTAAACCACCCCTTTAAGACGTGGAGTATTCCTTTTTGGTCGCATTATTGAAGTGCAGTACAGACATGTAAACACCTTAACCCTTGTGCGTTCCCCATTTTGGGTTGTGCACTCATGGTCTTTGGGGTCTCTGGAGACCCCAAGCAACAAAATGTAATTTTGTAGCAAAATAATTGTTTTTTTTTTTTAAACCAATGTAATTTTACTCTGTTTATTAATGTTTTTACTTCACATTTGTGTAGTTTTTGGAGGATTTATGATATTTTTTTAAATTGATATAAATAAATGAAAAAATATTTTTTATATAGGTTTTTATACAAAAAACAGCTTTTTATGTAAATTTCACTTAATAAAAGACCCACATTTCTAACTTTCATTCATGGGGATAACATGGATCATTTGACATGATTTAGAGTAAAATTTTTGCCCATATTTTGGAAATTGCAGTTTCAAAATTAAAAAAATATCATTTTTACCACTAGATGGCTGCAGAGCGCCACTATTTACTATTTGCTATTTGACCAACTGAAAGATATCTTTTCACAAGTTTTTTTCAGTTGGATTCATATCTACATATTATGAAATCACAAATATAACAATAAAAATTATTTTTGTCAAAGTTTTGCATTTTTAGAACTGAAAAAAATAAATTTTTCAATAATGTTACATTATGATTCAAATCAAACCTGAACAAGATGTTACAAAGAGAAAGGCTGGAGTCTGTAGAGTTTATCATTTATTTCAATCATCTGTGTTTCATATAATTTTAAAAGTGTGTGTGTGTGTGTGGGTGGGTGTGATTGTGTCACAAGCAGGGTGACGTGAGCAACCAGGAAGCATAAAAGCCCATCCGGCAGAGCGCAAGTTAGCTTCTGCTCTTCAGTAACGCTCAGCACTATGTGTCAGTCAGCCGAGGCACAATGTAGACTGTTGTCATGGGGATCGCAAGTGGATTTAGCAGACGGATCTGAGATGGGCTTGTCCTTATCTCGGTCCTCACCCACTAGATCTGCGGCTCTCTCTCAGGGATCAGGAGCCCGCGTGACAGTTTCGTCCCCCCAGAGAGAGAGCCAAACACTTCATCTATCTTCCTCTGAGGAGGTGGATGTGATGAGTGTTGAGACAGAGGACACTGTGGACTTGCCACCACAGTCCCTTGCATATGAGGAGCTCGTGGAGGTTGTGACTCGTGCTGTAGCCAAGTTGAACATTGACTGGCCAGTCGAGAAGCAGGACCTGAAAGCTAGATCACAGCCTTTACGACGGGGCCTTCCATTTTTCCCTGATCTCCATGATGAGATCTCGAGATCGTGGGAGAAACCTTATTCGTCCCATACCTACAGCCAGGCCAGTTAAGCTTACATCGGGTCTGGTTGGGAAAGCTTATATGGCGGCAGGTCAGGCTGCTCAAGGACCTGGATGATAAGGGGGAGGAGGAATCCGGCGTAGTAGCTGAACTGCGTCGGGCCACAGATATGTTCCTCCGAGCCACCAAAGAAATGGCCAGAGCCATCGGCCGTTCAATGCCAGCTATGGTGGCCACGGAGCGGCATCTGTGGTTGAACGTGTCTGACATGCAAGATAAGGACAGATTCTTCCTCCTGGACGCCCCGCTCTCGCCCTCTGGCCTCTTCGGTGGCGCAGTCGATACTGTCGTCGAGAGGTTTCAGGAGGCGAGGAAGCAAGCGGCAGCGTTCCAACAATTCCTCCCTTGACATTCCCAGGTCCATGGGACTGCTGAGCGGGAGCAGCCTCAGTCGTCAGGCTCCTCATATCGCCAGTCTCAAAAGCAGAGCGTTGCAGCCCGTACCCCCCCGCAGAAAGAACGGGGGTCATGGTGACGCTCTCAGTCGGAGTCTTCGAGACAGAAAGTGGATCTGCGGACCGTTATTTTGTCGAAGAAGACTTCGACCAAGCAGTCCTGACACCACCATCGTCTCACCATCATCTGATATCTCAAATCAGGTCCGAGGACTGTTAGGATCTCAAGGACGCGTACTTCCATGTATCCATCTTTCCTCAACACTGGAAGTTCCTGAGGTTTGCTTTCAGGAGCAAAGCATACCAATATCGGGTTCTTTCCTTTGGCCTGCCACTCTCACCCCGCACTTTCACCAAGTGTGTAGATTCTGCTCTGGCTCCGCTGCGACTCCAGGGCATCCGCATACTCAACTACATCAACGACTGGTTGATACTAGCTCACTCGGAGCAGATGGTGGCTCGGCTTCGAGAGGTCGTCCTCGCCCATATGAAAGAGCTGGGGTTAAGGCTGAAAGCCAAGAAAAGTGTGCTTTCTTCACTACAGAGAACCACTTATCTGGGCGTGGTGTGGGATTCGAGCATGATGCAGGCACAGTTGTCTCCTGCTCGTATCGAAGTGATCCTCACGGCAGTCAAGAGAGTAAGAGAAGGCCAGCCACTCACTGTCAAACAGTTGGTTCCTGGCTCAAGGTCCGATGTTGGGGGCTTCTTGTCGTCGCGTAATGCTAACGGCGTACGCCTCCCTCACAGGCTGGGGGGGCGGTCATGAGTGGCCGCTCTGCCCAGGGTCTGTGGTTAAGCCATAATCTCACATGGCATATAAACTTCCTGGAAATGTTGGCCATGTTTCAAGCTCTGAGACACTTCCTTCCAGACCTGTGGGGACATCATGTGCTTGTCCGCACAGACAACACATCGGTGGTCTCCTACATCAACCGACAGGGGGTCTGCGTTCGCACCCCCACTGGCTTGCCGGATCCTCTTGTGGGCTCAGGGAAAGCTCCTCTCACTCAGAGCAGTCTACATCCCTGGGTACCTCAATCAGGGAGCAGATATCCTGTCGAGACAGGGGATGACGCCTGGGGGATGGAGGCTCCACCCCGAGGTGGTGGAGCTCCTCTGGTAGGAGTTCAGACAGGCAGAAGTGAATCTATTTGCATCACAGGAAACGACACACTGTCCGCTCTGATTCTCCCTCACGCATCAAGCTCTCTTGGGCTGGATGCCATGGTGCAGACGTGGCTGAGGCTTCATCTGTATGCTTTTCCCCCGATTGCTCTGCTCCCGGGAGTTCTGGAGAGAGTATGCCAGAACAGGGTCCCTCTGCTGTTAGTAGCCCCGTTCTGGCCCGCCTGAGTATGGTTCTCGGACCTGGTATCCCTCCTCGACAGCTCTCCATTGGAGATTCCGATCAGGAGGGACCTCCTCTCTCAGGCAAGGGGCATCATCCTTCACCCCCGCTCGGAGTTATGGAAGCTGTGGGCATGGCCCCTGAGGGGGCACAGCTCCTAGCATCTGGTCTCTCAACTGAGGTTGTTGAGACCAAACTCCAATCCAGAGCTCCTGCCGCAAGGAAACAGTACGCCTTGAAGTGAAAGCTTTTCACATCCTGGAGTGGACAGCGACTGCAGGACCCAGTCAACTGCCCAGCTGGTACAGTTCTGGAGTTTCTTCAGGAGCGATTCTCCACAGGGTTATCTCCCTCCACTCTGAAAGTATACGTGGCAGCCTTAGCTGCTTACCACGCCCTTCTGGGTGGTCAATCTTTGGGAAGGCACCCACTCATCACTCGTTTCCTCCGTGGCACCCTGAGGCTGAGGCCAGTACAGCACACTAAGGTGCCCTCTTGGGACATGGCTGTGGTTCTGGAGGGCTTGTGTAATGCCCCATTTGAACCCATAGAGTAAGTTTCAGACAAGTTCTTCACTCTGAAAACGTTCTTTCTCCTCTCTATTTCCTCTCTGAAAAGGGTCGGGGATCTTCAGGCACTTTCTGTGTCGTGCCTGGAGTTTGCCCCAGGCATGGTTAGGGCATTCCTTTACCCGAGGCACGGATATGTCCCTAAAGTGCCCACTTCTACACCAGGGCCCATTGTAATACAGGCATTCTGTCCTCCTTCATTCCAGGAAGCAGGCCAAGAAAGGCTTAATCGGCTCTGTCCAGTACGTGCACTGGACACTTACGCACACAGAGCTGCCCAGTGGAGTAGGGCAGATCAGCTGTTCGTTTGCTTTGGTCAGCCCAAGAAAGGATCTCCGGCGACCAAGCAGAATTTGAGTAGGTGGGTGGTCAAAGCCATCTCACTAGCCTACGAGTCCTCTGGCCTCCCGTCACCTCGACTAGAAGTATGGCGGCCTTCAAGGCCTTCAATTTGGGTGTGGCCCTGCAGGATATTTGTGCTGCGGCAGGCAGGTCCTCTCCGCACACATTTGTCCGCTTCTATAACCTGGACCTGGCATCTACCCCCAGAGTCCCAAGTCCTCTCGTTGTGATATGCTTGTGAGATACACACACAGGCAGGGAATTGATAGTATGGCACAGTGGGTATTCCCGTTCCCAAAGTGTTTCTCGACACAGCTCAAGTTCCCGAAAGGGAACGTCTATAGGTTACGCATGTAACCATGGTTCCCCGAGGGAAAGAGATGCTGCGTCTCCTTGCCATACTCCCTGCATCCCTGTAGGTGCTACTTCATCGAAGCTAACTTGCGCTCTGCTGGATGCGCTTTTATGCTTCCTGGTAGCTCACATCACCCTGCTCGTGACGTCTCGCTGCTCTATTGAACTGATTTTACATGTACTTCAGAACGCGGTCACGCAGGGGCGTTCCCAAAGTGTCTCATTCCCTCAGGGAATCATGGTTACTTATGTAACCTAGGGACGTTTTCCACTTTTGTATCATTCCTTGGTCAGTGTTTGCACGTTTCATACATACTGTTACATCCATTCAAAATATGGGATATAAAATTTTTGAGATATTTTGGGACCTCGGTTTTTATAAAAACCTGTGTACAGCCCTGGGTGTGAGTATGGTTCAGCACAGCCCTCTCAGAGGTGTGTTTCCCCAAAGCAACTATGTTCCATTGTTATAAAGTTCAATGGAATTAATGACCATAGCTAACTGCTTTCGGGAAACGCAGCCCAGAGTGGTTCTCGAACTGGCAAGTGGCAGTCATCATTGGAGGCAGGTGCACTAATGATGCATTTACACTTTAAAAATGCTCAAGAAGTTTATTTAATTCGTTTTTTTTTTTTTCAACACATGGCCAATATATACACACGGTTACAGATGCAAGTTTGTTTCTTGATGCTCAAATTAAATTTAGAGTGTCAATTTAACGAACTTTTCTAAATCTAACCAGTCTAATCACAACAGAAACATCCAAAATGTAATATATATGCTGTATAATACACAAACACTGCATATAAACTCATTGCATATAGGACAGTGAGGTCAGGCTGATATCATATTAACATAATACTAATAAAATAATTAGGTTTAAATAAATGATATGATTATATAAATGTTAACAACCAAGCTTTAAGCGGAATATCCCATTTGTCAAATATAAAAAGTTTGTAGAATGAAAAATATATAAATTTTCCTGTTTTTTTTTTAAATTTTTTATTTATCAGCTCATCAGCTCAATTGTATTTTCAAAGATTATCATGCATAGTCTCTAATCCCACATGAAGGACTGCATCACTAATATTTAGTACTGATAAATCTATTGCCATCAATTGCTCAGTATCGCAAAGAAGATGAAGCATTGATGATCCTGGTTGTTCTCCAGCCCTTCTCAACCTAAACTCATCAGCGTCCTGGGATTGAAAGTTACTCAGGCATTAATTTAATCTGAGCGTACGTCACATCACTAGATCCAACACCTGAAAATACAGAAATGATAGAATATATAAATATGCAAGTACAATTACATATATTACATATGTATATTGCATTATATTGTATCAACATACCGTAATCTGCATGCAATGACCTTTTGGATTAGGTAAATTTCAATTCAAAGCCACAAACCAGTATTAAGTGTTATTGTTGTGGTTTATATTGCTATTTAGAGTTGTGGAGGGCAATATAATCAAAGGTCCTTCTGTTATGATCATTAAAGATCACAAACGCTTGTTTCAGTTTACCTTTGTTTTCTTTATTTTTCTTCTGTTTCTTTGTAGATTTGAATTCAATGTCAGCATAGGTGAGTTCAGCAGGCCCACTTATGCTGTCTACAATGAAAATAGAAAAAGGAATAAAACACTAATGGCCATTTTAAACAACTTTTGAGGTATTAATGGCATTTTGTTGCCAAAGTTGTGCAGTGTGAAAAAAAGAAATTGGCGTTAGATACTACAGACACCATTCACATGCCTCATATCCATGATCCATGTGCAGAAGCACCAGACAGTTACAGAAACACCATGTGTTTTTACCATTTGAAGAGAAAAATGTCAAATGGTGACCAAAATCATATGGATTAGAGTGAATAAAAGTGCTTTATTCCTTTCTTCATTAACTTTATAGTAAAGTTAATTCAGGAAAAACTTAATAGTACAGGCGACAATATATAATATATGCATGCACAAAGCTAGAGCCTTTATGTAGATACTAGGGGTGTAAAGATACACAAACATGACAGTTCAGTTTGTACATCAGTATTGACATCACAGTTCAGTATGGTTTTGTTATGGGATGGGGAAAAAAACTACATATGAATTGGTTTCGTGAAATCCATCATGAAAAAGGTTCAGCAGAGATTGGACTTCCTTCGTCAACTGAAAAAAAGTTCAAACTGACACAGGTGCAGATGACACAGTTTTACTCAGTTGTTATTGAGTCGGTTCTGTGCTCTTCTATAACTGTCTGGTTTGGGTCAGCCAGCAAATCAGATATAAGAAGACTGCAGTGGACTGTTAGGACAGCAGAAAGGATAACTGGTGTGCACCTGCCCAACCATCAGGAATTGTACAACTCCAGAATGAAGAAATGGGCAGGAAACATCATCACAGACCCCTCTCACCCCGGACACAACCTGTTTGCACTTCTCGGGTCAGGCAGACGTTACAGATCTCTGTGCACTAGAACATCTAGGCATAAAACCTAGGCATTTCCCCCCCCATGCCATCTCCAGCTTAAACAGCTAACATAGGAATTATTACCTGTGTTCTGTAATTCATGCCTGTAATTCATTCTCCATCTCTAATTATTGCCTCTCTCTATGTAAATACCTATGCATATTTTCTATACAGCTGTGTATATATATATATATATATAGAGTAAGGAATGCACAAAACTGTACATAAATCTTCTGTTCCAGATTCATACACATTAATATTTATTGTTAAGTCTTATTTAAATGTTTCTGTTCTCTTGTCAGATATGCATATATGTATGTATAGTATGTATGTATGTCTGCATGTATGTAGCAGGAGCTTCTTTAAAAAAAACACACAACAAATTCCTTGCGTGTTTGCGCACACTTGGTGAATAAAACTAATTCTGATCCTGAAATTGCTTTTTTTTTTTTTTTTTTTTGATTTACTGAACAAATTGCTCTTTCTTGAAATAAATTTAATTATAATCAAAATTTTCTTATAGGGATAAAAATCTACTTCAGTTTCTGCTCTAAAAAAAAAAATCACTTTTACATTACTATAAGGTTACAGTTACAGTTAACAACAGAGCCCAAAATTTAATTTAATTACTATTTATTTTTAAATAGAACAATGAACTCTCAGTTTAAATGTATGCAAACATGTAAACTGCACAATGCAGTTTTAAAATTAACTTCTAAATTATAAAATTTCAACAACTAGGCTATTGTTGTTTAAGTATATTTACTCAGTGGCTGTCGTAGCTTGTGTCATATCAGATTTATTTAAACATACATTAAATAATTAAGACATCACTAATAGATAAATTGAAAATGAATGAGTATAGTCTAATTGGCTATTTCGCGAAATGCTCTTCTCTAGACTTAATTTCTCTACCAAATTAACGAGCTGTGGACACTGATGAATTGCCGCACAACCTGATATTGCCAAGTGCAACGTGTTCCTGGGTCAACATATTTTGTTGACCCTGGAACAACATTTTAATCCAAAAATATAATCTTAACCATATTCCAACACCTAAACCTAAGTTTACCCATGAGTAATCCCTAAAATCAGAGGAACTGATAGATGAATTACACTGATGTACAAGCACCAAACACTGATTGTAATCCTAAAGTTCACAAAAATTATAAACTGGTTCTTGAAATCTGATTTGTTAATCACAATGTTGTTCCAGGGTCAACAAAGATAGGAACACGTTGCACTTGGCAATATCAGGTTGTGCTGAATTGCCTGAGGTAAATGAAATGCTATGTGACATTTTGTTTATAAGCTGTTTTACTGACGTCTGTCTGTGGTTGAGATGTTTATTCGCGTTTATTTCACATTAAAACTAGTGGTAAAGATGAAGGGATGATCGAGTTCACTCGTGCTCCGTGCTGCCGTTTAAATTGAGGTGTTTATACAGTGATCTGTCGCGCCACATCAAAGAGCACCAAAACGGCATTTATTGATTGAATTTCTAAAAAAATATGAACATAATTTGAAAGATGAGACTTTATTTCTTATCAAAAGTAACAATATATAAAACTGAAAGTTTCCAATTAAGTTCCACTCGTGCAGTGGTTAAAACAATGCTGTAGCCTATTCGGTACACGTGTAATGAACCGAAAGGCCGTGTCGAAAACTTTTGGTACGAATACGTTACACGGTAAATAAGTTGTGTGCTGTGTTAATCTAATTAATGACACACACAGCAAATAAGAACATTAACCCAGGTTTCAAGAATAGAGTGCTGCAGCCATGACGTCAAAACCTGGAAAGCTATCCGCCAGGGGATCCCTTGAGATTTTCCTATGGTTTTTCGTCATGTTTTTCTTTTTTTCTTTTTTTTTTTTACACACAACATCCATTCAAAACAACAAAAAACAAAACAACAGACTTATAATCAATACTTTAAAGAGTCCAGTCAAAAGGAAGAGAGAGACGGAGGGAAAACAGAAAAAACATAACAAGTCATTCCTTTATATAATCAAGTATGTTAAAGGAAAAACACTGCCAAGCATCAATAGTAGAGGGCTTGGCCCCATTAATTTGCGCTGTTGTACATTCACAAGTCACTATTTTCAGGAGGCTATTCTGCTGTACAAAGGCAAAAGACCGTAACTTCGATTTTTGTCGAAAATTAGTTATTGATATTCAAGATATCCTTTATCATGTACATAATTATCTTGAGTCAATTTCATTGTTTTTTCTAGAAAATAATGGGTCGTCTCAACCGTAACTTCAAAAAACCCCAGAGAAACCAAGGCAGAACACTGTATAACACCAGTTACTGCTCTTTTACCTTGTTGGAACACTCAAATTGAGTTACGGCGTTCTGACTTTGTTTAGCTGCGCGTCAAAATGAAGTTAAGTGCCGCCTTGGAGTTATAGGGTGTTCTGCCTTTTTTTTTTTTTACTGTCCATTAAAGTCTGCTGCATTTTAATTACGGTGTAGACAAACGAGTTAGATCGCGATCTACCAAGCAGTTCCATATAACAAAGCACTGTAAAGACTAGACACCTTGGCAGGAATACATAATCGTGAATCTTTAAGGACCCCCCCCCTTTTGTAATGCAGATCATTCACCAGGCTATCACTTCTAGTTTGATGTGTGTACTTGAATGACGTAGCATGATCAGTCATAAAATCAGTAGCTTAACAGTTCGCAATTAAATCCATATCCTACTTTTCTTGTTACCCGATAAAATCAATCCATGGCGCTGAATGTCGTCGAAGATGTTTAATCCACACGCATTTCTGAGAATGCCTGATTGCTGGCGTTCACATCAATCCACAAGTCGTTCTTTTAGGTTAGGCTATTTCATTCAAGTCAATATAAGCAATTATGCTACATCTAGAATTATTTTACGTTACTGAGCATAGCAAATAAATTGGTTGCAAAACAGTATCCACTATGCAAAGGCAGGGTACATTAATTTCAAAATAGGGGTAAAAAAGTTAAGGGGTAAAAGTTTGAGCTACATTACCTTCTCACATCCCTGGCCATATTGGGCCACCAGAAGCGATCTTTCAGCAATGAGAGAGTTCCGTTGGCGTGAACAGAGTGAATAAGTGGAGTGCGTTGTGCTCTGGTGATGTATTGCAAACCAGGTGGACAGCCCAGCGCAGTAGGTGTGGAGACATTGGAGGAGGTGTCTGACTCGGGATTCCACTGGATGGGGCTGACAATAATTTCCTTTGGAATGATGGTTTCTGGTTCCTTACAGACCTCCTCTGGGGAATGGAGACGGGAGAGAGCATCCGCTCTTACATTCTTGGGACCTAGACGATAGGAGATCGTAAAATTGAAGCGGGTGAAAAACAGAGCCCACCGGGCCTGTCAGGGGATGTTGTGCACCCTCCAACCAATGCCTCCATTCCTCTAAAGCCAGTTTGATGGCTACAAGTTCCCTGTTGCCGATGTCGTAGTTCATTTCCGCCGGGCTGAGATCTACCCCAGAGGTAGAAGTGTCTACTTCTACTAGGAAGGGCTTCCCCAGATCGGGATGGATGAGGAGCGGAGCGCTGGTGAAGGCTTCCTTGAGAGTTTCGAAAGCTTCAGTGGCAGCAGGTGTCCAGGACAGAGACTTGGGCTTGTTCTTCAGGAGGTTGGTCAGCGGGCTGGTGATGATGCTGTAGTCATGTATGAATCGTCTGTAGAAGTTTGAGAATCCTAAAAAGCATTGGAGTTCCTTAATGGTGGAAGGAGTGGGCCAGGTCTTGATGGCTTCCACCTTCCTCTCGTCCATCTGGATGCCACCGCTGTTGATGTTGTATCCAAGGAACTGCACTGAGGGTTGATGGAAGGAGCATTTTTCAGCCTTGAGAAACAGATGGTATTCCCTCAGGTGTTTCAGGACCTCCGCAACATGGTGGCGATGTTGGGCCATGCTCCGGGAGTAGATGAGAATGTCATCAATGTAGATGAAGAAGAATTGATGGAGATACTCCCGGAGAACCTCATGCATGAAATCCTGGAATACGGAGGGGGCGTTGACCAAACCATATGGCATCACCCGATACTCGTAGTGGCCAGTAGGGGTAACGAAGGCTGTCTTCCACTCGTCCCCCTCGTGTATCCGGATGAGGTTATACGCGCTGCGGAGGTCCAACTTGGAGAAGACGGTGGCTCCGCGGAGATGTTTGAGTGCCACTGGGATGAGAGGAAGAGGATAACGGAACTTGACTATGATTTTGTTGAGTGCCCAGTAATTGAGACAAGGCCGCAAGCCTCCGTCCTTCTTGGCCACGAAGAAAAAGCTAGAAGCAGCAGGGGACTTTGAAGGGTGGATGTAACCTTGTTGAAGAGCCTCTTCGATATACTCCTCCATGGCCTTCTGTTCTGGAAGCAAGAGTGGATAAATCCTTCCACGGGCAATGACTCACCCGGTAACAGATCTATGGCCGGTGCGGAGGTAACTGGGAGGCTCTCTTCGGGTAAAAGACGTCGCTGAAGGGGGCACAGCAACCTGGAATCTCAACTGACTGTTTCTCCCATGGGCTCTCAATGGACGTCGAGTTGATGGCCAGCATCCGGGGATTACATGTCGATGGTCGGGGGAAGGTGAGGAAAACAGTCAAGAAAGCATATGCTGCCCCACTTCAGCACCTCACCAGTACTCAGCACCTCACCAGTACTCCATGAGATGTCAGGATCATGTTGCATGAACCAGGGCCACCCTAGAATGATCTCAGTGGTGGATCCCTCCAGAATCAGGAGATGGATGGATTCCTCATGCAACTGGCCGACTTGAAGTTGAATGGGACCCGCACTGTACTTGATGTGTTTACGACTGTGGGGTTTCCCCATTATCGACTGAACCTTGTAGGTGGTTTTGGTTGCTGTGGTCGGGAGTTTGAGCTGGCGGCAGAGGCTCCCAGAGATGAAATTCCCAGCTGACCCGGAGTCGAGGAGGGCATGTACTGGAGCACAGACATTGGAGGCAGTAAGGATTACTATGGCAGTGAGGGGCTGCATATTAGCCACAACTGGCTTTATTACGCTCACCATAGGTAGAGGAGGACAGATTGGGCATGTGGAGATTACATGCCCGCCAAAACCACAGTACAAACACAGGCCTTGGGTCAGCTGCCTCTGCCGCTCGGTGGAAGAAAGGCAGGTTAGGTCAATTTGCATAGGTTCGTTGCTTGGTTCTGGAGTGCTGAGAGTCGTTGGGTGGCGAAGGAGTGAAGAGCTAGGAGAATTTTGGGATTCCATAAAACAAGATTGCATACAGTTTGCACATCTGATGGAGAGCTGGATGAATCTTTCCAAACCATAGGAATCGTCATAAGCAGAGAGATGCAACCGCACTCTTGGCTCCAGGCTGCCGGCCGGCCAAAAGCTTCTCTGAAATGTTCAATAAAACTGTTAACAGATTGTGTCACAGTACCGGATTGTGTCCAGATGGTCTCGGCCCACTGGAACGCTTGTCCTGTCAGCAAGGAAATGATGAAGGCAATCTTGGCTCTGTCCGTGGCATAAAGATGTGGCTGCATTTCCAAAGTGAACGAGCATCGCAGAAGAAATCCGTTGCACTCCTCCGCCACACCATTGAAGGGCGCCGGTTTGGCCATGGGACTGGCAATCACTGACTATGAAAAAGAGGTGGTGTTAGTGATGTTTGTGACGGGTGGTACCGGAGCAGTTGTGGGGGTGAGGAGGACACGCCGAAGATTTTCCACAAGTTCCTGGAATGGATCGGGCTGACTCATCCTGCCGTATCCCTCGGTTTTGGTCTGATCTTCTGTTAGAGAAGCAGACTCAGACAGATGGTTAGAATATGAGTTTTATTGCAATCGGTGGAGTCAGTGGGTAGCTGATGGAGATAAGCAACAAGTTCAATGAACAGGCACAGTAGTATGAGGAGGGTGATAATGGAAGTACTCTTGCTTTCTCAGGAACTCGTGGATACAGGGAACGGAGCACAAACCTCACAATCCTGGACGACGGAGACACACTCGTGGAGATCCTGGGAAACACAGATGATGGAATAGAGCTGGGAGGAACACACCTTAGATGAGACACAAGGTAAGTAGAATATCAAGGTAAGTAAACAGGTTACTAGCTGTAGTAGCAGCAATCCACTTCAGATCGGACATTGAACTGGTGTGAGGTGTGTGCTTTTATATGCTGGCTGATGAGGGTGCTGATGATGTGCAGGTGCATGCCATTAATACTCAGGTGATGGAGTGAGTTGTGATTGAGAGGTGAATGAGCCTGGCTGATCCATGACAATAGTACACTTAGTCGTTTCCCACAGTATTTGAGGATCCACATCAGAGGGCATATTAATTTCAAGAAATTCCTTTATATAGTCTTTTAGAGAAGTAATGAAAGTCTGATTACTCAATAATGACATGTTAAAGCCCCATCTAGGGGATCACTTCATCACTCCTCATCACTTCCCGTATGTTCAATTGTTAAATGTAACTTCCTGATAACAAGGATAAGCACCCCCTTAGTTTTACACGAGTACGTTTCACAGCAGAATTTAGGCCATTCACATTCAATGATAAAATATTTAGAGTATGCATTGAATATTCATAATCCCAAAATTGTATTCAGTAAATGAAGAAAAGCAAAAGCACTCCCATTCTGTAAGTAACATATAAATGCTGGTGTGCATTCTAGATACCAAACCACCTAGATGAAAAATCCTTTTAGAAATAAGGTAAAATAAATAAAAGTATGAATGTCTGTTGTAAAAAAATAAATAAAAGCAACACAAAAACAGGAACAACAAACAATTATAAACAAGGAGCAACTCAGACCGCATATTACCGAGAACGTAGGTCTGATTGAGCAACAAAAAATGGTGATGATACGTGACCGGTCCAATTCAATGCAAGACATGTCCCCAAAAGGCCCACATAGTCAAAAATTACTGCAATTAAACCTACTCTCCATTAGACCCCTCCAAAAAAAAAAAAAGAAAAAAGGTTGTTAGTCTTACCAGTAAAGAGACAGTTGTGCTGGATAAATATGAACACTATCCCCGGAGGAGAGAGAGAGAGAGAAAAAAAAGAAAAGAGATTCAACAAGTGTCCATGTCCACCTTGTTATTATCCTCGGCAGCTGGAATCGCCTCCATCCCGGTCATTAAGTTCTTCTTGCTGGGCCGAAGAGATGGAGATGGTGGCCGTTGTTTTCCCACTGCTTTGTAGAGCTGCAGCATATGTCTTCTTCTGTGACAGTGAGCTGATAAAATCCTCCGCTTTCTGAGGAGAGTCAAACATCATCTGTTCACCTTTGTGTCATAGTTTAATTCCTGCCGGATAGGTGAGAAAGGGCTGGAGACCAAGTGCTGTCATCTTCTTCAAGACTGGATTAAAGTTCTTTCTCTTGGTAGTTGTGGCTGGACTAAAGTTGGGGAAAAAAGTAGCGTGACATTGTCCTGCACAGTGTTAATTTTGGCAGGCATTTTTGATTTAGTCTTAGTCTTTATCATGAGACGAAAATGCTTAATAGTCTTAGTCACATTTTAGTCATTTGAGTCTTTCATAGTTTTAGTCTAGTTTTAGTCGACGAAAAGTCATTGCATTTTTGTCAACTTTTAGTCATTACTTTTAGTCAAACTGCAGTTACCAACATTTATTTTGGTAGCCATTTTATATGCAGTCTTCAAACAAAAATAGTCATTAATTAATCTCTCTTTAAATCAATTAAACTTATGAGAAATTTGAATCAAGGATTGAATCTGGAAAAACTGGAATAAATATTCATTTTTTGGTAGATATACAAATTAAACTCATTTTTCAGATACAGTAGTATTGTCACCATGACAAGTATACATTTATTTAATATTTTTCGTTGGTTAATATTAATGACACATATAGGTATTTAATAGGAATGCTGTCCATTTAAAACGGATGCATGTAATACTGACACACATTCAGTTTTCACCCACCTGTTTACGTTCACTTAAGCCATATCCGACTGTATTTACGTGAGATATTCTAGTACACAATAGACATTTGGACTGCTGTGTATGCATTTGAGAACTGAGAACTGATCGCGCGCTGTATGAGAACTGAAGAAGTGGAGCGTGCGCGTGCGCGCGAGAGAGAGAGAGAGGGAGAGAGAGAGAGAGAGAGAGCGCTTCTATCAGCGCGATTGCGCCTATCCCGCCGTCACTAACTTTAAGTTAATCAACAACGAATTGAGACTCCCGTGAAAAACGGGACGGTCTGGTCACCCTATCGCTAACTCT
This sequence comes from Acrossocheilus fasciatus, assembly GCA_036784905.1. Classification (NCBI taxonomy): domain Eukaryota; kingdom Metazoa; phylum Chordata; class Actinopteri; order Cypriniformes; family Cyprinidae; genus Acrossocheilus; species Acrossocheilus fasciatus. Next base: position 28,572,849 of record CM071940.1, on the reverse strand, counting down.
TCAGGTGCTGAGGCCATTGTTTCAGATCGCTAGTTCGTGTTTTGGTAGCCAATCCGTCCGCGGCTGCCATACTGAGACTAGATATACGAACGCCCCTCATCTGACTGTAATCCAATGACAGGGACGCACATTTTGAAAGACAAGACAGTTAACTTAGCCTATAGGATGCATTTTGAATGTCTGGTATTCTCAAACAACATTTTAGTCCCGTCTCGTCTCGTTAACGAAGACGCGGCATAAATTTCGTCATAGTTTTTATCATCAGATATTATTTTTAGCTCGTCAACGTCTAGTCTTAGTCACAGAAAAAAGGTTCGTTAATGAATATTTTTCGTCGTAGTCTTCGTTGACGAAATTAACACTGGTCCTGCATATATTTCACCAGATATGCCTGCCGAGCACCCCTCAGGATCGCCGATCTGTCATGCCACCTCAGCACACGGAAGATGAGAGTACGCGGCCGATCGGAGTTTTTCCTTCTGTCATACACGTGATGGGCCCTGTCAATCTCGATGTCATGGCCTTTCAGTGAAGGCATCCACTTGGAAAGATTAGCTCTGAGGAATCCAGCTGCATCGGAGCTTTCCGCCCCCTCTGGCAACCCCACCAGTCGCTTGTTATGTCTCCTGCTCCTATCCTCAATGACCGTTAGTGATAGCACCGTCGAAATCCTCTCTGGAAATGGTGGAATCTTTTAATTTTTTCTTTATTGGCGATTGCTCAATCTCTCTTTTCTGATCATCTTTGACTGTTGAAGTACTCATGATGGGTCAAATGCAGAGTGGTTCAAAATTTACTGACAGGATTATACAACATTTGACAGAGTGAGCAGAGCAAAGGACTATGCGTGCATCGCTGTCAAAGGGTCACGTGATCTGTCATGGGGGGTTGTAACTGATGAGTAAAACACTGTCTGTGGTAAATATAAATTAGCGATAATTGTATGTTCATATTTTACTCAAGGAACTGAAAAACCCCATTATACAATAAAAATCATAAGAGAACCCATGGTAAATCACTCTTCTGGGAATTGACGTCATGGCTGCAGCACACTGTTGGTCTGTCCCATTTGTACTCAGAAGTCAGAAACTCTGAGTTCTCAGGAGCTTTAAACTGGAACATCCCCTGAAGTCAAAGTTTGAAACTCGGGAGGAACCACAACAACCCAGATTCCCCGACTTCAGAATCCAATGTGGCAGCTCACCGCATCAACAAGTGAAACTGTAGTCAATATCAAAAGCACTTCAGTCTGTCTGTGTCTCAGTAAACTCAGTGGTGCACACGGTAATACCCAACATCTACAACCCGAATTCCGGAAATGTTGGGACGTTTTTTAAATTTGAATCAAATCACATGAGCCAATATTTTATTCACAATTGAACATAGATAACAACAAATGTTTAAATAGAGAAATTTTACACTTTTATCCACTAAATGAGCTCATTTTAAATTTGATGCCTGCTACAGGTTTCAAAAAAGTTGGCACGGGGCAACAAAGGGCTGAAAAAGCAAGACATTTTGAAAAGATTCAGCTGGGAGAACATCTATCAACTAATTAAGTTAACTGACATCAGGTCTGTAACATAAAAGGGATGTCTTAGAGAGGCAGAGTCTCTCAGAAGTAAAGATGGGTCTCCAATCTGTGAAAGAGTGTGTAAAAAGAATGTGGAATACTTTAAAAACAACGTTCCTCAACATCAAATTGCAAAGGCTTTGCAAATCTCATAATCTATAGTGCATAACATCATCAAAAGTTTCAGAGAGACTGGAGAAATCTCTGTGCATAAGGGACAAAGCCGAAGAAATTTGTTGGTTGCCCGTGGTCTTCGGGCCCTCAGACGACACTGCATCACTTATCAGCATGATTCTGTCATTGGCATTACTGAATGGGCCCAGGAATACTTCCAGAAACCACTGTCACTGCAGTCCAGATATTTCACCTATAGACGGTTTCAACGGCAACAACATAAACAAACGTTACTGCGCATGCGCGCTTTTGTGGCCCTAACTTAACTTCCGGTAGACATCCAAATACAATCAGTAACAACAGCTAAGTCCCTCAAGAGTAGATTATGTTTTGATAACATGCAAAATATGTTTGCTGCGTAAATCAGACGGACTGAGATGCAGCGATAACTACTTGGACGGATTCATTCTCTGCCAGCAGGAGGCGCTTTAAAGCAGGTTTCCCCGGAAACGGCTGTTGGGCTGTACGTTACACAAAGCAACGCTGAGCTTTCAAACGCCGCTTTATCAGGCATATAACATGCAAAATGAAATGAAAATGACATCGAACATTCTCTAAAGACCATGTTCCTTCAGACATACAGTGATATAAAAACTCCTGCGCCTCGTTTTGATTTTTAAACATGCATTACATGCTCATGTTTATTCAACGAAGCCTTTTGGAAAATCGGTCTTTTTTGATATCGTGGCAGGTCGCCACAAATAGATAAATGTATGTGAAACACATCCCACAGCACAAAAACCTGAGCCCAACTTCATTACTCATCACTTTAACTTTAACTGTGTTTGTAGCCGGCGCCACTAACAAGACCGATAAACAAACACAGACCGGAAGTTAACTTCGGTCCAGGCGCGTGCGCCCGATGAAACCGTCTATAGAGAACATTTGGTGCATCATTAAACGAAAAATACGTCAAAGACGACCACGAACACTTCAGCAGCTGGAAACCTATATCAGGCAAGAATGGGAACAAATTCCAACACCAAAACTCCAGAAACTCATAACCTCGATGCCCAGACATCTTCAAAAAGTTTTGAAAAGAAGAGATGTTACACCTTGTAAACATGCCCCCGTCCCAACTATTTTGAGACCTGTAGCAGGCATCAAATTTGAAATGAGCTCATTTTGTGCATACAAATGTAAACTTTCTCAGTTTAAACATTTGTTATGTTTTTTAGTTTGAAAGTCTTTTAGTTTTCATTTTGTTCAAATTTTTAAAAATGGCCCGACATTTCCGGAATTCGGGTTGTATCTGTGGACATGATTTTTTCTGTGCACAAAAATACAGCTTTAATATGTTTTTATCAAACAGTAATGCTATCAGTGAACACGGCCATCCTGGTTTTGTGACTAGTGTACTAGAACCTGGTCAACTTGGGTGAGACATTATTCCCAGCTCCGACATCCGAATTCAGAGGTAAGTGAAATGTGACATTAGTTGCCAATTTATGAATACCCAGACTTAATTGTTAACCCCGGGAAATGATGAGCAGTATGAAATGTAACCCAGGGTATGCATTTACTAGGTGTTTAGAATGACCCAGGTTTAATATTTAAAGTGAGAAATGGCATTTAGTTGATTTTGATTTGCTCTGCAAATAAAGTGATTGACTTGAAAAATTTACTTGATTCCCAGATCCTTTAGAAAAGAACTATTGTTTCAGGAGAAAAAAAACTCATGATGACAAAATATATTAAATGACAACATCAGTTACCTGTGCTCATGCCTTCATTAATAGTTGCATCAACAGAGTGATAAGTATGAGCAATTCCTGTAATAAATGTAACAAATTAATACATTAATTAATTTCCTATACACACAACACACACACACACACACACACACACACACACACACACACACACACACACACACACACACACACACACACACACACACACACACATCATGCACAGAAAAAAATAAAAATATAGATTTAATTTTTCTCTGTCTATGGGTTAAATATTTCATGTGGAACTGACCCGACAGCAGTGTGTTGTTTCCTGCTTCACTCTGGTTCTGCTCCGATGTCTGACTGCTGTTCTGCTGTTGACTGACACTAGAGGGAGACCGAGATCTTCCAGCTAGTTGAACATAAAATGATTATGTACTGTAAATGTTCTGAATAAAAGAGAGGTCAAAAAATAAAATGCTGACTTCTGATCTCCTTTACACACACACACACACACACACACACACACACACACACACACACACACACACACAAATAGCTAACTTAAAGCAACCTAAATCTGCATCATATAAATGGTGAACTTGATGGAGGGCTTGACTCACTGTTGATTTCAACTATTTTTACCAATACTTTTCAGTAATGAATAAATTATACACCAAAGCTTGCTTAAAATGGTCTCCCAGCCTGACTAGCTGAAAACTACCTTAGGTTAGGACCATAAAACCATGGTTAGGATGCTTCTTTTCTGCAGGGGAGGTAGATCAAAAGGTTTAGGGAACAGAGTTAGCGTCTGTAAATGTGCTACTGAATGTTAATATGGCAGATGATGAACCTTTGTTGTTTTTGTAGCGCCACAGCTGGACCAAGAAGACAATGATCAAAAATGTGACAGTCACTCCAGTTATCATGAGACAGAGGTGACCAGATCTTGATGTTCTGGAGGAAGCTGAGATAAATACATTTTACATTTAGATTAGTGCTGTAATTGATACAGGTATACTTTAATGATGTTTAATTGTTCTCAATCTCACCTCTGACTGAGACCCAGCTCTTGGGTGACTCTCCTCTCTCTGGGTGTTTGCAGTAGTAGAAACCCTCATGTGACTTTGAGACAGTAGAGATGATCATCTCTGTAGTTTGACTCTGGATGAGTGATTCATATTTATAGAAATCAGCTCTGAGGTTTAGTGGGGTTGGATATTTATATAAACAGTGTAGTGTCAGAGTTTCTCCTTCAGTCACAGGATGAGCAGGACTCTCCAGAATCACACCAGCTACAGAAACAGAGGAAACATGAGCTGATTGTAAATAGATTATATGAAAAATATGATAACAAAAAAATGTTTTTATATTTTATGACAAAACTAGATTTTTTTTGTACAGCCTGCATACTGAGATTTCTTCTTCTTCTTCTTCTTCTTCTTCTTTTTTCTTCTTTTTTGCCCAATGATGCTTCCTGCACTTGTTTAATCAACTTTTAAACATTTATAGTAAACTGTCAGTGAAATAAATATATTCAGAAGCACTCACGGTGTACAGTGATATTAACAGGATGGTAGTTCTCTCCAGATTCAGTCTGACACCAGTACACTCCAGTGTGTGATGAGATAGTAGAGCTGATTGTACATGTAGATCCTGTTTGTGATCCCCACAGTGATGATGAACAATCTTCCAGCTGCTCATTGTCTGTGTATCTTCTCACTCTCCATCTATCAGAGTTATTCTGGTCCTCACAGCTCAGAGAGAGAGAGACAGATGTGAAGTGTTGAGTTCTGCTGGGACTGATAATCAGAGATACTGGAGAAGAAATACCTGAGAAGACAATTAGAGTTAAGCATTTAGAAATATATTTTTTTTAATAAATAAGAACCAATCATTTAAGTGTCACGAAACCCTAAAACACATTTATTGAGATGTTAACACATAAACAGGTTGCACATCAGTGAAAAGAACAATAGCACTCATTATGTCTATTATTAAGGGAAAAGTGTTTTTTTTTTTTTGTTAGTTTTTTTGGAGCAATTTCATTCTTCTGGTTCAAAAAGCAAAGTTGAACCAACGTCATGGAAAAAATGACGTATATGCGTTAATTTGGAGTGGTGATTGGATGGAGTGGCTGGAGAGTATGAGTCTATGTCATCAGTTTTCCTAGCTTTTCTAAGTATTATTCGTGAGAATGAATTCTTATGATCCAATCACTGCGCTGTGCATGAGGTCATATTACAGCGGAGAATTCAAATCTCATGAAAGAGCTTCCACACTGTCAGTTAATTTCTGTAAACATGACCATAACAATATTTAATAGGTCTAACAACACGTGGAGAGCGCATGAAAGAGTGGTTTCTGCGCTGAACGCCACGATGAGTTTAACAACACTCGCTGCACGGATCATATATCTGGACCAGAGCAAGTGCGTTTCAAGTTTTGTGAATATATTTCATATTCTCGCGTTCTCCAAACATGAACCAGCACCATGTATGTGCATATATCATGTATTTTTCAAATGAAATATGCACAAATAAGGGCACTGATACAGTGGTACATCTGATCATGGACGCGATGACACAACGGATTATTGTGATACACACCAAAAAATTTGAAGAAGCGTAAGCAAAAAGTAACTATGCCTTTATTCTTTCAGTTTTAAATATATTTTAATATTCATTTGTCGGTATCATGAGTGTGTTGTAGTGTGTTTTATTGTTTGTTTTCTCCCCTCTTCCCACCCTCTTTTCCACAGTTACATGCCCATTTCTGAAGAAAGTTTCAGAACTCAAAAGTGTCTCATTGTAACGGAGTGAGCAGAGGAAGCGTGCGGATCCATATGCAAGCTTTATTCCAAAAAGTGGTCACAAAAAGCAAGAGTCAAACAATGGCAGACAGGAAAAACACAGGCAAGAGAAAGAGTAATCCTAGGGCAAGCGTGGGTCTACGATCGATGAACAATATCCAACAAGGCCAGGCAAAGAGAGATAATCCAAGCACACAGCAATAGTCCAGGCAAGGGCAAACAGAGTCCGAACGGCAAGACAAAAGGGTAGTACGAAATACACAGGCAAGAATCTGATACACGGGAAAAACAGGCAAGGCAAGACTATGAATAAACTAGGAAAACTAGGACAGGCTCCGTAAAGTAGCTATCAGCTAACACAGTGATAAACGCTTAACAATACTCTGCGATATGAGCAGGAACTGAGTGCCTGTTATATGGTGTGTAATAGCTCTCTAGTGAGCATGTGATTGGTGACAGCTGTGCGATCAGTGCAATGGATGATGGGAAATGTAGTCCAGTGTGATGTGTGGTGTGAGAATCAATACCACGGTCGGTGAGGCGACCTCTTGTGGCAGTCGGACAGATGGCCATTAACCAGATTCGTGACACTCATAGTCTAAAAACAGCTTATAATGAAGGCAGTCTGCCAAAACAACAGCTTGAATGTTCTAATCTATAATGTAATAGTGTGGGTAAACACTGCTTCCGCAGAAGAAGATCAACACCTGCTTCTACATCACTGCCCATTTAGCCCCGCCCACTGATTCTTGCATGTAATGTAAATAATTAGAAATAGAGGTGAACGCAGGTCTACGCAGAAATCAAAATGATAAAGATGCTCCGAAGACAACAAGACTTTGTGCAGTGCCAAGTTGTGAAAAAAAAAACAGTGTTTGCATTGCCTTCCTTCTGATCCCAGCGTTAGGAAAGAGTGGATGAACTTTATCCACGTCATTAACAACTCTGTCCTTTGTTCACTTCATTTTACCGCAGATTCGTTAACAAACAAGACACAATTTGATATGGGATTTTCAGAAAGATTTGTCTGTTAAACAGATATTATTCAAAAACAGGACATAAAATAGCCTATTACTTCTAAATTATTTTAATTATTTTAAAAATCTTGATAACATTAAGTGGACCTCAGAGAATAGTAAAATAAAAACAGAAGCAGTTTATGATCTCTTTAAGTTTTTGAACTCACCTGTGACCCACAGTGGTTGTGTGTTGCTGTAGGTTGTTTTATAGGCTGTTTTTCCTCTCTCTGCTCTGCACACATAAACTCCTGTGTGATTTAGAGCAGCAGAACTGATGGTGTAGTTTCCTCCAGCTCCTCTGCTGCTGTCTGAGAGCAGCTGATAATGATTGCTGCTTTCTGTATAAAGTGAGAATGTGCAAATGTTCACTATACTATGTTTTATTATGCACCTTATGAATGATTTCCACTGTAATCTGATGTATTCAGATTAATTCAATTCATTTAATCTCAGCAATATTTTCGATATAATCATATAACAGATATTCAGATATATAGATAGTTGGGGTTATGTCTGCTTTGTCTGCAGCTCAGCAATTTTAGCAAATAGTTTAGTTCATACATCCAGTTCAACAGCATTAAGTTAAAGAGGGCGGACTTTTTCACTCAGCTGAACTCATTTTAGACACTTGTGTTTCCTTGCTCCTTCCAAACAATAAATGCTCATTTTTGAATGAGTGCTATAGTGCATTTAGATCAGCTGCTTAGCTAATGTCAGTACGCCATCAACATTGCAATTTAAAATCAAATAGAGCTGCAAAAATGTGCCTTCATATTTACAAGTGCAGTTTCATTTCATGTGTAGGCTACTTATAGTTTTTACATTCATCGGCCTTCAAGGCTCCTTTAGTGGGACTGGTAGGGCCTGGTTAGCCATTCACGTAGGCTGACTTCTCAGGGATGTGTAAACACTGTAGCAATATTAAAACAATCCTATTTCTGTTTGAGCATCACAATCAACTTGGGTCAGGATGTAGTTAGATCAGTTTGACTTAGTTATATTCAATAATAATAATCTCTATTGTCATACAGGTTTGGAACAACATGGGTAAATTTTTGGGTGAACTATCCCTTTAATTTAAAGTTACCACATAAAGCACATTATATTTTACCTGATGAAGCAGTTAGAGTGTACCAGCTGAATGTCCAGCCTGTAAAGAAGCCATAAACCTCACAGATCAGAGTCACTGGATCTCCTTCAGTCAACCACTTCTGTGGAGAAACACTTAAAACTGCCTGGGGTCTATCTTAAATAGAGAAATTACTCATTAATAACATGTTAAACATGTATGTGTTTATGAAGCAATGATCAAACTCACCTGATACTGTCAGTGTAACTGCATCACTGATGTTTGATGTTCGTGATCCTCCTCTCTCTGCTCCATAACAGGAGTATTTACCTGCTTTAGACTCAGTAACAGGACTGAATGTGTGTTCCTGTAGTTCACTGAAAGCACTGGCTGAACCGTCTTTATACCAGCTGTACTGCCAGCTGGTGACTCCTCCACCATCAATGTCACATCTGAGAGTGACTGTGTCTCCTCTGAATACATGTTGATCAGGTTTGATGCTCACTTTGGCATGAACTCCTGAACTCTTTGGCAGCACAGTCAGAGTTGGTGTGGTAAAATCTGTCAGTATAAAATCACTAGTAGCATGAGTTGTGAAGGGGTTTCAGTAAAAGATCTCGTCCTCTCATTGAAAAATCCTTAGTGCTTTAGATTTCACAGACAATGGTATAAAACACCAAGTGTTTCATGCTATAGTTTGTTTTGTGGAGGGCTGCATATATAAATATATGTATCTAGATAAACAAAAACTGTTTAAAACTGAAACCTGTTTATGGGGAATTTAAAGTTAACAGTCTAAAGTCAAGCAGTGGACTAAAAATGTGTTCTTACTAAATGTAAAGTACTAGTGAACATCTACTTAAGGAAACAGACAATAACTATGCAAAACAAAACTACAGAACTGATTACAAAGCTCAAAACTGAATGACTGAAAAACAGACTGACCTACAGTAAACACAACAGAACATTTCTCTTTTCAGAAATAGCACAACTGCACACTTGCTCTCTAAATTTAATTGTTTATTCAAACAGTATATTGTGGATTTGAGCACAAAGGGGAAAAAGTAAAGGAACACTGAATCACTTGATCTTATTCATATTATAAAAGCAATTATCATCAACTGAAATACAAAGAGAGAATAATACTCACAGAGCACAAGAGGAAGTTGACTGAGCTCCATCTTGACTGAATGATGACAGATGGTAAAGACAGACTGTGTTAAAGCCTCAAGACTTCCCAAAACCTGCAGTCTGATCTTTAAGAACATCATTACAGATTAAAGACATACAAATTTACCTCATATCTTGTAGAAAATCATTTGGTAATGTTGACAATCTTGTTTTAAAATGTTTTCAGGAAATGTCACAATGACTATCATGCAAGTTCTACAGAAATGTTGCCACGAATCACATTTTATCAATTTGATAAATTCAGATTTGGCATGAGAATAAATAATATTCTGGTGTGTTTAAAGAACAAGGAAAATCAAATGATATTTTGATGGCTCAATAATGTAAGGATGGTACTTTCTGCATTCATAACTTTATGGAAGTAGCAAAAACTAGTGAACAACTGCTACTTGCCTCACATTGGTTAATGCCACTGAACTAAAATAGAACAAACCAAAGTACAATTATGAGCTAATCTACTTCTATTCGGCTTCTTTACAGGTTATCTGTAGCTGTGAACACAGTTTAATATTCATACACCAAGACAAAGGATGGGAATCATAAAATGTAACAATTCTGTTTTGGGTTCCTTTTATTTTTGTTCTTTTTGGGGAGAAAAAGAAATGCAGTCCTTATTTTACTCAACTCAGAAATCTGTTTGATTCTTGTAAGTCTTTTATTGTCATTTTTACAGATCACACACTTAAATAAGTAGTCTATGTACATTCATTGGAGCAATATTACAGTAACGACAATACTAAGTTCCTCTGATTTCATTTTCCCTATAACTGATACAGTGTAAGATGGCAACATTCAGCTGAAAAAACTTCTTTCTGAGGAAAGAAAAAGCTCTCAGTGCACAAAACCATAGAACACTTTTGAAAGTTGTAAAAATTTAGGGGACCTTTATAAAATGTGTACCACTGTAAATACTGTAATTCTATCCCTCAGCCTCGTTTTCAGGGCTGATGACTCCAGGGGGCCGACCGACGGTGGCAAAGGAGTCCGAGGCAGAGACGGAGAGCCGATGAGCCAGGGTGACGAGGAGGATCCAGAGGGCCAAGGCGGAGCAGATGGCTCAGGCAACCGAGACGGAGGCGGGGATCTGAAAGTCTGCAGTGGAGCCGAACCGACAGAGCTGAAGAGAAGGAGGAGCCTGACAGAGCCGGAGGAACGAGGCGCAGCTAGTAGACTGACGGCCCATGGACGGAGAGGAGGGAGCTAGGAGCCATGGTGGAGCCGATGGGTCGAAGAGCCAAGGTGGAGTCTGGGACTCAGAGGATGGAGGCGGAGATAAGGGATTCTCCAGCCATGATGCCGATGAAGACTGGCAGACCTGCGGTGATCCCACCACACAGATGATGGGCTGAGTGTGAGCAGAGGGGATTTGTGAGCCTCCAGGCTTTCAGAGCTGTGTGCGCTGCCAACACACACCAAATTGCAACTCCTAGCACTGGGAGCACATCAGATAGGGGAACGTCAGGGCTGGTAGACAGTTCAGGGCAGACTGGTAAGTCCGAGGAATATGGGAGGAGAATAGGCATGTCCGCATATATATTTGTCTCCCAGTCTGTTTGTTCCCCAGAGTCCAGGGGACACTGACCCTTAGTGGTGGTGCAGTGGGTGGGGCTTTTCTCTAAGCCCTCGTGCTCCCTTGCATCATCCACCATCGCGGGTGCTCCGTTGCCGGCTCTCGCACCTGGTCTGACGTCACAGGCTCGGGCTCTGGGGCGATCCTCAGCTCTGTCGCTCTCAGGCGATGGTTCATTGGTCGTGGCGGACTCTGGCTCTCCATCAGCAGTGGGCTGGGCTCTGGGCTCTGGGTCTGGAGTGGAACTGGTGAGATCCTCCTTGGGGCAGATGGTGAATGGAGATCCGTTTCTCGCCAGTATCCACTCCACAAAGGCGGCAAAATCCTCTTGAGGGCCATTTTCGAACGACAGTGCCGTCCGGATAGCTGGTGTGATAAGCGATGTCCAGAAACAGTCTGGGAGAAACTGGGTCACGGGGAGCACATGGGGACAGAAAACACAACAAAACGGGTCCAGGGGTGTGAAAACTATGAATTCATTCAGTCCAACAGAAAATATTGTTGACACTGAAAATACAAAGAACTAGAGACTATTTATGGTAAAGACCGACCAGACAGCAGTGTGTTGTTTCCTGCTTCACTCTGGTTCTGCTCTGATGTCTGACTGCTGTTCTGCTGTTGACTGACACTAGAGGGAGACTGAGATCCTCCACTTAGTCAAACATACAATGTTAATTTACACATCTTGAGGAAATAGGTGGTCAGAAACTAAACACAACTGACATCTGATCTCTTTTATGCATATATAAATGGGTAATTTGGAGCAGTCTAGATACGCAGTAACACTCATGGTGTGAGCAACAACATGTTAAAAGCTTGTTTAAAGGAACACTCCACTTTTTTTGGAAATAGGCTCATTCTCCAACTCCCCCAGAGTTAATAAGTTGAGTTTTACCGTTTTTGAATCCATTCAGCCGATCTCCGGATCTGGCGATAGCACTTTTAGCATAGCTTAGCATAGATCATTGAATCCGATTAGACCAGTAGCATCGCGTTCAAAAACGATCAAAGAGTTTCGATATTTGTCCTATTTAAAACTTGACTCTTCTGTAGTTATATCGTGTACTAAGATCGCGGAAAATGAAAAGTTGCGATTTTCTAGGCTGATATGATTAGGAACTACTCTCATTCCGGCGTAATAATCAAGGAACTTTGCTGCCGTAACATGGCCGCAGCAGGCGTAGTGATATTACGCAGCGCCTGAAAGTAGTCCCCAGCTACCGGGCACTACTTTCAGGCGCTGCGTAATATCACTACGCCTGCTGCGGCCATGTTACGACAGCAAAGTTCCTTGATGTATTTTTTTTTATGTATTTGTGTATTTTTTAAAGTTATTGTATCCTGTTACAAATGTTTGTTTAAATGTTTGAACAGGCTAATTAAGTTTTCATGTGATTCATTTAAACATTTTTCATGTTATTAAAGCATGTACTATGATTCTACTCTTTAAAAAACTGTCTTGGGGGGCTTTATAGGATTGTTAGTGCATAATGTTACAACAGTGTTATAACTGAAACATTTTACGAAAACCTTCTGAAAACTTTATAAGAATGTTAAGGTATAATGTTCTAACAATGTTTTCACTGAACATTTTTAGAATGCTTTTAGAAAATATTATCCTATCTTTAAGAGAACATTCTGAGAATAAGAATAAAACTATCCACTTAAAACTTTAGAAGAACATTAAGGGAATAATGTGCTAACAATGTTACTTATCACATATTTTTAGAAGGTTTCTGAAGAATGCAAAACTATTCTAGCTGGGATACTGACTGAATGATGACAGACAGTTAAAGAAACAGATTGTGTTAAAGCTTCAAGACTTCCTGGAACCTGCAGTCAGATCTTTAGGAACAACATGAGAGATTTTTATTTAGCCTATATGACAGACCTGTAGCCCCATGATCCTTATGTACAACATATCACAGTAATAGAGCAACAGAAAGTAATAATTAGTAGTTAATTAGTATTCCTTCTCATTTCAGAAATCGCTCCTACTGATTTATACATGTTTTTGATTCACTAAAAAGAACCGTCTCATAAAGGTTCATTCGTTTGTTTCACATTGTAAACTGAGTAGCTACACAGTCAGTAAAAACTGTAGCAAATTATTTTTTTTTTCTTCAGAAAAGAAAAAATGTAAGCTACATTAGACAATGTCTACTGTAATTCAGGGTGGGTTTCATATTTTGATTTATTAGCGCTTCATGCAGAGAATGAGAAATGTTAGTAACATTTAACATAAATTTCATTAATGGTGCTGGCTAAGCAATATTTCTTGTTGCTCATTCTTGAGGTTAAAGGTTTTTAATAAATCTCTAATCTTAATACAGTTTTCTCAATTGCTTAGACATTAAAATCTATTATAAAGGCCAAGTGTCACAAACATAACAGCATTTTCTAGAAGATTTCTCTGAACTATTAACACTATCCTTGTGTTTCACAAATTTAAACACAAATTCAGTATTTGTCACCATGTGTTCCTGTTCAGTTGCATTTAAAAACCACCACAATAATGTTACCACCACAATAATGTTACCACAACAGGCAGCTCTCACCATGTAAACACTTGCATGCATTTTTACACACCATAAACAACAGTATGTGTACAAATAAGCATGTGAATTCACTGGCTCTGGAAACAACAAAGTTATGAACAAATATTTAGAGATTGGCATGTAAAAGATGATACATTATAATAAGAGGTTGTTGTTCCTTTTCTTTTTCTGTTCAAGTAACAAGGTCACACTTCAAGAATTTAACAAAGCATCCACTTCAGTATTACTGTAAAAAAAACAAAAAAAACACCAACAACAACAACAACAACAACACACTTTATATAAAACAAGGAAACATGGACAGGTAAATCTCAAAGACCTACAAGGCATAGCAGCGATATAAGTCAGGAATTTTGTGCTAAAATAAGGAATATACAGGCTTATACAAATTACATTTTTGTGCTCAACAGCAAAAGTTTAGCCATTGTGAATCAGAGTGTCTTCTGTATTCCTTACACAGTGAGTACAATAACTAGTGGGATTCATTCTTGCATTTAAATGCAGTTATCACTCTCAAAAATTGGTCATTACAGTAAGTAAACTGTCAGTAGGCAAGTAAAAGCTTGTGAACAGGAAATGAGAAATAAAGAGAAATTCAGGATGAACCTGACATTTCTCACCATCCCAACATCATGTCAAACAGAAGTCTCTTCCTCTTCAACAGATGTAACTGTTAATTAAATAAACAAACATCTCAGTATTCACTTGTTTTTTTCCTGTGTTAATTGCAACAGTCATCTTTTAACTCTTTTAAAGCAAATTTGAAAGCTATAATAAAAATATGATTACAGTGGCTTCAAATAAATCAGTCAGACTTTTTACCTCTTATTCTGTAGCATTTGAAGATCAGCACGACTGTCACTAGCAGATATGGGCAAACCGCCAGTACAGAACTGAGTGTGTGGAGGACAGAGATCTGAGATTCTGAGTGAGATACTGAAAAAGAGACACAAATCAACTTTATTAAGCACTATATCCAAACGAGAGCACATGAAGAAATAAATCAGCTCACAGTTTCATTGACTCTCACCTCTGACTGAGACCCAGCTCTTGGGTGACTCTCCTCTCTCTGGGTGTTTGCAGTAGAAGAAACCCTCATGTGACTTTGAGACTGTAGAGATGATCATCTCTGTAGTTTGACTCTGGATGAGTGATCCATCTTTATAGAAATCAGCTCTGAGGTTTGGTGGGCTTGTATATGGATATAAACAGCGTAGAGTCAGAGTATCTCCTTCAGTCACAGGATGAACAGGACTCTCCAGAATAACACCAACTACATAACAGAGAAAACACAAACTTTATGTAAAGAGTAGTTGACTGCACTGTATAGCTGTCACTGTTATGGTTAAATTCCCATTCCACTGCCCTTGTCTCGACTTTTTAAAAGCAGAAACATGTTCTGTGTAAATGGCTCGCTAACCCCGCTTTGCTGTGCCAAAGTTGTACCGTGTGAAATGATGCCGTGTTAAAATGTTACGGTTAGATGCTTAACAACAAACATCCAATCACGTGTCTCATTCATGTGCTTTAAACAGTCAAAGAAACACAGCAACAGACCATTATACCAGTTGCCTTAAACTGATATTGTAATCATCTTTACCTCCATTATAATCATCTTCCATCAAAACTTTTCTGGTAAGATACTGGTTTGCTTTATTCAGGCCATGCAGACTAGTCCTGAATTTTACGAAGCTACAACAGTAATCTTTGTGTGCAAAGAAAACAAATGACGACTTTATTCAACAATTCTTCTCCTCCAAGTAACCGTCCTCCTCCATTATTGAAAGTATGCATGCGTGTGCATTTTTCTGCTCGTAAACAAGGTGCAGCGCATGCGCGTTCTCAACACTATCTCACGACCAATTCGTACGTATTTTACGAGGTGGCTAATTCGGACGAATTTGTACGATTTGTCTAAACCCCAGTGATGGGTAGGTTTAGGGGCGGGGTTAGGTGTAGGTCATTTGTAGAAATCTATACGAATTTGCAACTCGTAAAATACGTACGATTTAGCAATAATCATATGAATTTGTACAAGTGAGGCCGTACGAATTAGCCACCTCGTAAAATATGTACAAATTGCCATAAGATTGGGTTGGTGTTCTACGTCGCCAGCAATTATGAGTAATTAATGACAGAATTTTCATTTTTGGATTAACTAACCCTTTAAAGATAATTAATTGAGTATGTTTGTTCCCACCAAGCATTGCACAAGTTAAGTTTATGTATGATGACGAAAGCACATTAGTGCTAGCCCTCCCGGAACACATAGGTAGAAATTGCAATGGCAGAACAGTCTAGTATTGTGACAGCTAGAAAAACACTGTTGTTAAACGTGATATAAAAACTCCCTCTCTTTCACACTTTGGTGGTGCATCACCCTATCGCCCTAATGAAGAAACCGCCACTGAATGACATTATATTCCCCCAACAATGCCATTTTTTTCTTGTGTATCTAACACCAAAATGTTTTTTGGTTCATACCACAACAACTTCTTGATTGCTCGAATTATATAATTATATAATTACTTTCTACACACTTAAAAATAAAGGTTCAAGAAGGGTGTTTTCGTAGCGATGCCACAGAAGAACAATTAAATAAAGAAACTTTTGTGCAATGGAAAGGTTCCCTTTCATAGGTTTACTTCAACGCTACGAAGCCATTGCTATGTGAACACCAAATGACAAATGTCTGAAGCCCTAATAGCGTCACACCATTTTATTGGCCAGTAGTACTTAGCACCGCCCTGAGAATACGTCACGTATGCTCATATCATATACAGTATTTGTGCTTTTTTCAATATCTTAAAAACATATTAATGGCTGATTACACTGTATTCAGCAAAAGACTGGGCTACAATCATGTGTAAGCAACATAAATGCACATATATGTTTTTTTTTTGAGAAAACAATGTTTATGTGTGGTTAGTGAAAAACTAAAATTTTTAAGTCACTGAAATGGTTCTAAAAAGCACTAAAAATGGTTCTTTGGCTCGTAATTATAGGGGAATCATAATATAGGTTTACAGCACCTATTTCTGTAAAGATGGTGCAATGGCACCTTAACCACCCTAAAGAACCATTACAGGTTTTTTATAGGTGCTATATAGCAATTAAATTGGTTCCCCTATGATTACGAGCCAAAGAACCACCAACTACCACAAAGAACCGCTGAAGAACCAAATTTTTTGTGTGTGTAAGGCCACAAAACACATACAGAACATTTGTTACATACGTAATTGAGACTTTCTGTTTGCAAGCATCGATGCTAATAAAGAACCTTTATTTTTAAAGGAGACCTATATGGTTTTTATTATCATGTCTGTCATGCTGAAATCATGTGTTTTAAAGCCATATTAGTTTAAACTTCTGATATAGGGTTTTCTGAGCGCACACATCCGAAACACATGCACAGAAAGCAGCTGTCACACGGTATGTATGTACTAAACTAAGTTCTCTTTCATGTGTACACCGTTATCACTTGCGAAAACAAAATGGTGGCTCTGTGGGTGGAATCGTTAAGGGGTAGTAATATTATAATAAGATCCCCTTTTTATGTCATTGGGGGAGCGAAATCTGAACAGCTCATTTTCACATGCTTGCCAAGAAAGGCTTACCAAAACAAAGTTACTGGGTTGTCCTTTGTCACGTTTTCTGGTTTGGTAGATGCACCAGGGACCCGATTATAGCACTTAAACATGGAAAAAGTGAGATTTTCATGATAAGAGTTCTCTTTAAGAGTATAGATCCCAAAAATACACCTCTAAACTTATGCCACTAATATAAGTTGTGTCCCTAATTATGCACGATACATCATTCACTATTAGTCTGTGCACTATGCACTCAACTGTGTATGAATTATAGCCTATAAAGTTATTGTGTCATCCAACATCAGAATCTGATAGCCACACCCCCTCCAGTATGTAATTGTATTAATGTAATTAAGCTGTGACAGTACCTGAAGTGTACAACAGTACATGAAGTGAGCAACATTCCCACACTTATTTTTTTTTTAAGTGCATCATCTGGGTATTTGATGTGCATTTTTTCTTTTTGGAATTTTCTGTGTGAACACTAATCACACTATTTATGCTTTAAAAAAACTAATACTGGTGTCCTTAGCCTCAAAAAAAAAGATAAGGACCCCTGCTTCCTGTACTAACCAGCTTTATGCACAGACTGTAAACTGCCTGTGAAATGAATAAATAAAGAAATATATACTCACTGTGTACAGTGATATTAACAAGATTATAGCTATCTCCAGATTCAGACTGACACCAGTACACTCCAGTGTCTTTTGGGACGGTGGAGCTGATTTTACATGTAGATCCTGTTTGTGATGCCCAGTGTGATAGTAAACAATCTTCCAGCTGCCCAAGGTCTGTGTATCTTTTCACTGTCCATCCAGTAGAGTTACTCTGGTCCTCACAGCTCAGAGAGATAGAGACCAATGTGAAGTGTTGAGTTCTGCTGGGACTGATGATCAGAGAGACTCGAGGAGAAACACCTGAGAAAGAAATTACAGCTACAATTTAGAAATGTTTTCAATTTGTGCATTCAAAAATGAAAAAAATAATAATAATAGTAATAATAAAAATACTGACCGGTGACCCATAGTGGTTGTGTGTTGCTGTAGATTGTTTTATAGGCTGTTTTTCCTCTCTCTGCTCTGCACACATAAACTCCTGTGTGATTTAGAGCAGCAGAACTGATGGTGTAGTTTCCTCCAGCTCCTCTGCTGCTGTCTGAGAGCAGCTGATAATGATTGCTGCTTTCTGTATAAAGTGAGAATGTGCAACTGTTACCGTAAAGATGTATTTCTAGGTATTCTGACCTTTGAAGTGAATGTAATTGCTTTAAATGTTAATATCTCGTAGCTCAGCCTAATATGCAGAGATGGAAGTCATCCATAGTCATCAAAACATTGCTAAGTTTGTTTGAACATCCAGATCAGTCACAGCAATTGTAAGAGTTTGGGGTAGAATGTTATTGATGTAAACCACAGTCAGGTTAACTCAGTCACATTAAAGGGATAGTTTACATTAAAAATATTGTGAAAAAAAAACACAACACAAAATCCATGCACTTTCTTTTCTGAGGTGACAACAAGTTATCGCTTTCATCTGTCAACTGTCATTTTGACTGTCATGA
Source organism: Acrossocheilus fasciatus (assembly GCA_036784905.1). Classification (NCBI taxonomy): domain Eukaryota; kingdom Metazoa; phylum Chordata; class Actinopteri; order Cypriniformes; family Cyprinidae; genus Acrossocheilus; species Acrossocheilus fasciatus. The sequence goes on along the minus strand of CM071940.1, from coordinate 28,554,059 downwards.
CAACAAGAAACATTCATGCCATGTTTTTTTAATCAATTGGGAAAGAAGGGGGTGAGTGCGGGAGCACATATATATATATATATTTTTTATTATTCATTCGAATTTTTGCCTTGATTTAAATAATCTTCTGATCCATCAAGTAATGCCTCAGTGTTTGTAAAGTTTTCAGTGGATAAAATAAACTTCAAGACGCAAATGTAAAGGATGACTGATGTGTCACAAGTTAGCCTCATCTCTTGTGGTTTTGGTTTATTTTTGGCTGCTTCACGTCATTTATAGAGAATAAATAATAGATTTTCGTTAAATAATGCATTGTTTTTCACCAAACTATATCATGTACCCCAAGAACACCTGAAATATACAGCACGAGTCACATGGTACCATTCTCTGATTCATTTGCATCTTTTTTCAAAAGCTTGACGCTGATCATACCCATTGCCGTTATACAGTGTGGAGTGTGCACAGGTGGTCCGAAAAAGAAAGAAATAATGCATACATGCATTTAAATGAAATGGGGTGAACTTTCCATTTAAGCAGCAATTTGCTTGAATAAAACCAGTTCATTCAGATGTTAGCACATGAAGCACATTATAACTTATACCTGATGAAGCAGTTACAGTGCACCAGCTGAATGTCCATCCAGTAGAGGAGCCGTAAACCTCACAGATCAGAGTCACTGGATCTCCTTCAGTCAACCACTTCTGTGGAGAAACACTTAAAACTGCTCTGAGATCTGGAATTGACAAATGACAAATAAAACCAGTGACAAATAAAAACATGTTAAATAAGTGTGTGTTTATGAAGAGATGATCAAACTCACCTGATACTGTCAGTGTAACTGCATCACTGATGTTTGATGTTCGTGATCCTCCTCTCTCTGCTCCATAACAGGAGTATTTACCTGCTTTAGACTCAGTAACAGGACTGAATGTGTGTTCCTGTAGTTCACTGAAAGCACTGGCTGAACCGTCTTTATACCAGCTGTACTGCCAGATAGTGTCTCCTCCACCATCAATGTCACATCTGAGAGTGACTGTGTCTCCTCTGAATACATGTTGATCAGGTTTGATGCTCACTTTGGGTTTTGTTTTTTCTGTAAAATGACAACAATTCACAATGAAAATAATCTACTGTTTTTACTGCATGACTGCAGTTACTTGATTTTGGATTACAACATTTTATTTCTATAGGAAAATGTGCTGCAGAAATAAATCATGACTTCTGCATCATAAAATGCAGCAGCTTATTATTGACTCATCAACAAGGCTGTAAATGGCTAATGGTTGTGTAAACTGACAGGACAAGTAAAAAGAGTTAACACATTTTACAATGACTGATGATCGAGACAGAAACTGAAATCATCTTGTCCAATCTCAAGATTTCAGTGGTATGAACATATTTCTGAAGAATTTGTATTCACTGGAAATGTTCCTTGTTTCTTGTCACACCTCAGAACTGTCATGTGAGTCATTTGCCTCGAAAAAAAGAGAGAGGTGTTTGTAATGCAACAAATGTAACGCTCATTGTATAAAAGACTACCTGGGGAAAAAAATACCTTTAATGTAAAACTTTTATTTTGATATTAAAAATTTACTTCCCACTAAGAGGCAATGTTATTATAGTTCATTGACTGTTGAATCATTGTATAATACAGAGATTTTGTGTGCATATAGGTTTTTGCCTGCCTCATTTGGATATCCATTGGCGATTTGGTCTCCAAAATGTTAGTACATGACCTCAGAATATGGGCTTGTCCAAATAACCACACTTGTGGTCTTTCCACTTGACCAGTTGTCTACTTATTCAAGTCTGTGTAGAACTTTTCATTACTTCATGGGTCACACTTATTGAAACACAACTGTTTACAAAGCTTTGTTTTGATTTTCAATACTTTGGATTTAAAAATAAACTTATGTCTGTTCTATTACAGATGACAATTTAGCAATTGTGGTACTTCAAATCAAGTGATAAAAATCAGTTGCAAATGTTGCACAAAGTGATGAACCGATGGTGCAATTGTGCAATAGTTTATGTTTTAATATACCAAATTCTATGTAATAATTAATTATTATTAACATTTAACTTACACTGGAAAGAGTTCTGCTACCTCTCGCGAGATCTCGCCAAGTCTCATGATTTATTTCCAGAACATGATGCATGCTGCGTTAAGGGCACTGCACTTTGGCGTTTTTAAGACCTGGGACAGCCTTGGGCATTTACTTCCTGTTGTGTGCATGTGCTTTCAAGTGGCCAAGACTGCAAATGTGGGTGTTTGGACAGGCCCTAAGTGTTTCTCGATATCTTTATATTTAGCATTGTTTCAAGTGTAATTTCCAACTTTGTTTCCATGTGCACGTGATCGATTCATATTTAAATCTTCATCGGTTAATTAAGTTGTGTAACGTGATTTATGCTAAATACTGAGTTAAATGTTAGAGTTTACCTTGTAATCTGTCTGTAATTTGTGAATCAATAATACTGCAGAAAGGATTAACCAGTATTATTTTCCTTTGATATAACGATAGGTTTGTAAATTCACTTGGATTTATCAATGACTCCTGACAACATTTCTTGAGACGAATAGTGCTATTAATCTCACTTGCACATTTTATATGTATTTGAAGCCTTTTATTGTTATGTAAATGTGAAATGGGTTATTTTAATATTCTGGATTGAGCATTAGCAGTCATCTGTGACTGTGTGACCACATTGGAAAGAAGCTCCAGTCTCCTCATCCTTTGTGTCTTGACTGAAACCCAAGGTGTATACTGTTTATTCAAGAACCAGAGCCTAGCAGTCCCTTTTTCTCTGCAAGACTCGTTTTCTTTGCTGATTTGTAACAGTGTACAATCACCTATATGTTGTGAAATACATAAATCAAATTGACTCACCATCAGTGTGTCCAGAGTGGATGTTTGAAATCAGCACTAAAAACACAAAGTGAAAAACTCATTACAGCGTGAACATGGAGCTGATCAACTGAGGTATACTCTTCCTTCTGTGTGAAATATCATCATTTTATGCTCAAATGCTTCTCAGCTTGACAACAAGATAATTATTTGTTTTTAATTTTCAGAAGATTTGTCTAATTTGGATATAACTAGAGGCGTCTATATGAGTGCAATGATTATCTGCTGATGTAGAAAAGATTTAAGGAACCTGTGAGTCTACCAGTGTCTGAAAAAGCAGAGACAAATATTGAAAATAATTCTTATTAAGATATTTTTTGGGGAAATCATACGTGCAGATAAACATTAAAATGATAGATATTTTACAAATTGTGTCATAGCAGAGAACTGTTTATGGAACCTCAAGCCAACAGTCTGATCACAAGCATAAGACTAATATTAAGTGTCCTGGTGTTTTTCTTCATGCACATTATTTCATGTATGCAGAAGGTCTATTGTATCAATGTGTATTATATACATTAAAAAGCACAGAGTTTGTAATTGACATATATGGGAGAGACAGTTTTATGATGAATGTTGATATCACTGTATTTGCCATTACTCTCAATCATAGGACCATACTGAATTACAGAGCACTGAACAAGATTTCTAAATAAAAATAATAATGAGAGGAAGAAATTCTGTTGCATTGCCCCAACCGTTCTATATGACATCAGTCCATTTATTTAAGCAGCACTCAGGGACTTAATTTTGGAATCCAGTGCCTTAGTGAAGATTGGATAAAAGTGTCTCTAAAATGCATGAATATAATTTAATGTTATATTTAATTAAATATTTAGAAAGAAAATAATACTCACAGAACACAAAAGGAAGTTGCCGGAGCTCCATATCTGACCAAATAATCATAGATGTTTTAAGACAGACTGTGTTAAAACCTCAGAACTTCATCTGCACCCGAGGTGTCAAATGCTCAAAGAGTCCCATGAATCACCCTATACTCTACAAGTTTTAAACAGAATGTATTTTATCATACATTATCAGATTGAAAAGCATTTATTTTTCATTATGAGAACAAGAAAACAATCAGTTATGTGTAAAGAATACGGAAACAGTATTTTTGATGGTTTCATGGTAAGCTACTGCTTTTATTTATAAATTTAGGGAAGTGATGAAAGCAGAAACTAGTGAAAACTGCTGTCCCTCCTTGATTAACAGAAACCAAACCACAAGTTTTAGCTCATCTCTTTTATTTTAATCAGACCCCTGCTCTGAGTTTGACCATTATACTGTCACAGCCACTGACAATGAACTGAGGAAGCAAGGGAGCTTAAGTATACACTGATAACAAACTAAAATACTAAAAAGTGTGATGATCAAATGAATTGCTATTGTAACTAAAGAGAGCAGGAAACTAGAACAAAGGCAACAGGAAATGAAATGAAACAAACTAAGAGTCCACGATGAAGACTCTGAGCTGAGTGAGATGAAAAAGCATTTGTGCAGAAAGGGTCCAGCAGAAGAGAGGATTCGTGGATGGGTAGGGTGGGAAGTCTTTTAGCCACTCTTCAGTGTTCAGCTCCACCAAAACTCCCACTGAATGTGAGTAAAATAATAGATGCCCCAGCCACGTTTAAGTCCAAAGTCTGTACCCACTTTTATACCATTGATGGGACAAACAATATTGGCAAAGAGTATGCGATATGCAAGAACTGACTAGTAAAAGTAAAGTACACATGGGTAATGTAAAGCCACTTGCAACACCATAATCACCCTGATCTCATTGAGAAAGTGGCTAATGCTAATGCTGTAAGTCAACAAGCAGCAATGAATGCAATGTTTAAAGCAAAACTTCCTTTCTCATCCCTGAGATCTGCCAGCATTACAAAGTCAATTGCTGTATTTATTTGCATGGACCTTTGCCCATATTGCCGTTGTCAAAAATGAAGGTTTTTGCCTAATGCTGCAAAAACTGGAACCAAGGTTTGCAATACCATTTTTTTAACTGAAAAAAATGTGTTCCAACAGAGGGTTGCGCTCACATGTGATGGTTGAACTTCTCGGGGCACAAAGTCCTATGTGACAGTCACTGCCCATTTTATGGGCCATATATATATATATACCTTTTTATAATGCAGATTATTCACCAGGCTGTCACTTCTAGTTGGATGCGTGTGTACTTGAATGCCGTAGCATGTAGCATGATCAATCATAAAATCAGTAGCCTAAAAGTTCACAATTAAATCCATATCCTACCTTTTCTTGTAACCCGATAAAATCAATCCATGGTGCTGATCGTCATCGGAGATGTTTATTAATCCACACGCATTTCTGAGCACTATTCCTGCTCTCTGGCGTTCACATAAATCCACAAGTCGTTCTTTTAGGTTTGGCTAAAGTCGATATAAGCAATTATGCTATACTAGCATTCTTTTTACGTTACTGAGCAAAGCAAATAAATTGGTTGCAAAACGGTATCCACTCACATGTTTTACTTTTAGTTTTCTTGTTACGGTCAAAATAATAATAATAATATTAATAATAGCCTATTAATAATAATACACATTACTATATGCAATAGCCCCATGATCACACTATAGATTTTATACACTATAATGATTTTGTAAATGGTGATCAGCAACCAAATACTGATAATGTGGAAGTTACTGTCTTTTGCCTTGGTGTGACTTCTCACTTTTTACAGACAATGCAAAGTACATTAACTTAAAAAATAGGGGTAAAAATCAAGTTTGAGCTCACAATTTTTTAATGTAGAACATTTTCATTACTAAAACATCTAATTGCCAAATTTCCAGTGTCCTACCTATAATTAATTTGGCTGGAAAAGTAAAAAAATTTAAAGTCATTTTTCTCAGATTCACACTCTAGCGAGTTAAGGTCTTTTGCTTTTGTAGTGCAATGCACTCCTTTGTGCTGCAAACAAGGGCAATGCACGAGACTCACACCAGTGCTCATATTGCAGAGGTTATGCAGAAGGCCATGGAGGAATGGAAGCTGACTGAAAAAGACCTGACTGTAGTTACTGACAATGTGTTGAATATGGCTGTAGCTTTTGAGCTGTTTGAATAATAACACATAAGTTGTTTTTCGCACATAATTAACCTGGTGTCATAGTGTGCTTTAAAACTGCCAGATGTCACTCGACTGCTTGTCAAAGTTCTTTGCAGAACTTCCAGAGAAGCACCATAGCCACCGCGGATGCGCTGAAGAGAAACCAGAAAATGCTGCAGCTTCCACAACAACCTTCAAGATGCTTTCCAGGTTTCTCAAGCGCAGCCTGCTATCAGCACTACCCTCTTGTCTCCTGAGGTACAAACATGCTGCTATGAGCTTGTAATGGCAATCTATTCCTTTCCGTTCTATGCCATTTCCAAAGGGAATCGGCACAAAAGATATGATACGTTAAACAGTTTAACGTATCATATCTTTTGTGTTTAACTTAAACTATACGTTAAACTTGCAGTGTAATGGTTTACTTTTTGTTTGTCAGGATACAACACAAATCAGAAATCAAACTTAAGAACTATTTACACTTCTTCAAGCTTCAAATTAAATATGGTTTCAAAGAACAGCCAAAAGACTGTCTAACACCAAGCCCATTCCTTTTTCTTACAGTTCAAACTACCAACGGTTACTTACTCATATGTTTTGCGTCGAAATTGACCTGTGAAAAGTGATATGCAATACAAATATAACAAAATAACAATCACTCTTGATATAGAGAATATAACAATAATATAGAAAAAATATTGCAAAATATTTGCACATATTTTATTTTAATGAAGAGGTTGTTAATGAAGCCTAATATGAAGTTATGATTTCTAAGTAAAGCTTAGCTGTGTTGAATTTTAATGAATGTGACTGGAATATAAAAATGTAAATTGGTCATTAAATTTGATATATAAGCTTTAATGCAAGAATAGCAACATAGCACCTAGATTAAAAATCACATTCATTCATAAAATCTAAATTCATGCTTTTAATGAAAGTTGTATTCTGCCCAGTTTTGTCATTAAAGGCCAGGAAGAATGCTTAAGTGAGAACTGCTGATGATGAAGGAAATGATGAGCAGAGGGGCTGCTGAATTGCCTGACATTAGTGAGATTGGGAACCATTGCTCACACACCCAGGAAGAGGAAATCTGCTCTTGCTGAACTTCTTGATTTTAGTTCCAACCCTGCTCCAACACACATACCATGTAGTTTTCAAATATGCCTGAAGGACTTGATTAGCTGGATCAGTTGTGTTTAATTAGGGTTAAATCTAAACTCTGCAGGGCTGTGACCCACCAGGAACTGAGTTTGACTTCCCTGGTCTAGATGTGGCGTAATACAGCGTGACGTAAGATGCTTAAGTGCTGGGAGTAAATTAGATAACTAACAGAACACAGCTGAAACCAAGTAAATAATCAAATATGGGAGAAAACTGGGTCAAGGGAAAGTCAAATGGGGAGAAAAACACAAGACACAGGAACACAGGACTGACATTTACTCCCGGAAGGCGCGTCCTGCGCCGTACAACATCCAACTGGGAGGGGGAGGGGTGCTCTGGAGGCCGGATCCGGGAACTCGGGGCGCCATGGCGGATCAGAAGACTTGGCAGGCCATGGCGGATCAGGAGACTCAGAAGGCCATGGTGGATCTGCCTGCGAAGCCGTGGCCCTGGCCCCCGCCCCAGCCTCTACGACCGGAGCCCTACTATCTGGGGCTTTGGGGCTGGAGTCGACACTGGAGCGAGCTCTGGGGCTGGAGCCAATTCAGAGGCGAGGATGAGGGCTACGAACAGTCTTTTTTTTCCTCATCCTGCTCAGTTGGTTGGGGGTGAATTAGGCGGCCGGTGGGCTTGAATCAGCGGCAGATGGTGGGCTTGACTGGGGAACGACTGACAGGCTTGACTGTGGAGCACCTGACGGGCTGGACGGCGGGCTGGTTCTGGATTGGGGCTGGACACTCTCCAGACACCGGAGGATCCCTTCCCTCCAGCTCAGTCCTGTGGTGTCTGGGTGGTCCACGGGGCGATAGTAATTGGCCTCGATCCAGAACAAGGAGTTGAGTGTCGCATCATCCAGCGCTGTACACACGACGATCCTGCAGAACTCTCGCACATACTCCAACAGAAACCGTGGAGGTTTCCATAGCCGTGGAGAGGGAAAAAAACGGGAAAACAAAAAAACGGACACAAAACAGAAACAAAACAGGAGGAAGGGACACCACTTAACACTTTTCAGTTTTGGTCCTGTGTTCTGTCGCGATTCGGCTGCTGCTACTGTGTAGGAACGAGGGAGCGAAGAGACGTCGGTGTAGTTTACAAGGAACAATCTTTATTCATCTGACAGCCAGGAATTCACACATAGCACGGGGAACAGACGTATAACACCGGAATGTTGGAGACAGGGGCTGTATCCGAAATTGCCCCCTATACTTGATATTCTCGAGTGCACACATTCAATCCCACAATGCACCGCAAAAACGAGTGTACAACCGATGTACACTCAACGGTTAGAGATAACCCATAATGCAATGTGAGAGTCGTGCGCCGAATTAATTCCCGCGTCTCGCCAGAGGATGGCGCCCGCAGCATCCATTCATAATTTTAGAAGCGCTCGTCCACGGCGTAATACAACACAGATACAAATTAATTGTAAATTGACTATTAGGGTTTATACATAATTTCCGTAACAGAGTTCAAGATAAATCCTTCAATCTTACTACTGGAGCTGCCCGTTTCAAATTATTATTAAACAGCAAGCAAATATGCAAATCCTTCCAGTGCACTCAGTGTCCGAATTCACTCAATCGTTTCATTCACTCCTTCAAGTGAACTGTATGAGTGGACTAATGTAGGGAATAGTGAATGAGGGTGTAGGGGGCGATTTCGGATATAGCCAGGGAAACACAGGGCTTAAGCGCTGGGAGTAAATTAGATAATTAACAGAACACAGCTGAAACCAAAGAAATAATCAAACACAGGAGAAAACTGGGTCAAGGGAAAGTCTCATGGGGAGAAAAACACAAGACACAGGAACACAGGACTGACACACGTCCAGTGTAGACACAGCATGAGCTATAATAATACCTGTTTCTATGAGTTAGAAAAAGATTTTTTAAAAAGAATAGAAGAAAAGTAAAGACACTGGAATCATTAAAGGGGGTCATATGACGTTGCTAAAAAGAACATTATTTTGCGTATTTGGTGTAATGCAATGCATTTATGCGGTTTAAGGTTCAAAAAACACATTATTTCCACATACTGTACATTATTGTTGCTCCTCTATGCCTCGCCTTTCTGAAACTTCATCTTTTTTACAAAGCTCATGGTTCTGAGAAGCAAGGCGTGCTCTGATTGGCCAGCTATCCAGTGCGTTGTGATTGGCTGAATACCTCAAGCATGAAACGGAAATGTTACGCCCCGTAACGTATTGTGATGCCGTGTCCCGGCGTGAAGACACAAAAACAATAAAACCCATTACAAACCAGGCATTTGTTGCATCCAGTGGGGACATAATTACTGATTATAATGACTTATACTGTATTTTCATTACCATGTCTGATCGGAGAAACGACAAACAACAAGCACTACTCTACAAAGCTCAAAACTTGCGTTTGAATCCTCAGTGGCAAATTCTTTAAATATGAAAGCATACTTACAGGCTCTGAGTCAGAAGCACCAGACTGTCCTTGCAAAGTTGGAATTGCCCCACTTTATAGAAACAGCCTTTGTGCATAGCTGGCAAGCCCTCCCAGGTTCAGGAAATAGTCCTCCATAAAATGTGCTGCACACATCTGAATATTTGAACTGTTGAACTGTTCTGGAACAGTGTTGTAAATACAACTTAACCACTGATTTCTAGTTGTGTCCTCTTTTGGAAGCCCAAACAAAGTAGTTTCGCTTTCACAACAAAATACAGCGTCTCCAGGACATGGCGCCGGCGGCAGCAACAACACTACAGCGAGAATAAAAGTCCCGCCCTCTTTCTTTGCGTATACATTTGGGCGGTGTTTTGCAAATCTCCCCATACTGTGACGTAGACATGTGGGGGCGTGTTTGAATGAGCCGTTTTAGGGGGGCGTGGTCGAGTCTTAACTTTTATAAACAACAGCTCTTTGGTAGTTGGTAGTTGTTAGTACAATCATTTAATATAGTTGTTCAAAACATGATGGAGCTTTCATTATGGTTCTACACATTCATGCATCATTGTAATAGACTAGAGAGAAAAGTACAGACACTGGAATCATTAAACAAAATTTGAAAATTATTGATGAAATAATCAACACAACAGATTTTTCAAAAAACTTTAAATAAGAATACTCAAAAATCTGCTGGAGCTGGTTGCCTTAAACGTTTAAGTTCTGTCAACTTTAGATTTTTTACAGCATTGTAAAAAAAATAAATAAAAATAAATAAATAAAATGTTGAGCAAACTTAAGGAAACCAGCTTCAGCAGATTATTGAGTTTTCTCAACTTGTTGTTTTAAGTTTATACAACAAAAGTCGAGAGAACTCAAAAATCTCCTAAAAGATAAGTTGAGATAACTTTCTTTTTTTTTTTTTTTTTACAGTGTGGGAACAATTCTCATTCAAAAAACATACATTTCATTCATAACACACTGATCTAAAAAATACTAACAACAAGGAGCATTACATAAACGATGAACTTTTATCTTTAAAGTTTGAATGATTTGTCACATAAGTATTTCATTATAGTATGAGAATAACATCTTTTCATTTTACTGACTGTATTACAGCACAAAGAATTAATGAGAAAAGCAGCATTTCCCCCTTATTTCTTTACATACCATAAAACAAAAACCCATCAACATTTACTTGTGAAAAATGTACACATACAAAATTTACTTGTGAAAAATATAAACACATCAAAATAAATGTAAAAAGTTGAGGAAAAATATACATATAAAATAAAAATAATAAATTCTGAAGCAATAATTCCAAAAAAAGAAAAGAAAAGAAAAGAAAAAAACTGTGTGTGTGCTGTTTGTGCAGTATTGGAGGCCAGCTGCTCCAAGAGTCTTACTATGTGGAGTCTGTATGTTCTCTCTGTGTTGATGTTGGTTTCCTCTGGATTTCTCCCACTGTCCAGAGACATAGAGGACAGGTGAACTGGAGACTGTAAGGGAGTGTGAATATGAATGTGTGTGAAGGACTGGCCATCTGGTATTTTTCTGCTTATGAACCAGGAAAGGCTCCAGCCTCGTGATCCTATAATAGATGGATGGATGTTCAGTACTGTGAGGGTTCTAGTCCTCCTTCTCAAGGAGAAATGGAGAAACAATTCACCATTTTCTCACAACTATAAACACAATCTCAAAACTACACACCAACTTGTGCAAACTTGTCAAAATCAAATAGTTCAGTCAAAAACGTTCTCTTTTGTCAGACTCAAACTTTGGCCTATACAGTTGATATACAAACCTGTCAAATACACGGACTATTTTTGTAACGGGAACAACGAGACGTGAGACATGCGGATCCATCTGCAGAGCTTTATTCAAAGACATGGTCAGAAATACAGGCAGGGTCGAACAATGACAAACAGGCATGGGCAAGACACAGAGTAATCCTAGGACAAGCATGGGTCTTCGATCGGCGAATAATATCCAACAGGGTAAGGCGGAGAGATAATCCAGGTACAAGAGCAATAATCCAGGCGAGGCATAAACAGAGTCCGAACGGTTAGACAGGGGTAAATACAGGGAACACAGACGAGAAAACAAGAAACAGGTTCAGTATCGCAGCTAACACTAGAGAAGTGATAAATGCAGGACAATACTAGAACAGAACAGAACAGAACCACAGAATTGCACGGTAAGGCAGCTAGCACTTGAAGAGAGCTATACACAGATCAATACTCGGCCATCTGTGAACGGAAGTCCAATAATAGAAGTCCGAATTGTGAGATAAAAAGGTCACACATACTGTTTTTACTTTTCAATTCTGTGAAGGAAACAAGCTTGCATAGTAACCAAAGGTGTTGGAATTTTTGTTGATCACTGGCATCAGTTTTTGTTGATCCCTGGCATCAGCTACCATGGGGGCACCATCCACATCCAACCCCCACCCACTGGAAAGCAATTTCAATCAAGGTTCCAATTGAATTTCTGCATAGGGGACCCTATTTTTTTTCTATTGTGCATTCTATAAAGTAATGACTCATTCAGTTTTAGATAGTATATTGCCAAGAATGAATACATTCAACACTTAAAAACTGTAAAATGGGTTCCAGTTGAAGGTAAACTGAAGGCTAAATTATAAATAACTATGGATTTTTATATTGTCTGTTACAGTATATCCAGGTAGAACTGAAACAGTAATGCAGTTTTTGTAAAGCCATCAACTGTTAGTATTTTGACAGTCACTGTGCTATGATTGACTATATGTTTCTGCTGGATAGAAACTAGTGCTAATGTTTTGACAGAATCAAATCAAATCTCTTTATTGTCACACATCATGTACACAAGTGTACCAATGGTGAAATTCTTAGGTACAGACTCTGTGCCATGGCAGTACAAGCAACAAGATATATATATATATTTTTTTTACAATATACATAGACAAGAATATACAACAAGATACACACTTTACACAATATACACATTTGCACAGTATACAATAAACAATATACAATTGTACACAATATACATTATACATACATATTTATATAATATACACATAGTATATTATATACAGGTGCTGGTCATATAATTAGAATATCATCAAAAAGTTGATTTATTTCACTAATTCCATTCAAAAAGTGAAACTTGTATATTATATTCATTCATTACACACAGACTGATATATTTCAAATGTTTATTTCTTTTAATTTTGATGATTAGAGATTACAGCTCATGAAAGTCAAAAATCAGTATCTCAAAATATTAGAATATTACTTAAGACCAATACAAAGAAAGGATTTTTAGAAATCTTGGCCAACTGAAAAGTATGAAAATGAAAAGTATGAGCATGTACAGCACTCAATACTTAGTTGGGGCTCCTTTTGCCTGAATTACTGCAGCAATGCGGCGTGGCATGGAGTCGATCAGTCTGTGGCACTGCTCAGGTGTTATGCGAGCCCAGGTTGCTCTGATAGTGGCCTTCAGCTCATCTGCATTGTTGGGTCTGGTGTCTCTCATCTTCCTCTTGACAATACCCCATAGATTCTCTATGGGGTTCAGGTCAGGCGAGTTTGCTGGCCAGTCAAGCACAGTAACACTATGGTCATTGAACCAGCTTTTGGTATCTTTGGCAGTGTGGGCAGGTGCCAAGTCCTGCTGGAAAATGAAATCAGCATCTCCATAAAGCTTGTCAGCAGAAGGAAGCATGAAGTGCTCTAAAATTTCCTGGTAGATGGCTGCGTTGACTGTGGACTTCAGAAAACACAGTGGACCAACACCAGCAGATGACATGGCAGCCCAAATCATCACTGACTGTGGAAACTTCACACTGGACTTCAAGCAACATGGATTCTGTGCCTCTCCACTCTTCCTTCAGACTCTGGGACCTTGATTTCCAAATGAAATGCAAAATTTACTGTCATCTGAAAAGAGGACTTTGGACCACTGAGCAACAGTCCAGTTCTTTTTCTCCACAGCCCAGGTAAGATGCTTCTGACGTTGTCTCTGGTTCACAAGTGGCTTGGTAGCCCTTTTCCTGAAGACGTCTGAGCGTGGTGACTCTTGATGCACTGACTCCAGCTTCAGTTCACTCCTTGTGAAGCTCTCCCAAGTGTTTGAATCAGCTTTGCTTGACTGTATTCTCAAGCTTGCGGTCATCCCTGTTGCTTGTGCACCTTTTCCTACCCAAATTCTTCCTTCCAGTCAACTTTTCATTTAATATGCTTTGATACAGCACTCTGTAAACAGCCACACCTTTCAGTAATGACCCTCTGTGACTTACCCTCTTTGTGGAGGGTGTCAAATGTTCGTCTTCTGGATCTTTGCCAAGTCAGCAGTCTTCTCCATTATTGTGGTTTCAAAGAACAAGAGATACCCAGAATTTATACTGTAGGGATGGTCATTTATTCAAACTCAAATGTAAATATTCTTATATTTTGAGATACTGATTTTTGCCTCTAATCATCAAAATTAAAAGAAATAAACATTTGAAATATATCAGTCTGTGTGTAATGAATTAATATAATATACAAGTTTAACTTTTTGAATGGAATTAGTGAAATAAATCAACTTTTTGATGATATTCTAATTATATGACCAGCACCTGTATACACAAAGAACAGAACAGAACCACAGAATTGCACAGTAAGGCAGCTAGCACTTGAAGAGAGCTATACACAGATCAATATTCAGCCATCTGTGAACGGAAGTCCATGGTTTATATAGGGTGTGTGACTGTGTGATAGTTCTCAGGTGTGAGCGTGTGATTGAGACGTGTGTATTGAGACCTGTGTAGTGATGACAGTGTGCTCAGTGCAATCAGCTGAGTGATCAGTGCTATCAGCTGTGTGTGTGTGTGTGTGTGTGTGTGTGTGTGTGTGTGTGTGTGTGTGTGTGTGTGTGTGTGTGTGTGTTGCCAGTGCAATGGATGATGGGTATTGTAGTCCGTGGGTGACATGCAACAGTAATGTAGTGCAAGAGTCAATGTGGTGAGCGAGTGACCTCTGGTGGCGAGTGGACAGAAGACCACGAACCGGATTCGTCACAATGCTGCAGGCAGCATTCCTTATGCTCATTCCATGCACAAGAACATGCTCAACTATAAAGCTTTATATTTCGTCAGGAACAAATGAACTTTGACCTCCTCTTCATTTTTATTTTCCCCTCCAATTCCTCTTTGTCTCCCACTACCAGGATTAATTTTCCAAAACACATAATAACTTGTGCTATTGTTCATAATCCTGAGATTCTGACCTGTGTGTCATCAGTTTTGCTTCTTACAGTTTTTCTCGATTGCTAACACACAATTCATGAAACAATTCACCATTTTCTCACAACTATAAACACAATCTCAAAACTACACACCAACTTGTGCAAACCTCAAACTTCCAGGTCAAAGCATTTTAGTCAAAAACATATTCTCTATTGTCAGAATCTAATCTTTGGCCTCAGGTGACATACAAAGCTATCAAATAAACAGACTATTTTCCTGACTAGGGAACACTATAGTGCTTTATATTTCATCAGGAACAAATTACCTTTGACCTCATCCCCTTAATTTGTCTTTTCTCATCCTATTCCTCTTTGTCTCCCACTACCAGGATTCATTTTCCAAAATGCTCTTGTTCATGTCATCCTGAGATTATGGCCTGTGTGTCATCAGTTTTGCTACTGAATGTTCAAACACGGATAAATGTGTGCTATTTGTGTTCATTTTGTGATTCTTGAGGTAGTTATATTGTGTATTTGTGTTTTCTAAATGATAACATGGTTAAACCTTTGCAAAATGATGCTGTTATTGTGTAGAGTTTTGCAGAAAACATTGAGAAAATTGGAGCATGTGTGAAAGCAGGTGGAATGTGTTAAAAGTTTTGAGAAATGTGTCTTTGTTTCGAGAACTGTATGAATGGTTTGGAAAATTGGGCCAAATGAATCAGTTATAGTGTGTTAGCAATCGAGAAAATTGTGATGTTCACACGGATAAATGTGTGCTGTTTGAGTTCATTTTGTGATGCTTGAGTTAATTATATTGTGTGTTTGTGTTTTCTGACTGAGAACATAAACCTGTGCAAAATGATGCTGTTTTTGTGTAGAGTTTTGCAGAAAACATTGAGCAAAGTGGAATGCGCACTGTAAAAAGTGAAAGTTGACTTAATTTAAAAAAATTGAGGAAACCCTTTGCCTTAAAATTATTAAGTACATAATAATTAAAAAAAAAAAAAAAAGTTAAGTGAACTTGACAATTCAGTTAACTTTTTTTTTTTAATTACCATTTACTTAAAAAATTTTAAGGCAATGGTTTTCCTCAATAAGTTAAGTAAACTTTTTCCAGTGTGTGTGCAAACAGGTGAAATGTGTTAAAAATTTTGAGAAATGTGTCTTTGTTTCGAGAACTGTATGAATGGTTTGGAAAACTGGGCCACTGTTATTGTTCAGGTTTATGAGATACATGCATTTTCATACCACATACAACCTTATTCTAGAACCACACAAAACAATATTATTAGTATTATGTTCTGTTCTTTGAGTATCGTAATACTGTAACCAATAAAAATAATATATAAACAAACACATTTTATCAGTCAAAACTGAGATTCATATTCCATATTAACTGATGCAGCCAAAATCAAAGTCATGTGCTCGTTGTGCTAGTGCATGAATAAATTCAATCCCCATTGTCTCCAGGGCAAATTCCATCCAGTGTTAGAGCTTGTCCATTATCAGCAGGGATGAGGATTGAGATGAGAAAACTAATGTAACTATTATTTTTAAAAGCTCTTCACAGTAAGGACAACAAAAAAACATACCAACAACAACGATAAAACAAAGCAGCCTTTGAAAACATGCCTAAAAGAGCAGGTAGGTTTGACATTTCTTCACAACAGCTTATCCTTTTTTAAAAAAGACTTAATTGTACTTGTATTGAATGAACTTCAATTCTTAAATGTATGTCTTTAAAACACTGGACTTGCTGAAAATATTAATGAAAGAAAAGGCCACTTAAGAGTATTTAAAGAGAGTTTACTTTCATGACTATGCTTTTTTTAACACACTCAAGGACACTTTAAAAAATGCACCCTGTAATAATGTCAAATGAAATATTTTAAAACATTTGTTTTCATATGACATAATCTTCTGTCATGCTTTAAAACACTACACTTATTCTGATGTGCCAACTAACATACTAAAGCGCTTGATTTATTTTTAACTGTATTTTTATTCAATATTACAAATGTGTAATTACAAGTATATTTAAATACATAGAAATTACATCAAAGTATGTTAGTTTATACTCATGCTTTAAGTAATTTTGAAATTACATGTAATGATGTAGGCTACATAAGTACTGCTTAAGTGGGTCAAAATGCTTCTAATATATTCATTTAAATTTATATATTTTTATTTGATGTTACAGTTTTTTTTTTTTTCAATTGCTAACAAGCGTTTACCAATACTTAAAGTACTTTTTCTAAACTCTTAACACAGCAACACACCTACATCCCACAGTTAGCCAAATAGTACATTTTCTGGCCAAAACCACATTTTGTTAAATAAATACAAACTCTACATTTCAAAATGCTGAATACCTTTTTCTACATATACTAACTCTATCAAAACACAGCAAACCCGATTCAAAATCGAGTCATTCAGTCAAAACATTAGCACTAGTTTCTATCCAGAAACATATAGTCAATCATAGTCAATAGTATGTCAATCAAAATACTAACAGTTGATGGCTTTACAAAAACTGCATTACTGTTTCAGTTCTATCTGGATATACTGTAACAGACAATATAAAAATCCATAGTTTTTTTATAATTTAGCCTTCAGTTTACCTTCAACTGAAACCCATTTTACAGTTTTTAAATGTTGAATGTATTCATTCTTGGCAACATACTATCTAAAACTGAATGAGTCATTACTTTATAGAATGTACAATAGAAAAAAAATAGGGTTCCCTATGCAGAAATTCAATTGGAACCTTGATTGAAATTGCTTTCCGGGGGTTGGATGTGGATGGTGCCCCCATGGTAGCTGATGCCAGGGATCAACAAAAACTGATGCCAGTGATCAACAAAAATTCCAACACCTTTGGTTACTATGCAAGCTTGTTTCCGTCACAGAATTAAACAGTAAAAACAGTATATGTGACCTTTTTATCTCACAATTCGGACTTCTGTTAATGGAATTGCGAGTTTACGTCTTGCAATTCAGACTTTATCAGAATTGTGAGATTTTGTAAATTCATGATTGCAAGAAAAAAGTCAGAAGTCTGAGATAAAGTCACAATAACCCTTTATATTCCATGGCAGAAATAAGCTGTCATAGGTTCCACATATGGGGAAAAAAAAAAAAAACAAACATAAAAACGCACAGTCCAACACACACTCACTCCTCTCCCCTCTTCTCCCTTTTTCTGATCCAACTATTCCTCTCCCTCTCCCAGGCATTATTTTTTTCTCTCTCTGATTCTTGGTGTTGTTCTGCATCCACAAAACCAATTCAAAGAGGTGTTTTTTTACTCTATGTTGTTGATGTAATGGAAAGAGCTTTAACACCTCACTATTCCTCCAACTGAGACTGGAATCAGCTATTTCTAAATATTTCAGTGATCTGTTACTTAAAAATGCATCAGTTGTTACATATTTTATATAGAGAGATTTTTTCAATACTTTTGAGCTGAAGCTTTAGAAGCTTTATTTGGAACATTAGGTCTTCAATTCTGACATGGGTTTAAGCATTTGTAAATAAGACTAAAAAGATCCATGATTTTGGTTTTGGGTAAGCTTGTATGAAAAGAAAATGTAAGCATTTTAGATACATGGTAATTGACTGCATATTGTGTGAAAACTATGGAGCCCTGCACATGACATGCAGGAAAAAAAATAGTAGGCTAAATCGTGTGCACGGTTTACGATTTCATTCCCTCGATTTATAAATTGTGCAAACGATTTACTAATTTGTTCTCTCGATTTGATAAATCGTGCACACAATTTATAAATTGAGGGAACAAATTAGCAAATTGAGCACATGATTTAGCAAATCAAGGGAATGATACAGCAATCGTGTGCACGTTTTAGTAAATTGTGCACACAATTTATTATTTTTTTTCTTGCATGTCATGTGCAGGGCTCCGTAGAAAACAACATGCTAATGGTATGGTATGGTCACAACAGATGGATGTGCTAATTGTGTTTAGAGTTTTGAAAGTGTAACTAGAGATTGGACAAAAGGATGCAATTGAAAAAAAAAAAACTGTAAATGACATGCAATTAGTTAATCAAGTATAATAATATATATATATATATATATATAATATTAAACTTGTTGGCTTTATCAGGTAACATCACATAATAAATATGTTGGCTACACAGTATATTTAAAGGATAGTTTACCAATACAGACAAAATTCAGCCACACTTTAGTTTGGGGCTTTAGTTAACCCACTATTAACTACAACTTTTGCCTCACTAAACTACTAATTTGCTGCTTATTAATAGTAAGGTAGTTGTTAAGGTTAGGTATTGGATAGGATTTAGGGATCTAAAATATGGTCTTGCAGAATAAGGCATTAATATGTGGTTTATAAGTACTAATAAACAGCCAATATGCTAGTAATATGCATGCTAATAACATTTAATAGTGAGAATTGGTCCCTAATCTAAAGTGTTACCAAATTCTGTCATTGTTTACTCACCCTCAAATTGTTCCAAACCTGTATTATTTTCTTTCCTCCAAGGAACAGAAAGGGAGATGTTTCGTGCTACTCAACCCAAAAGCTTTGAATGGGACAAGAAAATACTATACAGTACAACCACTATAAAAATACTTAAATATGTGCTATATTCCAAGTCTTCTGAAGTCAAATACAAAAAATGTTGGTTTATTCACAGTATAATCACAGAAAGGTATTCAAAGGTAATCTTCCCCTCCGTTGCAGTTATCAAATATCATTCTCCATTCTACACATTTGAACTAGTAAGCCATACACCATTGTGGCCAAACAGCTGTAGTAGCATGAAGCTGGCACAAATGCAAATCATATTTTAGAGTTATGACATAGGAGAAGATTTTCAGTAAACAATGACTTAAATTTCTATCCGTCCCAGGCATCAGCAGACCTGGAATATGGCACACAAGCCATAGACTGCTTTTATGGTATTTTACATCCTTTGTGGTCATTTTGGGTCAACTATTCCTTTTACATCCCTGTGTTTCATTCCAAATAGGCTTTGGTGATGTGGAACTAAGGATATTGGTTATCGGGAGCAGTGGTCCATCTCAGTTCCTCCTCACCAACTTTATTTTGGGAAGGGAGGTGTTCTCCGAGGAAGTCTATAGTATTACAAGCAGCCAGAAAAATATGGGAGAGTTAGTAGGAAGACGGGTCACAGTGGTCAACGGACCGAACCTGTATGACAAAGACCTGTCCAAGTCCAAGATGAGAAAAGAGCTGAGAAGATCAATGTGCTTGTCGACTCCTGGACCTCACGCTATACTCATCGCATTCGACCTGGAGAGGATCTCACCCAATGATATGAAGACTCCCAAGCTGGTTAAAGATCAATTTGGAGAGAACGTCTTGAATTACACAATGATCCTCTTGGTTTATGACGGGCATCTGAGAGGCAGAGCGCTCAATGATAAGGTCATGAGAACCGACTGGCATCTGAGGGAGCTCGTAGAGCAGTGCAACTGCTGCTATCATGTCTTCAGTAAGAACTGGAGGAACCGCAGCGGGAACCGGGAGCTCCTACATAAGATCGAGCGGATGCTGCAGACTATGGGCGGGCACCATTATATTAACAGATCTTACAAGAGAGCAGAGGAGAGTGTCAGAAACGAGGAGAGAAAGCTACGCAAGAAGAGACAATCTGAGACCCAGAGGATGTGCCGGGAAATGGAGGCGCAGTTTCGGGGGGATGAGCTGCGCTGGCAGATGGACTCCTACAATGCAAGGGTTGGGGCAGAAATCAGGGCAGAGGCTGAGCTGCAGAATAGTTGGCTTAGGACATCACTGGCTGTGGGACTGGGACTGGGGTTTGTGGTCGGAGCCACCATGGGAATGATCGTGGGCTCTGTTGAAGGGCCGGCAGGAATGGCAGTGGGAGGGGCTTTGGGCGGTGTTGTGGGTGGGGCTTCGGGTGCTGCTGCACAGCTGGCCATTGAACACTTGGATGACAGAGTGGGATCACATCCAGCCAATTTTAATACAGCTTTTATTAACCGCTTCTATCGGGCACCTCCAGTCTGAATTCAGAGAAGATTTGGGTGGGGATTTTTTGGTCTTCAAAGCTGACCAGGCTTGCCAGGTCTGCGTAACAATATTAGCCCAACTGGTTCTTAAAACTATCACAGCCAAAACTAGACCAATCACGTTCTGAGGAAATGGCTATACAGTAGGCAGAAAACATTATGTGACATGGGTAGTATATCTGAACCCATAGTACATTCATAAAACAACACGCAAAAAGTACTGGAAGTCCTACTTCTATAAATACACATCTGATATGACACTTTTTTCTCTATAGGGAAATTGATTTTGATAAACCTTTTAAAACAGACCTGTTATTACTCAATGGTATATGCTTTTGTTGAACTACAATGTACAGCCTACATTATTTCAACTTATTTTTTAAATAATTGTGTTTAACAGTGGGAAAAACTGCATTACCTGAGAATCAACCAATCAAACCAATCAAAATATATATATATTTTTTTTCAGCATCATTTTTAATTTGATTATGTCATTTACAGTGCGTCATGGGATTGCAGGTCTTTACCTCACTAATATACCTTTGGCTGGTTGGGTTGACTGATTGCCTTAACACTTACACAAAAGTCTTTTTTAAAAATCCCTATGGCATAAATAAGTCGCAAAATATTTTAAATATTTTAAAATATTTTAAATATTTTAAAATATTTTGGATCTGTATTAATCTCTAGATGTAGTTTTTAGAGTGCATTACAAATATTACTCTGCAGAGAATTCCATAAAAGAGAAAAAGAACTTCTCACGCACAAAAAAATAAAAAAATAAATAAATAAACTTTTTTTATAGTATTTCGACACACCCCTGGACACACAGTAACTTTTATGACAGTATATAACTAACTACTTTAGAGGTTATTTAACTTGTGTTACATCAGGTATGGTTTATGGGGTCCAAAAGTCTCAGACCACAAGACACCATTTTGAATTTTTCTAATGTTATACATGTTATAACAGTTTACTGAAAAGTTTGCTAAATTGTATTGAATTCTACATTCTAGAATATTCTTATGTGGTTTGTCCTATATTTTTGCTTTGATTTTTTTCTGAACATGTTATCAAGCACCTTTCTGTTTTAAATAAAAATGTATCTTGGATTTCTAGCTGCCATGTTCCAGTGTTTTTTTAAGTGTGACAGTAGCAGATATATATGGCAGTATTTTGAGTTAATATTTTGAACCACATTAGGGCTGTGCACAGATATTTAAGGAGCAGTTTATTCCAAACCAAGAAAAAGGGCACCAAACCGCACCCACCCCTAACCTATTTCAAATATACCCTGGAAGCCACACATTATCCCATACACTGCATACTAGTCCTCTAAAATTCTTTGCTGATGGTGTCAAACAAGTAACTGTGTGACCATCTTGTAAGTTCCCCTGTTACAAACAAGCTATAGCTAATAGGCTAATAAAACAACATGCATATTCTTTTTATAGTATAGCTACAGTTTATGCAAGATTACTGTGTTATGCCACACATGGCACACATTTTGAAGACTATTGTGCTCAGTTGGAAGGAAATTTGTTATGTAACTGAAACGTGTAAATTTTAAAAAATGTTTGTAGCCTGTGTGTATTTGCATAATTTTGTTTCTGATGTGTCACTGCGCTGCACTGATAGCCCCAAACACTAGTTTTAATAAAATTACATTTCTCTAAAAATGTTTAAAAACGGTTAGGCGTCCGTGTTGCGTTGCGTTCATTCGTTTTTGGATTTAAAATTGAAAAACGAAACATGAGAAAACGGCACCATTTTCGTTTTCTGTTTTTTCAAAAACAAAAAAAAGGAAAAAAAAAAAAAAACAATATGTCATAATGTCTTCTTCAGTTTTGTGCAACAGAATAAAGCGTTTATTGCAACTCCTGCGTTCATCTCATCTCCCTCTCATGAAACAAACAACCAGACTAACAAACGGCTTGACACACACCATACTGGGGCAGCGGCTAATAGACAGGGCTTAGGCTACTTCTGTGTAGGCATAGATTCTCTATGGCAAATATTAGGTGCTTTATGGATCTTGTGCTGTGCAGCGAGCCCTACTTGACACGGACCCCTATAGAAACACATGCAGCTATTTCAGTCATAGCACACGAGGCGGCAGTCATGAGAAATACAAGAAGGCTATAACTGTTACTTTCATTTTCGTATTCTGCCAAGTCTTTTCGCACTTCCATCAACCTTTGGTGAAAACCACAGGAAATAGGTATGTACACATCTATAATGTAGGCTATTTGAGCATTGTTATGCATTGAGTCCGTCATGCAAAGTCCACTAAGTGACTGTTATAATACGAGAAAACATTTGGATTAGTAATTGTTATGGATATTGGATAATGCTGCAGTTTTAGTGCACGTCGTGACAGATAGCCTATGTTGTGTCGTTTTTATGAATACACTTTCGCGTTAGCAACTGCATTAAGGACAGTGAACGCTAAATAAAGTATTTGAACCCATGGCCGCAGGAATAGTGACACGGATTTTCAAAAATGAAACATTTGAAAAACGCTTTTTGACTCGAAAATACATATTAAAACTAAAGCAGTAGAGAAAGACAAGCGATCCAAGCTATCAATAGATAGAAAACAAACATGTCAGAAAGAGGGTGGGACTCCCGTGACTTTTTCTGTTGCTGGAGTGTGTTGCTTTTTGCTGATTACAAACCTGCAAACGTACTTTTTTTTGGAGAAACGCGTAACGCTTGTCCTTAAAACCTACAACCATATGCCCTTTCCAGGTCCTAGCAAGTGATTTCTTATTAATTCTGATGATTCTTACCTTCTTATTGTATAGACCAAACTGTGCACACAGTTATGATATGATAGCGAGTGATTTATTTGTATGATATTTCATTTCTGATTTATTACACAATTTGTGTAAAGCAGGTAGTAGCCTACACCAGTACTGTGAAATAAGACATAATAAAATTGAATCTGTGTGCTTAAACATCTGTGTGCTTTATTTTTAGTGGGATGCTGCTGGATTGGTGTGACAAGTTCATGACCTTCAGAGGTAAGTTTCAGGGTTTTTTTTTTTTTTTTTTTTTTTTTTTTTATAAAAGTACTATATTTAGCCTACTTCATATCAATAGTCTACATGCTTTGGAATGTTTTATATGTTACTTGTATGCCCTATTGTTGTAATGTTACAGTAAGCATAAAACCTAAAATGAAAATTCTGTCATCATTTACTCACCCTCATGTCGTTCCAAACATGTATGACTTTATTCTGTGACATTTATAAGAAGATACTAGTGTTCATTTATATTTTGAATAAGTTATCATTTTATTTTCTGTTTTCAGTTTTAGTAATTATGTTTTTTTAATATCTTTTATTAATTTCTATTTCAGTTTTAGTCATTTTACTACATCAGTTTAAACTAATTGAAAATGAGAAATGCTGGCAACTAGCTGAAATAAAATAAGTTTGCTTTTTTAATATATATTTTTATTTCCGTTAGTTTTTGTGGTAAAAATATATAGTTTTGTTGTTGTTGTTGTTGTTGTTGTTGCTGTTAATTTATCTAGACGTTATTTGTTTCTAAAAAGGTATTTTACTTTAATAGGATAGCATATCCTGAATTCTTCAACCCCTGTGAGTGTTATACTTAAGATGGCATCAGTCAAAGGGAAACCACGGAGAAGATTGAGCTCAGACATTCCACCTAACAGTGAGTTGATGAACAAATCAGAACATTTAAGGAATGTTCTGGAGTTTATTTGATTTAAGGAATGTTAAGGAGTTTATTTGATTAACAGTGAAAGATGTTCTAACTTCATCTCACAGTGAGCAGAGAAACACCACTGAGGATGCTGGTCTTTGGCAACTCAAGTCATGATCAGGTGTCACTGACACAGTCTGTGTTGGGGCAAGACGTCTTTACCGGAGATGAAGTCAATATTTCAGCTACCAAGAAAAGTTCAGGGTTTGTGCAGGAGAGAAACATAACCCTTGTCAACACACCAAATCTTCAGAATAATGATTTGCCGGACAGAATACTTCATAAGGAGTTCAGGAAGGCAGTTTGTTTCTCATGTCCAGGTCCTCATGCTGTGGTGTTCGTTGTAGACCCATTTCACTTGACTTCTGACACTATGGACATACTGAAGCCTATGGTACACCACTTTGGGGAACATGTCTTGAAGCACACATTGATTGTCTTATACCATGAGCGAGGCATGAACACTCTGTCTATAGAGGACGTGGTAAAAAAGAATAAGAGCTTTAGAGAGCTTGCTGAGAAATGTAGCCAGAACTACATCTTCTACAATGAAGAAATAAACCGGACTGAGAGTAGCCAGACAAAAACATTGCTTGACAAGGTGGATGAGATGGTCTTGGAGCATGGAATGTTTTCAAACATGGAATTTAAGGATGCCGAAAAAAGAATTCAGATAGAGGAGCGTTTCATCAGAAAATCAAAGGAGAAAGAGATCAGGGGGAGATTGAAGGTGCTGGAAAACCAACATTCAGGAGAAGCTCTTGCCAGTGAGATCCTGAAGTATGAAGAAAAGATACAGTTGGAGTGCAGAGAGAAAGCAGAGCTGGTTGTTGCAGACAAGCTTGGCTTTACTGTTAGAGTTGTTGATTATGCTGTTGCAATGGGAAAAGGAGCGTTTGTTGGTGCATTTCTGGGATTTGCAGCAGGATATGAAGGTATGGCAGTGGGAGCTGCTGTTGGTGCTGGTCTTGGTGCTGTGTTTGGAGGTGCAGCTAATGCAGCATGGAGCTACATTTACAAATCCTTCACAGATGCCCACTAAGGGGTAGGGGTGTGATGATAAATCGTTGTGGATCGTAGACATGTGCCGGTATTTGGTAATGCGATATATCAAGATAATGAATATGCACGACATTGTGGGCACTTTAAAATACCAAGAATAATTATTTATTACAAATTATTAAGAATTTTTAATGCATTTAGGCTAAGCAATATTTTGATTAGTGTGTTTTTGTACTGGTACCTTGGCTGGTTTGGGCCTGTTAACATGACACTAAAACCGCCAGATGGTGGTGGTAAATCCCTTCTTTGATTCATTCATTCAAACAATTTGTTCAAAATGGCTGGTTTATTTAGAAATGAGCCACGTAGCTGCCTGTCTTAATGATTCATTCAAAAACAGATTCATTCAGGAACTAAACACTGCAGTGTTGCTTTGAGACACACAAATGTTCTGCTCTGGCTTTGTTTGGAAATGGTTGTGTTGGTGAAACAGAGCGGGAAAAAATACAATATTGTGTCTAAAATTTCACTCAATATTAACTTCTTGTTTTTGTGAACTGTTGTATAAAGTTAATAGGAACAAAGTTGGATAATATTAATATATATAATATTAATAGGAATTGGAAGTTAATAGGATCACACTCGAGCGCTAATATTCATGAAAATGGCACTCTTGCTTATCTGTTTTTACATCATATTGTATAAATATAAATTACATAATATTAAATATAATTAACAACCCATATAGGGATATTTTTTGCCCTCATAACTTATAGGGGCATTTTTTCCCCAATTGTAATACACTGCATCATGCAGTGAATGCTTTTGGACTTTCAAGATGTGTTTTTTTTTTTTTTT
Source organism: Acrossocheilus fasciatus (assembly GCA_036784905.1). Classification (NCBI taxonomy): domain Eukaryota; kingdom Metazoa; phylum Chordata; class Actinopteri; order Cypriniformes; family Cyprinidae; genus Acrossocheilus; species Acrossocheilus fasciatus. The sequence continues at coordinate 28,527,652 of CM071940.1, read as the reverse complement.
TTTGTAGCATAACTTATAATGTGAGCTCAGAGGGTTTCTGAGGATGAAGTAGGCTAGTCACTACATTTGCCAATGTTTGTCATGGCTTTGTGGGCAGCTACTGAGTTCCAGTCCCAACTTAAGGTCCTTTCCTTATCCTTTTCCCAAAAAAAAAATATATATATATTTTTCCCACTAATTAGCAAAGCACAAACTATAAAAACATAACTTAATTTGTATTCAAAACATATAAAGATAGTAAAGCTATTTACAAATTATGATGTGTAATCGCCAATCAATCTGTAATGCTATAAAATTGTTCTGACTCAATAATCTTTACAGCTGCCACATCTTACTGTGACGTCTATATATAGCCATTATTTTGTAATCAAAACGGAAATCGTTATTGCTGGCCTTCAACAATAAATGCAAGTCATTTGAATGCATTTACATAAAAAAATGAAATGAAATGATAAGGATTTATGCTGATATTGCCCTATAGAGCATATCTAATATTTTGGAGGGCACTGTGTGAATGTATTTTTAATACATTTTAACTGTAAATACGTTTGTACAAAGATAGATGTTGTTTATTTGTAAAAATAAATAAATAAATACATAAACTATTTAGTTGCATGAAATGTGTTGTATAAAGCTGTACATTTGATATTTTGTCTAAATTATAGTAATAAAACCTACTGCAACAATTTAAAGCTGTTTGAGTCTATTTATGATCTGGTAAGGTGTGTGACTCAGTGTAAAGTACAAGGCAGGCATTGTTAGTCTCCTCCCCTTGCTAAAAACACACCTGTGTACTTTATGGTCTAGTTCACTTTATGAAACTCACCGTAGGAGACGTGAACGACTCGCTTCATCTGCTGAAGTACAGGTAAGATCCAATGAGATTTCCATTAACTATTGTCCTGTAACTTAAAATGTTAGCTCACAATGTAAAGGGCAACAGATACAATATAGCTTTTTAAAAAGATTATATGAATAAGTGGTTAAAATTTGAATGATGTAATTGTATAATACAGTTACATTTTGAAATACACAGTTCATTTTTACGTTAGACCTATTGCTCAATGTTTACAGCTACCATTTCAAAAACATGTCTGAAAATCTGTCCCGAAACCTGCTAGATAAATATTTAGATTTGTCCTGATGACGACATGAGGTTTCTGGTTGAACCCGTTCTTCTCCATACCACACGCTCAACAGAGGCCTCTGAAGATCCCCTTTACACTCAGTGGAATGCTACACAAACTCATTATATTGAGCATTTGTAAATATTTGCATAGATACAATAGATCAAACTTTCCTCTATAAATGACAGTTGTTGCAGAAAATCAAGTTAGCTTACAAAGAGCACAGCATAATGTTTTTTTATTTTATTTTTATTTATTTATTTTTTTAAACCTGGTATGTTGTGTTAAATAGGTCTGACAAGAATTTCCCGGTCTCTTATCTTAGTTAATGTGTTTCCATCCTACACCAGACCATCACTAGTCACTTATTCATGATTCCTGGGACAAAAGGCTATACAAATAGTCACATTATGTGCAGCAGACATTTATTTAATTACATGAAGTTGTGAACTTATACAGGGTTTATATGGGTCTTAAAAATATTAATTTGCAGATTGAAGCCTTAAAAAGTACTAAATCAAAGCAGAAAGTTGTAAATTCATGAAAGTCATGCTGAAAATTAAGATCTTTCCTCTGTATTTTTGTCTTGTTTTCCAGTACAAATATATAAACATCCTTAAATTAAGCTGCTTTTGTACTTTAAAGGCAAAATATATGAAGTCTTGTTTTGTCTTGTTCTTAAAACAAGAACAAACATCTATCAGTCAGATATGAAAACATATTTCCCTCTGAATTATATTTGATCTTTCTTAGCTCATTGGAAAATATATCTTCTTGTCTTAATTATAAACTCACTTCATTTTGTGTCATAAGTAAATTAATCTTGATATAACAATCTTTAGAAATTACTGTTGAAGAAATCACTTTTTTACAGTGTGATCAAAAGGTACATTATGTCCTTCTAGTATTTGGGAGCAGTAGCATTCAAGCTGTAAGTGTGAAGTTTTTATTTATTTATTCATTTATTTTGCAAAATAAGTTAAAAACGAATTATTCTTGTCAGTACATAACAATTAATTTGCTACATTTTATTTGATACATTCATTTGATGCATAATACATTCATGTGGAAATGTTGTGACATTGTACTCTCTCAGGAATGGAATCTACCATCAGTCTCCTGTCCGAGAAGCACTTCCTGTGCTCTCTGTGTGAGGAGATCTTCAGCAACCCAGTAACAACACCCTGCGGACACAGCTTTTGTAAAGCATGTCTCCGTGTTTACTGGAGCCGCAGCGGGTCAGACGAGTGTCCGCTCTGTAGGAAGGCCTTTGGCTCCAGACCCCATATCAGCGTGAACCGCATACTGGCGGACGTCACTGAAAACTACAGGAAGACACGTTTGGCTGCTAAATCCAAGTTCTTCAGTATGGATGAACTTCAGGATGAACCTGTGAGTACTTTCATTAAAAAAAAAAAAAAAAAAATACTAAATGTATTTATTATACAAAATTGTTTTTTTTTTAATGTTTTTGAAGGAACTTATGCTCACCAAGCTGTATTTATTCAATCAAATATATAGTAATACAGTCAAATAATACAATTTTAAATAACCTTTTTCTATTTGGAAATATTTTACATTTTTCATTTATTCCTGTGATGCAAAGCTGAATTTTCAGCATCATTACTCCAGTCTTCAGTGTCACATGATGCTTCAGAAATCATTCTCCTATTATGCTGATTTGATGCTCAACAAACATTTCTTGTCTTTATTTTATTTTATTTTTTTTAAATAAATAAATAAATAAAAAGATAATTTTTTCTAAGGATTCACTGCACAATGTAAATTATAGTTTACTGATTAACACAACATTCCTAAAAAAAAATAATGATAATAATTATGTGGATTTGTTCTTCACTCATGTACTGCAAACAGAAGAATGCAGGAGAGCTGCAGAAAATGGTTCAGGAAAGAGTTCAGAAGATTGAGAAACTTCAGAATTCCTTAAAGCTCCTAAAGGTATGTGACTGACTGCAACACGGTGACCACAATTAATATTTCAATAAATAAGGAGGATTTTTTTATTATTATTTGGGGTAAATTATTCCTTTAAACTTTCTGGCTAATCTTTTTTTTTTTTGAATTAGGCTATTTCTAAAAGAAAACCTTTTCTTCCTCCAAACAGAGCACATGTCTTCGAGAGGTTCAGGAAAGTCAAAGGGTGTTTTCTTCTCTGTTGAGCACCTTAGAGAAGAGCCATAAACTGGTAGTGACTGCTGTTGAGCAGAAACAAAAAGAGGCAGAGAAAAGAGTTGAAAGACTTGTAAAAGACCTGGAGAAAGAAATCCTGGAGCTGGACAATGGGCACACCATCCCTGAGCACTTGAATGACAAGGAGCGCCTTAAAAAGGTAGCAATATTTAATTTCTCTTTTGATAGCAGTGAAACAAAGTTTTGCTTTTATTTTTAATGTTTCTTTATAAAGTTTGACATGCTGAATACAAAAATCACATTACTTTTTGTGTATCATTAACAGATGATTAACTTATGAAAACTAACTAAATAAATAAATAAAAATGTTGAAAAGGGAATCTGTTATTACTTATGCATAGAAATGACAAAAACAGTTACCAAAAGTGAATCGTCCAAAACTTCAAAGCATTTTTTTTTTTATTTGTTTGTTTGTTTTATTTGACAAAATTTAAAACATAATACAAAAAAGTCCAAAAAGACTAGTTCATACACATTTCAAAACTGTCGAGGATAAAATACACAAAAAAGCCTTCGGCTTATTTCCATTGCGGTCCTCGGTATTTCAAAAAAATGGACAAACAAATCATAAATGGAGTGCAATCCACATCAAGTTCAGAAACTCACCACACAAACTTCAAAACATCAATGGTAAAACAACCATTTTTTATTACTTCCCTTCTAAAAAATACTATCAACTTGTATCTCTTGGATACACACAGGTAATGTATTCCAACCAACAGAGCTAGTATATAAAAAATACTTTTTTCCCCCATTTCACTCTTTAACCTACAAGGATATATATTATTACTACTCGCCCTTGTAGAATGACAGTGAATCTCTCTTACAAATACATAATATTCTAACAGATACTTTCGAACCATTTTCTTTAATATCTTAAACACCATCACTAGTTTTAAAAAAAGTTACCATTTTTTCGACTCTTAAAAACTAATTTTCCTATAATGTTCATCTCGCAAATGCATCAGTGGATGTACTTTCAAAATAACCCTACACAACGTATTTTGAGCAGTCTGCAATTTATTTTTTAATTTCTCTGAAATATCCATATACCAAAAAACTGCAGCATAATCAAAGTGTGACTGCATTAATGCACCAGCTGACATTTTTAGAGTTTCAGTATCTAAAAAAGCTGCCTGTCTTGCTAAAAATTGTATTCGATTACACATTTTTGAGTGAGCTAAAGCAGCCATCTTTTCTCCTGTCAAATTACTGTCCAAAACAGTCTTTGCTTAATTCTTATTTCCTGATAACATGCAACCTTACCCAAACGTCTAAAAAATTCATCTTAAACCTATCCCAGGCCATATCCACATCCTCACACTGCAACACTGCAGTCCAATCAACCTTACTAAGTTCTTCTATAAAGTCTTGTGGACTGTACATTGGATGATTTTTGTCTTTTATGTCTAGTCTTACTATGTTCTGTAATGTTAGAAAGCACTAGAATATTACAGTATATTCTAGAATGTTACAGAAACTTCTAAAATGTTTCCATCCTTGCAAAAGCAAAATATATTTTAAAAAAAACATGCAAAATTAGTACAAAAATGTATCTGCACTAAACCAATGATTTTGTTTGTAATCGTTATTTTTACTTTTTCATTTGTGTAACCATATAGTCTTTGAATTTATTATTTTAAAAGTATTATTCTCCTCAAAGTGAAAATTCAGTAATCATTTACTCACCCTCATGTTGTTCCAAACCATGTTCTATTTTTATTTTTTGTGCGTTATATTCTTGCAGTCATGCAATAGCTATAAGTGAGAAACAGACTGAAATTTATGTCGTTCTTATCTGAAAATCTTTCCCTTTGCTTTTAGTTCTTATGACTCACAAGCAAGTAATGACAGTTTTATTTTGGGTGAAGTTTTTCTTTTAGCGAGTATTGCATAGTATAGAATTATTGACATATTTTCATCTACAGAGTTTCAGTGATATACCGCGAGCGATGAGAGACTGGTCTAAAGTCACACTGGAGAATGATCCTTGTGTTGGCTTCACCAGGCAGGCTGTGGTGGACTTCATGGATACAGTCACGATGGAAGCTAAAAGACTTTCTAAAGCTGGTATGACTGCATGATTAGAATAATGCTAAAGTATATGCTTCAGTATTTCATACTGTCCTCCTAGCTCGTCCTTCTGCTTTTGCCTCTTAGTACTAAACATACTTCTCACAGCTTCTTCTGTTAATCATGCCTATGTTTATGCTTTTTTTTAGCATTTAAAACGTGAATTTTTCCAAGTTCTGGGTCAAAAGATGTACAATTTTAGTGTATGTCCACATTTTGCTTCTTAAAATAGTCGATAACATAACTGGTGACAATACATCCATGCCAGTAGGTGGCAGAATAAGGTTCATGACTGTTGTGGAATTGGGCCGTGAAACATAAACAAATCTGTATAACAAATATGTATGTGTTTCAAAAATAAACAAATTTACTATATACAGTGCTATGTATTAACTGAGTACATGTAAACTGGATTACGTAATCAGATTGTAAAAATGAAAAAAAAAAAAGTACTTGTAATTAGATTATATTACATTTTAAAATATAGTTGCTTTTACATATTATTCACACAATAGCAGTAAATTATTCATAATTTATTGATTCACCCCAGTTATTTTTTCTTTGAATTATTTTTTCTTTCCAGTTCTTTCTAAATGAACCTATCATTTATATACATGAGACTAATTATTGTTTCTTACTTTAAAGTTATTAAATAGTGCTTTTGCATAGCTGTGAAATAGTGTGTATTATCCAGTAACCTTTACTAATTATTAATATTGGAAGCCTGGACAAAAATATTTCAAGCCTGGAAGACTTTGGCCATGTAATGTCATGTTTCCATGTTTAATAATGTTTCATGTAATGTAAGGTTTTGACATTTTTATGATTTCATTAATTATTAGCTCGGTACACAGTAATCACATTAAAGTCTATGCGATAAACAAGTTAGGTCAAAAGTAATGTAATCTAAAAGTAATCAAAAAGTAGACTACATTACCTAATATATGCAATTCAGATATGCTACTGACTGCAATTTTCGTCATGTAAATTTGTAATCAGTAATGGATTAGTAATCTACCCAGCACTGTAAATATAGATACTATATATATATATATATATATATATATATATATATATATATAATTTATAGAAAGAGAGAGAGAGGGAGGGAGGGAGGGAGGAAGGGAGATATATATACTTTTGAATGTGTGCCAATGGAGAAAAATGTGATGTAATTAGCAGAAGATAACTGAATAAGTTAACTTGCCAAACTCTCGATCCTTTGAGAGCAGTTTAAATGTAAATGTTAAAGAAAGTAACTTTTCTGCCATTTATCTTTCATGTGCAATTATTTTTCAGAACTGAAGAGACTGCAGAAGTACTCAGGTGTGTTTTCATTGTACATTCATGTATGTTTTTATAGAATATGTTTTCTGTCATTGTTTTTGCTGGAAAGCTAATAGTCCGTCTTTCATTTCAGTTGATGTAAATCTGAATCCTCGGACAGCTCATGCTTACCTCTACATCTCTGAGGACAGGAAGGAGGTTAGACATGTGAATAAGCGACAAGAAGTCCCAGAAAACCCCAAAAGGTTTGACCGGGTGGCTAACGTAATGTCTAAGGAAGCCTTTAGCCATGGAAAGCACCTTTGGGAAGTGGAGGTCGGAGACAAGACTGACTGGGATCTGGGAGTAGCCAAACAATCTGTCAACAGAAAGGGAAAATTCACAATTTGTCCAGCCAACGGCTTCTGGATGCTTAGCTTAAAGAATGGCACCCAATACATTGGTAACACATCCCCTCCGACTTTCTTCAGCCTCAGTCACAAACCTAAAAGACTGTCTATTTACCTGGACTTTGAGGAGGGACGTGTGTCTTTCTATTGTTTGGATACCGGGACTCATATCTACACTTTCAAAGATACTTTCACAGATAAGCTCCACCCCATCTTCAGCCCGGGACGACCCCACGGGGAAAAGAACACTGCTCCCCTTATCATCAGCAGCAGCTGCTGCAGCATCTGAAACAATATGCTAGCTCTTACTGCCCCTTCTCTTTCTTTACCATTGCCATCATAGGATGCAATTAATTGCATTATTATTATTATTATTATTATTATTATTACAAAAATAACTTTTTAGTTATTACTGGTGCTTGCTAAAACCTTTTATGTGGTCATGTGTTATTTTATTTTTTTTAGTACTACACTACAAGCATGAATGACACCTCAAACTGTCCAATTTTTTTTCAGGAGAGGTAGACTGTTTTTAAGTGATTAGACATACAATTGAGCTGATAAATAATAATAATAATAATAATAATAATAATAATAATAATAATAAAAATCCTGTCAGTCCCCTGTGAAAAAGAAGTACACTTAGTGTTCTTCAAATCTTAAAAATATATATTTTCTAAAAACTTATCTTGCAAATAATATAATATTAATGAAAAAAGGCAACTTGTAGTAAGTGTTCTTAAAGAGAGTACAGTTTCATGATTATGTTTCTTAAAACACTTTAAAAAAGTGCAGTTTGTAATCATGTTAAATTAAATGTTTGACTTAATATACATTTTAAATCATTATGTTTTATCTTTTCTGGATCTTTTGTGAAGCGTTAAAGAAGTACACTTACTTTGATGTGTTGACTAACATACTAAAGCACTTTATTATAATTTAAATTTTGTGTGTTATTTATTACTTTTAAAGTTAATATATTTTAATTGTATTAAATTGCAGCTTCGTCATTACAAATGTGCAATTATAAATATGTTTAAATACATGACTTTCAATAGAAATGACATTAAAGTATATTTTAGCTTACCTTGACTGAAATGCTCGGCAGTAAAGTTTAACCATATTTAAAAGAGGATAATTATGAAATTATATACAGTATAAAGATGTACTTAAGTGCTACTGGGTCAGCTAAATGCATTTAATATTAATTTAAACTATAATAAATGTTCATTTAATTATAAGTAACGATAATTTAATTGTTAAAATCTTTTTAAAAGTATGCTAAAGTGTACTTCTTTCTCAGAAGGGACCACATAGCAACATGCTAAGAAACACTCAGATCACTTGAGCAACCCACAACACTGCAGGATCATGGTGGTGAAATTGTGATATTTATTTAGGTTATGATAAAACCAAAGTGTACATTACCTATAATTGTACTTTTGTTACTTATTTATTCCTTAAATGTTATTTATAACTTTACACATATTAGTCACAAATCATTGTCATGAGACATGAAAGTAAGACGTAACTTCTATTCGCTCTGTGAACTTCATGAAAGCAAAACTGAATGAAAGGTAGTAAGAAACGACAGAATTCACTTCAAGGAACAAGAAGGCGAAGGATGAAAAAGAGGACTAGATGGATGGCTTGGGTTGGGGATGGAGGAGCGCGAGGGCGAGAGAACAGCGAGTCATTGTGCTGGTACACCAGGCACTGGGAGACACACTCAAGACACATTAACGCATTCACACACTGACACGAACGCGCACATAAGCGCGTGCTTCTGCCCACCGCTACACAGACCCGAGCTGGCATCCCAGAGGGCAGCACTTCACTCCTGTCCTTGCCTCTGAAACTTACAACCCAAAAGACATTCACCCAAGCTGAGCCTCTTCAGAGGTCTGAATCTATAGGTCTCACCTCCATCACAGGTTTATGGCATTTTGGGTCGAGCTCTGCATCCAGATCGAAGGCACCCAACCCAAGAAGGTGGAGGATTAGCACATGAGTGACTGTGGAAGGAGTTAAACTTCAGAGACCTCATTGTCGTCCATCAGGTAACAACAATTTCAGTCATTTATAATGAAAATCTGAAGTTTGGTTCAGTAAATAACTTTGTCTAGGCTATTTTTAAACGTGTGTTTTTGATGTTTATGCTTTAAGCTAAATGCTTATGCAGCATTGTTACAGCAGCATTCAGAACTGACATAAACAGACTCAAGTCTGCTTGGCCCACTCTGAATGTTTGAAAGAAAGCTTCTTGTGTCCAGTGGCTCCTCATGTTTTTCTGAGATAATCCACTCACCCCACCAGGCGTAGCTCTACACCCACCACAGTGTGAAAAGAGCCCATTCTCTCGGATGTATAGGGAATCTAGTAATGCTCACTGTACATAACAGTGCCCAAATATTTATGTATAAAACCACATGAATATTTAAAGGAATGTTCTGGATTACAAGTTAAACTGCATAAACAGCATTTTGTGGCATAATGTCGATTACCACAGAAATGTATTAAAAACATCATGGTACGATACAATAGAACCACATAGGACCAGGTAGTAAACAATAAAATACAGTTTACAAGACATATGGTGGATTTATACTACAAGGTTTAAGTCTTGATTTTCACAAGTTAATGGAGATCGTTGGCAAAAGCCTGAAGTCGAAAGCAAATAGGTGCTTGTTCACATGACGATCTGAAGAATTTACATTGCAGATGCCTGAGAGATAGATCTGTCTGTGACTCCAAATCCTGCCAAATGAAATGTGTTTTGACTGGAAAAGAGCTCAGCAATGACAGACAGTTAGTGTGAAAACAACAGCAATCCAATGACTTTGGAAGTTGTGTAGTTTGGGCAGCATTAAACATTACACTTGTTAACATGTGACCAGTGTGATAAATGACTTAGTGCCCTTTCTGTAATCTAATCTTTCATCTTCAACATCATAACCATGTAATACCACTAAACCAGGCAAACGACATGTGAGTTAATACCAGAACGTGGCTTTTTACTTGGACCAACAAAATATTCAAATAACAGGAATGATCTCCGAAACAAATAACCAGACTTTCATCCACCTGAAAAAAGTAGTTCCAGCACAACGTCAATTTAGGCCACAGTCAGTTAACATAATAAACATGTTTACTGAATAACACATACGGTAAGTACATTAACAAAAACATGAGCTTCACATTTCTGAGTTAAGCCCTTTGTTGTAACCACAAGTTTTGTCCATTTTAAAACAAACTGAAATGATCTCAGAAAAAAAAAAAGTGAAAATGGTACCTTTAAGGGTACAATAGCTTGTCACTGAGATAGTCCGATGAAAGGGACATGTTTGTGCCTTATCTACCTTTAAACAGTTCATAGTAGTACCTCACGGATACTCTAAGGTACTTAAATGCATATGCTATGAGTAGATAAGAAACAAAGTTGTCCCTTTCAGGGTACTACCCCTGTGACAAGCACATTTTGCACATTTTCTTGCAGAGTATGCCACAAATGCTGTCGATAGTGCTTAACCCAGGGATGTCCTAAGAGCTCCTGTAGGGCAACCTTCAAACAAACCTTACTTCCAACCCCAGTTAAGCACACTTGTACCAACTAATCAAGGTCTTAAATATTGCTAGAAACTGGTGTGATTTAGGAAGTTGGAACAAAATTCTACAGGACATTGGCCCTCCATGTGCAGGACTGGAAACACCTGGCTTAACTTGAGCCCAGAACTTCTCTTTAAGACAAGTTTGTCCAATCCTGCTCCTGGAGGCCCTGTTCCTACAGAGTTCATCTCCAACACACCTGCTTGGAAGTTTACAGTGATCATGAAGACCTTGAGTAGTGGGATCAGGTGTTTAAGGATAGAGGTACACTTTGCTGAATGGTGGTCCTCCAGGAGCAAGATTCTACATGACTGTTTTAAGGCCATTAATAATTTAGAAACATTTTGAAGAGTTAAGAATGCAAATCCTGTCACTGTGTGTTCTCGTAGTTTATATACTTTAACAACATACGGTAACTTTATGTAACTAATTCGCATTCATTTGTTCCAATCTTTAGGTCCACTTGTCAGTCTACGCTCTTCCTTAATTGGAACTCACTTTGCAAGGACTTTGTCTTCGCAATTCTCAAGGACTTTGAAGTGTATCGAAGGTTTCTGTCTCTGCCATCCATCGGACGCTTCTAAGTGATCATTCTTGGAAAAGATTCACCATGGCAACTACTGGCATGCAGCTGCTCGGCCTGGTCCTGTCCATCATAGGTTGGGTGGGCGGGTTCCTGGTGTGCACCCTGCCCATGTGGAGGGTCACCGCCTTCATCGGAAACAACATTGTAACAGCGCAGATCACATGGGAGGGCCTGTGGATGAATTGCATCTGGCAGAGCACAGGGGAGATTCAGTGCAAGGTGTATGACAGCCTGCTGGCTCTTCCTAGTGACATGAAGGCCGCCCGGGGTTTGACGGTCCTTGCTTTGCTCATCTGCACCCTGGCGCTCACACTTGGTGTTCTGGGTATCAAGTGCACAGAGTGCGTGGGCCTCCCAAGCCTCAAAGCGCGCTTGGCACGAGTGTCCGGCGTGCTTTTTGTCATTGCGGGGTTCCTCATCCTCGTACCTGTCTGCTGGACAGCCCATTCCATCATCAGGGATTTCTATGACCCCTATGTGGCGGCTCCTCACAAACGTGAGCTCGGCCCCGCACTCTACCTGGGCTGGGGAGGTTCGGCTTTGCTCTTGATCGGTGGATCGCTCCTCTACGCAGGGTCCAATCCCCCTGGGATTCCCTCTTCTCCTACATTTAGCAGCGGCGAGAGCAGCCCACGTCGAGCGGGGGGACCAGCTCAGGTCAAGGGTTATGTTTAATGACCAGCAGCGACACGCCAGTCCCCGGAAGCCTTCTCTGCTAGAGTTTCCCATTGTGATAGATTCAAGTTAATTTTAATCTATTTTTTATCATTCAGAATATTTCTGTAGTCTGATGGAGGCAGTGAATAGAAATGTGAAATCAAGTTTCCTTGCCACCTCTAATGTCCACTCATAAGTCTGTCTATCTCTGTATTTGTCTATTATGTTATTCAGTAATAAAACCTTAAATCCTTTATAGTGTCATTTCTGAATTTTTAGAGGTCTGTCTGTTTATGAAGATGACTGCTGATGTCACATATGTTAGTTAAAGGGATAGTTCACCAAAAATAAAAATGATGTCATCATTTTTCTTACCATCATGTTGGTCTAAACTTGTATGACTTCTGTTCATCTATGAAATACAAATGAAGATATTTTTTAATAAAACCTGAGACATTTCTGTCCCTCCACTGAAGGGAATTACACAAAATCGTTGACACTTCTAAACGTTTCTAAGACATTGAAGAAATCTTAGTTTTTGCATAAGCTTTAATGTATTTGTGTGACACACAAGATCAAAGCTCCTTGGTTCTGGTGCGTCAAACAAGTACGGTTTACCATACTCGATGTGCTCTGTGTATGTGCATTTATCAGTGTTTATATGTGAATAAAAGACTAAATTAATGTGATCATCATGTTTTTTTTTATTTTTGTTTTTTTTTCAGAAGACGTGAATTCATTCATTCATATGGATTACTTTTAAAAAGTCTTTATGGAATTTTGAATTGTCAAAGTTTTAGTGGTATGGACTTTTAAATGGAAGGACAGAAATCCCTCAGGTTTCATTTAAAATATATTCATTTGTGTTTATAAAATAAATATGGCCTTATGGTGTTGGAAGGATGTGGTGCTCAAAAATTAATGACAGAAATTTCTTTTTTGGGTGAACTTAAGATGCTAACATACTGAACATATTAAAATGTTTTAACTATCCGAAAGGTATAACTTAAAAATAGTTGTCCCTAAAAGGATTATTCACCCCAAAATCCAAAGTGCTATTTAAATTTGCTCACCCTCATGCCTCTCTACATCAGTATGACTTACTGTCTTCACAAAACAGATATTTGAACACCATTAGACCCCAGTAATTGTCATTGTATCGACAAAAAACAAACAAACAAAAAAACAAAACAGTGATATTTCTCAAAATATCTGCTTTTGTATGTATTCATATAGGTTTGGAACACCATGAACATGAATAAATAATACAAAAATATGGTCTAATGACATTGATTTTTGTTTTTAGGACCAGGGTAAGGTTTTTAAGGTCATTAAGGTAAAGGTTATTCACTGGATTTACACAATATCTGATACACATAATTTCAGATGAACCTCGATTTCCAACTCATGTAAACAGTTTAGGCCAAATGAAGCCATTCTTGGCTCACGTTGTCTTGACTCTCTGAGCATCTCTGGCTGTTGTTATGGGGGCTGCTTCTATAGACAGCAGTACAATACCACTGTATGCTGTACCACAGCACAACATTTACAATAGCTGCATTGTCTACTGCGCCAGGTAGTGACTCATATATGACCTAATGCTACGAGTGAAAATCCGGGGTTGTAAGATATAGAAAAGTGGTTATTGTTGTCTTGACTGCTGGAGTATAAGGGATAAAGGAACCTAAGCGGAGTGTGGTTGGCACCATTTTTTATATATGAGACAAGTGTTACTCTTTCACAGTACTTACAAATGCAAAGAGAGTTGAAGATATGGCATTGTTTGCAACAAATACACAGTGTAAATAATGCAATGACTGGTACACTCGAATTCTCTGCTTATTCTCAATAAACCACTATTGATCAGTATTCATTTGTGTTGTTTTGATAGCACTAAAATGGCCAATAATGCAAGTAATAATAAAATAACCTGCACTGCCTACATTATATACATGAAAACAAATGAAAACATATCTAAAGATCAATAATGTTAATGTCACTTGGACTTATTTGCGTCATGTCGTCCGCGCATGCGCGGGTCACCCGGCAGTGAAACTCGTTTTTTCACACAGGTGAACAACAGCAAAACAGACACCGAGCGTCCCGATAACAGAGATCAGAAATGGGCAAAGGCGGCGGAACGTTTGACAGACTGTTGGGTATGTGTTATACTTCATGTTTTTAGTGTTTATTTCGAGTGACGGGCCGACGAATCGCTAACACATAGATGAAGTGTGCTAATGCTAACGCTAGCACAGTTCCAACAGTCACGGGAACGTTAGAATTTAACGTCTATTGTTTTTATATTTCCCACCGGAGCTTCAGGACACCAGTGACTTAAACATGACATTGCGAACATCTTTCTCAGTTAAACCGTATAGTGTTGTATCTGTAGTTGACAAATCGATTATTTTACGTAGACTAGTTAGCAGCGCGTCTGAGCTAAAGCTATTTTTCGGGCCTCTTTTCACAAGCTACAAATAACATAAGCAGCGTTATTTTGTGTACTTTTTCTTGTGTGTCTGTAGTCGTTAACAAGTAGCTGTTACATTGTGTTTGTCTTTGACAAATCTCGCTGTTAAGCAGGCAGTTATACCGCACCTTTAATGAGACACAGGCTGTAAACATTGTCGTGGCACTTCATAAGAGTATTTATGTTTTCAGTTGCTCACACCTTTAAGAAACATGTAATTTGAAGATTGTGAAAGTATTCCCATTAGTCACGGGAGGGTTGTTCCTGTTTGCTCATGTAATCGAGTACTGCTGTGTACAGAGAGAGGATGGTTTGGCCCATTTGTATTAAGGTTTACCACATAACAGTAACTTCCTGTTAAACACACCAGCTCCATTTCCAAGACTTCACAAAGTGGTTTTATATATATGGGTGCTTTTGAAAACTTTTTTCTCTCTCCTTAGGTGGAAGGTAATAGCCTAAGTAACCTAACCTTAGTGTAATCTGTTAATAAGGCACATCATAAACTCCCCCAGAAAATGAAAAGTTGCGATTTTCTAGGCTGATATGATTAGGAACTATACTCTCATTCCGGCGTAATAATCAAGGAACTTTGCTGCTGTAACATGGCCGCAGCAGGCGCAGTGATATTACGCAGCGCCTGAAAGTAGTCCCCAGCTATATTATAACTAGTTACCTAGCTGGGGACTACTTTCAGGCGCTGCGTAATATCACTGCGCCTGCTGCGGCCATGTTACGGCAGCAAAGTTCCTTGATTATTACACCGGAATGAGAGTATAGTTCCTAGCCAAATCGGACTAGAAAATCGCAACTTTTCATTTTCCGCCAGTCTTAGTACACGATATAACTACAGAAGAGTCAAGTTTTAAATAGGACAAATATCGAAACTCTTTGGTCATTTTTGAACGCGATGCTACTGGTCTAATAGGATTCAATGATCTATGCTAAGCTATGCTAAAAGTGCTATCGCCAGACCCGGAGATCGGCTGAATGGATTCAAAAGCGGTAAAACTCAACTTATTAACTCTGAGGGAGTTGGAGAATGAGCCTATTTCCAAAAAAAGTGGAGTGTTCCTTTAACTCGTATACCTAATTACTTAATTGCCTAATTTTGTACATTTTAAAGTTAAATTAATCTATCTGGTGCACTTTGAGAGTTCAAAATTAAGAGCTCCAACACAGGTTCAATGTGCAAAATAAACAAAGAAAAATGCTGATGAAATGACTTGTACTTGAGTTTTAAAGGGGACTCAATCCTCTTTTTAGTTGTGATGTAGTGTCTCAGTCTAAATTACACTCACACCGGTGAATTTGGAAGCCAAAAAAATTAGAATATAATGATAACAACAACAATAATAGTAATAATTTTATGTTATTATTCCTGTGACAGTAGTAGCCATATATTGAAAAACAATTGCATTGTAAAATAAATGGAAATTTATTTATTTAAATTTATAAGTTTTTTACAGGTATATTATTTTACCTTACTCTGAAGTGGAGAAATTACAATACTTTTGTCCTAATTTCTACACTTGCAAGCAGGGCCTAAAATTAACCTGTTGCCACATCTGCCATTTTAATCACGATACAAACAAAATATTCTGGTGATTTTGAGAAAATTTACCGGCTGTAAATATTTTTTTCCTTGGCCATGAAACTGTTTTTGCTGCTACTACAACAAATAAACATATTTAGCCTAATAATTAAAAAAATGACATTTGAAATTAGAATCAACCACTGCATTTTAATCATAATGCAAACAAAGATGCTGCACACATGTAGCATGAGCAGTTTTTTATTTAAATTTGATTATACCATTTCAACATTTGAAGCAAAAGCAGAATGGTCTGAGTCAGTGAAATTGTGCTACCTACATAAAACAAAAAATTTCACTCTCTGACAGCAGGGGGAGCTTATTGAACAACAGTGATGAGAAAGAAAAAGTCATTGAAACTTCTCTGAAGCCAGTTCCCTTCAGAAATACATTAATATAAACCCCCCTTTCCAATATTTATATTTTTCTTCCAATAAACAGTGGGCATGTTCTGCCTGTGCAGTATTTTCTTTGTGTGTGTCTCTTAATTTTAATCCTTGCTTGCAAGAGATAAACCTAAGAGCTTTTATTTTGGCGGAAAGCTCCAGATTCAGGGAAAACACGTTTACAAACGTGTCTTGTTACAAATCTTGTGAAATGCTGTAAGCATTTGCCCATTAAAATGTTGAGAATTATGCTAATGTGAAAACAAAGCATAACTGGTGGCCGTTGAGTTCTGAGATGTGCGTTAAACTCACAGTATATATGCAGTAATGGAGTTCACTGCATTCACTGTGAACGCTCTGTGAGATGCGGAAAACAACTGATCGCGTGCCCCCGTTCGCCACGTGTGACCGCACCAGTTGCACCGCCCAAAGGACGGCCCTGTGTACACACATTTCTTAATCCAAATCTAAAGAATAGAATAGATTCTCATACCACTTGATGATAAAAATGTGCTCTTCCAATCCTTGACAGATAAGGCTACCAGTCAGCTGCTGCTGGAGACAGACTGGGAGTCCATTCTGCAGATATGTGACCTCATTCGGCAAGGCGATACGCAGTAAGAGAAAACATTGTCTAATTTGACTGCATGTCAGTCATGTGTTGTGATAAATATGGCCTTGACTTCCTTATATACTGTTTTGTTATTTCCCGCCACCAGGGCAAAATATGCGATTGGTGCCATCAAGAAAAAACTCAATGACAAAAATCCACATGTCGCGCTCTATGCTCTTGAGGTAAGTGTAGTTCATCTACATATATAGAGCACTGTAGACCAGGGGCTTTCAAGCAGCAACAAAAAGTAAAAAAAATATATAAATAAATATATATATATATATATATATATATATATATATATATATATATTTATTTATTTATTTATTTGATTTTATAAATAATAAAAATGGTTTAAAAAATGAACAAAATATATTAAAATGAATAAATAATACAAAATAGATTTAAATAAATAATAAAATATAATAATGATTAAATAATGAAATAGTACTGTAAATAACAGTACAGACTATGTATGACTAAAAAAACAAAGTAAAAATTCTATGTAATAGAAAGACACCAAAGCTCACTATCAGCTCACACTGCACTTTTGTTATCTGTGACTTGTTCTTTAAAGTCATGGGGATTCTGTCTGGCTGTCATTGTTTGTATCATTAAAAATAAAACTTTTAAGTGATTCCAATGGTATTGTTCCTCTGTGTTGTTATTGGTATAGTTGTGATGTGGACTTCCCTATTCTTACATAATCATTATAGTTTTTGTCCTTGGTATGAAAGGCCTTAACTCGTATACCTAATTACTTAATGTTGAGTTTATGCAAAGTTTTTGTATTATGCCTCCATCAGTCAGGGTTATGTGTGCAAGTTAGCATTTGCTTGCATTTGCAACAGGTTCTGGAGTCAGTGGTGAAGAACTGTGGCCAGACGGTTCATGATGAAGTGGCCAGTAAGCAGACAATGGAAGAGCTGAAGGAGCTGTTCAAGGTGATTTCTGCTAAACTTCACCTATAATCTGTGACTGTTGCTTTAAGGGTTGTCTTTGGCCCTCCCTTTATGATCTTTCCAAGTGAGTCAGACCCAGTGACTGTACTTCCTGATTGTATCATTGTCACATGTTTATTTGGCTGAGGAAAGTACAGAAACAGCACACTGTTCTTGGATTTCGTTTGCTTTCTAAGATTTAAAAATCACGGAGAAGGTTTTGAGGTGGTCAAAAAGAGACTAGATAGTTTTCTGTTTTCTCTCTCGCTCTCTTTTTCTTTACTAACCGGTTAGACAACTTCTGAGTTCTGACTTCACAGCTTGGATATTGGTTTTTAAGTCGTCACTGACAGAATGGGACACTTTTGTGTTTAGAAACAACCCGAACCGAACGTGAAGACCAAGATCCTTTATCTGATCCAGGCCTGGTCCCACGCCTTCCGCAACGAGCCCAAGTACAAAGTCATCCAGGACACCTATCAGATCATGAAGGTGGAAGGTAAGGCTTTACACAGATTCGTAAACATGAAATACATTACACAATTTAGTAGCAAAAATGTCTGTAAAAATAAGATGTCAAGCTGTGAAACTTTTAAAAGAAAAACAATTGCTTCTACTCGCTTAGGTCATGTCTTCCCAGAATTCAAGGAGAGTGATGCCATGTTTGCAGCTGAAAGGGTGAGAATAACTGTTGAGTAAATGAAGTATGTTTTGTGCACTCTGAGATGTTTGGTTTGTCATTGGTTTGTCGTGTTTCTCTTCCAGGCTCCTGATTGGGTGGATGCTGAGGAGTGTCATAGATGTAGGGTTCAGTTTGGTGTTATGACCCGAAAGGTACATATTGCTTCTTTGACAATCTATCTATATCATGTTTATGATGTACCATATATAAGGCAGTTTTCTGGTTTTCTGATGCATAAATGCTGGTGGCTCTTCCTTCAGCACCACTGCAGGGCATGTGGGCAGATTTTCTGTGGGAAATGCTCTTCTAAGTACTCTACCATTCCCAAATTTGGCATTGAGAAGGAGGTGCGTGTGTGTGAGCCCTGCTTTGAGCTTCTCAACAAGTGAGTATATGTAAAAAAGACAAGTACTTATTTTCTTTGAGAAGGGGTATTCAATTTACAAAGTAATAGTTCATACAAAAATAAAATCTCTCTCATTATTTATTAACCCAAACCCATCTGACTTTCTTCTGTGTACCACAAAAGGACATTCTGTTTTTATTTATTTTATTTTTATTTTTTTAAAGAAACTCCATACAGCTGGAACAGAAATAAATTACATTTTAAAATACAATAAAATTTTAATAATATTTAACATTTGACAATATTATTGTTTTGTTATATTTTTTTCGATCAAATTAATCAGTCCCTTCAGAAGTTTCACAAAATTTAATCAAGCAAAATCCAAAATGTTCAGAGGAGCTTGCAATTTTTCTATATTATTTCCCACAGATTTTGGGCCTAGACACTTAATCCTGTAAAGACTGAAATAATTAAACAATAGTCAAAAATAATAATAATTATATATATATATATATATATATAATTATTATTATATATATTTATTATTATTATTATATATATATTTTTTTTAATTATTTCTTTTATATTTAGACAATTAAATAGAAATGAAAATAGTTTAACACGTGGTCAGAAAAGGAATAGTGTTGTCTGTGGTATATTTTCATTGCAAAACAACAACAAAAAGATCAAGCATTGCTGCAAATTTTGAAAAAATCTGAAAAAAAGTTCTGCTAAATCCTGGTGGTACAAGAGACTTCTTTCAAAAACATTTGTTTTTCTAATGACTTCAATTTTTAAAAAAAATTGTAATACATAGATGCTGTTTGTCCCAAATCAGTCACTTGTGACCCATCTGCAGCTGATGTAGGCATTAGACAGAAAGGCAGCCTTGTTTTTTTCCCATCTTTTGTCAGAAGATTCTTTATATCTGTGTAATATCATCTTGGAGTTGTCCCTTGGGTTTCTCATGTTCATAAGCCTGCTGACCCCCAGAGATTTACCAGGATGTGTGTGTCTTCTAACCCCTCCTCCTCACCAGCCACCCCTCCCTCTCTCCCCCTCCTAGGAAAGCTGAAGGCAAGGCCGCCAGCACTGGGCAGTCCGAGCTTCCCCCTGAGTACCTGACCAGCCCTCTGTCCCAGCAGTCTCAGGTAGTGCCCACCGAATCAGTAAGTAGTTACATTTCATAGAGGGCTCACTCTCATGGGCGTCACAATTATGAAGCATGCCACCAAATTTGTTGAAACGGACAATAAACCAATAGTTTATCATTCACGCTCAAGTTTATTTGGACCTTGAATGCAAAGCAATTTTGAGGCTCATGAGTGAGAGCACATATTATTGTCTAGTTTGTGTGCTTACCATCAATCCGACTCCAATCAGTAATAAACGCTGTATTTAAAGGTGAAGTGTATCATTTCTGTGTCACTAGTATGACCAAATAGAATTACTGAAAAAACAGCTGGCTGTTGTAGGAGCCGTTAATTTCATTATAATATGATAAGAGTTTGAAGTCTCTTTGTTCATCAAGGCTGCATTTATTTGATTGAAAATACAGTAAAAAAAACCAGTAAAGTTTTTACAGTTTGAAACAACTGTTTTCTATTCTAATGTATTTTAAAATGTAATTTATTCCTGTGATGCAAAGCTGAATTTAGCATCAGTCCTCAATGTCACATGATCTTTCATTCTAATATGCTGATTTCTTACTATTATAAATACTGAACTATTACTGTTAGTAATACTATAATATATATATTTTTTTTTTGGTAAAAATAAAATGTCTTTACTGTATATTTGTAAGGAATAATTGACGAAGCGGAGTGGCCGTTACACCTCGAGTGTGCATTATTTTTCTAATAATTCAACAGACCGAAGTCAATTATTCCGCTTATACTACGGTTGTCACACCTCAAGACATCGATCAGATGATATATTTCAAGGCATTCGTCCGATATTCTACTTAAATTGCTATTGTGAGTAGGATTATTTCTTCCGCATCTCATCCAGCGCCTCCGTTGATAATTCTAAAACATCATTTCAAACCTAGTAATGGAGGCTTGAGCCGTTGATAGCAGATTAATTCAATTAATACAGTTAATAAGTAAGTTATGAGAGAGAGAGAGAGAGTGGGAGAGATAGAGTATGTGCTTTCCGTACATAATAAAGCGTCATTTTGTGGCAAAAACATGGACATGATCTGTCGTTTTTATCATATTGTTTACTATATTTATTTATTTGGCCAGTGTCGTTGTTGGTTTTGGTTATTTTGCTGTTGTAAGACCTTTGAAATAACAGAAATCATTTGGGGAAGTGATATGGTCATGTAATGCGGTCAAGAGCTGCCTGGAACTACGTTCGCCGTGCGTTTCCCTGAAAATAATTGCACACCTTAGAACGTTCGTCAGCCAATCAGATTCAAGCATTCAGTGGCTCCATAGTATAAGATCAAATTATTGCATCCTTGCTGAACAAAATATTATTATTATTATTATTATTATTATTATTAAAAAAAAAATCTTACTCCATACTTTTAAACAGTAGTGTATATTCATAACAATTAATCAGTTTCACACCAATGGTAGAGACAATGTAATGTCAGGCAAATAGACAAATTGCAGTTTCATTTGGTGCTGTTAATAGTGTAGAAATTACGCTCTTCACCTTTAATGTAGATGCATAAAATTTCAGTGATCATATCAGTATCAGTGTTGGTGTGTTTTAATTAATTAATTTTGTTTTGTCCAAATCAGTGGAAGCCAATGATTTGACCCCTTACTAATTATTCATTATTAATTATTAATCTATAAAATCCATTATTAGCCAGTATTGTTTTTAAAAAACATAACACCAAATTAATTATATGTTGACCAAAATTTCTATATTTGTGACGTGGTAATACTTAAAACAAAATTGAATCAAAATGTGTACAGCTCCCTCTCCTCATCTTCCTGTTGTTTTCTTCTTGACCTCCTCTTGCTGCTCTGCTCCACAGATGCCTCCTAAGAGAGATGAGGCTGCGCTGCAGGAGGAAGAGGAGCTGCAGCTGGCCATCGCACTGTCTCAGAGTGAGGCAGAGGAGAAGGAGAGGATGGTACGATGTCTAACATCTGTAAGCCAGCTGTTCTGTCAGCATAAATAAGGGGTCGCATGATGAATGTATTTGTTTACAGAGACAGAAGAACACTTACTCTGTGTACCCCAAAGCCGATCCCACCCCTGTGACTTCCTCTGCCCCTCCTGTCAGCAATCTCTACTCTACCGTGGTAAGAAACATTCATTTAAGTTATTAATTGAAGCGCCATGTCTAAATTTATCTTAAGTGTGTAAATCGTTTCTCTTTTTACCTTTCAGAACTCATCAGCTCCATCGGCTGAAGACGTGGATCCAGAGGTGAAAAACCAATCATTTTAAAGGAATAGTTCCTTCAAAAATAGTTTAATTTAGAGTTTTTGTTTTAGTACAGTAAATGTCAATAATCTAATATAATTATATACAATGCTGTTCAAAAAACATTTAAAAAAATGCTCACCAAGGGTGCACTTATTTGATTGAAAATACTGTAAAAAAAAACAGTAATAATATGCAATATTATTACAATTTAAAACGACTGTTTCTGTTTGAATGTTTTAAGTGTAATTTATTTATTATTACCATTTATGACCCATTTTTTCATTATTCTTTCATAATTAAGAAAGATCAAAAGCAGCATTTTGAAATAGAAATCTTTTGTCTTTACTGTCACTTTTGAATAAGTATTTAAGCATATATTTGTATTTCATTTTTAAAAAAGACAATGATTTTTATCAGGACAAACCTTTTTTTTTTTTTTTTAAGCAGTCATAAAAAAAGACCCAAAACTTTTAAATGGTAGTATATGACAAACCCAATCATTGTATTTAAATAATATTTTCTATATTTTCAGCTGGCTCGTTACCTAAACAGAACTTATTGGGAGAAGAAACAGGAAGAGGTTCGCAAGAGTCCCACCCCCTCTGCTCCTGCTCCAGTTTCACTGGCTGAGCCCGTGCCAATCAGCCAACCAGTGGAAAGCCACACTCCGGTCCAACCCATCAACATAGTGGAGGTACCTGGAGCACTGGAAATGGATAATCAAGAAAATTGTTAAATCATGTTCTGCACTGAATGTCTTGGATCTTTCTCTTCAGCAGCAGTATCAGAATGGAGAATCTGAGGAGAACCATGAGCAGTTCCTGAAGGCCTTGCAGAACGCCGTCACCACTTTCCTTAACCGCATGAAGAGCAACCACTTGCGTGGCCGCAGCATCACCAACGACAGCGCTGTGCTCTCTCTCTTCCAGTCCATCAACAACATGCACCCACAGCTGCTGGAAGTACTCAATCAGCTGGATGAAAAGAGATGTGAGTCACGTGTGCATGTTGACACACAGTGCTAAATATAGGTGTAAATGGGGTCCAAAACATGTTGTGATCTGATCAAGGGCCGCAACAACTGTTCAATAAAACCGTTAATTATTGCGAATGAAAATAATCAAAATATAATTTCATTATCAGTTAGTGAGGTCTTTCCTGTGTGCATAGAAAACCTCCTGTATTAATTCATTAATGCCAAATAGTGAAAAACACCACATTTGATTTTTGCTATTAAATACTTAGAATTAAATTTACATTTTGCAAAACAATAATTTGGATCAAAACAGTACACACTACTAAAGGTTTTAAATTAGAGGTCGGATGATTTTTGCCATTTTTTAAATTAATCGGCATCGGCCGATTGTGCTGCAAATTAGGCTGATTTATTGGCAGGCGCATCTGCGGGCAGCTAAGCATTGTTGTGAAACGCTGTACCGGAGAACCTCTCTCCCTCTGAGGATGCGTGTGAGACGGAGAAGCTCACACTCTGCAGCCGTGGTTTGTTCACACACAGCTTCAGCTAACGATGGCCACGCAAAACAGGTGAAAGTGAAATTAAGTTTTATCCTACTGGAATTGATACTGACCGTGCTTATATTCATAAGTGCAACAAGTCATTTCCATGTGGAAGTAGAAAGAATTCAGACGAAACTTTGGGGCTGATTATAACATGCACGTTGACGTTCCTCGATAAATGTGTCTGTGTGTCCGACAGTAGCCTCCACGATATCATCGCTTGTGGCCAGTGCACTCTTAAGCAGATATGAGTAGCAGGCTGTGTAATATGTGAATTCTTTTATTTTTGTTACCACTTAGATTATGGCCATTTGACTTATAGCAGTGTTCAGTTTTTCCCATACATTGATTTATTTGTGGCGGCTCGTCACAATTTCAAAACTGACCGCCATAAATAGATGCAGCGCAGGTGTTAAGAAAAGTAGCGACCGTCTTAAGAAAAGCTTTGATATCATTTTCATTTTGTCTTTCCTGTAATGCCTGATAAAGTTGCGTTTGTGAGTGCAGCACTTATTTGATTACAGCCACTGTATCTCCGGCTCCAACAGAGCCTCCTGCTGGCAGAGAATGAATTTGCATTTGCAAGTCTGTGGGAAACACTGGTGTCTGTCAACAAACAAACAAAAAAAGCATGCTTCAGAAATGTTTTGAGAAGGTGCTTAAAGGCATAGTTCACCCACAAATGAAGATTTTTAACTCAAACTGTTGCAGTCTGTCAGTCATATAATGTCAGTCAATGGGACTCATGGCTTTGAGAGTCAAAAAAACATACACAGACAAAACCAAATTAAATCCTGCAGCTTGTGATGATGCATTGATGTGTAAAGACACGAAACGATCGGTCTGTGCAAGAAACTGAACAGTATTTATATCATTTTTTACCTCTGATCCACCGCAATGTCCAACTGTCCTAAGCGCGTTCATAACAACCGATTCTTCTTCACCTTCTTTCTTTATGGTGGATTGCAGACTTATAAGTGCATTACCGCCACCTATCTCTCAAATGGACCATTGACACACTAACTTCAATCTCAATTAGGAGTGTCCTTGCAATAATAAATTTACTCAAACTCTCTTTTATGAGATGAAGGAAAAAAATAAAAAAATAAAATCGGCATCATATTAGCCATCAGCTGCCCTGATTTCTAAATATCGGCTTCAGCCAGAGAAACAACCATATCGGTCAACCTCTATGAATGAATGCTGTCTCCTCTCTTGTTCAGTGTACTATGAGGGTCTTCAGGACAAACTGGCGCAGGTGCGTGACGCGCGGGCGGCACTGAATGCTCTGAGAGAGGAGCACAGGGAGAAACTGAGACGGGCGGCCGAGGAGGCAGAGAGACAGAGACAAATCCAGCTCGCCCAGAAACTAGAGATCATGAGGCAGAAGAAACAGGCAAGTTGCTTTTCTTTTGAGCCTGTGAATCATGTGATGAAGGAAAGCTGACTGTGATTGGTTACTGCAGGAGTACCTGGAGATGCAAAGACAGCTCGCAATCCAGCGTCTGCAGGAGCAGGAGAAGGAGAGACAGATGCGTCTGGAGCAGCAGAAACACACCATTCAGATGAGAGCACAGATGCCTGCGTTCTCTCTGCCTTACGCACAGGTGTGCACTGCTACATACACACATTTGACACAGTCAGCGATCAGTGAATCAGTCATGATGAATGTTACTCACATTATGTATTTGTTAATTATGGTTTCTTTATAAATAGTTAAAAGTTTGCTTTTACTGAGATTTGTAAATTAATTGTAGGGCTGTATGATATTAAAATAAGTTTGTTTATTTTCTCTTTTTTCATTATATGTTCTGAAATGGCAAAAAAAAAAAAAAAAGTACAAATACATTTTAAAATATTAACAAAAACATGTTTTATTAAATTAACACACACAAGAATATTGAATCATATTCAAGTGAAGCATCATGAAACTAGTCTAACATTATGACCACTTCAGGGTTAATACAAAAACGTATTAAAGTCATTGCAGTGTTCTCATTGTTTAACTTTAAATGACTGCCATTGTGAATATTTAGTAAATATTTTGTATTTTAGATAAAAGATTATATTGTATGACTGTTGGATTTATCAAAAAACTGTTCTGATAGATCTGCATGTTATAATTAGACTAACAATTATTTTGATAAATTAATCAGATGAAAAATGTAAAAAGAAAAAAATTAACATTTTAATTAAAAAATGAACAAATTTTAACAGACTATTTGCAAAATGTTGATGGATGACTTGTGCCTTGTTGTCCAAAGGTTATGTAAACAAATATAGTGAACGTATCCATGTAGGTCATTCTGTACATAATGTGTGAAAAGGGTTAAATATAAATAATATAAATTTATATATATATATATCTAAACTGATTGCTTACCACTTAAAAATAGAAGTTAAAAATCACTAAACTAAAATTGATATTAGAGGAAAATCAAATTGCAGACTAAATATTAACTGCTACGAAGCAGGATGAGCGCGCACAAACAGTAATTATATAAAATTTATACTCCAGAATAACAGTCTCTATACAGTTACTGCTTTCTGATTTAACATCAAACGCCTAAATTTATAATCAGATTTGTTGTTAATTATTTTCATTATTGATTGTTATTGATTTTATTTGTTGTTGCAGCCCTATTTGTAATGTGCTGTTTGGTGCTTGTAGATGCAGTCATTGCCACCTAACGTGGCAGGAGGGGTGGTGTATCCCCCCACTGGCCCTCCCAGCTATCCTGGCACGTTCAGTCCTGCTGGCTCAGTAGAGGGGTCACCCATGCATGGAGTCTACATGAACCAGCCAGGACAGACAGCTGCAGGTGGCCCATACCAGGCCATGCCTGTGTCAGCTACAGGTCAACCAATCATGCTCTGTCTTTAATGAATAAACCACATCAGCTTCAAATGGGGCACTTTTTTATTTAATAGATTCTCTGCTCACTCTCTTTTAGATCCCAACATGGTGAATGCTTACATGTATCAGACTGCAGGCACCAGTGGGCAGCCAGCCGCCCCTGGACAAGCCCCTCCCACAACCACCCCTGCCTACACTAACTACCAGCCCACACCTACGCAGGGCTACCAGGTCAGGAGTGTGTTTCTTCACATTAACCTAAAATGTTCATATTATTTTACTGCTTTACAAATACTGAAGCCCGTTTCCGCCACTAAAAAAAAAAAAAAGAAAAGAAGATAATTGTGATTTTTTTATCACACAATTGCATCTCGGAATTCTGACTTTTTTCTCAGAATTTTGATATAAGCTTAATTGCATGTTTATATCTTAATTCTGACTTTTTTTTCTCTTGCAATTCTGACTTTTTTTTTCTCAGAATTGAGATAAACTTGCAGTTGCGAGTTATAAAGTCCAATTCTGAGGAAAAAAATGCAATTTTCTTACAATTGTGTCTATCTCACAATTCTGACTTTATAACTCACAGTTGCGTGTTTTAAAGTCAGAACTGCAATATAAACTTGCAATTCTGACTTTATAGATCACAATTACGAGTCATAATTGCACGGTTTTTTTTTATAGAGTAGCAAAAACAGGCTTCCACAGTTATTTCCTTCAGGAAGAGCAAGTCTACTTAATGAGTTATACAGTTAATTTGAAAGTTTGGCATGAATGCTTGCTTGTTCTTTTTGTAGAACGTGGTCTCTCAAGCTCAAAGTTTGCCCCCGATGTCCCAGGCTGCCCCCACCAACGGTATTGCCTACATGGGCTACCAGCCATACAGCATGCAGGTACATTTACTGTATTTATAATATTTACGTTTTACTGTATCAGATCGCAGGTTGTGTCTTGCATTACAACCTGTATGTCTCAGATCTGATGTTCTTCCCTACTTACAAAAACCATATGGAATGGAAATTTTGGAGACTGTCACTGATTGCTGTTAAATTCTTTTGCAGAATATGATGACCGCTCTTCCAGGACAAGACCCCAACATGCCTCCCCAACAGCCCTACATGCCTGGGCAGCAGCCTATGTACCAGCAGGTCAGCATTTTTATGTAAAACTTGGGTTTTTATGACCCTCGGTGCCGCCAATATGACTGGTTATTGTCAAAGCTTGATTATTCACACACTATAAATCTAACACACCCATTATCAGTTTTGCTTGTTGATGTGTCTCTTACATCATACCATTGTCTGCCTGGCATGTTTTTACCCTTCTGTGATTTTTAATTGTAACAGTTGCAAACTTACAAGAGTGGTCAGGTGTTAATTTGCATTTTAACATTCAAAGTCTTAAAGTATTAATTCTGGCATACTAATGAGGTGTGCTAAAAAGTAGCTAAATAAACCAGCAGACAATGCATTTACAGAACAGAATGTTATTTTTACAACATACATAGTAATCAAAGTTGTACTTTTATTACAAGTCAGACTTTTTGTTTTATAATAAATAGGCCTATTAAACACATCACAGAGCATCTGTACATATAAAACAACAACTCTTAATCGATATCTAGCTAATTGAGGCATAATGATATTGGAATATAATAGCAAAGACCCCAAATGTAGGCTAAGGTAAATAATGTTAAGCTGTTATCAGTTTATGAAACACAATTGTTTTATTATTATTTTATTTTTATTACAAAAATATATACCCAGGAAAGTCTGATCTGATCAGGGGTGCGTTTCCCAAAAGCAACTATATGGTCGCAAGTTTTGTCGTTACCAATAACGTTAGAGTTCAATGGAAATAACGACCAGTGTTGGGTAAGTTACTAAAAAAAGTCATCCACTACAAATTACTAATTACTTCTTTAAAATTGTAATTTGAGTACATTACTGATTACATTTTAAAAAGTAATCCAATTACTAATTACTTTACTTTCAAGTTTACCTTTCAAGTTATCAAACCTAAAAAATACACTACAAAGAGAAACTCAGTTATTTCATTAATTTCATATTGACTGAAAAAAATACATAAGTAGACCTATTATTTGTATACCCTGATTCACTCCCAATATCAACAAAACCTTTCTTTTTTTGGTTTTGTAAAATAAAGAAAACAAATAGGGTGTGCTTTCTGCATTCTCAGTCTCCGTGAATATCTTCCTGAAACGAGTGACTAGAATGAACGAAAATGACATGATAAATACAGTATATCTAAAGAAAGCTTGAAGTTACTTTATTTAATAATAGACAGTCATGTCGAAAACAAATATTCTCTGAAAAAATCATCCGTATGAAACCAGTGCGAGGTCCAGTCTTTCCCGTCTGAGCTCACATAATATGATTATGCCCACGCACATCGCGTGCAATAAGATAATCATCCACGCGAAACCAAGCTTGAGACGCGCGAACATGTAAATCCACATCACCTCTGTAAACAAAGAAAGATTAATCTCGGCTACTTTTCGTTTTTGGAAGAAGATGCGCTGTGAGGAATAAGTCTTAATTGTGATGCTGACGCGGTTTAATCCAGCAGATGATCTCATTCTGAATAGTAATTTATTTTTTACTTTATTAGTGTTACTGTGACAAACTTGTGCACATTCACTTGTTGAACTTTTCCCAAACTATAATGCCAGACTAAAATATGTTGAGTCCAACATTTTGAAATATGATTGGCAGCCATTCATTGCATCTAAATGTTGTAGGACTCTCATTTTAGCTCGCATTCTCCGGTGATTTTTTTCATTTTTTTTTTTTAACTGCATTTGTAACTTAAGTGACGTAATTTTATTGACATAAGTAACTGTAATCAAATTACACAAATTTAAAATGTAACTCGTTACTTTACTGTGTTACCAGGAAAAGTAATTACATTACAGTAACATGTTACTGAGTAATGCGTACATCCGAACTCTGATAACGACCATAGTTAGCTAACGATGGTTTTTAGAAACGCACCCCTGATTCGTGCCACAAAATCCCCATGTTGAATTTGACCCCCTCCACCCCCAAAATGTGATTCATGATTTTAACCCTTTGATGCACCACGCTTCGGCTGGACCTGAGCCAGAGAAAGACGAGCTCAGAGAGGAAAAAAAAAAAGACGCGCTCAGTGCTTTTCATATTTCATAACTGTTCAGTGTTTTCAACCAAATAAAGTTTATTCTAGGCTTCAGACATTTGAATACTCTTCAATTAAGTAAAATATACTTTTAATTTGTTAAATAGGCTACACACTGATTTCTATAGAAAGCAGCAATAATAATCCTTTCAATTAATGGACGACGTGTTTTATTCCTATCATATATACACATTGTGTAGTTTACTATAAAGTGTACTCTGTTTTTCTCCCAGCTAATTGGCCACGGGAGAAATAGGTGAATTTACGTGATGTTAATCCGACAGATCCACACGGCAGCATCCAGCGCATTATCAACATGGTCATTATTGTGCCTGCATGACACGTCGTAATGGAAATAATCAAATATGTACAGATTATGTAATTATTTAATATTGCGCTTTCGTATAATTACCACTGTCCATTGACATGATATAACCTATCACGAATTTAAATAAAATAAAATAATCTGTCATATCATGTAGGCTACTCTTGGGGGCCCTCTGGTGGCCACAGGAGCCCTAAGCAGCCGCTTAGTTCGCTTATGCCTTGGGCCGGCTCTGCTCTGACAAACTGTGCTGGCACTGTAGCACTTTATTAATCTGCATCATGTTGTCTGCTCATGTTTTTAAACAGATGGCTCCCCCTGGCGGTCCGCAGCAGCAATCACAACAGCAGCCGGCGCAGGCTCCTCCGGGCAGTGCAGAGGCTCAGCTCATTTCATTTGACTGATCATAGCTCATCATATGCCTTTACCCACCAGGTCCAGCACACTACATTCAACCCTCCCTTACCCTGCTGTTTCTGGGTCTATCGCCCTGCACCTGCTCTCGCTTCACTTTGCTCCACAGATACTGAAGATGTACAAAAATTGCAAAAGCATTTGGCTGTCTGAGTCCCCCTCCTCTCTCTGTCTCTTTAAATGGAGGAGAGGCTACAGATGGAACCGGTGGGGAACCTTTGTCTCTTAACTGGATGAATCTCACAAAACTCAATGTCTAGATCATATTTTACCCCAAAACAAACAAAAAAAAACTTTTTTTCTTTTTTTTTTTTGTATTGTGACCTCAGTTATGACAATTAAATGTTTCCTTTCTCCATTCTCATTATTGTAAATCAGAAAATTGTATTTCATTTAAACTGTAAAGTAGCTACATGGTAATCCTGATATTATGATTTTAAAATGTATCAGTAATGAGATTCACCATTGGCAATTATGAGAATTACCAAAAAACAAAACAAGCAAACTCTCAAGTCATCTTGACACATTAAACATATGAGCGTTTTGGTGAAAATATTATTTATGACAATGATGCAAAGAATCTTAATGGTCCTAGAATGAAATGGCTTCTTTTGTGTGTATGGAAATGTATAAAGCCCATTTCTGCAACATGAGATACTTTGGTAAATCATAATTATGACATAAGTTGAAATATTATGTCAAAATTATACAATACTAAGTCATAACTGATACAGTTTGTCTGTTGTCTTGTAATTAATGTCATAATTTCAACTTTTCAAATTCAAGGTTGACATTGCAAGTAATTGTGAGATAAAAAGATTTGCCATAATTAAGATTTTTTATCTCAGAATCTCATACAAAGTCAAAAATGAGATACTAAGTCATTATGACAAAGTTCTACTGTCATTATTATGAGATACAAAGTCATAATTGAGATTGACAAAACACAATTTAGTTTTTTTTTTTTTTAAATTGAAATTACACTAAGCCAGTTCTGACAGTCAAAATTATGAGATACTAAGTCATATTTGAGAGAAAAAGTCAAATTATGACAAACTAGTCTATTTTGTCGTAATTGTGACTTAATATCTCATAATGTTGAGGTTTTATCAAAGAAGTTTCACTAAAGCTTAGGTGGCAGAAATGAGATTCTACTAAAAATATGAACTAGACATGTTGCGAGATTCATCCTACATCTAACTTTCATCTCTCTAGATTTTCACAAATGTAGTTTTTCCTTATAAAGCTAAGCTGATGCGAAGTTAGTCATTCATACCATAGAGAAACAAACACAATATGATTCGAAAAGACATAACCATTTTTTGACTCATATTTTTCTAAGATGTGTTTGCATGAGTGAATATGTAACGGCCATTTTTTTTTTTTCTTTCTTTTTTTTCGGTTTAAGAGACTTGCTGACTTTAGCAGAGGTCACTGAGGCATCATAGCAGTTTTTCAGCTCCGATTTGCTGTAAAATGCTGTAAGTGCTGGTGTGACATTCCAGTGCTGGTTTCCATGTATGCGATTCTAGAGATGCTTCAGAAGCTCTGCGTTTAGGAGCAGTGTTGTGGAATCCTTGCTAATAATTTATGCAGTAGATGGCGCAAACATTGGCTTCTGTCATATAATTAACAGCCAATGAGATGTCAACTTTACTGCCATTTGCATATCACCAATCTATTCAAAATAAATAGGCTGGTGTTTCCAGATACTGCATGTAAGTTTGCCAGGCGTTACATCTGTTTGTCTTTGCTCTTTGTGGACCTTCACAGAGTGGCATAGCCAGGGGTTCAGACCTGACTGCGCAGAACTAGACCAATCAATCGATTCCAAAGCCGTGGTTTCATTACCAATTAATTAGTGCAAAATTGAGTACTGGATCAATGGCGGACAAAGGAAGTCTATTTTTAGACAGTGGTTGTAAAAACTGTTGACAGCCTGTGGATGGTTTTGATGGATGACACGAACGCTGCATGTTTGTAACACACACACAGAACCGGTGACGTCTGTAACCCCTTTAATATCATCTTTATTCCATACTGATCCACCTCATGTTAAAAAGTAATTTTAAGATCATACTTAATAAATATCTTGTTCTTTTATTGGTTATACATTAGTGGAAATGTTTCTTTTCTTGTCTCTGAAAGTATGTGCACAATAAAACAATGTCTGTCTGTTCATTTGTGTGTTTGAAGTGCAGGCAGAATGAGAAACTGACTGAAAGAAAGTGAAACGTTGTAAATATTTTCCATGTTCTCTGAATGGACAGATTTCCTACAGTTTTCTGAAGACAAGGCATTTGTTACTCTCAGGCATCTCGATCTGTTGAGTAACACCAGACAGAGGTTATCATAGAAAGTCCTGTCACATTTCATCTCTAAATCATAAGATAGACATGAGGAATTATATTTTGCTGAAAGAGAATGATGCCTTTATTTAAGACCATTAAGATTTAGTGCTTTGTGACTTTTTTTAATGATAATTTAGCAATTAAAACCTTCAAATCCTCATTACTGTTGCACAAAAACTTGGATTGCAGTGTGAATTTATTTATTTATTTTAAATTTGCATGTTATGATTGTAATATATTGTAATTTAAATAACAAAGAAAAATGAGACAATGAGAATTCAAAAAAAAAAAAATTATGATAAAGTAAAACATGGTAATTGGAATGATGGGACAAAATATGCTTAATTGTTGTATGTCGTCATGATGCTAAAAATCAAAATGGTTCTAAAATAGGTTTAATGTTTCTTTTGATTTTAGGGCGAAATGTGATCTGGACTGGACATATATTGTGAGATTTACCCAAATATTTTGAATTTCCTAATATAAGTAATTAATTGCTCCTCACCATTCGTTCCATTCTCATTCCGTTACTGAACGCCAGTTGTCTGAGCACATCGATGTCTGGAAGACCCCAGTCCGGATTCCTGTTGACAGTTGGTGTAAAATAGGGCAAGACAGACAGTGGTTTGGAAGCTGAAAAATGTGTCAACGTATCTTTATGCATTAATAAACACCAATATATTGAATCTTAAAATATAAAATAAAGAACTGCGAGTTTGAAAACCCACATCTGGCGTAATGTCTGGTCCAGTTGTTCATTGCAGATTGGTGTGATTGTTCCATTGATAGCGTACGGCTGAGACACATGTCATAAGGTTACGATGTTTATAGCAAGATGTGGTTATGACTCTGTCTAAAACATCATAAGAAAATTATACAATACTCAAACTCACTCCGTAAGTCATTAAAAGGCCGTTCTGTTTCAGTATCTGCCCAGATCCTTTAAACACACCCTGTGAATACAAGACTACATTAATGCACTTTTGACCTGTATTTGAATACATACAATAGTTCACATTTTAAAAGCTTTTGAAAGAAATTAACACTTTTATTCATCATTTTATTCCAAATGTATTTGAATTTCACATAAATGCTGTTCTTTTGAACTTCATTCATGAAAGAATGCTGCAAAAAAAAAATCAGTTTCCACAAAAATATGAAGGAGCACAACTGTTTTCAACATTGATGATAAGAAGATATTTCTTGAGCAACAAATCAGCATACTAGAGTGATTTCTGAAGGATCACGTGACACTGAAGACTGGAGTAATGATGCTGAAAATTCAGCTTTGCATCACAGAAATAAATTACATTTTAGGATATATTTGTGAAATGTTACAATTTTATATTTAAAAAATATATATTTATAAAATAATTCAAATTAATTTAATCGAATAAATGCAGCTTTGGTGAGCATACAATATATTTCTTTCAAAAGCATTAAAAAAGCCTTTAGTTTACTAGTAGTTACTTATTTTTCATAGACCAATTCTATTTTAAAAGTCTGCTATATACAAAAAACATCAATGTAAAGTACAAAAAGTCATAAATCAGTATTACATATATTGGTGTCATACATACCTCTGCAGTTCTGAAGGGGCTGTACTGAAGCAGGTTGATTGCTATAATAATGTCACTAGAGCTTTGTGGAAGTCCTGCCCATTTCTCCCAGGGTTCACTGGCATCCAGATACACGGGCTCCAGCACTGTTTTCGCCTTAGTGGCCTCTATATAAGCTCTGATACTGCAGCAGAGACACGTTACAAACCCTGTTAATTCTGTGATATATGCCTCATAATGCCATTTGTAATTACACAACAACCTGTGTACTGTACCTGTTTCGTGCTTCCTCCTTGATGTCTGATGGCTGCCATGTGACAAAGGGCATTTCCCGAGCGAAGTGCACCACATGCTGCCCTGTGCCTGATCCCAGCTCGAGACCGAACAGCTCGCGGTGAGACCGCTCCTCCAATATCTCCCAGAGCACCGACAGCAACCCGTCCTGACTGCGCTCAGCTGCAGGAGAGAGCAGCATGATCTGCAGAAGAAAGGAACATTTAGTGGACTCTTGCTAAATGCTGAACGTATTTATTTTTATATGCCATGTTACATGCCAAGGCTGAAGAACCAGCAGATGGATCAGGAGATTACCTGGATAAGAGGCTTCTGTCTGCTCCTCCCCTCCAAGTTCTGCACAAGCAAAGAACTCAAAATAACTTTATTAAAGAACCAAAGAGAGCATGCAAATGACCTTTATCTTGGAAATTTTGCGAAGTCGGGTGATATTTGATTTTGTACAGCATTCTGAAATTTCTGATTCTGATTAAACCGTTGTTTCATTTGGCCATAAAGCACATCAGCACTAACACATAAAACGCATTTTGAGCTATAGCCACACAAGTGAACTGAACTGTATCAGAAAACTGCATTATTCATGGAAATTTTCTGTGGGTTAATCCGTTTTCTGAGGGTTAATTTATCTCAAATGGTCCAACATCGGTTGCTCCATTTCTTTATTTCACTCGCATGCTGAGTGATTACCTCTGTGTATTATTATTATTACATAACCACTGTGGCCATTTAAGGGTCTGTTTATAATAGGAAGGATTTGAGAGACTGTCTTAATTTTTACGGAGCACCTAAGTATGCGTGCATTTCTATTCTATTTTATACCTGCAATTTTCACAGATAGCCCTGTATGGTAAGTAAATAAATAGATTTAAAATAAATTGAAGTTAATTTTAAATATAGCGAATTTCTGCATTATTACACTGCCTATTAATATTTTAGCTCGGTATTTCTAGGATTTGTTTTAGAGACTTTTATGTACTAATTTATGTAGGCCTAATGCGTCTCAGTTCAGAGACTTTTATTTTAAAAGCCCATGTATGTAGGTTTTTATTTCTGTACGTTTTCTTTAATATTTTGCTCAGTGTTTTATGAGGCTATTTATCTTTCAATTAAGACGTTTATTTAAGAAAAGGGGTTTTGTAAAACAACGTGAAAGGAGTATTTTAAATAAAGTTTTGTCCCTCCGGCGCGATGCATTGTGGGTAGGTCAGGAAGAGCCAGTGGAGGACGCCATGTGCTTCTGCTAGAGGAGGTCTGACAGTCAGTCTCGCACTGAGAGAGCTGTGTTTTGGGAGCTGGCCTGTCGTTTTGTCGCGTTCACTGAACGGTTAGTCGTGCTCTCGGGTCATGATGTTCTGCAGCAGATACTGCGTCCGGATCGCGCTGCGGACCGCGGCAAACACACACCGGTAAGAGCCTTACAAAACCCCCTGCGTCTGCCTGCGCTCAAGGACAGAGAATTTACCAAGAATATTTCACGTACCGGAGGTGTCAGCAGTGTCGCTGTCAATGAAACACACGTACGGATATTATTAAGATCTAACGTTCACAAATTTGAACTGTGATGTGCTCAGATTAAATTCTGACATGAGATGAGATGCATCTTTATCCTGCAGCAGATCTGATTCTCTCATCGTCAAAAGTGAGGGAAGGTATATGTAATAGCATAGTGCATATACAGTTTTAATGTTTACCTGATATTTACTTTATAATATATATATATATATATATATATATATATATATATATATATATATATATATATATATATATATATATATTTATTTATTTATTTATTTATTAACTAACCTAAACGAGAATGACCGCGTACCGGTGTGGAAGGTCACGTGACTTCTGTTAATGAATCATAAATGTATAATTTCCTCTCTATATTTCTGATGGTGGTCAGCCGATATTTAAAGAGCTGTGTGCTGACATGCAGGCTGAGACCACACTGAAGATCTGGGATTTGTCTTCTCGTTTGCACCTGGGAACTATTTTTTAAATAGTTGAAATTAAGAAGCTCTGTTATAATGTTCATTAGCATTTAATATGGTCTTTTATTGAGTCATTAATTAAATGTAAGCACATCTGTGACATCGAACATGTGAACTCTTTTGTACTAAAGGTCAGTAGTGGATAACCTCCTCAAGTTAAGAAACCCTTATTAGTATTATGCTTGACAGTATATTGTGCAACAAAAAATTCAAAATTTTCACTAGTGGTCTCAGACTTTTAGACTCCACTATATATTTATAATGTAGTTTAATAGAAACAAACCTTTCAAAGTTTGGGGGTTGGTAAGATTTAATATTTTTATTTATTTATTTATTTTTATTTACACACCTAAAGGAATTTAGGTGTGTAAATAAAGGAATAGTTCTGCATTTAAAGGAATAGTTCACCCAAAAATGAAAATTCTGTTATTAATTACTCCCTTTCATGTCGTTTCAAACTTGTAAGACCTTCGTTCATCTTCAGAACTCAAATAAAGATTTTAATCTCAAGATTTTGCCTTTATTAGGATAGGACAGTAGACAGGAAGCGAAGTGGGAGAGAGTGGAGGGGTGGGGTCAGGAAAGGTCCACGAGCCAGGACTCGAACTTGGGACGCCCAATGCGCAACGGTGCTGTATGTCGCGATTCCCACGAGGCTATTTGCGCTGACAAATTAAGATATTTTTGATGAAATCTGAGAGTTTTCTGACCCTGCATAGATAGCAGTGCAATTGACTCGTTCAAGGCCCAGAAAGGTAGTAAGAACATTGGTAAAACAGTCCTTGTGACATCGGGTTCAACCGTAATTTTATGAAGCTAAGAAGAATTGTTGAATAAAGTCGTTATTTTTGTTTTCTTTGCACACAAAAAGTATTTTCCTAGCTTTGTAAAATTACGGTTGAACCCCTGATGTCACATGGACTGTTTTACAGATGTCCGGGTCAGGTTTCTGGACCTGGGAACGTTTCAGTTACATTGCTGTCTGTGGAGGGTCAGAAAGCTCTCGGATTTCATCAAAATATCTTAATTTGTGTTGTGAAGATGAACCAAGGTCTTGCGGGCTGGAACGATTAATTGGAGCAATTAAAGACATTTTTTTTATTTTTGGGTGAACTAACCCTTTTATTGATGAAACATACAGTAAAAATGCTAATATTGTGAAATATTATTACAATTTAAAATAAGACTTTTCAGCGTCATTACTCCAGTCTTCCAGTCAGCAGTCTACTCGCATGATCCTTCAGAAATCATTCTAATATCCTGGTTTGCTGCTCTTTTGCTAACAGAGAATAAATGCACTACATGTTTGTTGCTGCTTTATGTGCTCATTATTGTTTGAATGGACTCATTTCACAGACACAACCTACAGATGGCAGCACTGTGTGCCCTGCGAACACTCAAGACCAGCCCTGTCAGTCCGTCTGATGCCGTTGCAACACCTTCTCTGGATGGGATGCCTAAGCAGTACTCTCCCAAAATCCAACAGCTGGTCAATGACATCGCCAACCTCACGCTCATAGAAGTGTCTGACCTCAACGAGTTACTAAAGGTGCAGCACACTCTCAAAACACCAGTTATCTTTAATGTTTAATGTAAGACATAAAATAGAACAGAAATCCAGTTAAAAATAATCAAGACATAAATGAACACAAATAAGAATGATATTTAATCATTTTAATTCATATACACCAGTGTCACAGTTATGACATACACGATACAAAGTGTTTACCTGCATATTTTATCTGGGACTAATGTAAAATTTTTGAATAATGACACAAGAAGAGCACTTGTATTGAATGTGAACTTGTCGTGTAATGTAAAGCTTAAAGGGTTACTCCATCCCAAAATGAAAGTTTTGTCATTAATCACTTTACCCCCATGTCGTTCCAAACCCGTAAAAGCTTCGTTCAGCTTCGGAACACAATTTAAGATATTTTGGATGAAAACTGAGAGGCTTGTGACTGTCCCATGAACTGCTAAACAATTAACACTGTCAAGGCCCAGAAAAGTATGAAAGACATCATCAGAATAGTCCATCTGACGCAGAGGAGGTGAATTGTTCAATTAAGTCGTAATTTTTATTTTCTTTGCACACAGAAAGTATTCTCGTCGCTTTATAACATTCAGATTGAACCACTGATGGCAGATGGACTATTTTGATGATGTCTTTCATACTTTTCTGGGCCTTGACAGTGTTAATTCTTTGGCAGTCAATGGGACAGTCAAGCTCCTGGGTTTCATCCAAAATGTCTTAAACTGTGTTCTGAAGACGAACGAAGCTTTTACGGGTTTGGAAAGACATAAGTGATTAATGACAAAAATTTCATTTTGGGGTGGAGTAACTGTTTAAAAATATATTTAAAAAAAGAAAAACTTGCAGTTAATATAATATTAATGAAACAAATAGCCACTTGAAAGTTTAATCTTTTGTAAACTTAATGGTCAAATTATAGTTCTTCACTATATATGATGTTGCTGAATTTGAAATCGTGATTATTCACTATATCGCCCAGCTCTAATAGTGTGTGATCATCTTTACTGAAAATACTGAAATGTGTTTTTTGTCCTCATCAGAAAACTCTAAACATTCAGGATGTTGGAATGATGCCCATGGGCTCAATGGCAGCAATAGCAGCTGCTCCTGCTTCTGAGGTAAATCTTTATTAGTCATACAAAACCAGTATGTGGCACAATACATTTCATGCACTTTGTTGTTGTTTTTAGAAGCTTTGCGTAGGGCTGTCAGAATGGCTGAAAAACGAAATTCGAATTTTGTACTTAAATATTATCAATATTTAAATTTATATTCTAATTTAAAAGGCATAATTTCAGTTTAGTTGGAAAATAATATTTTGGCTGAGGCCACAAGAAGGTGCATCGAGCAAAATATAACTAATGCACGTTTCTTCAAAGCAATAAAATAACATGACTATTTTAAAAAAAAAAAAAAAATTCATAATGTTTATAAACCATATATAATTAAGTTGCAATTAGAAAAAAAAAACAGCATCGTGTGTGTGTGTAAGGAATGAAAACCAGTCACAAAGAGTACTTTTTTCATTTAAAAACATGATATGCAGTGGGATGGGGAAAAACTCAAAAAAGTCTCGAGACTTGTTTTTTAAAAGTTGAACTTCCATTAATTTTACATAGCTTTCTAGACATGCAGCTCTCTTGTGCGAGACGCGAGTGCGACGGTGATGGATGTCCCTATAGAAAATGCGATAAATATGCGTTCTGTGTGAACGGATTGGTTTCAGTTTTGACGTAAACAACAACATCTCTGCATTGATGTTCTCTTTTTCCGCAATATTTCAAATGAACAACGTAGCAGCGCCGCATCTAGTGGCTTCAACTGGATAGGCTAAAAAAAGCATTAAAATGCAATGCCGCCTACATCGTCATCGCACCTCGTGTGCCACTGATAAGGCTGCCTGATGCACACCTAAACTTCGAATGCAACATTTTTGCATTGAAATGTGGGCTACATTTTGTGTTTATGTAAAGTGTTTTTTTTTTTTGACAGCCCTAACTTTGAGTTTAT
Source organism: Acrossocheilus fasciatus (assembly GCA_036784905.1). Classification (NCBI taxonomy): domain Eukaryota; kingdom Metazoa; phylum Chordata; class Actinopteri; order Cypriniformes; family Cyprinidae; genus Acrossocheilus; species Acrossocheilus fasciatus. The sequence continues at coordinate 28,487,258 of CM071940.1, read as the reverse complement.
CAGTAACCAGAAACTAACATTTGGTCTCAAACCAGTGCTCCCCCTAGTGAATGAGTTTAATTTTCAACCATTTTACCCATTGTGGTGTAGTTTATAAAATTGTTATCTGTTTGTAAATGATTTGTATTATGTAATTGTAACAATTATTGTAGGAACATTTGTTGAGAGAGGAAAAAGATATATATATATTTTAATCGCTCTAAATATTTTGTATATTTTTGAGCAAATGTAAAGGTTTTGTTTATGAGGTTTTTGCTGTAATGATTAACTGAATTTCCAGGGAGTAGAGGAGGAGGCGGCACCTGCAAAGAAAGAGAAAACCCATTTTACAATCAAACTGACAGAATTCAAAGCGGCTGACAAAGTGAAACTGATTAAAGAAGTGAAGAATTGCATGGAGGGTCTGAATCTTGTACAGGTAAGATGTTTAAGTATTACAAAGTAATATGAGGATTTTTTTTTGTAGCCCACAGTAGCATGAAGGCTAATCTAAATTTATTCAGTCTCTTATTAGCACATATTAGTTGCTGTCTATGTAGTTTGTTTCCAGTGTGTCAAGGCTGCAGACAGCAATGCAGCTCACGAGATTTTGTTTGAGTTGCTGCTGATTTTCATTTCTAAAGGACTCAGTTTATGATACGTTTTCAACTCATTTACAGGCGAAGAAGCTCGTAGAGTCCCTACCTCAGGAGATCCGGGCAAATGTGTTTAAAGACGAAGCAGAAAAACTGAAAGCAGCACTAGAAGCAGCAGGAGGCACTGTGGTGCTGGAGTGAATATCTGCGCTGGCCCTTCACTTTATCACTTGTTACCCGTCAGTCATCGTTTTGTTCTGTTTTTTTTTTTTTACAAAAAAGATGAAAAGGAATTTGAAGAAAACAAATAATGCCTTTAAAATGACCACTTGGTCCACAAGAGGTGGTCTGGGTGTTGAACTTTACAGACTGAACTCTTAACAGGCTCTGAGCCTGCAAACACACCCACCCATCACTGACTCCTCCATCTGTCCTTTAGCTACACATGTGCTGTCCTGGGCAGGATGGATGGAGCTGGTTTGTCTCTTTGATTCTGGGGATGTCCTGACAAAGGGATGTGATGCTATTGCTTGTGGTTAAATAAACGTGTTATACCATACTGAGTATCATAATTGTATCATTATTGGCTTATAGAGAAATAATCAATGGCCATTTTTGTCAGAAGTGAGTAATTGGTGATCACTGCACACTGAATAATTTCACACTTGTGCTTTTAGGGGGCACGGTTTTGAAATTCATCTTAACCAGCTTTCATTATTATTCATTCAGTCAGTCATTTTTCACAGTCATTATTTGACAAATAATAGTGTGTTGTAGTGTCAGGGGCATCATGCATTCAATATTTATGAGGGGGCACAAGTGAAGGGGGGAGGGTTGTTCGTGTGTCATGTGAGACAGCAGCAACAATACCACTGTACAACTGATACAGGTTTATATTTTATTTTTATTCTAAATATTACCAAACTATTTAAAATATCTTGATTCTCAAATATGTGTAAGTAAATGCATTTTGCACCTATGTCAGCTGATCTACAACAGGTGATGGGCAAAGTAGCCTAATAGTGTAGCAGTGCTTCCCAAACCTGTCCTGGAGGACCCCCTGCCCTGCACATTTTGTACGTCTCCCTAATCAGAGACACCCAATTTAGCTCTTGCAGTCTCTACTAACGAGCTGATGAGTGGGATCAGGTGTGTTAAATAAGGGAGACATACAGAAGGTGCAGAGCAGGGGGTCCTCCAGGACAGGTTTGGGAACCAGTGGGTAATGTATTACCGTCTTTTTACTTAACCAGATATGGGTGTCATGCCATAGAATATTTTTTTAAAGAACCCAACATGTGTTCTAAGTAAAGAGTATTAGCTGAATTTGTTAAGAGTCAGAGGGGGTGTATCAATTTATGCTGTGCACTGTATATTTAAACTATAAAACATTTTAATTTAATTGCAATTAACATGTATCTGAAAATATTACATTTAGTTCATGGGTATATTCTTTTAAATTACGTTATTTCCGTTATAAGTACCCTTTTAAAAAAAAAAAAAGTAAGGTTAAGTGCCAAATGCTACAAAAAATGTCAACAAGAACCACACAAAACAGGTTGTTGTGTGAAGTGTGGAGGTGATGAGATTTGATTTCTGTTTTCTGTAGAGTTTCCAGTCTCTTTCAGCAGCTCCTGAATCAGACACTCCCAACATTTCTTTCAGTTCTCTCTTCTCCTTTTGATGGCATGAGAGAATGTGTCCGTCAGCTGAGAGACAAACTGGAGGATTTCTGCAAAGAATTGTACAAATAATCATGTACAATTATGTTAGAAATGTCTTGCTCTTCTCAATCTTCCCAGTCACGCTTTTCATGTTTGTTGATTTCCACAGTTCCCAAGACCAGGAATGACTTCCTGCAATGTAAGACTAAAAAAACAAAAAACAAATGCAGTGTGTTCATGTATTTTCGATAGAAGGTGAAAAAATCATGATAGAATAGTTTTATAATTGATCATGTAAACGGTGATATACACAGGGTCAGGGTATGTGAACAGATGAGGAGTTCAGCTACATTAAGATTCATAATTGCTGATTCTGATGTGTTTTCTCAGATTGCCATCAGTTCACTCTGGATCCAAACACAGTGAATAAATGCCTCTGTCTGTCTGAGAGTGATTACTAACACTGGCACAGATCATCTGTATCCTGATCATCCAGACAGATTTGACATGCAAGTTTATCAGGTGTTGTGTAGAGAGAGTGTTTCTGGATGCTGTTACTGGGAGACCGAGTGGAGTGGAGATTATGGTCTGTATATATCAGTGCCGTCATAGAGCATCAGCTGGAAGGGATTGGGAAATGAGTGTTTGTTTGGACATAATGATCAGTCCTGGAGTTTGTTCTGTTTTCCCTCCGGTTACTTATTCTTTCACAATAACAACGTGTAGCTCAACACATGTATTCAATGAACAATGAACCTCATTCACATGATCCAGACCACATTCACTCAGCCGCTCTATCCTGGGATTTGGGTTGCAAAAGGATCATCATTGAAACTGTGTCTGTACTTCTCCCAAAATACACAGTAGGCCCTATATGTTGTGCACACATACACAGTAGTATTCTGTTGGAGTCTCACACGTTTCATTGGTTTTAAACACTCACCGTGGTCTCTGGCGTCCTCTGCTGGTCTGATTCACTGCTAATCAAACTTGTTTAGCCCGCGAATCTTCCTTCCTGTTGGACATTCACCTGATTGTGGTTTATATATGTATTCAGTTTGATATGAATATTTTTGGTAGCTACTAGGTACCCCTCATCGCTCAACACCACTGTTTATTATTATGACAATTAAGAATGTATAGCCTAATTGCCAAACCAATCTTGTTTGACAGTGTTTGCAATTGATAATATTTAATATAGGCTATGATTGATTTCTGGTAAATATGTGCTATCTCTACAGCTCATCTGGGGCCCCTGATAGCCGTTTGTCTTTTGTTATACAAACAACAAAAAAATAAATTTAAAATTAGGCTATTTTAAATAACCAGAATTAATTCATACACCTATTCATTCATTCATTCATTCATTCATTTGATCTATATAACGTGTAGCCTATATATGAAGCTGACAGCCCAATCACAATTATGACCTGAGGTTTGAAAAACAAACTGAATAAGTCTCATTATTATTATAAATGATTATAAGTCTAGAAGCGACCACAAGGTGGTTTTTATTGACGCACTGCCTTTGACAAACCCCACGGAGGTCAAACATTTCTTGATTCTATTTATATGAGTCACGTACACACTTGAAAGCACGCTTGAGGAGATCCTTGAGAAACTTTCTCAGTGTAAAAGCGAAACGATATTTTACTGGTTTCAAGAACTTACAGATAATAACGGCTCAATAATGCTTGGAGTCATTCAAAAGCCACCAGAAGCCTACATTTAGCTTACAACGCAAATAAAAATGAATTTCAGAATGAACACAAACAGTGTTGTGTGAGTTATGCCAACTGCATGTCCCCTTAAAGCAACAATGTTGCCTTGGCACATGATACTTTCTTCTGACAGATGCTCGGTCTTGTAAGGTCGCCTGAGTGTCCGAGATGGCAGCATGACGCGCTAATATCCCGAGCGACGCACAGCTCCTTAAGCCACGCGTTTCCCCGCAATAGGCCTATCTGTACATTTGATTACTATGCTTACAAATGAGCGACTTTCTGTACTAGCCTATCTGCGCGTTTGTAATCCCATGTACAGCGGATGAAAGAAACTATTTGACAGTGCAGCACTAAGTCAATCAACTGCAGTTAGAGGATTATCACTGGGACTTTTATCACAGAACCGAGCGGTTAATGTCGCGTGTGAGTCGCGTTATTCCACTTCATTCCTTCATCGTGTCGTCACGGAATAAACCGAGATTTAATCATGACAGAGACGCGCATTTCGCGCTGGTACTTCGGAGGTGTTGCCTCGTGCGCGGCCGCGTGTTGCACTCATCCACTGGACTTAATAAAGGTACGAGTGAGGAATCTACCGGCAGGTTTATTAGCCTTTAAAGTGTAACAGCTATAAATGTGTTTTAGTAAAGTATATTATAGCACAGTATAGTATAGGCTAGTAAAGTATAGCTTGTGCCTTGCGATAGTGTCCCTTCAAATTATTATTTTTTTTTTCCCCACGTTTTGTTATGTTGCTGCCTTGTGTTAAACTGCTTTCAATTACTTTCTTTCAACACCAATCTACACTCCATACACCATAATGGTAAAGCAAAAAAAAAAAAAAAAAAAAAAAAGAAGAAGATTTTTAACATCTTTGCAAATTTATTAAAAATAATAATAATAAAAAAAAAAAAACCTTAAATGATTCCATTGCATAAGTACTCATACCCTTATCTATGACGGTTGAAATTTAGCTCAGGAGCATTCATATTGCTTGTAGATGTTACTGCACTTCGAGTGAAGTTAACCTGTGGCAAATTCAATTGAATGGACATGATTTGGAAAGGCACACATATCTTAATAAAAGGTCTAACAGCTGATAATGCATATTAGAGCAAAAGACAAGCCCTGAGGTAAAAAAACAAACAAACAAACAAAATTACTAAATAAAATAAAACTGCCTGTAGAGCTCAGAAACAGGTTTGCAACAAGCCACACATCTGTGAAAGAGTTCAGAAAAAAATTCTGCTTCATTGAAGGGTCACATATTGTATGTAGTATCTGTTACCCTTAATAGAATAAGTTTGAAACAACCAGAACTCTTGCTAGAGCTGGCTTCCTGGCTAAACTGATTAATTGATGGAGAAGGGCTTTGGTTAGACTGGTGAACAAGAAGCTGATGGTCACTCTAGTTGAGCTCCATGATCATATGTGCAGATGAGAGAAACCTACAGAAGGACAAACATCACTGCAACACTCCACTGATCTGGGCTTCATGGCGTTGTGGCAAGACTCAAGCCTTTCCTCAGTGAAGACAGATGAGAGCACACTTGGAATTTACAAAAAAACACGTAAAGGACCCTCAGACTCTGAGAAACAATATTATCAGGTCTGATGAACCTCAATTCTAAGCATCATGTTTGAAGGAAACCAGCCCTGCTCATCACCTGCAGAGTACCATCCCAAAAGTAAAGTGTGCTGGTAGCAGCCTCATGCTGTGGGGCTGTTTTTCAGCAGCAGGGACTGAGGGACCCGTCAGAGTAGAAGAAAACCTCAACGCACCAAAATATTGAGATAGCCTTAATGAAAACCAGTCCAGAGCATCAGGACCTCAGACTGCGCAGAAGGTTTACGTTCCAACAGGGCAATGAACCTAAGCTCACAGCAAGAGTGGCTTATAGACAACTCTGTGAATGTCCTTGAGTGGCCCAGCTTATGCAATGTACGTATTTCAGATTTTTTCGTATTTTTTTTGTTGTTATTTATTTTTATTTTTTTTATAAATTCACGAAGTTGTGACAATTCTGTTTTTGCTGTGTCAGTATAGTGTATGGAGTGTAGATTGGTGGTGGTGGGGGGGGGGGGGGGGGTAGTTTAAAGTAGTTTAACATAAGGCAGCAAAATTAAAAAAAAAAAAGAAAAATTGAAGGGGTGTGAATACTTTTGCAAGTCACTATAGCAGAGATTCAACCTTTTTGACTCCAACGCCCCCCACAATTTCCAGAACATTTGCATTGTGTAAAATGTATTTTTCATTGAACATTCCAATTTTTTACATGACTTTTCCAGGTCTAAAAATGACACTTTTAAAATGATGCTACCTCCATATATGCAGGTTTTTCAAGACAGTTATTGATGGGTGAATATGTTATGATTGTTTTGTCATATTTTAAATCATTTTGAGCCATCTTCTGGCCCCCTTGTGGAGAACCACTGTAGTAGCAAATAGTATAGTATAGTATCGTTTGTAATATAGTATACTGCAAATGTAAACATATTTATGGAACAGGAGTGTCATAATTCTTCTAGTTCTGTTTTGGTATAGTAAGGTACAATATTGTACAATGGTTCTCGACAAGGGGGCTCAGCACACTTCCAAGGGGGCTACAGGATAATTTAAAGTTATTTAATTATATTATATTGACAAATCTAACTGAGTTAAGAAAAAAGGTTCTTTACTGATATTTATGGTTCCATGCAGGACCTTTAGTATCCATGGAATCGTTTTTAGACTATAAAAAGGTTCTTCACACTATAATAATAATAAAAAAAAGTGGTTCTTTTAGCAACTGTTCACTGCAAGGTTCTTTGGGGAACCAAAAATGGTTATTCTATGGCATCACTGCAAAAACCCCATTTTGAACCTTTATTTTGAGGAGTGTAGTATTGTATAGTTCCAGTATACCTTAATACAGTAGATACAGAAGTGTAGTATAGATAGTACGGTAGTCTAGTATTATCTATACTGGGTTTTGCCTTAGTTCTTTCCTCCACCCTCAGGTTCATCTGCAAACCCAGCAGGAAGTGAAGATGAGGATGACTGGCATGGCTATGCAGGTGGTGCGCAGTGATGGGGTGCTAGCGCTATACAATGGGCTCAGTGCTTCACTCTGCAGGCAGGTCAGTGCCTCTGCAGAGGATTTGGCTTATTTATGCTTTTGCGCTCACTTTAGGTCTTACAATAAGGCGTCCCAAATGGTAAAGATTCTTTTGACAGTGTGATTCCATGTTCACTCTTCTAGATGACTTACTCAATGACCCGCTTTGCCATTTATGAAACTGTGAGAGACAAGGTTTCTAGTCAAAACCAGGGGCCCATGCCCTTCTACCAGAAGATCTTGCTGGCTGCTTTTGGAGGTAAAAACATCACAACTAATGCTGTATAATCCTGTAACGCTATTAATTTGCCTTTAGCATATGATGAACTGAAAATGGATCTCTCTGTTTGGCATCTTTTAAATTAGTGATTGTCAAACTTTTTGACTCCAGAATCCCACTGTCCACAATTTTATTTTCAGAAGTTATTAGCAGAATGTTCTTCAGGTATTGATTTTTCTAGTAATTTGTGATTTACAGAATAAGGATTTATTTTTTTAAAATATATTTTTACTCACAATTTCTGTATATTCAGTAAAATATTTTAGAAACTGAGATAGCTGTAAAAAATATATTCTTTATAAAAATAATTTTAATAATTTGAAGTCATCTTAAGGCCCCCTTGGAAGTTTGCTGAGGTCCCCTGGTTGAGAACCACTGTTTTATAGGGACAGTTCACCCCAGAATTAAAATTCTGTCATCATTTATTCAAACTTATTCAAATTATTTTTGGCTATAAAACACAATGAGATGGCAAAATGTTTGAGTGGCTCTGTTTTTATACAAAAAAAAAACGAAGAAAGAAAAACCTGTTCCTTTAATTTCTTAATCTGTAGGTCTTACTGGTGGGTTTATTGGGACACCAGCGGACATGGTTAATGTCAGGTGAGTGACACTGATTTACACAAGGGAGTCTCATAAAACAGCAGCAGAGTTGTGAGTGTTTTTATGGTGAAGCAACTGTAGATATTTTTGGGTACTCTTTTTTTTATGTAAATAAGCAAACTGCTATATGTCATATCTTGTTTCATGTTTCAGTTCAGTTTCATCCCCCACTCTCAGAAATAAAGGTACAAAAGTTGTCAGTACCTTTCCACAAGGTATACTTTTGTACTTTTTAATATGTTACTTTTAAGGTACCAATATGGACCCTTTAGGTACAAAGTTGTATCTTTTGAAAATGTACCACACCAGTGACAACATTGTACCTTTAGTTCTGAGAGTGCCTGAGTTTAGTGTTGGTTTCATTTGTTCATATGTGTAACACAGTTCGTAGATCGGGAAGAAGGAGGCGGGAACCGGCGAACATTTAAACAAAGTTTTAATAAAATAAACAAACATCAAAGTAAAGCGGCAGCCCCTCACGGACGACTGCCGCACATAAAATACAAAATAAAAGTCCAGGCCTGGTCCTCTCTCATCTTCCACTGTCGTCACTCCTCCTTTTATCCTTCCGGAGCTCCTCCGTGGGACTCGAGACCGGTGAGTGGCACAGGTGTCGCTCATCATCATTAACTCTACCGGCCTCACTCCGTTCCCACGGCTCTCGGCCCCGCCCCACTCACTACAATATGGTTATTGATTTGTTAATTGATCAGTCTCACCTGTTCCTTGTTTTCTGCCTTATTTAGCCTATGTATAAATTCCTGTTTGATTCAGCTTTTGGCACTGTTCTCATCAATATAATGTTGGCTTTTCTCAGTTTATTTTGTGCTCCCAAGTTCCAGTGGTTATTGTTTTTGTTTGTTAAATTTCCTGCTTTGCAAATAGATTTATGCTTAAATGTCATGAACAGACCCTTAAAATGGACCACATCACACCAGTCACGGGTCCCGAGCCAATGCACATGCCCACTGTGGGCCCTAAGCTGGTGCTTTAGCCTGCAACAGACCCCCAATCCAAAGAGTTGTCTGTCCCACCACCCTGTTCAACCTTGAGCCAGCGCCAGCCGCCCAGTCCATCTTAGAGCCAGCTCTTATTGACCTGAGTGTCCTGGAAGTAATCCCCACTCTTAAAGCCACCCCCAAAACCCATCCTCCTTCACTCCTCCCATCCAGTGCCCTAGCCCTTCCTCTAGATAATCTGCCAGAATCCTTCTCAGCCCTGCAGATCTACTGGTGCAGCCACGGTCTCATTGCAACCCAGATCCTCCCAACCTGTGACGTTCAACCCTCTGGTTTCACCTTGGCCCTCTGAGGCCATGATTCCGCTTCGGGCCTTGGCCTCACAATGGTTTGTTATCCCTCTGAATCCACCAGACTTCTCATCTCTCAGTTTCCAACTTGGTCTGTTGCCTTCCCTTGCTTCACTGGGGTCCATCTTTCTGGCTCCACCTTGGTCCACCAAGCCTGTGACGTTGCCCTGGTCCACCATTCACTGGCTTCACTTAGGTTTTTACCACCTCTGGCACCTCCTCAGTCTTCCAATCCACTGGCTCCACCATGGTCAGTTGTCCAGCCAACTCCTCCATGGATCTCCATCCCTATGGTTCTACCATCAGGTCATCTCCTCCACCGGCTCCACCATGGTCTCTTCACCTGCTGCCTCCTCCATTGGGGGTCTCCAGCTCGCTGTGTTTTTTTCTTCTGCCGTGGCCATTTCCTTCATTGGCTCGGCCAGGGTTTGCTTTGCTCCTCCATTTATTCTGTGTTCCAAACTTGCAGGGTGTTTTGATTTTGTTTTCCATTTAATACATTTACTTTGCAATTATATCCATGGTTTAACTCTCTCCTTACCTGCACAACACCCTGAAACTGGTTCAAGTAAATTTTGTGCCTTTTCCTCTACCCTGTGTTTTATAACAGAATGCAGAATGATGTGAAGTTGCCACCTAATTTAAGAAGAAAGTGAGTCTCAAAAAATATGAAGTACACGCCAAACTAAAACAAAATAATTTGTCATGACAACATATGGTGTTTTGCAGCTATGCACATGCTCTTGATGGATTGTTACGCGTCTGGAAAGAAGGTGAGAATAAGAAAATCTGACATTTTGGTTTAGGACTATAAGATATCAGATGAACTGTCTGAAAATATAATGTCACAGAATACAGTATAGAATAAATTGCAGCATTGTTTTGTTGCTGAGGAGGTATGCATGCCGATGCCTGCACTTAAAGTCACAGATTAAAACCTTCCTACAGCAATCTGGAAATGTGTAATGACAGAATGTGGGCCTGTTCTACTTACTCATCCATCAGGAAAGAGAGAACAGACAAGCTTTGGGGTTATTTGAATTATTCATAGAGCTCTGTTTGTAAGACCTGCTATTTTTTGCTTTCAGAGGGAATAAGGAAACTGTTCTCTGGAGCCTCAATGGCAGCTAGTAGAGGGGCTATGGTCACTGTGGGGCAGGTAAAGAAAAACTGTTTAGTTATTATAACCACACTTGCAGACAGTCATTGAATGGGTTGTTAGTGGTCCATCATTTTGCCATGACCAGGATAGTCTCAGTTCCTCACTGGTCTTTCTGTGGTTCTTCTAGCTGTCCTGTTATGACCAGGCCAAGCAGCTGGTTCTGGGAACTGGTTTGATGACAGATAACATTTTCACTCACTTTGTTGCTAGCTTCATTGCGGTGAGTTACCCTCCTCCTCAGGAATGCATTATAAACTAACCTTTACTTCTTTAAAGGTTACATTTTTATTTTATTTTTCCCTAAGGTCCACTTATAATGTTGGTCAAGTAGTAATGTAGTAGTTTGATTTAATTTGCATGACCATTTACACCTATTTAGTAATATTTTAAGGGTTTATTCACAGGGAGGTTGTGCTACTGTTCTCTGTCAGCCTATGGATGTGGTGAAAACCAGACTGATGAATTCAAAGGGGGAATACAGGGTAAGACTCTTCTTGAATTGCTCCTTTTTTCTTTTCTTGCATCTACATTGCATCTTGAATTTCGTTGAATTTGTCTAATTCACCATACACTACAACACTGATAATAAGAAATGTATCTTGAGCTGCAAATCAGTATATTAGGATGATTTCTAAAGTAACGTGACACTGAAGACTGGAGTAATGTTGCTGAAAATTCAGCCTTTTAAATTATAATATTTTACAGTATAATTGTTTTTACTGTATGTTTGATCAAATAAATGCAGACATGGTGAGCGTAAGAGATTTCTTTCAAAAACATTAAAAGAATCTAAAAATCTCAACAACAACAACAAAAAGCACAAATGTTTGAAGAGTAGTGTTTATTCAGTTGTGACATTATAATTTCTGTGGTAGGGGGTGATTCATTGTCTGTCTGATACTGGAAAACTTGGACCTAAAGCTTTCTACAAGGTGAAATTTTTTTTATGCCAATAAAGAGTGTTATATATTCCGAGTGTGTGTTAAACTCTGGGAGTAAATATGGGTTTTGTCTCCGCAGGGCCTTGTCCCAGCTGGAATCCGTCTGATTCCTCACACTGTACTTACTTTCATCTTTCTGGAGCAGCTCCGACTGTATTTTGGCATTAGAGTTGTAACCTCTACATGAACTCTGACCCAAAAGCTCCTGGTATTATCAGTTTCAGGTGATCCCTTCACAAGTAGACAGTAATAAAATCAGGTGTAAATGGGGTCCAAAACATTCTGTGATCGAATCACTGAAACCACATAAGGTGGACAGAAACACAATTCAAACCACGAAGGACCACCTACTCACCTGTCAGTCATTCTTTGTGCTAAAGCAATGGTCTCAAACAACCTTTCCAGTTATTTATGCCTTTAAAAGAAATTAACCTAATCAAAATATTTGGAAAATCCTGTAATTACATGCACAGGACTTCATGGAAACTTCAAAGTTCAGTTCATAAATGAATATGCCTCAAAATGTCACATTTATGGTGAAATTAAAATTTGAAGCTTATTTGAATGCAACAATGTTCTCAATCCTTTCTTCTGGGTGACCACTTGTGAATAAATTAACCAAGATGAATGTTAATACCAGGTGTAAACAGTTCCAAAATGCATCTGACTGCTACAGTGTCTCAAAAGACAATAGAGCGTGTTGCTCTACACAATAAAATGTAGAGCAATGGGCTGTAGTTCCAGAGAAGCACTGGCCAAGGAACCTGATTCAGGAGGAGAAAAGTGCTGTTGACAACAGCAGTACCTTACTGTAGCTGTTTTTTTTTTAGTTTATTTATTTTTTTTACTAATATTCATTTTGCAGAGCCATTAATATTAGCATTCAAGTTGCCTGCATGTGATAATGTTTGCCATGTATACTCAATTTGTCATTTATGTTTTGTTGATTGTGAGATGTAGACCTCGGCATGTTTTCTTTGTGATTTTTTTTTTTTTTTTCAAGCGTCTTTTTTCATTTACCTGAAATGATCTCAAACTGGAATTGACAGAAAACATCATTTAACAATCACAATATTTAAAAAATGTACAACCTTTTGTGTGTTCTATTGATTAAATGTTTATTTAATGAGAACCCATCTTAAACCATAAAAACCTACTGGTGTCATTACTGTCATTACACTGAATAATGTAATAGATGTAATGTCCTACAGGTGGCAGTGCTGCATTGTCACTAACTCAATGGTGTGAGCATAAACGCATGCTTTCATGAGGTGGGAAAGTGTCAGCATATAAAATATCTATGCCACTGAGACATGAGGACATAATTACAGCAATCAGCATTCATATCTGTATTCATTCTTTACTTATGATATAAGTATGTTCTTGTGAAGCTGGAAGAGGGTGATTTGACAGTTCAAGGAGTCAAACTGTAAAATAATCTCATTTGGATGTAAGGAAATAATAATTGGTTTCTGATAAATATTGCATATACAGTCAATATTTCCTCTTTTTTGTATCCACCAAGCCATCACCCAACCCATCCAGATGATCCAGGTCACAATAGCACACTTTCCTCATGGTGTTAATCTCCAGTGTGTCAGGACATGGTTCTAATTAGCATTCAGAATTTTTAGCATTTTGGCACTTTTTGTTTTATTGTCCTGAAGCCAATGGTTTTTCTGAATGTTTTTTTTTTTTTGTTAAACGTCTGAAATATGGTCTGTGGTTAACACAAGTTTAAGACATTTTCATTTTTTATTCTACAACATAAAAAAAAAACGTTAAAAAAAACCTATGTTTCATAAAACAGTATTTGGGCTTCAAATTTCATAAAAGTTGCATTTGTGAAGATTTTCATGATGAACAAAATGTGTAAGAATCATAAACGTTTGTTGGCCTCAGAGCATATTTTCTGCAATTATCCAAGAACCAATTTATAAAATTGTAGCTTGTATAACTACAGACAGTTTCATAAAATAGTAGGCTACTTCAACATGAAAGAATTATTCTAAAAAGACCAATATATCAGTACTTTACACAATATTATCTCATTGAAAAGAACAATAGAGAAATATTTGAAGCTACGGTATAAGGGCCGTAAAAATACATTCACGAATGGCCTTTTTGCAAACAGCAGTCAATAAACCCTCACTACTTCAACTTCACTGACTGTAAAACATGTACTCATATATCTCCAGCGTGTCAGGATGTGGTGACATGACCTGTTAATGTGTTTATTTGCATTTTTCATTCCCAGATCTTTGCCAAAGTATGGGAATTCGATTCCTTTTAGAGTGACATCTGTGGGATCTTTCTCTGTTTCAACATTTGAGGCAATTGTGTGGAACGCTGAGATGTACAATGAGAGAGATGCTCTGAGAGATATATGAGATACTGTGAAAGACGGGCTAATCTCCATTCCAATCTGTCTGTCTTTTTCCATCCTTTTTTTTTTCCCTGCAAAAAACCTTACATAACTTGGCTGAAAAACAACATACATCTATGTAATCTCAGTGTGTATGATCAGTTTCTTACTAGGAGCCCAAAGCTTCTGAAGTCTACAGATATCACAAATTGGCCTAATTTCTGTTAAGCTAATTATATTTACTGTATTTGCTACCAACTGTCCCACCTAACAATTATAGAAACATTTAACCTTAAACATTTCATTGGTCTGCTCACAAGATGTTCCAATGACCTTTTTATGATATTTAAAATGGTCAAATCAAAAGCAGCGTCAGGGAAATTGCCTCCTATTTCTAAAGGCAAATCACACCCTGATTATAATTACCATTTTTTAGGAGTTTGTGTTAAAAATAAATGTATCTCCTTATTACATGCCTGTCTTTTTAACCTCCCCGCAAGAGTGCAGTAAGATATAAAATAGCCGCGGGCAGATTGTTTGGCCAATCAGAACACTTTTGAAGCGTTTTCTACTAGGGCTGCGTTCAGCCCGGACAAAACATAGCAAAACGTTTTTTTAAACGGAAACGGTGGTGTGATGGACACCCTGTTCTGAAGTGTTGCAACTACGGCAGCTGAGAGGGCCATTCTTTGTGTTGTTTTTGAAAAATTTTCGTAGCCTGATGAAATCGGTATAAATACATGTTGAATACTGCAAAATACGCTCGACAAACATGTCTTCTAATATCTTCAATTGTTGTGTATACCCAGCTGCAGTGGACAGATTTGTAAACGGCTTTACTTGGACCCATTGTGCAAGCTGTCTCTTTAAATCCGCGTGGTTTATATACATGTTGCTGCTGATTGGGCTGACATTTTTGACACACCCACCAAACAAGAGAAAACGTATCTCAAACCCCGTTGCACACCGTTTCCAGGAAACATGTCCTTCAACCCGGAACCCTTAGCAAAGTTTGTGTGTGAGCTTGAACGTGGCCCAGGGTTAAGGCTAGAAGGGATACGTGGGCATGCGCACATCAATACAACGTCATTTTTGTCACACTGTACAACAATAATTACTATTTTGTTCATTATTGTAAGGGGTAGGATAGGGTTGGGGTAGGTGTAGGTGTAGACAAAACCTTCTACCAGCCAGTAATTTGGCACGCTCACAGAGTGAAGTCCATATTTGGGAAGCATGCATATGTTCTTAAATTATTGAATTATTAAAATAAATTCTCAGGGGATGCTATAAGTATTTATTTCATATGTACAGGGTTTTCGCACATTCTTTTGAGTCTAAGCTTTTTAATTAATCAGCTGAACAGGTTACTGATCATTTACAAATGTCGAATGATTAATTCATAAATCATGATTATTGTTTTCGAGTTAAACTCACTCTAAAGTCTTGTTCTTAGCCTTGACTTTATCCTCTTTGAAGCTTGAAAGCTCCTGTTAATTGTCATTGCACTGAAAAAAAAAAGAACATGGATATTAATCAAAATTTCTCCTGTTGTGTTCCATGGAACAGAAGTTATACAGGGTTGAAAGTTTTCAACTCCTTTAAGCTGATGTCCTTGTGCCAACTGTTGGCTTCTCCCCTCACTGTTGGGAATTTCAGGTTTTATCCTTGTTGGGACATTTAGTCACCAGAATGAACCTGACCCGCACACACAACACAAACAAACATCCACCTAGAACTGCTCATTTTCTTTATCATTCTATTTATAATTATGAAGAAACATAATTAACTCCTATATTTAGAAATCTTGGTTACTCTCAAGACTTCCTTCAGTAAACAGCATTTATCTGATCTGTCTCTTTCTGTCTTGCTTGGGGCTTAAATTCTTGCAAAACTACAAAAACAGTCCTTGTCACAGTTAGTACAAAGTATTGACGGATCTGGTCACCAGCATATGATGTGTTCTGGATGCTGGTTTTTCTTACAGGATTCTTAACCAGCAAAATGTCCCGCCAACCAACTAAACTAGATATGTTTTTCTAGTCCTGCAGGGTCAGGGGATTTAATTTAAATATCAACTTTGGATTTTTCCTCCCAAAATTCCCTTGGACAAATAAAATGTATACACTGTAAAAAAAGAAAAAAAGTTGAGCCAACTTAAAATTTTAAGGCAACCAGCTTCAGCAGATTTTTGAGTTTTCTCAACTTGTCGTTTTATGTTTATACAACAAAAATTTGAGAATCTCCCACAAAAATAATTTGAGCAAACTCAAAAATCTGCTGAAGCTGGTTGCCTTAAAATTTTAAGTTGGCTCAACTGTTTTTCTTTTTTTTTTACAGTGTACAAATGAAATAATTGTAGACATATATTAGGTGTGCAGAGCTGTAAAGTGAATATGGCAAGTATAGTGCTCAGCCGAAAAAACACCCGTGGCATCTCAGTTCTCAGTGTCTCTGGCTCCTGTGTCTGACTGTGTTCCAGAGGAACTCTGGCAACACTTCACAGCTCTGCTGAAAGATGTCTCTACAGCAGACATGGTAAACTGTTTGAGTCAGAGGAGCGAATAGAGGCCTGGATGTTGCTCTGCACGCATTTCTGCTTTGTACCTGTCTGTCACTGACCCATTTCAGCTGGCCAAATGACCCTTACACCCCATCTGGTAAAGCTGCCAGAGGAAACATGAAAAGCCTGTTAGCCGTTAGGTCACTGGTGATAAGCACTCCTGTGAATTACCTTTGATTGGCCCGTTTAATCTGAGAGACAGTGTACTGTGGGGTCCAAAAGTCAGAGACCACTTTGGAAAAACCGATGCTCTATTTGTTAAACCTAGAAATAAATAGAAAATTTTAGGACAGTGAGAAATTTTGAACAACTATATATTTCATATACTGTCACTAATCAAAAACATAATTTGTGAAGAAATCTTCTGAAGACCATCATGTTCTGAAGAACGTCATTTTGTGGAGTTCATTCATGCTGCATGCAGTGTTGCTGTCATTAAAGCAAAAGAGAGACCAACCAAGTACAAAGGCATTTTAATGATTTTTAACGTCAAATATTATGCTTACAATATGATTTGTAATGAAAACAAAAGTCCACCCGGCAATATCACAATGCAATCACAGGAATGTAGATCGCTCTCTCTCTCTCACACACACAGTCTGAAGTTTTCAAGTGATGAAAAAAATACCTTACATTTTGTGCTTATTGATGTATATTCATCTTCTAAGAAATCCAAACAAAGCATTTCTTATATGGAAAAAATGCTTACCATTCTTTGAAAAATAGATGGAAACTTTATGGATGATCAAGCAGCAAAACTCTACACCAGCTGAATTCAGTGACTTGCACGTCTCCAAAGAAATATGACTTTGAATGCTGCTACATCAGTCTTTGTAAATCTAATCCTCAAGTGTCAATGGAAATCAGTTAGTACAGAAATAGTGGTGCTGTCAGCATACGCTCAAGCTTGCATGAGGTCCAAGTGGCAGACACCCAGAACACGCTAGCATTGTTGTGGTGAGGTCTTGTGTGGAAAAGGAGTGCTTGCATTTTGTGAAAATGTAGAAATCTTGTTTTTTTCTCCCTTTTGGCCGATGTATTTTTTAAAATCGAGGAGTAAATATTGACTAAGGTGGCTAAATCACTTTGGCTGTGTAGAGATGGAACAAGATGTGTTTTTATTATAGGTCCAAGTTATTTAAGAGGAATAAAAGAAGACCGGCCAGAAGCAGTTACCGTCTAGTCAAATATTTTCTGACTTTTTCCAAAGTTTCGCACATAAATTACCATAATCCCTATTAAATATTTCAGATCATTTGTATGGTTAGTACAAATCCTATTAGCTTTATCAAGGTCTGCTGATTCAGCTGGGAATCACAGAAGTTCAGGTGTGCACATTTGAAGAAAAATAAGTGCTGCTCTTGCAATTGTAAAACTACACATCAAGACATTGCTCTTTTTTTTTTCTTAATTTGTAATCCTATATCCCAACAGCAGCTAATTTCATCATATCCATATTTATGAGCTTTGAAAGGTGCAAATAACTGTTGAACGAACAACTGCTTTATAATAAATTTGGCTGCATAACATTTCCAGTATTGTTTGTGCTATAGACATGAATTATGCATTAAATCATCAACTTTTCTATGTGATCAGAACTAATTTTTGTATGGAAGACAGTACAATGGATGACAAATTGTACACACATTATAACTTTCAAAAGCTTGGCTGTAAGATCTTTTAAATGTTTTTGACAGTAGAGTCTTACTGTAAGTTCAACCAGGCTGCATTTATTTGATCAAAAATACAGTAAAACAGTAATATTGTGAAGTATTGTTACAATTTACAATAACTGTCATATTATTCTTCAGAAATCAATATAATATGCTGATTTGCTGCTCAAGACACATTTCTTATTATCTTTTTTTGTTTTTGTTTTTTTCTTTTATTATTATGCAAACAAACATACTATTTACAGGTAACAAATCAAATACAAAATAACCAAGGTCAACAAAACATACATGACAGCCAACATGATTTGTGTGAGTGTGTGTGTGTGTGTGTGTGTGTGTGTGTGTGTGTGTGTGTGTGTGTGTGTGTGTGTGTGTGTGTGTGTGTGTGTGTGTGTGTGTGTGTGTGTGTGTGTGTGTGTGTGTGTGTGTTTGCGTAAGTGTGACTGGGTGTTGGGGGTGGAAGTATATAAACAAAAGAAAGTACAACAGACATGACAATAGCAAAAAAACAAAAAAAAACAAACAAAAAAACATAGTAATGATAACAGTAATAATAACAATAATAATAATAATAATAGTAACAATAGCATTAATAACAAAATTTAGAGGATGGAGGATGAGGAAGGTGATAAGTAATAATAGTAATAGTAGCAGCAATAACGATAATAAACTTATTCATCCGAGACAGGGGGTGGTTGGGGAATCAGGAGGAGGACAAACAGTAATAATAATAATAATGTTAGTAATAGTAATGATGAAATAATAATAGTACTAATAGTAATAAAGCTATAAATAGAAAGATATTGTAAGGCTGCCTCTGGGCCCTCCGTGCGTAAGGCATAAATTATGCCAATAACGAGCCATCAAGGAGAGGTGCTGCGGGGCACAAGGCCCAAAGTCCCACCCCTGGCCGCCACTCACATGCCACGCTTACCCTACATATGTATATGAGTGTATGATGCATTAAAAAAGCATGACGTGCAGCGTGGAACAAGCCCAGTGCAAACTCCAGGCCCCCATGCTCACGTCTCACTTACCCTGTGTGTGTGTCTGATATACATATATGCATTTTTTTCCCTTTCTTTTCTTTTCCCTTACTTATTTTACAATAGATGTGTGTATATCCTCTAGTGATGCATTAAAATAAGCAAGGCATGTAGTGCCGGACCTGCCAGAGGCAAGAAAACCAGGGCAAAACTGGTACAGGTTGGAGGCACGAGGTTCCCGACCCCACAGCACACCCACCAACCACTGAACCGAACCACACAGGGCAGGACCTGAGATGCCACAGCCAACTGAAGCCCAGAGGCATGGAAATAGAAAGAGAAAAGAAAAGAAAGAGAGAAAGGGAGAGAGAGAGAGAGAGAGAGAGAGAGAGAGGAAAAAGGAAGGAAAATAAATAAATAAATAATAATAATAATAATAATAATAATAATAATAATTTAAAAAAAAAACACGATGAAAGTGAGGAGAACAGAAAGAGAGAAAGAAATGATAGGGTAAGAAAATAAATAAATAATAATAATAATAATAAAATGAACAAGTTTAATCTTTCATAAGTTTTCATTTAGTTTGATATTAGCCATTGTTGCTACCTCCTCCTAACCCCCCTCCCACAAATCTTGTGTAGATATTGATGAATGGTGTGTTGTTGTGGATGGCTTCAGACGAAGAGGGTCAACGGATTCATGATTGATGGAAGTTTATGAGAGATAACAAAGAGGGGTGTAATTCTATTGTATTATATTGAGTGGAAGTTGACAGGTTTTCCATGGAGATGTACTCTAGTAGTAAGTTTTTCCAAAATGTAATATGTATGGTGTTCCTTGATTTCCAGTTCATGAGGAGTTTTCTTGGCGATAGTTAGAGCCACTAGGAGTAATTTACTATCTGTATCGTTTGCGTTGATTATGGATATGTCACCTAATATACAGAGGGAGGGAGATAATGGGACGTGACATCCCATAAGGTTGGATAGTGACTCAGTAACGTTTTCCCAAAATTCTTTAACTGGGGTGCAATGCCACATGGCGTGAAGATAGGTGTCTGAGGTGTTTTGTGTACAATGTGAGCATGTTTCTGAAGTAAAACCCATTTTAAATAATTTCGTCCAGTAAGGTGAAATCTCTGAAGTACTTTATATTGTATTAGTTGAAGGTTGGCATTTTCCGTCATGAAGTAAATATTTTTGCAGATTTGTGTCCAGAAGGCAGCATAGGGAGCAATAGATAAATCTGATTCCCACTTAACATTTGGTAGATAACATTTCTTATTATCAATTTTGTAAACAGTTGTGCTGTGTAATATTTTTTCATTGGAAATCATGAAACATTTTCTCAGGATTCCTTGATGAACAGAAAGTTCTGCATTTATTTAAAATTTTCGTTCACATTAATTTTGTTCACAAAAATGTAAAAATCTAGTTATTTAAACTGCAGTCCTGTTTAATGAAAAGAATCAATGGAAAATAAAATGTGTGCCAGTTAGTAAAATTATGAAAGTCCAAATTTCTCTTTATTTGACTATGTTTAAATGCTATGACTAGTGACATTTTAAATATTCAGAATGTGAACTCTTGGCCTGCCATCATCCAACGTCCAAACTGACATTTCTGTTAATCGGATTAATTCCACACTAATTTGATTCTGCCTGTGATGAAAGTGTGAGAAATAGATAAACCGATCACTGGATCTCAATTAGAATGATAAGTGATCCACACAATTTCAAACACTTCACTAATACCACTCAAGGTATTTCAAAATGACCTCAAAGACTTGGCAACCCATTAAAATGTCTGAATAAATAAACCAGCAATGCAAGCAGATGAGTTAGTGGCAGTCTGTACCATGTATGACCCCTCAACACATAGAAGAGCCATGAATGTTATATAAATCTTTCCATGCTGCAGCAGACGCAGGATTTTAGAGGGTAAAAGGCCAGAAATTGAGGAAATCCAGATTCTGCGTTATAACCTTTAGAGTCAAAGTTAGACCCTAACCCTAATCTGAGTCATAAATATTTGCATGACACCCCTAAGGAGAATGCAGAAAGAATGCAGAAAGACTGAGAAAACGATTCTATGCCAGGTCCATATAGATGTACAGTAATTTGTCAACAATGTGTCTGATATACATTTCACATAGACTTATACAGTATCTATATATAACTGGATCACATTTGCCTTTTTATTTGTCTTTTTGTCTATTAATGTACAAACTGGAAAATCCGATTTTACAGGCAAAATTCTTAGACACTGGCAAGGCATTTATTTGATCAAAATAAATAGAGCAAAAATATGAAATTTTGAAATATTACCATTTTAAAATAATGCAAAATAATTCTATTTGAATATATTTTCAAATGTAATTATTTCTGTGATGCAAAGCTGCATTTTCAGCATTATTACTCAGTGTCACATGATGCTTCAGAAATCATTCTAATATGATGATTTGAAACATTTCTTATTAGCAATGTTAAACAGTTATGCTGCTCAATATATATATATATATATATATATATATATATATATATATATATATATATATATATATATATATAACATTTATTTTTTGTGTGATTCTTTTTTCAGGTTTTTTGGATGAATAGACAGTTTAAGAGTTCTTTAGGAAATCTTTTGTACCATTATAAATGTCTTTTTTTAATCAATTTAATGCGTCCTTGCTGAATAAAAGTATTAATTCATAAAAAATGTACTGACCTCAAACTTTTCAATGTAGTATTTGAAAAGCTATATTTTGAAATATGAAATATAACAAACAAATAACAATTTTCCCTCCTTGCACAATAAGAAAGGAAAGTGCATTAAGAAGGTAAACAGGGTTCAGTTAGATTTCATTTTGAGAATAAACCAATATTTCTAACTGGTGTTTTTGTTCAAATGTCTCTTCTGTCATTCCTTTTAAAATATATATATTTCTCACTGAATTATATACTCTACGCACCTTCTACTTTCATAAGGCTCGACTCTCACAGCGCTCCATTCTCTTTTGTAACTTGTCCAAACCCTAAACTACAATCTGTTGTACAATTTTAGGTTATGCCTAATTTGGTAAATGAATGTTATTTATTTATTTATTTTTTTCTTATTTTGCTATCTTTCCACTTCTCATCTCCCTAAAGATGAATTCTGATGCACTTCCTGTTTTAGAGTTAATGCTTTCATTTTTATGCTCCTACAGTATTAGAGCTAAAGCAATCTTTTACACACACACACATGTTTGTTTTTGTGAAAAGTGGGGAGATCCCATAAGCGTAATGGTTTTTATACTGTACAGACTGTATGTGCTATTGCCCGACACCAATCCTACACCTAAACCTACCCCTTACAGGACACTTTGTGCTATTTCAGATTTTCAATACACTCCATTCTGTGTGATTTATAAGTGTTTTGAAAAGTGGGGACATGGGGTAATGGGGTCATACCCTTGTCATTATACAAATTTATGTCCTCATTTGTCATAAAAACACACGCGCTCACACACACACACCCACACACACACACACACCCACACACACACACACACACACACACACACACACACACACACACACACACACACACACACACACACACACACACACACACACACACACACACACACACACACACACACACCACACACTCCTTACACACTCCTTCAATGCTGATTTTAAAAGTACATTATTTCATTTGTTGTTGCTTATACCATTGCATGTATATTTAATGATAGACCAGTTAAGGTTTAAATTGTATTTATGTAAGTATTGTCTCAAGGCAGGGTCATTTCCATCAAGTCATTTTTAACCCTGTGTCATTTTTGCACTGACTGATTGAAGTAAGTACTTCAGCAGCGGTGAATGTGGAGTGTTTTTGTATTTACTGAGTTTTATTTTGATTTCAAATAAATAGGCAGATGCCGGGAAATTGCATTTCTTATTGGTCTTTGCCTCCAATGCCACTCTCTAGAAATGCTCTCATGAAGCAGGTGGCCAGTTTTATGCATGCTTATGTGTGTGTGAAAGGCAGGGAATGCACTTCGGAAATGTATTTTCCAGTCTTCTGGCTCAGAATCCCATGGGTCGAGGCAGGACAGTTTTTCTCAAAGCAGTGAAAAATATCTAGTGTGCCCAGGGGAGTATATGGTCTGTCTTGTTACATAATGCTGTAAAAGCCTTTGGGGAACGACCAGTCGACCCTTTAGCTGGTGGTAACAGGCCTTATTAAACCACACTGTGGTTAGTGAACCTTGACAGAATTTTTTTTTTTTGCTCTCAACATCCCTTTGTTAATTTGATAAAAAAAAATACAGCAAAAGCAGCAATATTCTGAAATATTATTACCATTTAAAATAACTGTTTTCTATTTAAATGTTTTAAAATGCTAATTATTCCTGTGATGGCAAAGCTGATTTTTTACCAGACATGTTTCTGTGATGCATTTTTTTTTTTCAGGAATCTTTGATAAATAATAATAAAAAGTTGCAATTGATATTTGTAACATTAGAAATGTCCATTAACTGTCACTTTGCTTGATAAAAGTACTAATTTCTTAAAGAAAATCTTACTGCCCCTAACTTTTGAATGGAAGTGTAAATAATATTAATACATTTATTTCATTAAAAAATATATAAAAAATTAAATGGATTTTTCTTGCTTTTGTATGCTAAACTATTTTAGTCACATGCAGAAGCAATTAAAGAACCACCAATGAAATGACTACTTAAACCAGCAAAGCTCTGAATGGGCAAGGTCATCTAGCCATCCATTTCTTGATGTCCTTACTGCTGTTACAGCTGTGGCAGAGCCCTCTGTCACTGTGTTGTCTCTCCAGAGCTCTGAGATACGTGCCTGCAGAGTGACCTGTGTTTATTAATACATTCAACGACTGTGTGAAGTTTGTATTCGGGCGCATTAAGGGGTTATTTCTTTCATATAGTTGGTTTCCTCCTTGTGTTCAGGGGCCAATTCCTGGTGCAACCTGGGAGGGGGAGATTAATATGTCGTATGGGCAGGAGAACATTGCATTCATATATATGAATGCATAGGTTGGTTGATTGTAATAGCTGTGGGGCCCGAACCATCCCTAATAAAGTCTGTTGTGCCAAAACGTCCCCACTGGTTGCATTTGATTAGGTGGGGACAGAACAGCTCTGACGTCTGAAACCCTGTCATTATTTTCACAATATGTTCTCCCGCGTTAGATGGCAGACGGTGGTTGTTATGCCGAAATTGTTTTTCACGTACTCTGGCCTCCACAAATATGGGCAATCATGGCTGCAGTTAGCATTAGTCATTGCCCGAAAAGCAGCATGGGGATGGCTTGCCTCCTCATTACTATAAGAACAGGTCAGGAGGTCACTTCCCTCTCTGAACTGAAACAGGGACGTGCTCATAATCACTTCCTATTTCAATTCCGCGCTTAATTCATCCTCTCCACTGTGGAAAAGCATCAGGAAGTCAATTAGCAATATCTAGCACAATTAGAGGTGTGTGTCCTGGTTAGGTTTTAAATGTTTTCTCAAACCAACATGCTGGAGAGAATGACACTGTGCTTAGAATAGTGAGCTTCATTGCCTCAAATGACTTTTTCTTTTTTTTTCCCCACTGCCTGACTTAAAGTCAGTGTCTGGATTTAAATAAGCAAATGCTTAAGATTTTAGGATTGAATCATTGCAGTGATTAATAGAATTCTGGCAGTTCTTTTAACCCTAACTGTTGCTGTGCATAACTTTTTTATTTCTCATACAATAATGTCGGAAGACTTTCCCATGTACATATTCCAAGATGACAATGTCAAGATTCATCAGCTGCAAATTGTGAAAGACTGGCCACCACTAAGTCCTGACCTTAACCCCATTGAAAGTCTGTAGGATGTGCTGGCACTGCTTGGCCAAAAAAGTTGCACACTCCAATATTTCTTTGGACCAAGTTTTGGTCAAGATCTTGTATTGACAATATGAAAATCAAACCACTCTGTGAAGTCGACTCCTGCACATCCTCAAGACTTTCAACAGGGTTAACCTCAGGACTGTGGCGGCCAATTCTTACAAGAAAATGATTCCTCATGTTCACTGCACTATTTCAGAATTTGGGTCCAATGAATCTCCTTAATGAAACTATTAATAGTGAGAATTGGTCCCTATACTAAAGTGCTACACTATTTACTTGTGGCGCATATATTCTCTTATTGCCTGCTCCCCTTTCATCATGGATCTAGAACTTTCTAAAAATTAAAACAATATTTAGATGATCACAATCACCATTTCATCAATCACCACCTCTTAAATTATTAATTATTATAATTATTTTTTACTTAGTCATTTTAAGGCAACAGATTTCCTCAATTTTTTTAAGTTAAGTCAACTTATCAATTTTTACAGTGTACGTTTTCCCGGGTTGGAGTCTATAATGTCCACATACAGACATTTTATTAGGTTAATAACAGAAAATCTAACACTTCAGTGCTTTGATATTTTGGCATTTCTTTTTGATGTTCCAATTCAAAAGTTTTTGTTGCTCTTAAACTT
This sequence comes from Acrossocheilus fasciatus, assembly GCA_036784905.1. Lineage (NCBI taxonomy): Eukaryota > Metazoa > Chordata > Actinopteri > Cypriniformes > Cyprinidae > Acrossocheilus > Acrossocheilus fasciatus. Next base: position 28,461,775 of record CM071940.1, on the reverse strand, counting down.
GATACACTAAACCTTGTGTCTTATATGTCATCAAGTGGCCTATGATATTAATAAAACAACATGTACCTACCAACATAGACCTACTCTTACAAGCTCAGACATATTTATAATCTGTTGATGTGATTTAATTGACAGTGTCTTGTTGTCCTGGATATTGATATTTTGTTATTTAAAGTTATTAACAAAACAGATGATGACTTTGTGGTAATGCAACTGTTTTGCATATTCATGGACACAAATTTGTATATCAGGCCATAAATACTTAAGAACTATGCATAGACACTTGCTTTGGTGTTGCCACCCCTCATAGTCCTCATACCACCCCTTTGCCACCCTATAAATAATTTTCTGATCCACCCCATCAGTGAGACATTCACTGTGAACAGGGCCAAGCACTTCAGAAATAGCAACATATGTCAGGAGCTCAATTCTGTCTATTAAGCTGTGGCAGCTAGGTAGATGTTGTAACATCACCATTTTGGAGGTATAATGGGTCTTTCCCCATTGACAGCCATTCAAAAGTAGCCATGTATTGTGATGAAATATTGATTGATAGATTGATTGCAAGCAAAATAAAAAGTGTCACTGTAGTTTAGTAAATGTTCTAGCTCATTGTACTTTTAGTATATATATATATATATATATATATATATATATATATATATATATATATATATATATATATATATATATATATATATTATATATATATTGGAAGACTCATGGACAGTGTGAAATAGACCTGAAAATGAAGCAAGATGGCATCCAGACTTTACTTTCAAGCTTTCAAGCAGGCTATGTACTTTCTTGTAGACTTAATTTTAATGGAAAACATGAATATGCAGGCACAAAGGCACTATAAAAAGATAAAAGATGTAACTGAAATTATTTTAAAAAGTGCTGGCGAGTACCTGATTACATGTCACCTGGACCACAAGCTCATTAAAAATTACGGTTTCACTTTATTTTGATGGTCCCTTTAACACATTCTATTGACTATAAGTAATGTTGCACCTACATTTCTTCTAACTCTCATTAGAGTGTTGGTAGTGTATTAGTTGACTGGTAGGGTTAGGGTTAGATTAAGTTGGCATGTCCTTGCAAATTTACTTATAGTCAGTAGAATATCTGTTGGGAGACCAACACAATAAGGAGTTAGTAGATATGAAGCAGACAGTCTACTAATACTCTTATGAGAGTTTGTTGAAATGTAGTTGCAACATTACTTAGTGTCAACAGAATGTTCAAAAGGGACCATCAAAATAAAGTGTTACCAAAATTACTTTATAATTTATATTTAATAATAATTAATTACTTTATAATTTAATTTTAGATTGTTATATTTGAAAAAGGTCATAATGAAATTATATTTACTTTTAATGTATTGCATGATTACATATTATTACATACAATGTCAGTTGAATTATTCATATATTGATTCGCCCCAAAAAAATTTCTCTTTTAAATTTTCCTTTCTAAAACCACATATATATACTTACCACTTAATATACATTGAGAAAGTCTTCTTTTAATGTTTCAGTAATTACAGTATTAGCTTTTCATCAACTCATCATGTAGTAATAACATGGTAATAACATGATAACATTAAAAAAAAAAATGTGTGTGTGGTTATTCACTCATTACAGCAACACCAGAGGTTACAGTTTCAGTCCAGTGTAGTGTCACTTTTGCATTCTTTTATTTCATTGTGTCATTGAGATCCCGAAGCATGATGTGAATGTGAAGGGGGTAACGACAAAATACTTATTAACTTGGAAATTTTTAAAGGACATATTTCACTGGATAAAAAACCTCAAAGAAAGAGGGCACTTGTAAGAGGGGACTGATATATTCCCATATTACATTTCCAAAGATTATTTTGATTCAGCAAATATTTCAATAACATTAATGGCAAAACACTACTTGCATTTCGAAGCATGCACCAGTACTTACTATACAAGAGCTGTAATTCAATACATCCTGAAGCTTCCATGTCTATAAAACAGTAATTACTATAATGGAGAAAGTTCAGGTCAGTAAATGCTGAAACACAATGGGGATCATGATACTTTAGGACTTTTTAAGTTAGATGAAAGATGACACTGCTGAAGCAAATCCATTAGTTTTCCTGTCACGTGGCAATGCGGATCCTCCACTCCACCAAAAAGCATATTTTCTTCCTAGCTTAAAGTAAGAACAGCTGCTCTGATGTGAAACAGTGGTGTGGGTTTCCACTCAGCAGAACTTCATCATTCACTTTATCCTGGACGGCAGAAAGTAGCGCGCCCACATACATACCAAACCCACATATCACCGCTGGTATTCAGACACTGGAGTCAAAGGCTTTTATCCAGCGACAGGAAACTACTTGTATAGCTTGATGAATATGTTCTCAATATACTTAGCTTTTTCAACATACAGTATTTTGAAAGATAATTTGTGACTTGTGAGTGATGTTGCCTGTACACTCTTAAAAATAAAGGTTCTTTATTGGAATCTATGGTTCCATCGAGAACCTTTAACATCCATGGAACCTTTAGATTGGACAAAAAGATTCATTTTAGTGGGAAAAAGGTTATTTAGATTATTAAAATGTTCTTCAAACTAAAAATTTTTTAAGAACTGTTCACTGAAAGTATCTTTGAGGAACCAAAGATGGTCCTTCTGTTGCTTTGCTGTGAAAACCCCCTTTTGAAACATTATTAAAAAATCATAAAAAGTTGCAAATTCAAGTCAAGTTTATTTGTAGAGCGCTTTGCAACGATTTGTATCGTAAAAAGATTATTATTCAGATAAGACAGAGATATTACTTATTGGACCAAAAAACAGTACACAGAATCTCTTGGATAACAATTTGCAACTAGACTGATGTACTGTTACTTCCTCTACAGTCAAAAATCTCTGTCTTATCTGAATTTAATAGGAGAAAATTATTGGTCATCCAATCTTTTACATTTTTAATACACTCTGTTAGCTTAGATAATTTAGAATTTTCATCTGGTCTTGTTGAAATATATAGTTGAGTATCAGCATAACAATGGAGACTAATCCCGTATTTTATAATAATATTACCAAGGGGCAACATGTATATTGAAATTAGCAGAGGACCTAGGACAGATCCTTGTGGTACTCCATACTTTACTGGTGATAATTGAGATGACTCCCCGTCTAAATAAACAAAGTGGTAGCGATCTGACAAGTAGGATAAACCATCGTAAAGCCTGCCCTTGAATACCCATAGTTTTGTAATTGATCTATGAGTATGTCATGATCTATAGTGTCGAACGCAGCACTAAGATCAAGTAAAACTAGCAATTAGATGAAGCCTTGGTCTGATGCAAGAAACAAGTCATTTGTAATTTTTTTAACAAGTGCAGTTTCTGTGCTATGATGTGGCATGAAACCTGACTGAAATTCTTCACAGAAATAATTTTTTTTAAATTTTTGAAGTCATTACTATTAAACTGTGAAAGAATATTTAGATTGAGTGGTGTCTGGTTATTTGTTAATCTAGCCACTGTGCTAAATAAAAACCTTGGATTGTTTTGGTTATTTTCTATGAGTTTGCAGATATGCTCTGCCCTGGCAGCTTTTAAAGCCTGTCTATAGCTGGACATTGTCAGTCTGAGTCCCTGCTTCTTGTGTTTTTCCCTCCTCTTGTGACCATATTTGGTGTTCCTGTCCTTGTTTTGGTTAATTAGTCCCCAGCCCTGTGTAGTTAATTTCCTAATCTCCTAGTATTCTTAAGTCCTGTGTTCCCTCACCTCAGTGTTCCGTCTTGAATTGTCATGAATTGTCAAGGTTGTCGGTTTGTGTATTATAGTTATCATTAATAAAGTATATTGTTCCACGTCTCCGCGTTTCCCTGGCCTCGACGACGACGACGACGACGACAACACACTGTGACAGACATACTGTTTTTCCACGCAATTCTTAAAACTTCCAAGTCAGTTTTTCTCCATTTGCGCTCAAGATTACGAGTTTCTTTTTTGAGAGACTGGGTATAACTGTTGTACCATGGCGCAGTACATTTTTCTCTGACCTTTTTCAATTTGTCTAGTTCATGTGTATTTATGGGTACACAGAGCAGTTGAGATAAATCTATGCAAGTGTGCATAGTTTAGATGTATGTTGTGTACTATTGCTGATGAACGTATGAAAAAGCTTGCTACAACAAGAATATAGGCTTGGGTGACTGCACTTTTCCAACCTTTTTTTTTTTTTTTTTTTGTGGCAGAACAAGAATTATAAGATACATTGTTTTATTTACATCCATTAATTACTCTTCAGTTTGCTTCCTTTTTGCCATCTAGTGAAAAAAGCAAAAGCGAATCTAAAATGGATGGTTTCATTTGGGCTCTGGGCACTTGAATGCACATCATCTAGTAATTGTAACTGTCAAATTAGTAGCTTTACAGGAATCAGAAAATCAAAATCCAGTGGTTTGTCTTCACATTTTGTGTATTCTCAAACATCCCTTTTATGCTACATAACATTACTCAACATACATTAACATATGAATACAAATAAGCATGTTGGTGAGACATTTTCTTATAGGTTTTGATTAATATCTAAAATTAATCATTCCTGTGTAGTTCAATTTCATCTTTCTCTGGTGCTGGGTAATTGCTTTCATTTATCTGTTTTTCAGATATCTGTTTTCTTCCTCCTGAAGTCAATGATGACCTCCTTGGTCTTTGAGGTATTGAGTAACAGATTATTTTCTCCACACCATACTGTCAGCCACTCCACCTCATCCCGATAAGCAGTATCATCTCCCCCTGAGATGAGCCCCACCACTGTGGTGTCGTCTGCAAATTTAATGATGGTATTACTGTGGTGGGCAGGGATACATTCGTTGGTATACAGGGTGTAGAGCAGGGGGCTCAGCACACAGCCCTGTGGGGAGCCAGTGCTGAGACTAAGGGCCATAGATGTATGTGGGCCCACTCTCACCCTCTGACTGCGACCAGACAGGAAGCTCTTAATCCATGTACAGGTGGAGTATGGAAGTCCCAGGTCTGCCAGTTTGTCCACCAGTTTGTGAGGGAGGATGGTATTAAACGCAGAGCTGTAATCCACAAAGAGCAACCGCACATAGCTCCCCTTCTGCTCCAAGTGGGACAGCGCAGTCTGGAGGGCTGTGGCTACGGCGTCCTCCGTGGATCTGTTCGTCCTGTATGCAAACTGGTATGGATCAAACGTCGGTGAAAAGAATGAAGTGATGTGACTTCGTACCAGTTTTTCAAAGCACTTCATCACCACTGGGGTGAGTGCAACTGGCCGGTAGTCATTGAGACTGTTAATGTGAGGTTTCTTAGGCAGGGGAACTACGATGGAGGACTTCAGGCAAGGTGGTACTGTGGACTGGGACAAGGACTGGTTGAAAATCCTGGTAAAGACTCCAGCCAGCTGGTCCGCACAGTCCTTTAGCACGTGTCCAGCGATACCATCAGGTCCAGCAGACTTCCTCGGGTTTATGGCCTGCAAAGTATGCCTCACCTCATCCTCCTCCACTATGAGGGTGAAGTTGCTGTGGATCGCAGGATGATGATGTGTGGCTATGTCTGGTTGCTCCATCTCAAAGCGAGCAAAGAAGAAGTTCAGCTCCTCTGCCAGCGAGGCGTTACCTTCTACAGCACCGAGGTTATTCCTGCAGTTGGTGAGGTGCTGGACTCCCTGCCACACCTGCCACACCTGCCAGCATCAGGATACATGCTCTGCTGTCCAGGTGATCCTCGATCCTCCTCCTATAGTTCAACTTGGCCTCTCTGATGCCTCTCTTCAGGTTAGCTCGGGCCACACTATAGAGAGCCCTGTCGCCACACCTGAAGGCGATGTTCCTTTCCTTCAGCAGCCGCCGAACGTCACGGTTCATCCAGGGCTTCTGGTTGGGATAGACCTGGATGCATTTGTCCACAGTGACAATGTCTATGCAGTTCTTAATACAACACAGAACACTGCCCGTGAACACCTCCAGGTCTGGATCCGATGTTTAAAAACATCCCAGTTAGTCCTGTCGAAACAGTCCTGTAGCTGCTGAGAGGCACCCTCCGGCCAAGTTTTTACAGTCTTTGTGATGGTAAGAGCTGTTTTCCTAAGGGGGGCATATGCAGGGATTAAAAACAAAGACATGTGGTCCGACTGGCCCAGGTGTGGTAATTGTCTAGCCCTGTAGCCTAGCTTGATGTTCGAGTAGACCTTGTCCAGTATGTTAACTCCTCTAGTAGCACATTTTACATGCTGATGAAATCTAGGAAGTACTGACCTTAAATCTGCATGATTAAAGCCCCCCGCTAAGATGTGCACAGCATCAGGATACATGCTCTGCTGACTGCTTATACTGCCATATAAAAGTCTGGGAGCAGTGACTATCCACAGTCATTGTGTTAGTACACCAGTTGTTATTGACATAAACACATAGCCCCCCTCCCCTGCTCTTACCGGAGTCCCTTGTCCTGTCATGACGCTGTGCTGTGTAGCCTACTAGCTCAATAGAAGAGTCCGGGATGGATGAATGAAGCCAGGTCTCTGTGATCAACAGAATGCAACTGTCCTTCACGATGTTGTTAGTTGCAGCTTGTAGCCTCAGTTCATCCATCTTATTGGCGAGTGATCTGGCTTTCGTAAGAAAAAGGCTGGGAAGCGGTGGTCTGTGTGGCTGCCTCCGTAGCCTAGCTAGTGCACCGGCCCTACAGCCTCACTTCTGCTTCCTCTCCCTTCGCTTTCGCCGCCTCAACGCCGGGATGGTAATCCACGGATAGCCCGGGCTCCTCGCTATATCCACCAGGATCTTGTGTGAACGTAGAAACTTGGCTGTAACACTCTGCTCATAACAAACTCCTATCCTAAGGAGATCATGCCGGCTGTAGGTGTTATTCGCCTGACAGAATGACCATAGGATGAGAAACAACACGTATACAGATCGTAGAATAAAGCACCGACTAGAGAAGCACTGGTCCGCTGCAACAGTGTGCGCCACCATTTTACCATTTGATGCCATTCGTTTAAGTTTAGTTTAGTTTCATCAAGATCCTGTAACCGGAGGAAATTTAGGTGACTTAATTCAGTCTCCCTCAGTCTTTCTGGTGGAGTAGAGGGGGTGTAGCAAGTTAAATTTGTTTGTTTGTTTGTTTATTTATTTATTTGCTATTTGAAATTATTTTTCTTTGGTCGCCTGTAAGTACATGCTGCACATGGTGGTTTTTTTTTTTCCTTTTCATTGTTTGTTGGAGATCTTTTATCAAAATCACCATTTATTGCAATAAGGAATAATATAAAATAAATAAAAATAAAATATTTAATATTGACAATATTCAATAATAAACAATATAGAATTTCTATACAAACATAATTGTTTTATTTTGCCAATGAAAATACATTTAATGATCATTTAAAATGTTATGTGTACCATATCTTTGGCTTTCTATTTACATTTTACTAAATATAAATCTGAACCTGAAGGTGATATTTATCTGTGAGTGCCTTTATAGATGACAAATGTAAAATGGGAGAAAAAATGACATTTGTAGGTTAGGGGTATTAATTAACTTTCTTTAATATAAAAATATATTAAAGTTAAATCCAAAAAGTTAAAATGACTAAGGACATCTTAATTAAACAATTGCTGGAATGTCATATGAAAAAATCACGGCATGTGAAAAAAAAAATAAGCCTTACATGCACTGTTTAAATTTTAAATCTAAACATTACAACATATAGAAATACCTATTAGAAGTAAGGATGTTATTCAAATAAAAATTGTAATCAAAGTAAACCATGGCATCAACATTTATAATGAATTGCTTTTTGTGAGAAAAGCTTTCAAATGAAGATATTATTGTGGCAGAATACTGAATAGATGAAACATGTCTACAAGTCAGTAAATTGTTTATTGTATATCATCCTACAGTCCAGGATGATTCATTTTAGAAATCAAGTTTTTAGTTGATCAGAGGCAGTATACTACAATACCTTTTCAGCACAGTCGTGAGTGCTGTTTTTAAGACTCTGTTTATAAAAGAAAGTCTTGAGACTCTTGCACGATTGAGCTGAGTTGTTTTTGAATGCAAGACCTTGTCCAGTGTGAATGACTCACTCATTCAGCGCGGTTTGCTCTTGACTGCTCATGCGGTTTGGTGAGGCATGATGCCTGCAGAAGCAACTGAACTGTACTGATTGTGCACTTGAAGAAACATGAAGGTGCACCATGCTACTTCTTGAAAATCTCTTATTGTGTATACTGGTCAGAAAGCATGATTGATGTGTTTGTTCTTCATTTATCATGACAAAAATGTATCATTTTTGATTAATTTAGATTCATTATGATTAATTTAGTATCATTAATATACTATTATAGTTTTTGTTAGTAGTATGATTTAGATTTTATGTTTATTTTGTTTTCGCTTTAATTTAAGAGTTTTAATAATGTTATTGTTTTTGTCTTTTTTATTAGTTTTTAAAATATATAGTATTTATTGCATTTTATTTAATTTTTTGAGACGACTGAAACTATTAAATGGCAATAAAAAAAAGTAACATTATTTTTCAAAATACATTGGCCAGAGACTTGCAGAGCATGCATTTATTTTTACAGGGATGAAGTGCATTACCATAGAGCTGTAAAAACAAGTGAAGTACGACGGCTGGGAATAAGTTGTGTGATAATGGAAAAGGCAGGGAATGTGGGCATACGAGTATGTGTGAGAGAGGGCTCTTGTCAGTCTAGTGTGTTGTGACAGATGACAGGAGACGTGCACTGGAGCCATGGGTTATTTTTACTTCCAGGCATGTGGGCCAGGGCCAAGACCTCAACCACTGGCCAAGATGGGATAGCATTGTCTCTCAGCTGTCTCTTAACATAAACACCTGCCCAGGCTCTCAAAATGATTATACACTACACTGTTTGAGAGCTTCCTGTCAGAGAGAACACAAATTCTTTTCCTCTGTTACCACTGCAGATTTCAAAATGAAACTGGCCCTTTATCTGTACCATAATCTTAAACATTAATAACTGCTGTGTTGTTGGACAAACACTTCAACATGCCTGTGACCTTCAGCTCATGGAGGGTTTTGTTTGTGCACGTTTATTCTAACTCTAACATCACCATTGGCAGCATTCAGTAGGATAAGAATTGGGAAATTTTTAGCCTTCTCTCACCTGAATGCATTTGTTGAACGTTAGAATTGTTGTTTTCATGTTTGTGAGAATCACTGGGTCTCATTCAGTAATAGTTGAGTGAAAGATTTATACACACGTGAAATTCTTTTGAAAAATGTATGTCTCATTCAGAAATGTGCATGCACATTTGAATATCTAATGCTAATGAATTTGGAATTTTCTGAATAAGCTTAGTAACTTGCATAAACAAGCCCAAGTCATATAGTTTATTTTACAGCCTTTTATCACTTTCATATGATGCATATAATGCAAGTGTGCTAAATTGCCTTATACGGAGTGTATATTTACAATAAGTGCAAAGAGCCCGCCTTGTTGGCAGAGGCTATTTACACTAACTCCGCCCACCAATGTCTGATTGGAATAGTCAAGACTGAAAAAAGACGCTTACTTAACATCAGTTTCAGTGGCACAGATGGTAAGGCCTATGCTTTTTTGAAGCAATTGATCCGAGTTCGAACCTGCCTTTTTTCTCCCTTTTCAAATCTCATATCGCATCGGAAAGGCATTTATTTTATTTCCTCCTTTCTACATCTGAGTTGATTAGCATATCTGATAGGTTGCGTGATCTTTTAAAGGTAAACGATGGGTAATACTGCAATTTGTCATTCAAAGATGTATCAGATGATAATATATGCCAATGTTTATAAATGACTGATTTTATCATATTACTGTGCTCATTGTTAATGAACAATTTACTGAGAAATTTCTACACTTAGTGCAAATAGCCATTGCCTTATATGTGTGTAATGGAACACAGAAGTCTCAGTTCGGTCCGTACCTCGGTTTTGGGGTCATGGTTTGATACAAGTTCTGTACAGTTATTTATTTTGAACAGATAGTAGTGCTGCGTTTTTGGTTTGAATTAGATTGTATAATTTCAAGATTAAAAGCAAAAACAAAATGGTCTGACTTTAGATTTGTGAAATCATGCTACATAAAACACCTGCACAAAACAAAAACAGTAGATGGACAGAATGAAAATGCAAATTCATTCTCAGACAGCAGATGGTGCTTATGGAACAGCAGCAATATAGAGGCTCCTCGGTTACCACTGCAAACAAAGCAGCTGCACTTACAGTACAAACACTACTTTAATATGCATTATATGGAGGTAAGAGGAAAAGAAAATGCCATCGAAACATTTCTGAAGACATTCAGCTCCTCTCAGAGATACATTTATATAAACCCTCACATATTTGTCTTTTTTACATTTCGAGCATTGTGAATAGTGAGCTTGATCTGCCTGGTACAGTATTTTCTCCTGTTTACAGACTTCATAAAAAATCCACACAAATCACGTTTTGGGAAATGATTGCAATGCAGCATTTCTAGAACCTAAAACTCTCTCACACTGCTGATTCAAAACAAGCAGGTGATTCTTCAAGCCTGGTGTGCAATCTAAACTTGCCATTCTTGTTTGCGGTTGGTGCCTAGATCATCTCTTCTTCTGCTCTTTCCTGTTGCAACAATTATTAGCTATGTTTCCATCACCCTGTTTTTATGCACATTTTTGAAATATTGCATCAGAAACGAGTAATAAAATGGCAAATATATATATATATATAAAAAAAATCCCTTAATTCGCAAAAAACTTTTTACGCTTGCTTGAGGTGGTTTTTGACTTGTGCGAAAAAAAAAAAAAAAAGGCTTAATGCAACTAATGAGAGATGGAAATACATTTTGTGAATAAATTCCTCCATGTTCATCCAAAAAAATAATGTAACTTTGCACTCTTGGAAGGTATAATTTGACTAACTTGCGGACCGATTGCATTGCACAGCGTCTGAAATGTTGTTATGGTCATTCTTAAATCTCCGACCAAAGTCTGTCGTCTTCTCTTACATTACTGCCTTCCCAAACAGCAGGCATCCACCTCCGAAAGCAATGACTGTATTTGTGTTTCGTCTGCTTGCTCTGAGGAACAAGCAATTTATTATATAATAAATGTATTATATTCAATGGCTTCTACTTTTCTGAGTGATATTTAGTGCCAGTTTAGCAGGACGTAATGGTTTTGTTCTCTTCGACTCGTTGGATGAATACGGTGCTTATTTGCAAATGTTTTATGTGATGTTCCAATTTTGCGCATAAGTTAAAGTCGCAGCTTTTGGATGGAATCCCGGCTAGTGTTGCATTACCACGAATGCCCCCTTCTGGATTGATCGCCTACGACTGACTGCATTCATCATCTGACTGCATGAACTGAACCGTGATGTCCATTATGACCACCCCCAGTCTAGAGCATCTGGCAACCAAATGGTGACGCAGGTGCAGTTCACAGAGTGGTATATATACCATCCAAGGACCGGCTTTCGGATTGTAGAATGTTTGGTGCCAGAATGGGAAAACTGCTGATTTATCAGAGTTTGATAAAGGAAAAATTGTGATGGCACGGCACCTTGAAACTTTGATCTCGGAAATGGCGTGCCTTGTAACCAACAATTTGCCCTTTATCAAACTCTGATAAATCAGCAGCTTTCCCATTCTGTCAGGTATCTGAACATCGGTGTGGACAAAGTGCACCCATTCATTGCAACTGTGTTCCCTGATGGTGATGGCCTTTACCAACAGGATAGTGTGCCATGCTACACTGCCAGAATAATCAAGGAATGGTTCGAGGAAAATGATGGTTCACCCAAATTCACCCAGTCGAACATTTGTGGTTTGACTTGGAAAAGCAGGTTTGCGCAAGATCACCACCACCCCAATGTACAAGAACTGGAGGACCTGCTGATGATATTATGGGACCAGATAACACAGAAGACCTGTCGCCACCTCATAGAATCAATGCCTCAATGCGTGTCCTCTGTTTTATGGGTTAGATGTTAGAATGAACATTTTCCATGGCTCACTTTCATTTTGATATCATCTATTTTATATAAACCCAACAAGCTGGTTGGTTGCTTTTTGTGTTAGTCTGACACACTTTTCTTTTATTTATTTTTTTGTCTGAGTGGGCGTTTCTTGACCAGATTAAGTATGTATTAATATTTATTTAATTTAAAAGTCATAATGAGGAGGAGAAGAAAGCATGAAGAAACAGCAGAAGATAAAATGGGTCAGAAGACACATTTCCTCATTTCTATGTGTCTCGCTAAGCATGATGAAAGACTGAAATAAATGTGGGTGTGAGTGACACACTGCATTGTACCCTATTGCATTTTGATGCCATGGTGCATGTGATGGATTTGTCTAGTTTGGTAAAACAATGGTAGCTGTCTAGACTGAGTTCAGGAGCACAGAAGTGTGAATAACACGAGCGTTGAATCATTCATAGGAACTCTGGTGGTCTCATGCCATTACACAGCTTCTGATGGGCATGAAATTCATCAGCGGCTCACACTTTTTATAAATAGAGGACAAAATAGGGCCTGAAACTCTTAAAATTAATTTATATTTTTTAACAAAGGGTCAGTGCATGGAGGTGCTTATTATGAGTTTTCATTTTTCTTTTTCATTTTTAAATGTATTTTATATGAGTTTTGAATGAAATAGAGGGAAAAATATTGTCAGCGTGGGTAAAAAGTTTGTAAGTAACAGTGTTGCAGATTTAGCCTAAATTAAGTTAAACGGGTCATTGGATGCCCGTTTTCTACAAGTTGATATGATTCGTTAGGGTCTTAATGAAAAGTCTGTAACATAGTTTGGTTAACATTTCTCAATGGTAGTGTAAAAAACACCCTTTTACCATCAAAAACAGCTCTTTTCAGAGCAAGCCTTTTGTAGCACTTTTCTTTAAATGCAATTGAGCTCTGCTGACCCCGCTCCTCTCTTCCGAGCCGATCTCTGAAGGACTGTTTACTTTAGCCGCATTCATCGTGAAACTTGCACATTATAAGAACATTAATTAAAAACCTTATACTCAATTCTTCTGTTGGTGAGGCTGGATCACGAAGAATTCGTGCAAAGATAGACACATTTAGGTAGATCGGGGGAGCATTCCCTTCAGAAACAAACGTAATCCACTGTGTCTTCAGCGGCTCAGATGTCGGGAGTGAATGACGACTGCTATGTCCATTATTACATCCAACAACAAAACACCTCAATAGCTTTGGAGATATTCCTGTCTACATCTTCTCCGGCGGTGAAACAATGGCAGACTGATGACCGATCCAGTGTTGCAAACTTCTTTCAATGGAAAGTAGCTAAAGCCAGTTTGAAAAGTCACTAAAAGTCGCTGTTTTCCTTTATATATTTTATTGTTTCTGTTGTCAGTCAACAAAATAAATTTGAAATAGTGACCGAAACGCAGCCCTTTAATGCTACATAAGTTCTCCCTTCCAAGAAGTTAGTCTGCACCAAAATCCTAATTTATAATTGAGCCATCGTCTGATGAAATCAAATAATACACACAAGATAAGACAAGACACAGACAATTCCTGTGCTGTGATTTCAACTACATTTGCTTGTAAAATTAGAGAATCAAAATAATATGTGTTTTAACTGAAGGCGCTGCTCCTCTCAGCCACTTGCTGAACAGAGCAGATGCAGAGAAAGAGGTGTGTGTGCGCTGACCTCGACTAGATTTGTCACTAGCAGGGTCTGAAAAGTCGCTAAATTGGCAACAATGGACAGATCACTCAGGTCGGGTCTTAGGTAAGACACCAGTCCAGTCTGTGCTGAAACGCTACTGTCAATCAAACAATCACGGGAGGGGTCACACAGACAGACATCTGACATGACTCGATTTGAGAAAGGGGAAATGATTTAACCAGGTTAAAAAAAAAAAACACTGGGTGTATCTTTATCATTATAGGGTGGTTGTGTACACACACTGCCAACACACATTTCAGTTCAAACAACTTGTAAAAGTGCATATAGCATCCGATGACTCCTTTAAGTAACAAATACTGATTTGTAGACTTAAATCAAATAAATAAAAATAGAGAATAAAAAAGAGATTAGCTGATATTTTATTTATGTGGGTAACATGACTGAACGAGTTAGCTTGATGCTTGTTTCCTTTTCACTTAAAATTAGATTCTATTAAAATGAGTTTTTGCTATAATAAATTAGATATGAATTTACAGGTTTTTGTCAAAATTATGATAATGCATCACAAGGTGGGATAGGCTAAAATCATGATTTATACTGACATTTAGGTATACTGACATTTGATGTATTAGCTTTAATAATTGATAGTTAATATAAAATAAATCTACCCTATCTTGTTATTATACTGCTGTAGTCAGAAGGCAGACACCACAGGGTGAATTACGATGCACTTAAACGTTTTAAAGGTATGAGGATTAAGTACAACTGATTATTGCTCAACAGTATAACATTAACGGTGCCCTGATGAATCAGTCTGGCATTGATCCGTGTAAAGTAGTCTGTGGATCTTTTTTCAATAGTGAGCTGCCTAGCTGTCCACTGCCTTCTTAAGGCACTTAACACTGGCAGTGATTTACAGTGACAAACATTGCGTTGTTCTTTTTCAATGAGAGTTGGCAATTTCTGTTGACTTGAGTTTTTGATCACTAAGTTAATCAAGCAATAAGCATAAAAATACACAGCATACACAAACTTTGTGTGTGCTCATTCTTAAATCTCATAGATGGCAACAAATGGAAATTTTCTGTCTTCATAAACAGCTAGCTATTTTGGTTATGATTCTCCTCCTCATCCTCCTCCCAAAAGATATGTGCCAAAAACCCACTGATCTAATAAATGAAACCATCCATCTAAAAACAGCTCTTTATGCTTCCTTGTACTGACTAATGTTACAGACCGCAGGGGGTCTGCATTATGAATATCAACATAATGAAACTCTTTAGTTTAACTAATTGTTCCCTTTAGATTGTATGACAGGTTGCGTTGAAGCTTGCAGAGTACGCTGGAACTAAGAGGCAGAGAAATCACTTAGATTTTCAGTGCTGTGAAAACACAATAATTAGAGCAAAAAGCCCTGATGCCCCTCTACCAAGCCATCCAGAACACCCAGTGTTTATCCCTCATATTTAGAAATCATGTTGATGCACACTCATTTGCACCAGCCGAGCCCATTTATGAATGCACATTATTCCGACGTGACCTTAGTTCAGGATTCGTTTGGCCTGGGAAAAGAACAAAAACAAAAAAACCTTGCATTACTTTGTTTAAGATTGTCAATTTAATAGCTGTGATTAGAGTTTTTAATGTCATTATGTAATTAATTACAGCAATATAGGTAAATTAGAAAACAAAAACATTTGACATGCATTTGGAAAAATAAATAAATATATAATTGGCAACAAAAACATAATTTCATTGCATGTTTGGCTTCATAAAAAAACATCAAATATTCATAGATGTGCTCACTGTGCAAGACTTTGGATATATATTTTTTAATAATTCTGTAATCAAAATACTTTTGTTTTCATGCGACCTCTGCACTTGTATATATTAAAGAAAGAGGGCTCTCTCTCATACAAACATACACATTTATTATATATATAATGTGTACACACATGGTCAGAATTGTTGGTACCCTTGGAAAATATGGTAAAAGAAGGCTGTGAAAATAAATATGCATTGTTAATCCTTTTGATTTTTTTTTTTTTTTTTTTTAAATCACAAAAATCTAAGCTTTCATTGGAGAATAAGAATTTAAATTGGGGGGAAATATCATTATGAAATAAATGTTTTTTTTTTCTCAAATACACGTTGGACACAATTACTGGTACCCCTAGAAATTCTTATGAGTAAAATATATCTGAAATATATTCCCATTCATATTCACAATTTTGAGCGCACCAGCGTGATTATGACCATGAAATTATCGAGCCATGGCACAGAAATATAAATAGGAGGGAAAACAAAGGCCAAATTCCCTTAATCATCCATCACAATGAGAAAAACCAAAGAATATATTTTTGATGTGCAGGTAAAAGGTAATTGAGCTTCACAAATTAGTGAAGTGGCTTTAAGAAAAGAACTAGAGCAGTGAAAATTCCCATTTCCACCATCAGGGCAATAATTAAGAATTTCCAATCAACATAAAATGTTACAAATCTGCCTGGAAGAGGATGTGTGTCTATATCGTCCTAATGCACGGTGAGGAGGAGAGTTTCAGTGGCCAAAGACTCTTCAAGGATCACAGCTGGAGAATTGCAGAAATGGTTGAGTCTCGGAGTCAGAAAACCTTTAATAAATTATCAAAAAGCACCTACATCACCACATGTTGTTTGGGAGGGCTTCAAGAAATAAATCAAGAAAAGAAAATGCTTTCACCTAAAAATAATCTCCAGCATATTCAGTTATCAGACACGACTGGAACTTCAAATGGGACTGGCTTCTATGGTCAGATGTCACTAAACAAACACACTCAAGATGGGTTTGGTGAACACAGGGATAAAAAGTACCCCATGTGTACAATGAACTATACCGCTGTATTCTTGATGTTGTGGGCCTGTATTTCTGCTGGAGGTCCTGGACATCTTGTTTAGACACATGGCATCATGGATTCTATCAAATACCAACAGATAAAAAAATCTAAATTGACTGGCTCTGTTAGAAATCTTATAATGAGCCATGTTTGGATCTTCCAAACGGGCAATAATCCAAAAACAAACCTTAAAAACAACACGAAAATGGGCCACTGGGCACAAAACCAAGCTTCTGCTGGCCATTCCAGTCCTCTGACCTGAACCCTATAGAAAATGAGAAGAAGCACCAACATGGAGCTGTCTAAAGGGTCTGGAGTGATTCTGGATGAAGGAATGGTCTCTGATCTCTTGTCTGGTGTTCTCTAACCTCATCAGACATTATAGGAGAAAACTCCAGTTACACTTTATTTCGATAGTCCACTTTAGACATTTTACTAACGATAAGTAACTTTGTACCTACATGTCCAACTAATTCTCATTAATTTGAAGCTACATGTCTACTAACTCTCAGTAGGGTAGGTTTAGGGTCAGTAGAATAAGTTGACATATACTTGCAAAGTCTCTTATAGTCAGTATGTTGTATGTTGTGGACCCATCAAAATAAAGTGTTAGAAGATATTAAGCAGACAGTCTACTAATACTCTAATGATTGCTAGTTGACATGTAGTTGAAAAGTTACTTATTGTTACTAGAATATCTAAAGTGGACTATCAAAATAAAGTGTTACCAAAACTCCTACATTATTTTGGCAAATGGAGGTTTCAAAAAGTATTGAATAAAAGGGTACTGCTAATTGTATCCAATGTGTATTACAGAAAAACATTTATTTCATAATGATGTTTCCCCCCATTTTAAATTCTTATTCCCCAATGAAAGGTTTGACTTTTATGATTTTTAAAAAAATAATAGATCAAAGGGATTAACAATGCAGATTTATTTCCACAGCCTTCTTTGATCATATTTATCAAAGGTACCAACCATTCTGACCACGTATGTATGTATGTATGTATATGTGTGTGTGTATATATATATATATATATATATATATATACAGCCCAACAACAGAGCTCAACTTAACACACTGAAAAGAAAGAGGACTCTTCTCTCTCTCATACACACACACACACACACACACACACACGCGCACATTCCTTACACACTCCTTCAATGCTCATTTTAAAAGTACATTATTTCATTTGTTGTTGCTTATACCATTGCATGTATATTTAATGATAGACCAGTTACGAGTGTGTGTGAGAGAGATAAGAGTCCTCTTTCTTTTCAGTGTGTTAAGTTAAGCTCTGTTGTTGGGCTGCTCATCTGCCAATGTTTTAAATAAAAGACACATTCTTTGGCCAGGCTACAGAGTGGAGAATAATTATTTCCAGAGAACATGCTGTGAGACAAATGTATTTGTAAATTATGTGTTACAATCTGGTAAAGTTTGTTTAGTAAATGCATTATTTGGCCTTTGATACGGATTCATCTTAATACTATCCTATTCTGCCAGGGCTCCTTTTTTAAAAAAAATTAACTTTCAGTTGGCATTGATAAAAACTATTAAGGCTTTCTTGAGGTATTAAAAACTGATGTCTGGCCAACACTTGGCTTTTGTGCTTTTCTCTTTATTGGCATTCTCAAGGCAACAAGTCAAGAAAATGAATGCCTGTAGAGGCATATTTTTACTGCCTCCAAGGTGCTTTTAATTATTTTTCCTAATGTAATCCCCACTACCAGATATATATCACTGAAAATGCATGTCCTAAGAACTTTATCCTGGACAGAAACGGACAGTTTTCTGCCTGTCAGGTTGGTTGACATGTCATTGCAGTAAAGGGTTTGAAGAGAGCGTGTTAAGAAAATGTCTGAAATCACTTTCAGCTTGGCTTAATTTTGTAACTTTTTGGCCCAATGCACAAAAAAATTGCGTCATTTCCAAACAATTAATAAATATATTGTGTTTTTAGTGACTTGTAGATCTGTTCGAGGCCTGCTTGGATGTCATTGGCATTTGCATCGGCTCAGTACAGTAGCTCCCCCTGGCAGCACCTTTCAGAATTGCAGTTGAAGAACATAATGAAGACCATTATATCCTGTTATCTGTCTCGCCACAGGAGGTGAATTTCTCAGGGGATCTTGGTATATGCTTTATAAATATAACTACACTCACTGAGTTTCAGCACTTAGTCACTTAACAGAATTCACTTACTTTTCATTCCTCCAGCGATCTCTTATCTGTGTATTTTACCATCTGTTTGGACAATCTGAGCCACTCACACTTCCATTACAGTGCCAGAACTAAAAAGATCATTGTGACCATGCATCTTTCCAACTGAAATTTCCATACAGTTTTGAAATTCCAGCTCTCAGTTTTGGCTCTGTTGATTTGAGGTTTCCAATGAACTCCACATGACACGATGTGGTGTAACTTAAGAATAATGGGATGTGCTTCATGGTCAAAGGTAGTTTTTTATTTATTTGCTGTGGAGGCAAATGAGGACAATGTTCTGTGGAGTTTAGAAACTAAATAATAATTAAAAAAAAAAAAAGAGTAAATGTACACTGTAAAAAAAATACTGTAAAATTTATGGTTAAAAAAAAAAAACGGCAGCTGTGGTTGCCGGAATTCTACCGTAAAAAATACAGTAGCAACATTTTAGGTTTTACTTAAATTTACTGTTAAATACCGTAATATCATTAACTGATATAATGTTAATATACCAACCTATTGAAGTACTTAAATCTGTTTTGTACCTTTTATAATGCACTGATAACCACCAAATGCAGGTGGTGATGAGAAAGTCACATGATGAACCATCACATGCAGCTTTTAAATAATAACACATATAGAAGGTGCACAGTGTCATTCACACAAGTACTAAACACCATCATGGTGAGACTCATTAAACTGAAATATGCAATAAACATAAATTTAACAACATTAGTAACATAACCCTAATAAACATAACTGATAAGAATAAACTAAGAAACAGCATAGTTATTTCAAAGAAAAAACATCCCATTGGAAACGAACGCAGTTTCCCTGCAAATTTTACATTCTTTTTCTCTTCCAAAAACGGTATTTCACTGTAAAATTTCACCCCATAACATCTGAAAAATAAAAGTTTTTCATTGGCATTATTGAATAAATGAAGAACTTTTATCATTCATAGAATCTTTCCATTCCACAAAAGGTTCTTTATAGTGAAATGGTTCTATAAAATGTTCTTCACGTTATTTTAAGAACTGTTCACTGAAAGGTTCTTTGGGGAACCCAAAATGGTTCTTTAAAGGATCATTGCAAAACCCCATATTTGTAAGCTTTGTTTTGCAGATTAATTTTTCAAGTGGCACTTGAGCCTTGTACTACATGTTTTGTGTACAACAAAGCTGGACACAAGAGCAATGATAATGTCTTCATTAGCAATGTCTCTGAAAATTGAATTTATAAAATTTACCCGGCTGCTATTGCAACACACTTTCCTTGGAAATGAGATAGCCTTTTTCAAAGAACAATGTAGATTAATCTGCCTATTCTAGGGAATGACTGAAAAGCCCTGAGCAATTTGATACATCTCTGGAAGACTTTGGAAGAAGCGTTTATCCAATTCAAAAACCTTTTCTTTCAGAACTGAGCATAATATCCTTAATGGCTCAGACCTGATGATGGATTTTCAGAGAAAACTGGCATAGTTCTGGACTTTTAGCTCAGACTCTGGACTACTCAGCGCCATTTATGAGGAATCTCGTACTTTAACACCCGCTGTCAGTTCGAAGAACTCTGTAATCCTTTAAAAAACAGAAGACATTCATTTACTGACACCTCAATCCGATCAGTTCAGTTTTACGGCTCCAGTAGCTTTTTATCAGGCCTGAGAGTAGTCACATTTTTTCACAGTTCACTGCTGGCTTTGGTGTGCATGGGAGTCTGGACAGCTGGACCTGCCAGAAAATACACCTCAGGGAATAGGCAGTTCCCACTCAACTACTGTTCACATTGGCTGAAGTTCAGAGTTTATCCAAAATATTGGACGAGAGAGAAATATTTTTGACTTTTCTTAGTGAGTAATAGGTTCATTTGCCAGTAGTTTGCCTGCTTGATTAGCACAAGTGTCTTGTTAAAAATATCCTGTTAAATTTATGGTAAATAAAATCAGCAGCTGTGGTGGTCAGAAGTTCAGGTATTACAGGATGGCACATTGATGCCTGTATATTTTACAACTGATACCATATACATTTTTAACCCTGAAATGTAATAAAAACCACCACATGTGGTACAACAGAAAGCTACATGATGGATGGTTCATACACACAAAGACAAAACACCACATATGACACGGTATCTTTCATATAAATACTTTCAGAAAATAAGGTACAAAGGCTGTCACTGGGGTGGTACCCTTCCAAATGATACTAATATGTACCATAGGTACATATGAGATACTAATATTCACCCTTTAGGTACAAAGGTGTACCCAACGAGTGCCTTATGTACATTAAGTAACACTAATGTGCATTACTGATAACAGAAATAAGAAGAAACAAAGTTATTTACAGTATATAAAATATAATCAAAACTATAAATTTGACAGTATTATATACAGTGCAATTATGTGTAACGTGACATTGGCAGCACTTTTTACAGTCCTCATGGGCATACTATGTCGGTACTTACAGCAATTCAATAAGTAGGTAATAAGTACAGTAGCTACTTGCGCTGAATCTAACCTTAACCCAGCATGTTGTTGACTACACAGTGCACGTACTACAAAAAAGTGCAAACACAATATTAAACCATGTAAAGTTTTCACTATATATAGTAAGGTTAACCAATTAGCAATTAGCATTTTTTGTTTACATAATATATGTGTGTGTACATTGTATATTTATTATGTATATATATAAATATACACACACATGCATGTATAAATTTAAGAAAAATGTTACATTTATATATTAAATATATTTATACATGGTATAAATTATATAGATATGAATATATACATGTAAATGCATGTACATATTTTCAAAATATATGCTGTATCTTTATATTATACATAATAAATATGCACAATACACACACATATTATGTAAACAAAAAAATATTTATTAATCATTTGACAATACTATATATATATACACGCACGCACGCACGCACACACACACACACACACACACACACACACACACACACACACACACACATATATATATATATATATATATATACATATATATACATATATATACATATACATATACATATACATATACATACATGCATACAAACAAGGGAGATTGACACTAGCTGTCACACTGCTTCTTGGGGTATGTATATTTTTAAAAACTTGACTGCACCTGACTATAAAAAGCTACTGAACATTTCATTAAACACTTTGACCTCTTTTGACAGCATACCCCTACTGGGCATGAAATCAAATCCACCGCTAGTGAAAAACAATCATTTGTGTTGTTGGACTTTTGACTGCGAACATTTTAGCTGCCGAAATGTTGACAGCTTCCTAATATATTATATAACTGTGGGGGGAAATGAATTATAGATGGACAATTTACATTTTTGTGTGGTCTAACCATTCTTGCTCTTTAAAGTTTGAACAAAACTGTCTTCATAGTTTCTTCTTAGGGTGAAACACTGAATGGATAAACAGTGACCTGTGTTGTTCAGAATGAGTAGTTTGCCTCACTAATGCTTATCTTCAAAGTGGGGCAATGAACTTTGTATTGGGACAGAGTTCACAGTGAACAGGAGCATGCAGTCATCCTGGGGAAGAAAAAATATGCCTCTTGAAGTTTTGCCGATATTGTTTTTTTCTTTTTTTATTCTTTAGTGCATTTGAGTCGCTGTGTTTTAAAAGTGTAGCCAGCCAATATCACAGCAAAATAATTAGCTCATTAATATTAATTAGGCTAAGCTGCATGGTAACTTTCCATTGTGAAGCAATATCTGAAAATTCATGCTCAAATATGACATAAATTAACAAGTTTAGATAAGCAGTCATGTGATTTTTTTGTTATTGGTCTGAAGGTCAAGCTATGGCAGAACATCAATGTCAACAAACAAAATGAAGCAAATTAATTGTAACACTAATTTCAATGACATCCAGAATGGCTGTTTATCTGCATAAAATATGCTTAAACAGTGAATTTTGGGTGCCAAAATTATATTTGATCAGTTGAAGAGCTCAAATATGCTTGGATCAAATGAGCTAAAGAAAAATGACCACCTGGTAGAAAATGGATGTGTGTGTCTGAGAGAGAACATCCCAGCTTTATAAAAATCCGCTGCAGATGACAACAACAGTGAACACTCAGAAAAACAATAAAAAAGACAAATTGCAATACATCACCAAAAAAAAAAGAAAAGGAAAAAAGATCACTCTATTATCTACTGCATTTTCGCCTTTTAAACAGAAAAAAAAAACCTTCATAAAGTGTCACCATATGCTTCAACATAATCTCTGAACGTATAAAATAATATGAATATTTAAGCCTCTAAAGCTGTGGTCTTCCCCAAAACCAAGACCTTTAATCATAATTAATCCAAGTGTAAATCCATTATTTGAATTTAATAACTTGAACTGAGACCCAGCCTCTCCTCTCAAATTAACATGCTTGCTTGCTAATTATTAATACTTCCCTAGTAGGCTAGTCACTCATCATGGGGTCAATAACCCATGATAGCGGTATTTATTTATGCTTGGCATTTCAGTGGCAACAGATGCATCAGTGGGCCTGATGACTCCCACACAGGGACAATTATCACGGTGTCACTGTAAGCAGAGGATCACGATTCTACACGTGAGTGGATTGAAGTTGAAGGATGTTGTTAAGGTTGAGTGGAGTCTGGGGAGCATTATGAAGAGGCGCTTCGTCAGGCCAGTGGGGTTGAAGGAAGAACTGTTGGAGGGAAGTGTCCGGTCGAGTTCTTGCTCTACAATCATTCATACTTTAAAGGGATACGTCACCCAGAAATAAAACTTATGTCCTTATTTACTCATCCTTCTGTTGTTCCAGACCTGTGTGCTGTTAGTTTTCCATGGAAAGCCAAACAAGAACAGCTGAAGAATCATAAAGGGATAGTTTACCCAAAAATGGAAAATTATATCATTAATTAGCCGTAAGACCTTCGTTCATTTTCAGAAGAGATATTTTTGATTAAATGATTTTGATAAAATAACATTATTTAAAAATTCTTCTCCTCCACGTCACCCTGGGGAGCCATTTTGAAGAGTACCGCAACGCATGGCCGCACTTTCTTCTGAATGTAAAAAAGGCGCAGCGCATGCGTGTTCTACGTCAGCAGCATCACATGCATTCATTGTTTACATGCAGGAAAAGGACTCGCATGTGTCGTGATGCTCTCCAAAATGGCACCCTAGGCGGAGGAGAAGAATTGTTGAATAGTTATTTTAGCTTTGCACACAAAGTATTCTCGTAGCTTTATAAAATTACAGTTGAACCACTGATGTCACATGGACCATTTTAACAATGTTCTTACTACCTTTATGGACCTTGATTGAGGTAGTACCCCTGCTGTCTATGGAGGGTCAGAAAGCTCTTGGATTTCATCAAAAATATCTTCATTTGCATTCTGAAGATGAATGAAGGTCTTACAGGTTTGGAACGACACAAGGGTAATCAATGAAATAATTTCCGTTTTGAGGGGGAACTGTACCTTTAACCAAGCTCTTTTCTCATGTTGTGTAGTTTCTATGTAACTAGCACCGCCAAATTTTTGATTTTGTTTTTCTTTAAACTTTTCCCATCTTCCATTGGTCAAACAAACAGATAGCCCCACCCCTACCCCATGTCATTGGTTAAAATTGTTGCTGAGTCTCTAACTTTAAAGATTCTTCAAAAATTCTCCTTTTGTGTTTCTAGGGGTAAAATGTGAAATGTTTGAAATATTACTAAAAATGTATAAATATTGTGAACATTTAAAGTAAGTTTATTATTATTATTTAAATATGTTTTAAATATAATTTATCCTTCTGATGCAAAGCTGTATTTTCAGCATCATTACTCAAGTCTTCAGTGTCACATGATCCTTCAGATCTGATGTGTTGATTTGCTTCTCAAGAAACATATCTTATCATTATCAATGTTGAAAACAGTTGTGCTGCTTAATAGTTTTGTGGAAACTGTGATACTTTTTTTTCAGGATGAAAACATTTTAATATCATTGTTTTTATTAATAAATAAAAATTTGTTTGAATTTGTTTTTTATTGTTATTTTCTGTTTTCATTTTGATTTTAGTTAATTTGGTTTGTCTTTTTGATATGTCTATGTAGTTTTAATTGTATATATTTTTTGTTTTGGTTATTTTACATCAAGTTAAACTTAAAGAAAACCCTTGCTGAACAGCATTTTGATATAGAAACCTTTTTTATGAATGTCTTTGCTGTCAAATTTTCTTCTTTACTAAAAAAGGGATTCATTTCTTACATTTTTGTTTGTTTGTTTGTGTGTTTTTTTAATACAGACCCCAAATTTAAGTGGGGTTCATTTTTGTGAAAAGTGGGGACATCCCATAAGCGTAATGGTTTTTATACTGTACAGAGTGTTTGTGCTATTGCCCTTCACCAATCCTACACCTAAACCTACCCCTTACAGGAAACTTTGTGCTATTTCAGATTTTCAGTACACTCCATTCTGTGTGATTTATATGTGTTTTGAAAAGTGGGGACATGGGGTAATGTCCTGAAAAGTCACCTTGTAATACTTATGTCATACCCTTGTCATTATACAAATTTATGTCCTGATTTGTCACAAAAACATGCACGCACGCACACACGCACACACGCACAAACACTCACACACAATCTATTCCTTTAAAGGAACACTCCACTTTTTTTGGAAATAGGCTCATTCTCCAACTCCCCCAGAGTTAATAAGTTGAGTTTTACCGTTTTTGAATCCATTCAGTCGATCTCCGGGTCTGGCGATAGCACTTTTAGCTTAGCTTAGCATAGATCATTGAATCCGATTAAGACCAGTAGCATCGCGTTCAAAAATGACCAAAGAGTTTCGATATTTGTCCTATTTAAAACTTGACTCTTCTGTAGTTATATCGTGTACTAAGACCAGCAGAAAATGAAAAGTTGCGATTTTCTAGGCTGATATGATTAGGAACTACTCTCATTCCGGCGTAATAATCAAGGAACTTTGCTGCCGTAACATGGCCGCGGCAGGCGCAGTGATATTACGCAGCGCCTGAAAGTAGTCCCCAGCTATATTATAACTAGTAGTTACCTAGCTGGGGACTACTTTCAGGCGCTGCGTAATATCACTGCACATATCGAAACTCTTTGGTCATTTTTGAACGCGATGCTACTGGTCTAATTGGATTCAATGATCTATGCTAAGCTATGCTAAAAGTGCTATCGCCAGATCCAGAGATCAGCTGAATGGATTCAAAAACGGTAAAACTCAACTTATTAACTCTGGGGGAGTTGGAGAATGAGCCTACTTCCAAAAAAAGTGGAGTGTTCCTTTAAAGGCTCCTGTCATTTAGCTTTTGTGCAGAACAAAACAAAAACGAACAAAACAAAACAAAAAAACTGTGAATTTAGCTTCATTGTCCTGTTATACTTGAACAGCCTTTGAAGAAACTATACTGCTAATGGTATTTCAACATTTCATTGTGATTAAGCGTACATATTACAATTGCTCAGTGTGAGATGTTGAGTGTAATGATGGACCTCCCAGAAATCCTTCACACACACAAATAAATCACACAGCAGAGGGGAGCAGATTTCCTCAGACGCAGCACAGCAGTGGCTCTCATTCACAGCGTGTTTGTCACATGATGACTTTGTGATGGTGCACATTTCCATATCCTAATCTTTAGGTTGAAGAACATGATGTTTTCATACAGAAGACATTATAGGATTATAGGCCTGTGTTTTCTTTATGTCCCTAAATGGAGAGTTTCTTTGTATGTATCAGTCATACACATGATCATATTTTAAAATAGAGACCAATCAGTTTCACTAAAGCTTTATGGCAGAACATTTCAGTAATATAAAGTTTGAGTCGAAAGTCTAATTACACAAATGTGTTTTCTTTTCTAAAAAAAACAAAACAAAATTCTAGTACCTTAGTACTGATAACGCTGTTGGATAAACCCACACTGACATTTAAATAAGTCAGCTCTACCATTTACAAACATTGAGTTCTCAGGACAAGGGTATTTTTCATAAACGTCAGATGGTTACATATGTTTTAATTTAATGCAGTGTAATATTTACAGTAACAGTTTCTGTTAACCATAAAATGGTTTGATATTTTTGTTGGCTTTTACATTCATCCTCTTTCTTCAATTGTATTGTTTCAGAATTGTTTAATGTTGGTGAAAAAAAAAGCTTTTTAATGGCAGCTTTCACTGTGACAACTTATCCCATGTAATGTGACAAGATGCACTGTTATTGTGACAAAAGGTTAATGTGTGTTCAGTGAATTGTATCTTTTCCTTGGGCAATATTGGTGCAAATATTCAATATCATTTATGTAGCCAAATCATGTGTTCCTTTATATGAATTAACTTTAAAGTCTAGTTTAAGAAATACTGACTGGAGTATTTTTTTAACAATACCAGCAACATTTGTGAAGTAGAGAAATCAATGTAAAATAATCATGAGTAAAAAGCGTGACTGATCTAGCCTCATTCTTCTCTAGCTTAAAATAAACAGATGTTACAATGGATAGGCTACTGGCTGGAGTAATATAAATAAAAGTAATGTAATTTTCAGTAAGTATTTGCAGAGGTTTGGACGTTACTTTTACATGAAAAGTGCATTAGTCTTAGGTTAGCCTCACTCTATTGACTGTAATTAACGCTGTCATTAGTTAATTGTGTAACGCAGTTAGCAGTGGTCACTGGGTTGAGTGTTGACGTCAGGCTGATGATGCAGACACGCGCTCCGCAGCTTCACTTCATTGTGCTCGTGCACTGAAACTCATGAGTGTCCCTCACCACAGAGCAGTCACGCCAAATCTGAAGCGCAGATTGATAGTCGCAGAAGGATTCATCTCGCATCAATCCATCCAGGATTGGATTACGCGCTAAATCCTCTGCACTGGGATTCAGATTTTGCTCCTCTGAAGATGCCCGTTTGTGGATCGCAGATTGGGGACATTCGCGGAATTAAACGAGCTAAAGGTAAAACACTTTTGATTTATTTCTTTAGTTTAATCTTTGCGACCTTTGAATAGTGAAACTAAACAATGTTGCATGTTTTTTTTTTCTTTTCGTTTTCCAAAGGGAAGTTAACTAAAAGCGACATTTATTCCGAGGATTATCATAATAGGTTATCCATACGGATTTTGACGTACATTAAGCACTATTTTGGTGGAGAAAATAAGTAAAGTAAATCTTGTTTACTCTTGCGAAAGACAACTTTTAAAAACAAGTTGTCCTATTGCTTAACCTCAATCTTATCAATGCAGGAGTTTGTGAGGACAAAAAACAGCACGCTGTGTAAACATATAGGCTACTACAGAGAAAGCTCTAAAATAATATTTTCTGAAACTTATACTTATTTATTTATTTTTTGTATGCGTTATATGTGTGCTTACAAAGGGTAATCTATTTTGTATTCTGTATTTAAATTTACGTCAAATGAAAGTCGTGGCATTTTATTTTATAGTTGTTTATAGAAAGAGCAGGTTAAACACTACTAGTGTAGTGATCTCCACAGTTTAAACCGAGTCCTGTCAGTTCTGTTTTCTCTCCTCGCGCGCGTGGCACGAGAACTGACAGGATTTACTGACAAGGCAGTTGTTGACATTTTATGTGTCCATAAATTGAGTCAGATAACATATTTGCTTATTGTAACATTTAGGTAATAGTGTTATGTTTCTTTCATTGCCGTTTAACGCTGGGCAGTATTCCTAGCAAATAATCTGCAAAGAAGTAAAGCGCGAGCTGGAAAAACTGAGGGATCCCTTAATTTGTGGTTCAAATGTATCGATAGGTTTTAGCTGATCATTCACTCGCATATGCTTGCTTATTGTAACCTTTATTCTGACTGTTCGGAACCTGATCGGAAACGGTAGGTTGTCAGTAAACACAGAAGTTTTCACAGTTGTGTTTATAGTTGGTTATGTTGGTGTTTGTTGTTAATGATTTCTTCTGTCACTTGCTATTTGGTCACTCTGACTTCACACAACTGGATTTATTTATTTATTTATTTATTTTTTATATGAACTGTCTAAAACGTGTTCATCTTGCAACAAATTAGCCTAAATGATGCACCTCTCTTTAGACTAAAATAGAGCTTATGGTTCAGAAGCAGGAAATCACATCTGAAGTGATGTTACTTTTAGAAGACAGTCCTTTTAACAAGACAATGAATAATTTACATTTAAGACAGTTTTGCCTAACATATAATTTTTTATTTTTATTTTCTCGGGGAATGAAAATAGTTCCAAAAGAAGTCAAAGCCTCAAGCTTTGCGTGTCACCCATCAAGGCACAAGACTCCAAAAGCCTTCAGATTTTTAATTAGCTTTTTGGAACGTTATAAACATTGTGAAATGGAGTGAAGGACAGTTCAAATCTGACAATTCAAAACCTTTGTTTCCTGTGTACACACTGCCGTTCAGTGTCTGTTAGTGGTGCGCAACTACAGCTTTGGAAGCCTCCTAAAAATTGGCTGGACCACAGTGCACTACTTTCATAATTTAAAATTTTTGCATTTGTGCTGTTGCAACATTCTATTTTTTGTTCTTTATTTTATTTATTATTTAGCCTATTACTCCATTTAGAATGATGTGTTTTGTGTGCAACATCTGCACATTTTCCTACAAGTAATACTGTTACTTTGGTCTAAAACAACTCTAAACCCACTTTCATTGTGCTTTTCATTGTACTCTATGAAGTCATACAAAGAAAAGATGGCAGCATCCAGTTTGAGTTCTTCTTGGGCTGTATGCGCCAACCAAGCAACTGCCATTGAGATGAATGGGAATGCTAATGGATAGCTCTCTCCAGGTATTATAGACTTTTTTATAATACAGCTTAATTGAGCAGATAACCAGCCAAGCTGGCAACACTCGTTGCTTCTACGTCAGAGATGTGTATCTGGACTCAACATCTGCTTTGTCCTTGTACCTGGTAAAAAAAAACAAAACAAAAAAAAACCTCTGAATTATCTATGAAGAGTGAACACATGTTTACTATGTTTGCAGTGCAAACATAAACCCATCCAGACTGTTTTAATGCTTGAGGAGACCTGAAGTGGCTGTCAACCATCTGACGCATTCAGACATTTACAGGTTCTTCTGTTGGCTACAGCATAGCCAAGCCACATAGAAGCTGTTACAAGACAAGACAGTATTTCATAACAAGCAATTAAGTACTAGAGAAAAGGTCTTTCCGTTCACAGGGTATAAACCTCAAGGCATAATATTCTAGAATAATTTTCAGTAATTTACATATTTAAGTTCACATGCTGGGATAGTGATAGTATGTGACACAATGATTTCATGTTGTTTCCCTTATTTTCCCTTCTCATTGAAATCCAGACCTCAACATAGCCCTGAGGCGCGCAGGCCTCGTCTGTCATGGATTTTGCTTATTATAGACCTTCAAGACAAGTTATATCTTGCATTTGCATCACTTTTTGTCAGCTGAACATGAAGGCTGAGACTCCTATGTGGTCTAATAACTTTCGGTTGTCCTTTATATGGTCATAAACTTCTCCACATGCTCTTATGGCACCTTCCTTTTTCATGGGCATAGAAGCCATTTTTATTTTCTTTATTTTCATGCCTAATTTAGAGAACATTCATGTTTGGAGAGAACACGCAGACAAAAATTAACAAATGTGTTTTATCTTATCACGTCCAAACAAGTTCCAAAAGCCAAATGTAAACCAGGGCTTCAGATTAACACATGTGAGCGATGGCACTGGTGCAACCAAGGGTTATACTTTATTTTGATAGTCCAGTTTAGACATTCAACTAACCATAAGTAACTTTGTAAGTATATGTCAACTAATTCTCATTAATTAGCAACTACATGTCTACTAACTCTCAGTAGGGTAGGTTTAGGGTTAGTAGAATAAGTTGACATACTTGCAAAGTTTCTCATAGTCAGTATGTTGTGGACCCATCAAAATAAAGTGTTAGAAGATATTAAGCAGACAGTCTACTAATACTCTAATGACTGCTAGTTGACATGTAGTTACAAAGTTACTTACTGTTAGTAGAATGTCTGAAGTGGACTATCAAAATAAAGTGTTACCCAATCAAGTCCTACAGACAGTATCAGGAGACAAAACACAAGTAAACAAACCCACCATGCACATAACTTTTTTTTTCCGGTGCTGTACTGTTATTGGTGTCCAACTTGAGATTGTGTCACATAAGGCAGCGCTAATCATTGGGCACAAAAAAATTTAGTTGCACCAATATGAAAACTGGTTACATTTTGTGCACTCAAATATTTAGGCCTAAATTTAAGAGTCATGTATTTGGATTTCCATCCATTTGGATTACACAGATTTAACATAAATTAATAAACTTGTTAATACATATTCTCAATCGGTAAGAAACAGGTAAGATTTCATTATTAACTATTTGAGATGAACTGTTTGATTTAAACGACCATATTTCAAAATGCATTTATGCTGATTGCTTAGAATCAGCATTTTCATACAATTGTTCAAACAATTAAATTTATTCTCAGCTGAAATATATGAACATAGTTCAAATATGGCTAGCTGTAGAACAAGCAATGTAGTTAGTTAAAATGTATGAGACTAAAAGAAATTATGATAATTATTTAAACCTGGTTATTGTGTACTGAAAATGTATTCAGTTTATTAGTACTATTACAGAAATCTTATCTATTAGGTTTATGTATGACTGACAAACATGCATCATATTAAGTTTATAAGTTTTTTTATGTTAAAAGTGTTTCATCTATTTGGATTACAATCAAATACTTTCAAATGCATAAATCTTAAATTTAGGCCTAAACATATATATTTTTAATTATTTTAATATATTTTAAAATTGTTGATGATTTGAATTAATAAACTGTGTGTGTAATAGTCGTTTAGTAGCAATTCAAGGTAATTGTGGCGTGAAGCTGCTCTGTGGGGTGTCAGAAAAAAAACTATTTTAGGTGTACAAAATCTTAGCAGACTTTGCTTGACTTGACTTGACTTTGCTTTGCTGTATTCAACCTTTATTCGGACTCTTAAATAGGGACTTAACAGTCTGCATGGATGTGAACAAGAATCATTTATTTAAGATTTGTTCACTACCAGTCTAAAGGAATGGATGCAAAGTGTGGAAACCACACTGCTTGGGGGAACTATAAGAATAGTTCCTGCTTTAATCAATATCCGTGCCTCTCTTCCTGGAGTTTAGATGCCATAGGCTGATATATAACCTGTGAGGTGGGAAGCATCACATTAAGTCTGTAATGTGTGTGTTTTTAGCACCGTGATCTTTATTGTTGTTTTTCACCCTTGTGAATGTAGTTTTCTCATTGCTCCCAGTCTGTGCCTAATATCAAAGATATATTTAGCACAACAGTTTACTCAGCTTCATATGCTACTATATTAAAAATGGAATAAGTTCTCCCATTTAAGGCAGCAAAGAGGATGTTTTAAAAGGATCTTTCCCTGTCTGCTGAATCATAGGGCCAAATCAGGTGACAGAGCAAAGGGTACATGTAGAGGGGAAGATTGCATCCTCTATAACATGCTTTTTGTCCAGACTCTGCACATTTTTCCATTAGAGTATGCCAAACAGAAAGAGCATTTGAGGCAAAGAAAAATGTCATAGTTGTATTCACTATGCCTTGTTCAAATTGCACCCAGTTCTGATTTGTTTTTCAAATCTGATCTTTTGGGATGACTGTCCAAAATAAAATCATATGTTTGTTCAGACTGTGTAGTCAGTACTTGTTTTATGCTGACCTGTACATCAGTACAACACCAAGAGACATGAGAGAGTCTGTGTGGAAAGAGAACAGAAAAGTCCATCACGAGATCTTGCTGTGGTGCTAAAGTGTATAAAATCATTTACTTTTCTGATCTGACCGTTAGAATGAAACTCATTTTACACTCCAATATCAATAAGATTTCAATCCACATACTAGTTTAGATTTGTTTCTAAAAATGTGTGTGTGTGTGTGTGTGTGTGTATATATATATGTATATATATATATATATATATTTACTGTAAATGGATGTGAATATGAGTCAGATATGAGACAAATTAATTGTAACAAAAATGTTCTTTTTTCTTTTTTCTAAACAAAGGCTCAAAATAGACACTGTACACATTTATACATGACTCAGTACTTAGTCTCACATTAAAAACATGCATGTGTCAAGATTTCTGCAAAATGACATGTTGCATCTTGCACATTTCACGGGACTTTAAAAGCTAAAAGCATTTTCAGTTTGTCTAAAACTGATGAACGTGAATCTGGCAACACAAAAAAGCTGAAATGTGATTTGTACAGTGCTGTTGACTTCACAAGCATAGAAAACACAAAAGAAACATCTATTCGTGCATATCTTGTTAACCTGCTACCTAGTGCCTCAAAGAAAACTTAGATTGACTTTGACAATTCCATTGATTAGTTTAAGCACTCATTACAGTAACCCGACTCACGGAAGTTGTGTAAAGCCAGCCAATTAGATTAGAGCTTGCCACATCGAAAAAGAGCTTACCATTTTTGCTTGCAGTATGTTTGTGGACTTGAGACAGCGTTACTAGCCAGGGTCGACCTCGCTGTTGTTAGACCTATTCAGTCACTCAGTTGGAATTGGGTGTAATGTGGCATTGTGCGAGCTTGTTAGCACCAGCTGTCCTATGGGGTCTATGACGTGGGGTTACGCAGGGGTCCACGAGTTCAGCGAGAGTTTCATTACATGTTGAGTGATCACACGTGCTGCAGTACACCTACCCTGAGATAATTAGAGCCTCATGTATCCCAGCGTTCATGTGTGCTGTATGTGCACTTACAGGTGTTCAACAAGTACAAACAGTGCCTGAGAGCTATAGGAAACAATAAGCCTTTACTTACTGAATTAGCATTGACTGCTTTGTTTTTAACCAGCTCAAATTTTATTGCCAATCATTCCCGCTTTCCTTCTCGTGGTGTGTTAAACGGATCAGCTCCGAGTTTATTAAATCTGTCCAAGTACATGAAACACTGTGCATGAAGCTGGATGCTGGTCAGGGCTCATTAAATAAAACGTTCTCAAACACACATGCTCTTTATCTCCCTGTGAAATCACATTACCGATGTCATTTGTCCTGTGGAGAGACAGACACTCATGACGTTAACACAATCTGCCTCTGTCATCTGTATCTTAATCAGTCTTAACCAGGCGTGACGTGACAAGTGTCCAGCGACAAGTGATTTGTCTGTCCAAACCGAAAGTGAATATGCAGTGCGATGACACACACAATCATTGCTAAACAGAATATGTTATACGGTTATGAGGAGCTGGATTTTAAATGCAATGCTAATAATATGCACATACTTCTCCACTCGTCTGTTTCTATGTTGTTTTATACAGATATTCTACCTCTATGGATATGCAGATTAAAAATGTATGCATGTATGGAAAAATCTAGAAAAATCTAAGAAACAATATCACCGTGTCTTCAAATTTTTACTCTTATTCACTCTTATTTCCTATAAATTAAATAAAAAAAAAGCCATCCAAAAAGTAAATTTAAGAAAATTAAAATGAAATAAATAAATAAATAAAAAAAAAAATAATAATAATAAATATAAACAAATAAATAAATAAATAAAACAATTTATTTAGATAAAAATGATATAGTTAATAAAAACACATAACATTGGTGGATACTGGCAATATAGACAGTCGCCTAAGGTGGCAACACAGCTCCAGATGCACGGTCAAATATCACTAATCATCATTTGCCTCAATTTCAATAGATTATCCTGTTCTCTTTTTTTTTTTACAGTGTGGTTCAAGGCTGTATCTTTAGAACCCTGGACAATTAAACTGCTGTGTACTTTTTCCTTATAGTTAAATGTAATATGACTGACATTGATACTGATACAAGTTAATACCTCTGGCTTAATCACTGAGAGAGACATTAACTGCGATTATTGTAAAGCTAAATCAGTTTAATCATCCTTTTCATGCTAACACAAATAGGCATGATGGCACAAATTCTCTGGATATAATGGCTTATTTTCTCCGTTTTACAGAAAGCTCAAAGAGAGAATGACACAGTCGTACAGCGTCACATTTAGTAGACTCTACAGGAGGACAGAAGTGGTGTGCTGGAGAATGTTACTCTCTCATCTGTCCTCAGGACACATGTCATCTGTCATCATTACTGCCAACATTTTCCAACACATTTGTTGGTGCATCAGTAAATGAATGCATCACGTTATATTCAAAGAGAGCTGCTGATGTAATCAAAGAGAGAAACTTTCCAGTCATTATTACAAAACAAACCCTGACCGTGCATCAGGGCTTGTTTTATTTGTTTGTTTTTTGTTTTTTAGCAATATCACAATGACTGTGATTTGACCACATCTAATCACACTGGCATCCAGCACAACATCACCATTGCAAGTGTGATATTACTTTTATACATAATAATCCTTTTATACATATTTTACTAACACGCCTTTTTGAATTTTTTTATTTTTTTTATTTTCACTAAAATAAATGTTCAATGGATGCGCAAGTGATACAATTCCAACATGGCTTGCAGGCTCATATACCAACGCCAGCCTTTCAGCAAATCAATGTAAACATCGCATAACATAATTAATATTCATGACCCAAGCTTTCCCTGACACAGTTTGTGAGGCACGGCCACAGAAGACCCTTTTCTGGAAAGTCAGCACACTCTGTGACCATATTTGCAACGCTTCCAGGCAGCTAGCCTATATCAGGAATCCAAGTGATGTGATGACTTTATCAATTGCTGTCTGGCTCTTTTATTTAGAAGGCGGGGCTTGTTCCACCATACAGTATTTTGCATTTTAGTTTCTCCCATTCATAGTAATATGAGTGCACAGACTTTTTGCTGGCACTGAATGAAAGTAAACTTTCTGAGAAGCCTACTGAAGATGTTGAAGTAAAAATATGTATTTTTACATCCATTTTATATTCAATAGTGTTAAAGGATGAATTATTAAATTATTAATATAAATTCCAGCCAGGTCTCACTGTTTATGTAAGTAGTAAAATGTAACATTTACAAGTACAAAAACATACTTTTTTTTTTTTTTTTTTTTTTTTTACCTTTGGAAAAATTCTGAAATGTACAATATGGACGTATTTACAGAATCTAAACACTGTAACATATTTACAGCTCCTGAAACAGTAAATATTTACAAATCTTTTATACCATTTTCCATTGCACATCTGTAAAGTTGTTCATTCATAAATGATTTACGTTTCAGATGCTGTCATATTTGTCAATATTGTACGTTTTAGTGTCTTTGCAAACGTAATTGCACACGTGGTAGGTTTTTTTTTTTTTTACTGTATGACTTTAGACTTAATTTAGATTTCATTTAAATTTAGATGTGTTAGGTATATTTAGAGAAGCTGAACTTCTTATCAATCAGAATCACGTCAGCTGTGTTGTGCGTATGTCTAGCTTTGGCTCTGTTAAAGAACAAGTGTTTCAATAGTATCCTATCTTGCCTTGAGGGATTGATTGTACCGCATGATGCAGCTATAATGATTTGGTCTGAGATAGACTGAGACTCAGTGCTTCCAAACACGTATACGTCTATTTTTGGTGGAACTCGAGATGTTTTAAGGAACCTTCATGCGACACTTTCCATACAACATCAGTTGCATGCTGTCAAGTACAAGAAACACAAAAATCACCATTATAGTTTTATGAAATTATATGACCCATATGACTTAAGAACATCCCAAGTCATGATAGACTGAGATAGTTGTCAAAAATTAAAATGGTTATCATTCACTCCCCCTCATGTCGTTGTATCACTTTTTTTCCTTCTGTGGTCACAAATAGAAGATATTTTGAAGAATGTAGGTAACCAAACCATTTCAAGTCCCACTGGTTTCCATAGCATGGACAGAACATACAATGGAAGTCAAATAGACCCAACACCGTTTGGTTACTAACATTTTTGTAAAATGTTTTTGTTTTTGTTTTTGTTCCACAGAAGAATGAAACTCATACAGGTTTGGAATGACATGAGGGTGAGTAAATGATGACAGATTTTTCTTTTTTGGGTGGAATAATTAAAATCATTTTTATTTAATTTTGGGTAAAACATTGCATTAAGCACGACTCCATCTTGACTCCATTTCATTTCTTTTTAAAATGTAAAATGTTTAAAACGTTCATCCAAATTAATTGGACATATTGGAGCTGTGCTCTTGTAGTGAGTGCATGTACTCTGATAGACAAAAAAAAATGGCACTTTTTTTTCCGAAATGCCAAAATACTTGATAAATTGTATGCCATTGTTAATTTTTATGGAATAATTGAACCCATTATTCACAAACAGCTTGATGGATAATAGTCATCTCGTCTTTGGCTCAAATTAATTACTTCTGCATTCAATTGTGAGAACCTGTCAATACACCGGAGCTCTTGCACAGCCTGAAGTGTTTTTGTCACTGCGCGTGGCATTTATTCAGTTGAATTGGACTTCGATGAGTGGCACTCTGCGAGAGGCTGAAAAATATCACAGTGACTTGCGTCATCAGAGTAGGCTCCTGATGTCCGTGTGTTTAGCGTGGCCTGTTTTTGTGTAAACAAACAGGAAGAGCTGACCTTGATCTGTGGCCTACGTGCTGACGGATGAACCTTGATCTTCTGGGCACAAACACACTCTTTATGTGAAGAGACTTCCTCTGGCCTCTGATAGGTTCATGTTAAGAGATTTAAATGTACCAAAGAACTGCACACTGACTGTAAAGGTGTTTTAAAAGGTGACAAGTTAGAGGAACTAGACCCTTTAATTATTCTCATTGTCATGTCAAGTGCTGTAAATTGTCATGTGGAGATCCACATGATGTTTTGCACTTGATTAGCAGTTTGCTTTTGCTTTTTTATCTTTATCTCTTTCCTGTATCAGCTCAAACATGTTTACATACAGTACTAACAATTATGATGTTCATTGTTAATTAGGTTAAGATAATCACACAGCAACAGCAATCAGTCAACAATGAAAGAATGTGTTGCTTACATGTGAAAAGCCATATGGATCTGGTTATGAGATGCAAATGTAAAAATGTGTTAGTTGACAAATCAGTGTGGTGAAAGTGTTTTGAGGTCATAAACGTTTTCTGAAGGATATTTTTTTATAAAAATACAGCTTTTTACAGTTATCTATCTATCTAAAATCGTTTATCATTTTTGGGAATCTTTGTGCCTCTTTTAAAGTATACTTTTTTAGTAATGATGTTTAAAAGGCATCAAATGTAAAATAAAGCTCATTAGAAAAAAGGTTTCTTTAAGCATATTGAATAACAACAACATCAATGAATTGGTTTATTAATTATAATGTCTTATAATTAAATAATACTTATTACTATTAATATTTGAGAGTTAATCAATCAAACGGTATATTCCCTCCACTTTTCAAGTTCTTCATTCACATGCATTTTACAGTGTTGAAAGAAAGAGACAGGTTGGCACAGTTTTCTTGGTTGAATATGATGAAATAAACATTAAAATAATCCAACTAGGTGCAAATTTATCTTCTATTGAATTCACTCCTGAATTAAAGCTTAAATCTTG
Source organism: Acrossocheilus fasciatus (assembly GCA_036784905.1). Taxonomy (NCBI): domain Eukaryota; kingdom Metazoa; phylum Chordata; class Actinopteri; order Cypriniformes; family Cyprinidae; genus Acrossocheilus; species Acrossocheilus fasciatus. Next base: position 28,423,447 of record CM071940.1, on the reverse strand, counting down.
TCAAAGAAGATTTCATTCGGGAGCGAGTTTAATAAAGAGCTGCAACACTTTAGTGTATGGTATTTCTTAGACATGCACTAAAGCTTTTTAACAATTTGTCAACCAACCAGCACAGTACAACAGCACAACATATATTTAACATACTGTATATAACATAAAACATATATTTTATATTTTTAAACATATAAATGTTCAGTGAGTGCCACTAAAGGTTAATGCTTTATTGCATTTGAAAATAACAGCTATAATAAACCTAACCAATAGTTATGTTCAAAAGTAAATGTGAGATAAAAATGAATTTGTTGATGCAACCATGACAATTTAGCTTGCTTCTACAAGTCTTTGAGCTCTGTATCGTGACTAGTGTTTCACAGGACTCGTGTAAATGCAGTGCTGTATCAGGTGAGCTACTGAGCAAGTTTACTATGTCAGAAAAGCCGTACATATGGAGGTGGTTATGTAAGGCAAACATCAAAATGCATTCCTTTACAAATTGTGCACTACATATACGGTATATTAATATTAATGTATATTAATATACATGTACTGCATATTTCGTGTTTTCAGATGATAACATGGTATTCTGCAGGGAGTTGTGCATATATATATATATATATATATATATATATATATATATATATATATATATATATATATATATATATATATATATATATATATATATATATATTCATAATTAGTTTGAAAAGGATTAGAAGTTGGTGTTTTATTAACACTAGTGTTCATTTCAACTGGAAACTGCAGTGAATTGTATGAATAGACACATTTTTTGCTAAAGTGTAGATATGGAAGCCTATGAGCCTGGGTGGAAAAGAACCATTTCAAACAGCTTTGTTTACTTAAAATAATGGGCTACATTTCCCATCTTTTCTCGGTTTACCACACATTTCTGAGATTCCTGCTTAAATTAGTGAATAATTTTGTTATGGTCCATTTAATTCACCTGTTCTTTCTGCCTTTTCGTTCTTACTCTGTGTGTCTCATCTGTCATATTATTCCAGATTTGCTCTGAAATATATCCCAGCTAATTAACATTAATGAACGCAGACACCTTTCACTGTCTCTCACACTAGCTTGCGCCCTTCACATTTCATGTCAGACGGGAATCTTTGGTCTGTCACCCCTAGCGGAAGCATGCTCATTCGTCCGTGTGAAGGATGCAACTCACCTTGTCATGAGTTATGCCACCAGCAATTTTTCTTGTTGCAGTGAAATGTAATCACAGTTGTCTTTGAGAGAGCAACATCATCACAAGCGACACTTTTTTTTACATCTCTAAAGACAATAATCAAGTATTTGGCAAGTATGTTTGTAAGTGTTTATTATTTGTCAGTATACACTACCATTCAAAAATGTGGAGTCAGTGAAATGTTTTTTTGTTTGTTTTTTTTTGTTTGTTTTCCAAGGATGTACTAAATTTATATCAAATGTGACAGTAAAGACTTTTACACTTTTGCACTGTTACAACAACAACAACAACAAAATGTTTTAAATAACTTTCAATTCATCAAAAGAAAAAAAAAAGAGAAAACAAATCCTGAAAAAGTATATCACGGTGCAGCCTTTAAATGCAGCCTTTGTGAGCATAAGAGACGTCTTTCAAAAACATGAAAGATCCAACCCCAATCTTTTGAAGGTAGTGTGTGTGTTTGCATGGAGTTGAACTCATAACCTTGGTGTTGCTAGCATCATTCTTTACCAGTGGAGTGATAGGAAGGCACTTCAACCCTCAGTTTAAATAATCAAGCGAGACATTTACAGTAAATAAACAACTAAAGGAAGATAAGCTAACTTGAAATCACCTGATATCACCTTCTGTCCATTGTTTTATCAAATCCAAACTCAGTGGAGCTTTCAAGCTTGAAGAAATAGGTGCAGTGAAAATAAATACTAGTGGACTGTTGTGTTGGAGTGATGACGTATAGTCCCAGTAAAGTACACCAGATTGCAATAGTATGACAAATCTTGCACAATCTAGATGTGCCCTATGGATAATTATACTGATAGGTGCATCTTATTATTTGAATTTACCTTTGTTTTTCCTTGCTCTCCATGACCCTATCAAAAAAGACCTCAGATTTTGGGTCACAACCCCTTGAGAGCCACTAGGTTAAAGAAGGATAAAAGTTGCTCTGCCTTAGTCTTTTACCTTTATTATTAAAGGAAAATTCCTTTATGAACTGCTTGTAGCATTAGTTTGTGCTTAGGAGAAATAAATTATATGGTAGCCGGCAAGATAACATTGCTTGGTATGTACAGCTGCATGGCTGGCTGCTTAACTTGATAAATCCATTATTTATGTTCTGAGGCGCTTGCATGCCAGCTTCTGAAAACTTCATTGGAGAGACACGGCACAGTGTCACCCTAAACTATGCTTCTCTCCAAAACATTTGGGAACAAACGAGACCTTCTTCACTGCCCAAAATAAGAATGGAAGTTCAAGAGCCCTCAGGCAATTTGATGTGGTTTACATAAGTGTGTGAGACCATCTGGCAGGGCATATGGGAGCATGTCTCTAAAAAAGTGGAAGTGTGATTCAGGGAAACCAGAACAAGAAAGACATTGGGAGAGTAGAAAACCACTTGAAAGGGAAGACAAAATGAAATAAAAAGCAGAGAGATTGCACAGATGTGGAAGTGAGAGGTTAACACAGGCAAACCATATAAAACCGGAATAATATAGATATTCCTGCTGATGCTGAAGTAGTACGGAGATTGTCAGTTAATTGCATGTTAAATTGCACTTAAATGACTATTATAGTTCCACCAATGGCAAGTCAGGGTGATTTTCTTTTGGAAGGGGGTCCTTGTCCCTTATACTTGCTGTCAACTTGATGAATTTTATCTTTGATTTTGGTCTGGCTTTGTTCCATAAATAATGTAGACCTATATGGCGTAATAGTAAAAGCTATTTCTTGTTCTCAACATACAGTAGCACAGTATAAATATAAAAGATGAAGATTTATTTGTCAATCATTCCAACTCTTTTGTCATAACACTGCAAGTTAATGTATTAATAATATATGGATGAATCCCCTGGAAGCATGCCTCTATGTTTGTGTGTGTGTGTGTGTGTGTGTGTGTGTGTGTGTGTGTGTGTGTGTGTGTGTGTGTGTGTGTGTGTGTGTGTGTGTGTGTGTGTGTGCATGTGTGTGTGTGTGTGTATATATACTTTTTTTTGGGTCATTCCCCATTCAAGTACATAAAAGCTGTACTGTACCTGTCTACTGCCTTGATAGAACATAGCTGCACAGGGAACTGACTTTCCTTAAAGGGACTTTGTTCATTCTCAACACAGTCACAGTCTGGGCAAGTTGCTCGGTGTTTGATGAAGACCAGTATCATCAGACACTGGAACATTGGATTACTATGGTATTTTGTTTAAAACAAGCACTGCTTAAAAAAATGACGTGTCATCTGACACAAACACAGGCTGCTGGCAGCTCAGGAGCTTCGCTGTTAAATAACAGTGCGATTAGTGATGTTTTAGTCTCTATACAGACAGAGGAAATAAGCAAGAGCACGGCACTATCAACACTAAGAGTTTGTTAAATACACTGTCGCCACGTCTGAATACCTATGAATCTGCCTACTTCCATACTACAACCCGAATTCTGGAAATGTTGAAACGTTTTTTAAATTTGAATAAAATAAAAACCAATATTTTATTCACAATAGAACATAGAGAACATAGATGTTTAAACGGAAATATTTTACACTTTTATCCACTAAATGAGCTAATTCCAAATTTGATGCCTGCTACAGGTCTCAAAAAAGTTAGCACGGGGGCAACAAAGGGCTGAAAAAGCAAGAAATTTTGAAAAGATTCAGCTGGGAGAACATCTAGCTACTAATTAAGTTAATTGACATCAGCTCTGTAACATAATTAGCTATAAAAGGGATGTCTTAGAGAGGCAGAGTCTCTCAGAAGTAAAGATGGGCAGAGGCTCTCCAATCTGTGAAAGAGTGCGTAAAAAGATTGTGGAATACTTTAAAAACAATGTTCCTCAACGTCAAATTGCAAAGACTTTGCAAATCCCATCATCTACAGTGCATAACATCAAAAGATTCAGAGAAACTGGAGAAATCTCTGTGTGTAAGGGACAAGGTCTAAGATCTTTGTTGGATGCCCATGGTCTTCGGGCCCTCAGATGATACTGCATCACTCAGGGTCCAGGAATAAAAAGCTGTTTTAATGCTATTCCTTGATAAACTTTCCTATTGTTTTTGATTTGTGTTTTAATATGTTGGCTAATGTTATATGAAAATGAAGAATTCTGTCAGTCTATTTTACATTTCTGCATTGCTCCAGCTGATCTGAATAAATAAGCTATGCACTGGTTTATGTTGAGTGTATGCTCTTCCTTATTTCTGTTTAACGACCGCCTAAAATTAAATGATGATAACGTGAGGCAAGCATACGGCATAATCGTGACCTATTTTTAGCAGATTTCATTGAGGGATTTGACAGTGTGATGCAAAGATTAAGTACAAGTGTGTTTCTTTTGCCATTTTTTTGTAAGTTTTAGTACAAAACTTCCGTTTAAACGACAGTCAAATTAGCCGTAGCGCACATCCCTGATGTGAACATGGTCCAGAAGTGCCATCGTGTCCTGTGGGCCAAGGCTCATTTAAAATGTTTCAAAGTGTAAAAGTGTTCTATGGTCAGACGAGTCCAAATTTGACATTCTTGTTGGAAATCACAGACGCCGTGTCCTCCGGGCTACAGAGGGTGAGACCTTCCAGCATATTATCAGCGTTCAGTTCAAAAGCCAGCATCTCTGATGGTATGGGGGTGCATAAGTGCATACGGTATGGGTAGCTTGTATGTTTTGGAAGGCACTATGAATGCTGAACAGTATATAAAGGTTTTAGAGCAACATATGCTCCCCTCCAGACAACGTCTATTTCAGCAGGACAATGCAAAACCACATACTTCAGCTATTACACCAGCATGGCTTCATAGTAGAAGAGTCCGGGTGCTGAATTGGTCTGCCTGCAGTCCAGATCTTTCACCCATAGAGAACATGTGGTGCATCATTAAATATATAAATATGTCAAAGACGACCACAAACTCTTCAGCAACTGGAAACCTATATCAGGCAAGAATGGGACCAAATTCCAACACCAAAACTCCAAAAACTCATAACCTCGATGCCCAGACATCTTCAAACTGTTTTGAAAAGAAGAGGAGATGCTACACCATGGTAAACATGCCCCCGTCCCAACTATTTTGAGACCTGTAACAGGCATCAAATTTGAAATGAGCTCATTTTGTGCATAAAATTGTAAAAATTTCTCGGTTTAAACACTTGTTATGATATCTATGTTCTATTGTGAATAAAATATTGGCTCATGTGATTTGGAATTCTTTTAGTTTTCATTTTATTCAAATTAAAAAAAAAAATCTCCCAACATTTCTGGAATTCGAGTTGTATATAATATGCGAAACACAGTATGTCCTAATTGAGACCATTAGAGAGGATTTGTAATGGCAGTAAAGCGATGCAACCGAGGTCACATGACAATGACAACATGACAAATGTAGTATGTAGTAAATATCATTCATTCTACACACATTCATGCTATATAGAGCATACTTTTTAACAGTTGCAAAATGAGTTTGATATTACCCATGCAGGCTCATTGGAAATGTGTTAAATACATGTTTAATCAAAACGTACCTGTACGTTCAAATCGCTGTGGTTTCCAGTTGAAATGAACACTAGAGGCAGTAAAACTCCCACAACTTTTATTCCATTCCACACAAAATATGATTCACAGGAGCAGAGTTTTGATTAAATATTATCTCATTACCTCAAAACAGTTTTAACATGCTGCGAGATTTCAAAACCATTGTGACATTTACAGCTTCATATGTATGAGTCAGATGGTAGCTTGCACAATATGGCGTTACACGTTTTTATATAAATTTTGCATTCGTTAACACTATTGGGTAGGTTTAGGGATGGGTTTGGAGTAGGGATTATGTCATATTTCAACACGATAAAACAAGGTAACCTTTTAGCAACACCCTGAACAGTTTCATTCTGAATGACTGCAATACATGCCTGAAGCAATATAATAAGAATGTGGCCACAGTCACGTATAGAATGTGTGTTTCAGTCCCATTCACTGGACATTTCGCCACAAGCATGCATTTTCAATGAGCCTGGCTTGGTTTCAAACCAGTGTAGTACATACTAGAGAGTACAGTATGTGATTTTAGGTGCAGCTTATGATTGGATAAAAGCCTCTGCCAAATGCAGGGACCCAGGTTCAGCCTACATTACTTCTAGCTACCTTCCCAGTAATGTTGCCTGAAGGTGTTGAAGGCACTGGAGAAATCAAAGAACATTATTCTCACTGTACTGCCAGCTTTGAGCAGGTGTGAACTGACCCTCCGCAGTATGTAGATGATCACATTATCCACCCCCACCTGGGGCAAACTGCAGGGAGGTCAGCAATGAGCTGCCCAGGGGTCTCAAATGTGTCACAACCAACCTCTCCAAGGTCTTCTCTATGGATCTTTTTTTTTTTTTCTTTTTTTTTTTTTTAAATTTACAAAAATTTAAACTGTGAATAAAACAAGGATTACTGTATGTTTACAAGAAAATACTATTTCAGATTTTCTACTCTATTTCACGTGAGTCAGTGTTTTGCTTACCATTTCTTTCTAAATGTTTTTGAAATTTACTAGCAATTTCTGTGTGAAAATGTTTCTATGCTTTTTTCTATGCTTTTCTCAGTGCACAAAGTCATGTTTTCCATAGCACTAGTAATCTCTCCAGGATGACACTCTGGTTACCTAAACCAGAGGAGTCTGAAACAGATGACATTATAATGTTTTTTTTTTAGTATTTTTGGCATCGTAATTTAGTTCAAATTTTGAATGTTGTGTTGTATCATAACTTTTAAATACGTTTTTAATTAATTTAAACCGAGAACCACTGTTCCCATGTGAACTTATTTGTATGTTTTGGGGGGGGGGGTTTCCAGTTTTTTTCTTCATGTCTCTTCATTTTAGAGGGCTATTGCATGAAACACTGTTCAAATAAATTCCTGGTTGGACGAGAAACCTTGCACCCTGCGAATTTTAATCTCTTTTCCTAAATGCTATAAAGCATCTGTGTGCGTGTTTTTCTCTCATTGCGCATTCAGTGTCCTAAAATCCTCTTCTCCTTGCACATTCCTGCACTGTAAACAATGTGCTGTATAATTTACAGAATGTTACTGGCAAAAAAAGTTGCCAATAAAATCTTGTAAAAATTATGTTAATTGCTGTAGAAAGGATTACAGCATAATACTGCAAAGCAAATTACAGTTAATTGCTGTATGTGAAATACAGTCATCTGTAGTATTTTTACAGTAACATTAAATTAAACTTGTAGTTTATTTTACAGCAATAGTTTGTAATCTCACTAAAGTACAGTATTTACCTGGCAACAAAAGTTGCTAATAAAATCTTGTAAATATATTTTACAGCAATAGTTTGTAATCTCACTAAAGTACAGTATTTACCTGGCAACTAAAGTTTCCAATAAAATCCTGTAAATACCCCTAAATCCAAGATTATGTTTTAATAATTTAACAATGAAAATGTTGCAAAGAATAATTTTAACAGTAAACTGTAAAATACTGATTTAAATGCATTATCATGAGCACTATCTTAATAAATTTAAAAATGAATAAAAACCAAGTCAAAGAAGTCATAAATATTTATTAAAACTGGCAGAAATACATTGCAAGACATTGCTTTTACTGGTAAAAATAAAAATGTCAGTCTTTCAACAGTTAAAATCGTATCATAAAAATAACATAGCATCACAAAATAACTACAAATACCTGTTATATCGCAAACATAGTAGAACATTAACTTTCTATAAAAATTAACGTCAATCAACAGAATTTGTATAATTTTGGTAAAAAAAAAAAAGATTAAAATAAAATGCTGGAATCAACATTAGCTATACCACAAATTATGTTGTTTGAGCTAATGTTCTATTACATTTAGAATATTCCTGCAAAAGACAGTTTAATAAATACATACTGAAAGTCCATCAACTTTCTGAGATGAGCACACACATGAGGGTTGTCCCTCTTCTCTGAGACCTTTCCACTTGTTTTGCCTCTATGTAACCATCTTGTATCCAGTGAGTGTTGTAATTCCAACAAAACATCTGCACATAAAAACAAGCAGAAGCTTTAGAATAAAGTTCAGTATTGAATGAAACTAGCTCAATAAAATAAATTTAAAAAAAATGCCACTTATACGATACAATCAGCATTTACTAAATAACTTAAACTAAATAAGTAACCTTTTTCACAAATGGAATTACTCAAGTAAAACATGTTACCTTTGAAATAATTCAAGTGTGCACAAGATGCCTGCTCCTGGGACGCCAGACTAAAGTTGTAATAAGACTGAAAATCCAGCCGCAAAGTTGAGGTGTGAATTCACAACCATGTGACCCTTGAGTAGGCCTTGTCAAAAGTCACTGGGTGCACCTGAAATGAATAAATATAAGCAATAATGTAACCTATAATACACTATTTAAAAATAAAATGTAATCTAAAATATAAGTTTATCAAATGATTTACAACAGAATTAATAAGAATTAATACATTACCTAAAATAATCAGCTTCAGAGAGTCTTGAAGCATTCAAATATCTCCACATCAGCTGCTATTATTTGCATCTACAAGAAATAATGAAAATTATCTTGTGATTTTTTTAAAAATGCATTTACATAAACGAACACCCCAAAAGGCATATATTTTAAAATAAACAATCTCTTACATTTGATTAATAAATTCAATTATAATACTATATTTTAGGACTGTACCACCAGTCAAATTAAATAATTTATAATGCAAAATTACAACTGTGTTATGACATCAATGTTTTACATTAATTTTTGAAATTACAAATAAGAAACGTTGGAAAAATGCAATGATACTTTTTAAACGTGAAACTAAACCACCATTAGGTGGCAGCAAATAATTTAATAAGTGAGTCAACTGAGTCATTCATTGTACCGATCTATTCAGAATGCTGAATCATTCAGTAAAAAAAACAACGCTGAGTTTTGCTTTGATCTTTTTTTGGAACGCTTTTCGTTCTTGAAATAGAACAACAGTCAATATTGTGTCTATAAAGTAAATGTTAATTAATTGTTTATTGAACTATGTAGCATTTACAATGGTGATAATCAGTAAAACAGCTCGTTTATGCTATATATATATATATATATACAATATCATTGATCATATGTTATAAACAAACTTATTTACCTCATGTTTCTTCCGTGAGTTTATGTGTGCCGTTAAGGTTATTTATTTTGATGTTGAATGTAATAAAATCAGAATCAGTCTTTTTTTTTTTTTTCCCACCCAAGTTTTAATCAGGCTAATCGGGCATGTAAAGATGTCTTTCACTAAAAAAATGGTCCTGGACAAGCTTTAATGTCGAGGCAATAGACACAATTTCTCATTTAATGTTGCATGTAGTTTCTAATTACAGTAAGATGTCACTAAGCCATCACAGTAAGCCCCTAATCACAGTAAGCTCCTAATCTTCAATTGTTCTCGCACTGCTCCAGTCGGCTGGATTTCAGATTTGAACGATTACGCGCGCACTACAGTAAGTTAGTGTAAAAACCAGGAGCTACTGTGACAACACCTGCTTCTTGAAGATGAATTACAGTTGAAATGGAAATATACTGTTAACAACTGTAAAACCTTATTTGACCCATAATGCATTGCGAATTACAGCTACATCTTGTAAAATGTTTAGTAATATTATAAAAAACAGTAATATTCTGTAAAATTTTGCTGTAGAAACTACAGCAATTTTTACAGTGTGGTGTGATTAGAATGATTTGATAGCACTTCAGTACTGTGATACTCTCACCACATTCTGTATTGTTGTTTCTGTGTGGAATTTAAAGCTGAAGTGTGTAATTTTTTAATGTTAAAGTGTTAAATACTATATCTTAGTAGACTGTAAGTCATACATTCAAAGGTTGATTTCTCTGAAAATTATCAGTACTTCACCCTTGCGCCTACTTCTCTAAGAAGATGTCCCCAGCCGAACAAAACTACGATATCGGAAACCGCGAACTACTAGCCATCAAGCTGGCACTGGAGGAGTGGCGGCACTGGCTGGAGGGCGCCCAACATCCCTTTGAGGTGATTACGGATCATACAAACCTCCAGTACATTCGGGAAGCCAAACGCCTAAACCCCCGACAAGCCCGTTGGGCCCTTTTCTTCACAAGATTCAAATTTACCATCACTTATCGTCCCGGCCATAAGAACCTCAAGGCCGATGCTTTGTCTCGTTTGCACCAACCGGACCCCTCACCTGAAAATCCAGAACCCATCTTGCCACCCAAAATCTTTGCTTGTCCCATCATCTGGGAGGTGGATGACCACATCCGGACCGCCACTCTAGAGGAGCCTGCTCCGCTGGGAACTCCCGAGGGGAAGCTGTATGTCCCGTCCACTCTCCGTATCCCCATTCTGGATTCAACCCACACTTCTCCTGGTTCCGGCCACCCAGGCCGCACATGCACTCTCACGCTCCTCCGGAACAAGTACTGGTGGCCCAACATGGAGCAGGATGTGGCCCGTTATGTCCGAGGCTGTACCGTCTGTGCCATCACTTCAACCCCCCGTCACTTACCTGAGGGGAAACTGGTGCCACTACCCATTCCTCGCCGACCCTGGTCCCATATCGGGGTTGACTTCGCCACAGACTTACCCCCTTCCAAGGGATTTACCACCATCCTGGTCGTCGTCGACCGGTTCTCGAAGGCTTGTAAACTGATCCCACTACGTGGTATACCCACGGCCCTCGCTACGGCGGAAACCCTCTTCCTGCATGTATTCAGAAACTTTGGCTTACCCGAAGATATTGTCTCCGACCGAGGGCCCCAGTTTACCTCCATGGTCTGGCGCAGTTTCTTCCATCTGTTAGGAGTCTCAGTAAACCTGTCCTCCGGGTATCACCCGCAAACTAATGGCCAAACAGAACGGAAGATCCAAGAAATTGGGCGTTACCTCCGCGCCTATTGCCATCGACACCAGGACCGATGGAGCCAATACCTTCCCTGGGCCGAGTACGCCCAAAATTCGATGCGGCAAGAAACCACCGGTCTAACCCCATTTCAGTGCGTCCTCGGATTTCAACCACCTCTCTTCCCTTGGACCGGAGAACCCTCCGAAGTTCCCGCAGTGGACTTCTGGTTTCGAGAGAGCGAAAGGGTATGGAATACAGCGCATGTCCACCTACAACTGGCAGTACGGAGACACAAGTCACAAGCGGATTCTCGTCGTGCCACCACTCCGCTATACCAACCTGGTGACCAAGTTTGGCTCTCCACGCGGGATATACGCCTCCATCTGCCCTGCAAAAAGTTGAGCCCTCGCTACGTCGGCCCATTCCCCATACGAAGACAAATCAACGAAGTCACCTACGAGCTCCAACTACCCCCAACTTACCGCATATCACCTACCTTTCATGTATCATTGTTGAAACCATTCACTAATCCCATTCTCCCTCCTTCTACAGAGCACGAAGTACCTCCTCCTCCCGAAGTCGACCCCAGTGAAACCATCTACCGAGTTAAGGAGATCTTAGACTCCCGGCGGCGGGGCGGCCGACTCCAGTATCTAGTGAATTGGGAGGGATTCGGCCCCGAAGAGAGATCATGGGTAAACCGAGAGGATGTACTAGACCCCTTGCTCCTTTCCGACTTTCACCAGTCACACCCCAACTGCCCAGCCCCAAGAGGACGTGGTCGCCCTCGCCGTCGGTCCAGGGCACCTGGAGACGCCCGTGGGGGAGGGGGTACTGTCACGGATCCGCCCACAACCGCATCCACACCAACCAACTACACCCGTTCACAATCACCTGAATTCTGATTACCACCTGTCTCCAATCACCAACACACTATATAGAGTCACTCACCACAAACAGTCGTTGGTTGGTCTTAAGGTCGTAAGCTACGCTATCTCTCTCTTACCTCCTGGATATCTGGAATCCTCCGTGCCGTAAGCCTTTACCCACGACCTGTATGAAAAGTGTGACTTTGAGTTGGATGCACTCCTTACGTTGAATGAACTTCTGCACTGTTAAGTTTGGTTTTGTGGTCCTTCGGGATCGATTTAAGTTTATGGGAAAAGAATTAAAAGACAAGTATTTCCACTCACCTGTGTTTGCCTCTCAGTCCGACTGTGACAGAAGGAACATAGACCAGCTTTATTATACTTTAATTTGAGCAGAATACCAGAGATTTCAGATCATCAGCACATTTTAGCAGAGCAAAATTGTCTATGTACGATACATGTTTGCCAGGTTTGAAAGATTAACTAAAACACTGGGCAAAAAATGTAACAATTTAAGAGAAATCTTTATTTGGGGGGATTTAAAACCTTGACCTGAAACCATGAAAGTTTGTGAAAGCAATACAGCGATTATGTATTTTTGTAGACCAGTGGCTTTTGGATTATTGCAGAAAATAAGCTCTGAGTCGAACAAATGTTTATGATTCTTGTACGATTTGTTCATCATGATAATCTTTACAAATGAAAAGACCTAAATACAATCGACAGATCTAATAGCTATACGCACATAGGCTATAAATGTCAAAAAAAAAAAAAAAAATTCCAATATCGAATAATTATGCTTGAATAAAAAAGACACTTTGTCAGAACATCCTGCTAATTTCTTTCTTTATTTTAATATTCTGCAAACATTCAGGTTAGGATTCATTCTAAACAGCTCTCATATTAAACTTCTGCAGTTAATTCAACCACAAACCTATTTTCTGGTATAAGCCAGCAAAGCAATCAGGCGCTTCAAAATTCAATGAATGAAAAGCTTGAATTAGTGCATGGAAGTGAACAAGGAGGATTTGTTCAAAAACACTGATTCATTCACAATCAAAACACCAACGCAAAGTGGCTCTGATACGGCATAACATTTACACAGAACCAGTCCAAAACCAAAACTTGCCTAGAGTACAACATTAACACTATGCATGCACTGGTACAGTATTTCCCTCATGTAATGCAAATTTATCCTGCTGTTATTAGGAAAAGAGCAAATGAGGCTAGATTAATTCTGAGTTACACTTTATCCTCACAAGCCCCAGATCTTTGAAATGTACACACAATCTCAGCGGCCCCATGGTTCACCTTTAACACTGCAGCCAATCTGCTCTTTTAAGGCCATAAGCTTGTGCAATATGTTTTGGTAGCTTCTCCTCTTGGTAAGCCCACAGGGCACCTAAATTCACCTTTATAATCCTCAGCCTTGCAGATTTCTCTACTGGATACAGAACAACCTAAAGCCGGCATGCTGTGTGCTTGATAATCTGTTATTTTTGTCTCTACTGTGGCTCACTAAAAGGAAACACCCTTTCTTGTCTTATTTCCTGTCAGTATTAGCGTAGCAAATGTCACAACATGCATGGAATGACAGAGTGACCTGATGGAAGTGTTTGTTGGTCAGAGATGCAGGTGTAAACAGGTGCACTCTGGATCAGTGCGTTTCTTCTGTATATTCAACATTCTCAGAGCCAGCAGTCATTTGATGTTTTTGTGATGAGTAATCACCAGGTGAAGAATAACTCCTCCTGTTTAGTGAAGAAACGAGAGTGCCTGGGAGTCTGAGCTGAGCTCAAAAGGTCACAAGAGCCGTCGGGGCTGCGGGCCGTGTTCCTTATGTTTTCATTACCAGACCGACTGCTGGAGGCCTTTCTGGCACTCTGTCCAGGGCACAACTAAATTAAAGTCACTAAATCCAAAGCAGACTTAGAGGGGAATGTTTTTTGTGGACTCAAAAGTGAAAGATAGGTTTTTGAAAGACGTCTCTTATGCTCACCAATGCTGCATTTATTTGATCTAAAATACAGTAATAACAGTAATATTGTGATATATTATTAAGATTTAAAATAACTGTTTTCTATTTGAATATATTCAAAACATTTTACTCCTGTGATGGCAAAGCTGAATTTTCAGCAGCCATTACTCCAGTACTCCGAAACATTTATTATTATTTTCAGTGTTGAAAACAGTTGAACTGCTTCATATTTTTGTTGAAACTATTCAAAAGTTTGGGGTCAGATTTTTTTTTTTTAAGAAATTAATATTTTTATTTTGCAAGGACACATTGAATTGATCAAAAGTGACAGTATAGATATTTATGATGTTACAAAATATTTCTATTCATGTGACACTGAAGACTGGAGTAATGATTCTGAAAATTCTGCTTTGCATCACAGGAATGAATGAGTGAAGATTTTTTTAAATTGCAATAATATTTCACAATATTACTGTTTTTGATCAAATAAATGCAGTCTTGATGAACATACGTGAATTTCAAAAACATTAACGTGGCATGTACTCTGCACTATGACAATAAAGTTGTATCTTGTCTAATGGAAAATTATTCATGACTAAACTCTTTAGGTCTTTTGAGGTGAATGTTACAGAATGGATTTGGCCTGTGGTTGAAATGTGAGTACTTGAGTGCATTGCTGAGTTTAGAGCTCTGTTGGAAATGTATGCATGCTTAACATACAGTAGTTAGATCTTTAGTAATGTGATCACAGTTGTGACCAGTGAATCATTACTTGCTCAATAACCTGAGATAATGCGACTAAAGTGATAATACACTCCAGAAAAATGCTGTCATCATTTAATCAGCCTCATGTTGTTCCAAACCCATATGACCTTATTTTTTACATGGAACAGAAAGGCTGCTCATTCCCATGCAATGAACACATACTGTATATTGACTTAATAGATTACACACTCATTTACCCCACTCTTGAAAAGTAACAGACAAACTGGTGGGAATTTGTAAGATCAGATCTGACAAATCATAAAGGGATTCAACCTATGTGGCAAAAGCCAAAAAGTCTCTCTGAAGTACAAATCTTGTCAGTATCTCTGTAAAGATGACTCAGTATACTACCCTTTCCTGTGGCTCTGAAAAAAAATCTTCCTGGCATTTGACAGGGGATCTGTAACCTTTGAGTAAATCCATCCCTCCTCGATCTCAGTGTTGAGTGTAACTGTGTGTAACTTTTTTTTAGTAAAGGGAGCTTGTAGAGAACACAAATGTAAACACTCCTAAATATATACGTTTTTTTTATTTTCTTTTTTAAAATACCCTACTGTTCAAAAGATTGAGATCTTTTTTTAATGAAATATAATAAAAACTGTAATACTGTGACTTATTGCAACAAAAATAGCTGTTTTCTATTTGAATATATTTTAAAATGAAATGTTTTCTCCTGTAATCAAAGCTGAATTTTCAGCATCATTACTCCATTCAGTGTCACATGATCCTTCAGAAATCATTGTACAGTGAACTTTGGTCCCCAAATGATTCAACTCTGCTGTGGAGTTGTTCTGCTGATGTGTTATACATGAACATGTATCTTACAATTAATATGCCATTTTCTTCTGAAGAATTGTGAGTTATATGTCACATCACACACTAAAATACCTCTCTATTTAACAAATGAATTACCATTAATACAATATACTTTCACTCTCTCACTCTTCCCATCTGTTCTCCTTGCTCTTCTTTAAAAGCACAATTTATGCATCCATATTTTACTTGATTGTGCGCATAAATCACCAGAGTCTGTTAAATGAGGCTAATGGCAGCTATGTTAAATATTGATGGCTTGGGCTAAATAGAGCCATAAGCAAAGCCTCTGTGTGTTCGCCTGTAGGTAATGCAGTTGCATTGTTAAAAATATAGAATGAATGCTTTAATCATATAGCATTCATTCAGGGCATTAGTAAACACATCAGCACTATTACCACACAGAACTATGACAGAACTACTTGTGTTTCTCAACAAGATGCTTTGATGGCTCAATAATGGTGTCTGTGTATCCTGTGAAACAACAGTGAGTCACATTGCTTTGTCATAATATTTAATAACATTCTGGCTGATTTTAAACTTAATGTCTATCCCTATTTTAAATGAAAAGATGAATCCATATTAACACTTTAGAAAAATACAAGCCTAAAAACAGAAAATCACTGCAAATGGCGGTTAATGGATTCTTGCAGACGAATGACAGAGCACTACAAATCTTAAGAACCTACCTTCATTTCAAACCATTTATCACATGTAGCTACGCTGACGTCAAGCCTTTTGTACTTTCTTGACATCTTTGGTAGGTTGTATTTGAGCATTTTTGAAGGAAGTTTTGTAGAAAGGTTTACCTGTTTTTGTCCATAGAGTGAACGTCAATGGGGTCCAAGACATCACATGGACAAAAACACTTGTAACAGTATCTTTGTGTGTGTGTGTGTGTGTGTGTGTGTGTGTGTGTGTGTGTGTGTGTGTGTGTGTGTGTGTGTGTGTTCCTCAGAAAAAAAGTCAAGGCCAGTCAACTGTATTAAGACAGTTCATATGCTTAGTTTTGATTTTCATGTTGACTTTAATGAATGAGCTAACTGTTAATACTTAATACTTCTTAATACTTAATATGGTCACATTTACTCTCAAGTGCTCAAGTATGAGGCATGAATAATTAGCATGGATCTGTGAATATGTGCTAGACTTTTCTTTTTTTTTTAATGCAAGACAACCATAACTACAGTCACTTATAATTATGGCAGTGTTCTAACTGTCACTAATGATTAATGAGACACTATTGTTGTGTTGTTGTTGAAGGGTGGCACATTGCAGAGGTGAATATCAGCCATTTAGCTGTCCTGGATGCCATCCAACCACTCTTAATCACTAGTGTAAGGGTGTCTAAAAATGTGTCAGCTGTATCTGTGCTCTGGTTGGTTTGGGGGATCTGCTCTTGTTAATTAAATGAATAGTTCACCCAAAAAATTTAAATTAGCTGAAAATGTAGTCACCCTCAGGCCATCCAAGATGTAGATGAGTTTGTTTCATATTTTTGTTTCATAATATATTTAGAGAAATGTATCCTTACATCACTTGCACACCAGTGGATCCTCTGCAGTGAATGGGTGCCGTCAGAATGAGAGTCACAACATCACAATCACAAAAAACATCACAATAATACACAAGTAATCCACACACCTCAGTCCAGTCTAAAGACTTAGAAACAAATCCACCATTTACCTTCAAACCATTGCTCCTGGATCCATTATATTTACACACTTTCAGTGTGTTTGTCTCCTGTGACAGCACTGCAGTGGAAAAGGAATCTGTAACTAATTGGTTTCACAACGAGAACCATTTAACATAATGGTGGAAAAGCAGCTTCAGTTTGCATTATGTGTGTACACCGTATGTAAACTACAGAAATATTGATAACTGTCAGCACAGAAGAGCAGCTTCATGGGGTTTCCTCTGCCCTTCAAAACCCACATTCATTTCATGCCTTCAGACTGTATTCAGACAATGCATGTTATCAGTGAGTTGACAGGGCTGTCGATGTGGATTTACAGTGTTGATAGTACTATTTTAGGATATGCAAGAATGATGCCTTATAGGTAGGTGTTCTGAGGTTAACTTAAGGCCAACCAACCAGTCACAATAATCCTCCAGTCTGCTCATATCAACGTAACAAATACACACGTTTATTTTTCTGTCATGGTGAGAACTTTACATTGGCTTCTATTGTTTTATCCCATACTCCGAAAAGTAACCTTCAAAGTGGCTTTTTGCACTGTACTGTCACAATCTGTGATGGAAGGAGCGAGGAGATGAGGAATCAATTTCAACAATCTTTAATGTAATCCAAACAAGGGGAATTCACACAGAAAACGGCTGGAGACACACGAACATGATGAAGTAGACCCAACAAACAAGAACTGAATATACTGAGGCTTTAAAACTTAGGATAACGAGGTAACTAAGGAGACACACCTGGAAAACAATCAACAATGAACGTGAGGGAAAAACTGGGTTACAGGGAACACATGGGGAGCAAAAACACCACAAAACAGTCCAGGGGTGTGACATTACTCCCCCCTCCTGGAAGGCCTAAACCGAATACAGTCCTGCACCGTAATACAGGCAGATAGAGTCCAGGGAGGCGATGAAGGAG
This sequence comes from Acrossocheilus fasciatus, assembly GCA_036784905.1. Lineage (NCBI taxonomy): Eukaryota > Metazoa > Chordata > Actinopteri > Cypriniformes > Cyprinidae > Acrossocheilus > Acrossocheilus fasciatus. The sequence goes on along the minus strand of CM071940.1, from coordinate 28,405,362 downwards.
GGAGGAGACAGGAGGGAGCCAGAACAGGAGGAGCCAAGTTGGACCCAGGCTGCAACCACAACAGCGGCCCACGGCGGAGCCAACGGAGGGAGGAGCCATGAAGGAGGAATGGCCGCCAACTCCAGGGGGCTGACCGATGGCGGTGGAGCAGGTGGTGGAGGAGCCCGAGGCGTAGATGGAGAGACGGAGAGACGGAGTGACGAAGAGCAAGGGCGACGGGGAAGATCCGGAGGGCTTAGGTGGAGCAGATGGTGCCGGTGACCGAGGCAGAGGCGGGGATCCAGAGGGCCGCGGTGGAGCTGGAGCAACAGAGGACTGAGGATAAGCCGAGGGGATGGAGGAGCCTGATGGATCCGGAGGGATGAGGTGCAGCCGGAGAAGTGGAGTCCCGAGGCACAGGATGGTTGACGCCAGACCAAGGCGGAGCCGGAGGGACAAGGGAGCCCAGCGGAGCCAGTGGACAGATGGGCCACAGCGGAGAGTAGGGAGCTAGGAGTCATGGTGGAGCCGACGGGCTGAGGCGGAGTCTGGGCCTCGGAGGCTGGAGACGGAGGTGAGGGATACTCCAGCCCCGGCGACGCTGGAGGATGGCAGTCCCATGGGGCTTAAAGTATACTTACTTTGATGTGCTGACTAACATACAGCTTGATTGTATATATACTGATATTTGATATTAAATTTATATTTTATAACAAATTATATATTTTTTTGCATGTCAGAAACATTACATTCAGTTCACAATTTTATTTCCATATGTTCTCTTTTTAAACATATGCTAAAGTGTATCATTTTTTAATTTTTTTTTATCATTTTCCTTAAGAGACCTGAGAGTACAGACTTTTTTTTTTTGGAGGTTAATCATAGAGGAATAACTAGATTTTTATATTTTCTGCATGAGTAACATGAATGGTGTTTGCTTGTGCAAAGCTTGCTATTCTATTGCCAGTGTAGAGGATTTAGCATGTTGCTACGGTGTTCTTGGGCTTATTGGTTAAAAAGTTAAGAGTCAAGTCTCTATGATATTCGTAGATTTTCAAAAATCATCAGTCATACCATTTATAAAAGTAACATCACCTTCTCAACAACCTGCATGATTTGAGGCATCATTCTTGGCGCTAGAGGTTTTGAAAAACCCTTTATTTCTACAACAGAAATCAACATTGTAATCCGCCTCCACAGCTGCTTTATCCTGAGCTTTGTTTTCAAGTTAAAGCAATTGTGTAGGCGTATTACAGTGTTGACTTCTATTGTAAATATGTTCGCAAATGATGCTCAAGCTAACAAAAGCAATGAATCATATGAATATTCATTTCCATTTTTTGTGTTTTCTGGGCAAAGCATGCTTTTCATAGCTGAAGTTGTTTCAGCGTGAAGCAATCATACATGCGTCTGCTTGTCCACTACATAATCAGAGATCTGTAAAGACACAGCATGACATACAGTAGTAGAAGAAAGTGGATGAATGAAGATTATAAATCAATCTCTTTTCCAAAACCTAGTGTGTTGCCTACATAGGAAGCATTTATTTTCCCTAGAAAAGAGAGGGTGTATGGTCACCCTATCCAATATGGTTGATGAAGTATAACTCATCCAATAACATCAATACAAATTTTTTAGTCCTATTATAAATTTACTATTTTACCCAATATTTATGTGAAAGCAATGGATACTTTTATGACAAACAGAACTGCTACAGAGTTTTCCAAATCAGTTACTTTATGTAAGATGTTGCCTTTGTAGACAGCAGACAGTAAGTCAGCTCAGTTGGTTTTGGAACAAAGCCATTCAGTCTCATCTGTGGCATATCAGACTTGGTGTTGATAGAAATGGCATGGTGGAGTAGATGGAGTCAGCGGTAGTCCATGAGTGTCACTGCTGACACAGGCAAAGATGCAGTGACATTAATGTGAACCTCGATGAAGTGACAGCATGTGGGGTGTGATGTGACAACGGTGTTTGGCACTGGCACTCTCAGACATTTCCTACCGCGTTCCTCACTGGCATACAACTGCGCCAACGTGCTGGTTCATGACATTGGTATCTCTGAGCCCTCTGTGAGCTTCTAATCAGATCATAGGCCCCCGACTGTCACATCTCAGTGGGAAAGAAGCGCTCTGGGAACTGCACTTGTTCTCTTACCCCAGTTAAATGGGGTAAAAGGGCGTAGTGGGACAGTGTTTTGGGGTCACTCTGGCTGGCTGTTTTTGTCTGCATGCTAATATACTTATGGAACTACAATATTTAATTATACATTTACAATGTTTACAAAATGTTAAAGTCATTGCATCTGCATTTGTGTTGAACAGTGCATACTTTTCCCCCAAGAAGTTACATCTAAAAAACTTACATCACAAATACCTCTTGCCTTTCTGGTAAAGTATGCATTACTTATTTTTTTACAATCTAATTAATTCCTGATAGATGTCCTGTCATTTTACTCAGAAATATGTTACATTAACAATGTTCATGTTCATGGCTTAAAAAAGTGTACGGTTACTGTATGTAGTAATATTTGGAAGCCCATTTCCCTTACAGAATAAAAAATGTAAAAAGCAGTTGCAATTTTTTATGTAATATTTTTATAGTTTACATCTTGCAATTGTTTTTCAATTTTTTTATTTTTTTATTTTAAAAACACAATTCAAACTTTTCTTCTGCGTTGATATCTACTGTTAATTCTGTTTTTGTTTTTTTTTAAAAGTAAGACTGTGAGATACTCCTAAAATAAATTAAAAACATCAGCTAGAGAGGTTCACAGGTTCACTTGCTGAGTGCCAGCCTCATTTCACTGGGAAAGAGGTATCAGTGCACACATGAAACTTATTGCGTATTTGTCCATGTATAAATGTCAGATCTCAGGTCATTTGACTGCTGCTGTGGTATTAAATATTCCACTAATGAATTTGTTCAGGTTTGGGTCACTAAGCCCAGATCTCACCAAAATGGCATGGCTGTAATTATACACGTGTGTCCATCCTATCTCATTGGGCTCTTCAGAGAGGCATGAGAGCAGCCCTGTACTGTGTGTTTTAGTCAGAGAGGTTTGTTTTCTTTTTCATGACAGTCAGTGTTCCCGTTTTGCAAAATGCCAGAATAAAAGCGAGCCTTTAAATACAAATAGTCAATGGTTGATTTGTGGCACTCGAAAATTATGAGTGTATGCTCGATGCGTTGCCAGTTTTTTCACTTAAGAGACAATCATAGTCACCTCTGTAATTACATTCTCTATTGAATTTAAATAGAACTGAACAATGAAAACTGCTGGGAATAAAAATCGTCAGTAAAATGGCAATATTGAATGATTATTGGAGCACAGTTACTGAGACCACTTCATATTATTAGACACACTTCATATTATTGTGTTCATGTTATACCTGTTAGTTACATTATTATTGCCGTTACTTAAACATTAGCGACTATTATTATACTATTACATACTATCAGATGGTTTGAGTCAGTCATTGTTTTAAGGAATTAATACTTTTATTCAGCAAGGACACATTAAATTGATCATAATTGACAATGAAGACTTTTATTAAATTGGTAAAATGCTTGTTACTAAATTGTATTAATATTTCTTAACTAGCGTTACATTTCCTTGAATAGCTACTACAACTAAACAAATTAGCTTTTGTCATTCATGTTAACCAGTAAACTATAAATTAAATAAATTTTAATTAAAAATTTTTAATTTAAATTTAAATGCTAACAACTTCAGAGCTTACAGAGATGTGCATGCTGACAGATGTTATGTGAATGAGCAGCTGAAGTGGAAATGAAGCCCTGTGGGCTGCTAGAATAAAGCTAACTGTGTGTTTTGTCTTTGTACAGTATCTCATTACCTACAGCCTCTGAGACACTAGTCACTATTTTGAACTTTTCACACCAAATTGTGGCCTTTAGGTTTGTTTAATAAGCTAAAACCGCATCTGTGCCAGTTACTTTTTTTAGCCATTGTTGGCAGAGATTGGTTTAAAGATGTGATTTGAGAGTTGGCTAAAGTTGCAGCTTTAGGTAGGCTCGAAGATATCCCTTTGTCAGTTTTTTTCTTGTTAAGCGAGATTAGCCTAATAGGACTCAAGTGCTATTCCTGGGCAATATTCTCCAACTTCTTTCTAACAGCATTCCAGCATGTGCTTGAGGCGAGGTCTCGGGTGTTGAAACTGTCACACAGTGTTAGCGCTGTCTGAGGCAACGGGGGGGGGGGAGATGAATTTTTAAAGTGCCTCTTGTGCACATAAACTTTCCTGACCCACTGGCTGAATTTTAATTTCGTAACAAAATGAATCTGTGTTTTTTTGCTTCACATGTCAAACAGCTAAATTGCTAACAGCTAAATCTTTTTGAACAGCTAAACTGACCTTTTCCCCTCAAATTATACTTATTAATCACATTTTTGTTTTCCTAAATTCAAACATTAAAAGGATAGTTCACCCAAAAATGAAAATTCTGTCATTAATTACTCACACTCATGTCGTTCCAAACCCCATAAGACCTTCGTTCATCTTCAGAACACAAATTAAGATATTTTTGATAAAATCTGAGAGCTTTCTGACCCTCCATAGACAGCAACGTAACTGACCCAGAAATGTATTAAGGACATCGTCAAAATAGTCCATGTGACATCAGTGGTTCAACCGTAATTTTACGAAGCTTTGAGAATACTTTTTGTGTGCAAAGACAACAAAAATAACAACTTTATTCAACAATTCTTCTCTTCCACTTCACCATCCTCCACCATTACTTTTTGTGAACACTGCATACTTTTTGTGAACACTGATGTCACATGGACTACTTTATCAATGTCCTTACTGTGTTTTTTTGTGCCTGGGAACATTTCAGTTACATTACTGTGCCAGAAAGCGAATTTTATCAAAAATATATTAATGATGAACGAAAATATTAAAGATGAACGAAGGTCTTATGGGTTTGGAACAACATGAGAGTAATTAATGACAGAATTTTCATTTTTGGGTGAACCATCCCTTTAACACTGATACAAAGTATCAATTACTTTGTCTTTAATTTAAAGACCATCATACTTAAGAAATATATATACACACACACACACACACACATATACATATATATATATATATATATATATATATATATATATATATATATATATACAGTGGGTACGGAAAGTATTCAGACCCCCTTAAATTTTTCACTCTTTGTTATATTGCAGCCATTTGCTAAAATCATTTAAGTTCATTTTTTTTCCTCATTAATGTACACACAGCACCCCATATTGACAGAAAAACACAGAATTGTTGACGTTTTTGCAGATTTATTAAAAAAGAAAAACTGAAATATCACATGGTCCTAACTATTCAGACCCTTTGCTCAGTATTTAGTAGAAACACTCTTTTGATCTAATACAGCCATGAGTCTTTTTGGGAAAGATGCAAAAAGTTTTTCACACCTGGATTTGGGGATCCTCTGCCATTCCTCCTTGCAGATCCTCTCCAGTTCTGTCAGGTTGGATGGTAAACGTTGGTGGACAGCCATTTTTAGGTCTCTCCAGAGATGCTCAATTGGGTTTAAGTCAGGGCTCTGGCTGGGCCATTCAAGAACAGTCATGGAGTTGTTGTGAAGCCACTCCTTCATTATTTTAGCTGTGTGCTTAGGGTCATTGTCTTGTTGGAAGGTAAACCTTCGGCCCAGTCTGAGGTCCTGAGCACTCTGGAGAAGGTTTTCATACAGGATATCCCTGTACTTGGCCGCATTCATCTTTCCCTCGATTGCAACCAGTCGTCCTGTCCCTGCAGCTACAAAACACCCCCACAGCATGATGCTGCCACCACCATGCTTCACTGTTGGGACTGTATTGGACAGGTGATGAGCAGTGCCTGGTTTTCTCCACACATACCGCTTCGAATTAAGGCCAAAAAGTTCTATCTTGGTCTCATCAGACCAGAGAATCTTATTTCTCACCATCTTGGAGTCCTCCATGCGGGCTTTCATGTGTCTTGCACTGAGGAGAGGCTTCCGTCGGGCCACTCTACCATAAAACCCCGACTGGTGGAAGGCTGCAGTGATGGTTGACTTTCTACAACTTTCTCCCATCTCCTGACTGCATCTCTGGAGCTCAGCCACAGTGATCTTTGGGTTCTTCTTTACCTCTCTCACCAAGGCTCTTCTCCTCCGATAGCTCAGTTTGGCCAGACGGCCAGCTCTAGGAAGGGTTCTGGTCATCCCAAACGTCTTCCATTTAAGGATTATGGAGGCCACTGTGCTCTTAGGAACCTTAAGTGCAGCAGAATTTTTTTTGTAACCTTGGCCAGATCTGTGCCTTGCCACAATTCTGTCTCTGAGCTCTTCAGGCAGTTCCTTTGACTTCATGATTCTCATTTGCTCTGACATGCACTGTGAGCTGTAAGGTCTTATATAGACAGGTGTGTGGCTTTCCCAATCAAGTCCAATCAGTATAATCAAACACAGCTGGTCTCAAATGAAGGTGTAGAACCATCTCAAGGATGATCAGAAGAAATGGACAGCACCTGAGTTAAATATATGAGTGTCACAGCAAAGGGTCTGAATACTTAGGACCATGTGATATTTCAGTTTTTCTTTTTTAATAAATCTGCAAAAATGTCAACAATTCTGTGTTAGTCTGTCAATATGGGGTGCTGTGTGTACATTAATGAGGAAAAAAAATGAACTTAAATGATTTTAACAAATGGCTGCAATATAACAAAGAGTGAAAAATTTAAAGGGGTCTGAATACTTTCCGTACCCACTGTATATATATATATATATATATATATATATATATATATATATATATATATACTACCACCAGTGACTACACCTTGCAGTTTCATACGCTAGCGGGGATTAGCGGCTGGAATGAGGCTTAGTGCTTACTGTAAGGGTTTGAATCCTCGCATCCATGCCTCCGTGTCTATCTATGATGACACAATGAGATTGGAAAGCTTCATGCAAAGGGCCACACGTATCTCTCAACGCTTATCCACCTGCCTGCCCGACGAAGCTGCCCATCAGCTTGCCACACCCGCCATCGGTTCCCCAGTACCAGAGCCCATGCAGTTGGATTCCACTCACCTCACTCGCGCAGAACGCGATCGCTGCCTTGCAGCTGGACTCTGTCTATAGGGCGCAGCTACAAACCACTTCATCCAGACCTGCCCCGTCAGACCCCCATGCCCTGTGGTGAGTACCCTTCAACTAGACCCAGAAGTCTCAACTCTATCTCTGTTACCAGTGCAACTACTCACCCCAGATCATTCTGTTTCAGTCTCCGCCCTCGTCAACTCGGGCTCCTCTGGCAATTTCACATCCCACGACCTCCTAAGCCGCCTCCACCTGCCCCATAAACGCCAGGCCCAGGAGCTCCGAGTCGAGACCATACAAGGAAAACCACTAGGGCGTGGGAGGGTAAAGTACAGAACTCACCCAATGAAGCTGTGAGTCAGATGGCTGCACGAGGAAACCATCGCTTTTCTGGTAATGGAGGGACCCACATTGGATATCATTCTGGGATGCCCCTGGCTCACTCTCCATTCTCAGGAAGTCAGATGGTAACCATGTGAGGTAACTCGCTGGAGCGAGTTCTGCCAGCTGAACTGTCTCTCCGCAGTCCCCAGACTGTCCCATTCCGGCTCAAGTTGCTTCCACCCTTGTCGAGAGCCCCGAGCCTCGGGAGATTCCCCCCGTCCCATCTGACTATGTGGCATTCCAGGATGTCTTTAGCAAATAGGCAGCATCCCGCCTCCCACCTCATCAGCCACGGGACTGTGCCATCGACTTGCTGCCTGGGGCCAAACTCCCCAAGGGTAGAGTATACCCTCTGTCCATCCTGGAGTGCAAGGCTATGGAGGATTACATCCAGGAGGCTCTCCAACAAGGTTTTATCCAACCCTCCACCTCACCTGCCGCCTCCAGCTTCTCCTTTGTGGGCAAGAAGCACGGGGGCTTGAGGCCGTGCATCGACTACCATGCTCTGAATTCTCAGATGGTGAAGCTGCCATACCCACTTCCCCTGGTCCCACCCGCTCTCGAGGAACTCTGTGGAGCCCACGTCTTCTCCAAGTTCGACCTGCGGAGCGCGTATAACCTCGTTCACATCCGGGAAGGCGACGAGTGTAAGACGGCTTTCATCACTCCATCTGGCAACTACGAGTACCGGGTAATGCCTTACGGCGTAGTCAACTCACCGTCCGTCTTCCAGAGTTTTATGAACGAGGTGTTCCAGGAGTTCCTCCATCGCTTTGTAATAGTCTACATCAATGACATCCTCATATACTCCCAGAACCTGGCCGAACATCACCACCACGTGAAGCAGGTCCTCCAACGGCTCCGTCAACATCACCTTTACCTAAAACAGGAGAAGTGCGAATTCCATTGCACCACGGTACAGTTTCTCGGTTATGTCATCAGCTGGGATGGAATCCAGATGGACCAGGGAAAGGTTAAGGCAAAGGATCTGCAATGTTTCCTGCGGTTTGCCAACTTCTACCGGCGGTTCATCAAGAATTTCAGTCTGCACACGGCTCCTCTAACCTCCACACACCGAGGAAAACCAAAGGCCCTGTCCTGGAGCTCCAACGCCCACGAAGTCTTCGAGAAGCTCAAGAAGGCCTTCAGCACGGCCCCCATCCTCCGTCACCCAGATCCCCAAGCGCCATTCATGGTAGAGGTGCTGTCCCAGCAGTATGGTGAGCCTCCCAGCCTCCATGCTTGTGCATACTACTCCAGGAAACTGTCTCCAGCGGAGCAGAACTATGATATCAGGAATCGGGAAATGCTCGCTATCAAGTTGGCACTGGAAGAATGGCGTCACTGGCTGGAGGGAGCCCACCATCCGTTCACCGTAAGTACCTACCATAAGAACCTCCAATACCTGAGACACGCAAAAAGACTCAACCCCCGCCAAGCACGCTGGGCACTGTTCTTTACACGGTTCAATTTCACCATCACCTATCGCCCCGGAAACCGCAACAGCCATCCTCCCTCCAGCCCTCATCGTCAGCCCCATCCAGTGGGAGCTCACCGAGAACATCTGTGCCGCCACGCTTTCCGAACCTGCTCCGCTGGGAGGCCCAGAAAGGAGGGCTTACGTTCCCACTTCTCAACGGCAGACCCTTCTGGGCTCAGTTCATGACATAACGGGCTCTGGATACCCAGGCAGAAGAGCCCTCTGAGGTTCCAGCTGTGGACCACTGGTTCCGAGCGAGCGAGAGAGTGTGGGACTCAGGTCACATCCACCTCCAACGAGCAGTGTGGAGGCATAAGACCTTTGCAGATGACTGTCGTTCCATTACTCCTTCATACCAACCTGGGTACAAAGTATGGTTGTCCACCCAGGATCTGCGCCTCCGCCTGCCTTGTAAAAAGCTGAGTCCCCACTACTTTGGTCCGTTCCCCATACAGAGGCAGATCAACAAGGTCACAACTTCAACTCCCAGCAAGGTACTGCATTCATCCCACCTTCCGCGTATCACTCCTTAAACCCTTCTCTCACTCTGCACCAGGACCCACTGAGCCGGATGCACCCCCTCCAGAAATCCTGGAACAACAGTCCGTATCACTCCTTAAACCCTTCTCTCACTCTGCACCAGGATCCACTGAGCCGAATGCACCCCCTCCAGAAATCCTGGAATAACAGTCCATCTACCAGGTCGACGAGGTGGCCAGCTGGAGTACCTCGTAGATTGGGAGGGGTACGGACCGGAGGAAAGATCCTGGGTGGACGATGTGCTAGTCCCCACTCTATTGGAGGAGTTCCACCATACCCTTCCAGATCGTCCCGCACCCAGAGGCCAGGGCCGCCCGCGTCGCCACTTGAGGGCATCAGGAGGAGGAGAAGGAGGTAATGTCAGGGAATCATTGCAATCACCACAGTCACCTACACCGACACACACCAGATCCCAGTCACCAGAATTCTGATCACCCACACCTGCTGTCACTCGTTACACTCCCTTTATTTCTGCACTCCTCTCACAGCCTCACTGTCCGGTCTACCGTTCACCTCGCTGAACTTAGCCTGACTACTTACCGTATTACTTACCTGTGTGTACTTAACCCTAGATGCTTCGATGCTCCATCGATCCAGTTCACCAACGTTCCAGCGCTACCCCGATCAACCTGCAAAGGATAAAGACTCGGTTACATTTACATTTACATTTAGTCATTTAGCAGATGCTTTTATCCAAAGCAACTTACTAATGAGGATGATATGCAAGTGCTATAACAAGTCTCAGTTTGCTTAAGTGGGGTCTGAGGTCATTTTGGGGCCCTTGAGATGTTTTGACATGCCCTGATATTTGTGCTTGTTTCAGCTACTGAAAACATACTATTGACCAAAATGTTTTTTTTTTGTTTGTTTGTTTTTTTGTATTCAGCACAAACTGTGCTACAGTAATATGTGACCAAGATGGATGTACATGTTTGCATTTTTTGGAAAAAAAATATTATGCGTAGTTAGCAAGTTTTGGGAAAAAAAAATGTAGCTGAAATAAGGCCTTAAAACCCACACTAAATAAGACTTTTCTGAATAAGACTTTTGAGTAATCAGTCTTGTAGGCTAGAATATTTACTTCAAAATTAGGTGAAAATCATTCTGCGTACTCATTCACAGAAAACAATATATTGATTAAAATTTTTCATGTCATGTTTTGTAATCAAAAGACTATATGCGAGGGAGTGGCAATGGCATTGAATATTAAGTGAGTCTCACCTGAGAGACAAAGGGCCCTCCCCTAATGGCCCCTGATGACCCATAAGTGTGACTGTGACTTTGAGACAGGTAAGAGAGAATGTGAGGAGATTGAAAAAAAAGGGTTTTTTAAATTATTTGTATTTTAACACAGTATAATCAAAACATACATAATGAAGGTCAAAGACACATTATTGTGCACACTAATCTAACCACAGAGATGTGAACCACAGAGATTCTGTTCAATAAGTGAAACAAGTAAATCATACCTGATATTTACGTGTGTTATTTAAGTGTTTCTACTTCTTTCCATGGATTCAAAAAGAAAAAAAACATAATCAGTAGAAACGGAGCTTGTTTTAACATAGAATATCAGTGCAGTTGAACATCCGATGTTGGTACAGCGCTCTCAGAGGAAAACAGTTTGAAGAGACATCAGGATACATCTGTGGTGCGGGTATCTGATTCAATAAAATACAAACAACCAAAAAAAAAAAAAAACATTTGTGAGCATGTTAATGTCAGGAACATCTGTATATATATATATTCCTTATACCAGCAGAATCAACTTTAAACACATATTGTCCTATTAATAATCACTGTATAAAGGTCTGCTTTTATTTGTGTACACTCACAATGAAAACAAAACAGATTATGTATATATAACATGTAATAATATTTAGTATTTTCACATCTAGATGGAAAAAAATTGTAATTTGGACTACTGTCTGTTCAAAATAAATTAAAAGAAACTGAGCATAGTAGATTCCCCCCACCCCCCCACCCCCCGTTGTACCGGAATCGTACCGAACCGTGACATCTGTGTACCGTGCCACCCCTACTAAACATGCTTAGACTCGTAGCATTCATCATGTTACAGTGTACACTCATATTACTTTTACTGTTTTATATAGAGCATGAAAACATAATAGCGCTGTAAGAAATTTAAATACAATGAAGTGCCTATCATATTCAAAATGTTTTACATGATTTCAAACATTGTAGTCAGGAATTATAGTTTGGGAAAAACCCAACTATGATTTTGTAGTCTTATAGTCTAGTATGTATGATTTTATAGTAGCCTATGATATGATTCTGTAGCCACAGACTCAAGCATGCTTTGTACAATAAAAGGATGTACTTTGTACTATAAAAAAGGATATTTTATATCTGAGAATTTTTATATCTGTTTAGCAAGCTATTAAAATCTATTTGTGAACAGATTATTAATAATAAACATGATCTAAACATTCTTAGATGCGTAGCATTCATCATGTTGTCATTTGGGAAAAACCCAACTAGTAAATCTGTTCAAGTTTATGTCACAATAAAACGTTAACTAATGCAAAAAAGAAACATTACTTACTCATCACATTGATCTCCTCTACTGGATGAAATCGTGTTCTTCTTTCGAGGGAAATCCTGCCTTTACTCAGCACATCTTCTTCCAGAAACGAACAGTAGCCACGATGAGGTTCTCCTCGCTCTTTGTTTGTGTTGGGCGTTTGCACGTGCGCTATTTACATATGAACGGTGCGAGCAGCGCGGGGGCAGGATTTCATTAGAGATAATGAGTTAGACGGGAAAGACTGAACATTGTGTTGGTTTCATATGGATTACTTCATAAGACTTGCTTCATTTAAAAGTAGACACTTCAAGCTTTCTATAGATATAACTCCCATGTCTCTGTGTTGAGTATTTGCTACAATTCATTTTAGTGACGCGTTTCTAAAAGCAGTTCATTAAAAACAAGAACATTAGATTTAAGCTGAAGTGCCGCATAATGCCTTTCTGTGATCTATTGGTGGCTTTAGTATACTGTGAGCATGGTGTGTGGTGGCCAGTATGATGGGGAAAAATGCAAAATTTAAGTAAACATATTTATTTGCTGAAAATATTTAAATGTTAAACATGGTGGGCACAATTCTATTTTGGTAAAATTACCTCTAGTGAAATTACTGCTCATCCCTCAAGTTTTATAACATAGTTTGTGAGTTTAAGACATTTGGCATTTGGCTTTCTCCAAATTTAAGGTCATCTGGAAGATTGAAATAAAGTAAATTATGACTCAGCAGAATGTTTTTGTTCTTTGCATTGGTCAGGGGTTTTGCATTAAGTTTTGTGATTCTTAAACAAGATTACTGTATACCTCTTTTTGCTTGTGTCCTGGAGATGGATGGAAGTGATTTCTAAATGATGTACCCCAGCTATCAGTTCCAAAGCTGGCAAGATCTTAACATTCAGATTTGGGTGAGAGATACAAATAGTAATCCAGTTCTCCATTTCAGTTTTATAAATGTAGCATTTTAAGTAAATAGATGAAAAATGAAAACACCATACGAGTGTGAACTGAACATGAATCAAATCACAATTACTGGCCCTCCAGAGAGAAATGCAAAAGAATTAAAGATTTGTGACAGCAAATCTGACTGCAGGGATCAACAGTGAGGTTTTTTCTTGTGGCTCGCCATGCAGCCTGTATATTTTACTCGCCCTGCAAACATTTTCACTGATCCAACCACAAAATCAAACAAACAAATAAACAAACAAAAAAAACTCTATGTAAAATTTAAAAAAATATATATATATCAGTTATATTGATCTTTAACCTACATATTCTTGTATCATAAACCTAATACAATAATCTAAAAAATAATATATATATAGCAATATTATATTTAGAGCATCACAGACAGAAATGGCAAAAACTTACACGTAAATGATTGATAGATATAAGATCATTAGAAAGTAAGCATTGTGACAGGCTTGAGCCCTGTACCTTTGATAACTGGGAAGAGGAAGCTAAGAGGCTATAAGCACTAGAACACAACCAGGCTACTGAAGCCTTCCTCACACAGCTAATCTACCATCTGTGAATTTTGAAATTGCAGACATTAAAAAAGCCACTGTAATGCACTTCCCAGCATATCTTCAAAATTCATTCAAAAAACCTAATGTGACCTGATCAAAAATGACACCAAAAAAAAATTTGGTGAAAAAAAAAAAAAAAAAAAAAGTAATCTCTCATGGCAATAAATAAATAAATAAATAAAAAATTAAGTAAATAATAAAAATTAAAATTAAGTTTTTATATTATTATTATTATTATTTTAGACAGAGAAAAAAAAAAACAGTTTGTCAAAATGAACCGCCAAAAGGATGCTTAAGGAGGTTTTAAGGATGTTTAAGAGTTCTGCACTACATCTCACTTAGTTAGGATGCAAGACCAGAAGCCAGTTTCATTCTGATCCAGGCCTTTGCTCTTTGTTTCTGTACTGTCATCATTAAAACAATAGCATTCGGATAAGAATTGTAATGGTAAGGGCCTATCTAATTTTTTCTGATTTCACTGATTGACCTTCCTGAGTGTCCAGCAGTGCATGGGGTGGCGGGTGCACTGCTTTTAGGCATGTCACCCTAATTCTTCTGTATCAGGGTATGAACTGTCTAAACTGCTGTTACTTATAAACAGCATTTCGGTAACACTTTATTTCGCTAGTCCACTTCAGACATTCCACTAAACTTTTCAACTGTAAACTAGCAGTCACTGGAGTATTAGTAGACTGTTTGCTTAATATCTGCCAACAATTTATGTTAATGGACCTCCAGCAAACACTCTACTGACTATACGTAACTTTGCAAGTATCAACTTAACCTTTACCAAACAAGTCTACTGATGAGAGACATGCAGTTGCAAATAAATGAAAGTTAATTGACATGTAGTTGCAAAGTTTAGTGGAATGTCTGATATAAAAATAAAATAAAAATAAAGTGTTACCTCAAAAAAAAAAAAAAAACTACTTTAAAATTTCGTGTTTAATTCAATGTGTTACTTGCAATTACTTTTTTTTCTGTGAAATTTTTTTGTAAAACAAAGAAATCATGTTTTACATTTAACAATCATGAATGCACAACAATCTGAAACCTCTAGGCCTACTCATCTGGCTTCAAGTCAAAATGAAACAGCATTATACTTCCATAATGTGTAGTGATGATTTAAAAAATCTAAATAAAGGAAATTGTTGCAAAAAATTCTGTGAGAAACGGTGGTTTAAATTGTATATTTCTAGAGGGCGTCAGGCAGTAGCATAGCAACTGCCACTGACATGAATGTGCATGTTAATGGTTATATTGTGATGAAAGATCACAAATCATTATTTTTAAAAACAGTCAAATTGTTCTCATATTTTATATTTAATTTGTTTCTGGAGCAACTGGATTGTTAGTCTTTTGTATTCACCACAACAATCTGAATGAATTTGAAAGGTCATTTAACTTGCCTGTCCCAGCCTGCCCAGAGACTGGAACAGAATGGAATTTGAAACGTTTTAGCCAAAAATGTTTCCATGGTAAAGGTGTTTTTTGCAGAAACGTTTCAGATTTCGTTCTGTTCTCCGACTACGGCTGAAGTAGGGGTGGGATGTGGATCGATATCCAGGTAAGTAACTGTTACTACACTTAGGGATGTCAACACACGGATGCCTAGTGAGCTTCCTTGCTGCTTACCTCAGACAGAAACCTGCTTGAAAAAGAACCTGCATGTATGCAGCAACAACTTGGATCATGAGTTACTTGATAACCAAAAACATTACAGCTTTGACATCATTGAATTTGTGTAAAAGTTGTGCGATAATTATTCACTAGTTGTGGTAGAAATGCCATAGAAATGAATGAGAAGTGTCATAAATGGAATCCTACCTGTCAGAAAGTTGTCTATGACCTTTCTTATAAAACAACATGTTTTTCCTCTGCATTCAGTCCAGAGTGAATGTTTAATGGCAAACATCTTGCCAATGATGCATTAGAGCAGGGTTCCTCAATAGTTGGCCTGCGGGAGAGAAAAATGTTATCAAATGTTATCATTATTATCAAATAATGTGGCATGAAATTTCAAACGCAGCATCAGAAAGCGGCATTAACTTACATTGTGTCTACACTGGACACGAGCGGCGCGGTGCAACAAAATACAATAGATATTTTAATTAGTGATGCTGTCTGCACTGGACAGTAAATCCACAATCAACCACTGCACAATCCCTGACAGTAAATGACTCGTACTGTTTATGACGTACTGACACAAAGTTCAAATGAACTTTAGTGTAGATAGCCTACAATGTGACAGCAACACATGGCAAGTGTGACGTAAAGAAAAGTGGACACGGAAAATAGATGATTCAAATGTGAATGGACTGAACAGTTTTGAGTGAGTGAGTGATACCATCTTTGTTATGGATGCTGGTCCACAGAGTTCACAGTTTTAACGTAGCCTAAGTTTGCTTTAATTTATTTTCAAGATCTGAGGTAAAATATCTATTGGTGCTTTCACTATGGCTATAAACCTCACGCAAAATAATATTCATAATCACATTAGACACTTTTCACATTTAATAAAGCACATAATCATTACCTGAGATTATCACTGTCATATTATGTATGTTGTTCCTGCTGTGACGTCACAGAAAATAAAAACCATTTCTAAAATAGAATTCTGTGTCGCTGTTGCGGGTGGTTAGGACAAAAATTACATGGAAAATATACTTTTTATCACGTCGTGTCACATTTGGTTGGGACACACATTGTTACAGTTTGATCCCTCCACAAAATCTAAGTGTAAAAATATTAATGCTGACAGATCTAATAATTGAATCTGCAATTAGGGAAAGTGGAGAGAAGAGATCCAGTCTGGAGATGAGCAGAAACTGTTGATTTGCATGGCAGACATGGAGATCCAGATTTTTTGTTTGTTCATTTGTTCTTAATATTCAACAGGAAAAGTTTTTCTGTCTAAATGCAAAAATGTTCATAATTGTTTGAATAAAACCAACTACTTTTAACAAAAGCAACAATAATATAATAATTGTAATAATAAGAATTATTATATATATATATATATATATACATATATAGGACAGTGGCCCTTGGCTTGGTATTGTTGGCAGAATTCGGCCCTTGGCAAAAACTAATTGAGGAACCCTGCATTAGAGGGTTAAAAAGGGAATTCTGTCATCATTTACTCACCCTCATGTCGTTCCAAACCCGTATGACTTTCTTTTTCTGTGGAACATAAAATATATTTTGAGAACAGTTGTCTCAGTGTTTATATATATATATATATATATATATATATATATATATATATATATATATATATATATATATATATATATATATATATATATATATATATCCATAGAAGTCAATGGTCATCAAAACTGTTTGGTTACCATTCTTCAGAATATCTGCAATAAGCAAAATATATCCGCAGAAGCAAAAAATACAGGTTTTAAACAACATAAGGGTGAGTAAATAATGACAATAAGTTCATTTTTCTGAGGATTTACCTGTAGTCTGTATCTGTACTGTGATCATATCTGTTACCATCATGTTCTGTTCTAACATCTCTCTCTAAACCATGTGAGTAATTGAGCTGGATGTGTTGTAAGGGTTAGTGCATCCTGTCCGCTGCTATCTGCTTCATCACGCAAGCAAAAGCTCGGAGCAAAGACAGCAACATGGTCAACAGTCTGTGACCTTCCTTTACCCAGAGGCTTCTGCAGAAAAGTGGGATAATGAGCATGTTGTTTTTATACTGTAGATCAGTAGTCCAGGTCTTAATTGCACTGCAAACATTCTTTATTCTTGTATGCTATCCTGATTGCTCACATTCAGCAAACAGTGAAATGAGTTTAGTGAGCCAATGAGGCTCACACTGCTTGCATTATTACTCAACACGATGTTTGCAGCTTTAATCAGTGGAAAAAAACAACATCGGGGGCGTTCCAGTTCTCGGTCTTGTTTTGGGAGTGGGGGTGGGGAATGTGACCAAAATACAGTCATGTTAAGTGGTATTTTAGATTATGCTAACTGTATATATCCATTGCCTAAAATTCAGCCAAAAATATAATGTAATGCCTATTTTTAATAGTTCATCTTTGATTTTTCATTTATATTTGCTTTTTAATATTTGTAACTTAAAGCAAATGTATGTAGTTTTGTGAATTTTGGAACTTTAGAGCCCCTACAGTAAAGTGAGTGGAACTGTCATAAATGTATCACTGTTGTAATTACAGAAGACTTTAAAATAGCTTTTGATTTCTTAAAGCTCAAAGTTGTGACATTACTTGGCAACCATAAACAACTGTATAAACCAGTGTAGTAACAATGTGTCTATATTAAATCACTTTTATGAAGCTGTCTGCTGTCTTTTTGAAAGAAGTTAATAGGAACATTTTAATTCATCAGGACCAGTTAAAGGTGACAGTAAAAACATTAATGCTTTTATTTTTATTTTCAAATAAATGGTGTTTGAAATTTGAAGTTTCTTTCATCAAAGAATCCTGTGGAGGGCGTGGGGAACAATGAAGCAGCAGCACTTTTTCTTTTTTTTTTTTTTACATTTTTAAGTTTTCATTTTTAACATTAATAATAACAACAACAACAATAATTGTTTCTTGAGCAGTACCAAGTACTGAGTAATATGGTTTACTCAGTATGGTTTAGTTTACTGCTGTGTGAGATATTTTTAAAATAGCAGTTGGATATAAATGGCATTTCTAACATATACTGTACATCACCGATTACATGATACATATTATCTTAATGTTCGGCCTTGTTTGAGGGTACACTGTGCATTTGCTGTTTGATAACATGTTGAACACTTTGACTCTTTCCATCTGTGCTTTAGGCTGTGTGGTGATAGCTGAAGCCTTCCTATGAGGTGAGGATATCGGTGTGGACCCCCGGCTCCCCTCCCAGCGCCAGCAGCAGCAGCAACAGCAGCAGCAGGACTAAGGGATGTCACAAGTATTCCTCCTTCTGACCCTGCTCAGTTTCCCCTCCTGCATCCAGGTCAGAGCTTTTTCCCCTTCCTCTCTTTTCTGGCACTCTCTTTTAAGGTGACCAGATGGCTGTGAAAAAATCAGCACAGTTGCACATGTGCTCATTTTTGTTACTTACCTCTCAATATTCTGAAGAGGAAGCAGTGGTTGTACTTCTTTAAAGGTGCCATAGAATGGAAAATTGTATTTACCTTTGCATAGTTGAATAATAAGAGTTCTGTACACATAGCCGCGGGAACGTATTTCGAGCAGGGGGGGGGCGGGGGGTTACGTGATGCGAGACACTATGATCCAAAAGCGCAACTTTTGTTTAATATAAGCGAGTTTGTCTTTATTGTTGCTGTGTTTTCATTAAAAATAAATAAAGAAATAATAAAACAATGAACCACAAACTAAGCATTTGTTTCAAAAGAGGGAAAAGACCTTATTTGGGTGGTTTAATTAATAGGCTAATAATGAACCACAAACAATCATTTTAAAGAAAGGGGAAATCCAAAGACCGTTTATTTAGGCTATTTGTGTTTATTAGCCAATGTGGGTAAAACAGATTTCCCTTATTCATATTGTTAACAAAAGTTCAAAGTGTAATATAAGTGAATTTTACATTTTTTTTTTTTTACTATTATTATGAATAATAATAATAAGCCAAACTAAGCATTCGTTAGAAGTAAAGGGAAAAATCCAAATACGCGGGTAGGCCTATGTCTTATTCGTTCTGTTAATAAAAGTTTTATGTTTAATATAAGCTACTTTGTCATTGTAGTAATGCTGATGCTGTGTATGGATTTTTTTTTTTCCCATTAAGAGTGATACCGAATCAACCTTAAGCACTAATTTTGTTCCAAGAATAGGGAAGATCTAACGTTAAAGATCAAAATAAGCGCTGCAGATGCGAGAATGCGAGATTGGTTGCTGCTGAGGTAAATAGATGCTCTCGATCTTTCTCTGCTGTATCTTTGCAATGGCTGTAGAAATGGTCATTAATTCTTGATTTGGGTACGGCACAGACATGTTACAGGTAATAATAATATATTATCAAAAAGTCATGGCAAAAACTTCTTCCTAAGTCAGATTAAGTTGAAACGACTTTCACAATCAGTTTGATTCAACTTAATTCATGTTTTGCTGTTGCTTGTTGTCATTGTAGGCTTAGGCTTCCTTTTTCTATTACTTTTAATGAATATACAAATTAATAAAATTAGTTTTATTTATTTTTTTGTTAAAAAAAAATTAATTTACTTATTTTTAACACCGCACCCCCAGCCCCCCATTTTTTCTTGGGCTACACGCTAGGGGGTGCTGCAGAACCCTCAGCACCCCTACTTCCCGTGGTAATGTCTGTACATGGAAATGACATACCGTGAGCCTCAAACACCATTGTTTCTTCCTTCTTATGTAAATCTCGTGAATAAAAAAGACCACTGAAAAATAGGCAAATCAGAACATAACACCGACTTGTGACGTAACAGTTGGGATCACTAATAGTTACGCCCCCAACATTTGCATATACCCACCCATGTTCTAGGCCAGCCGAACCTGCACGGCCAAACCATCAGAAGTTCAGCAGGTATTGTGAAGAAACAAGTGAGGACAACAGCGAAAATGGCAGACCATGGAAATAAATGTTATGTTCCAGGCTGTGCAGGGGATGTGAAGTGCAGGGATGGGTTGGTGTCTGTATTCAGAAAGGCACTGAAAGCAAATAACACGTTCTTATAAAATAACGCGAGCCACTAAAGGGACATGGTTAGCTGCTAGCCTGTTACATTACAGTACATAAGATTTCACTTACCAGTACCACATAAACAGAGTAAGAAGAGAAGTCTGAGGATAATGGCGAATGATTTACAGATCCTGAGCACCACTGACAAGCATCTGATCTTGTAAAATGTGTGGTAAGTACTGTCGCTCCATAATATAAACAGAGTACGTGCGATCGCGAATCTCGAAAGCGAAAGTGAAATTAAAAAGCGATCGTGCATTTAAAAGCAGTTTCAGTGCCCCGTATATTAATAGTGGCTCTCTGATGCCCGCATATTATATACAGTATAATTACTCGACGATATAACTGCAAGAGAAAGTATTGAAATATATATTTTCCTCCCTTTGTTTCCTTCCTGCTGTGAGCTACTGAAATGAGCCGCACTGTGAAACAGCCAATCAGAGCAGAGCCGCACCGTGAAACAGAGCTCAACATTATTATTAATGACCCTTCCAAATAAGCCAATAACAGACCTTTTCATTCTAGGGAGAAATCCTAGGGTTGTAGATGCGCATGTAAAACTGGTTCTGGAGAATTTTTGCCCTTACCTAAGCCACAAACCTTCTATGTAGATATCAGAGAACAATTTAAAATATTGTATCAATGCATTCTATGGCACCTTTAAATAATACTTACTGTTACCAATACTGTTTCAATCATTTATTTATAGCAATCAGACCAAAGCCAAAAATGAATTATCTGGACAAATGGTGCTCTGTAACTCCATCAAGACGTGGGCTATGGCTCGTATAATCGGGACTGCCCTGATTTTATCTGGACATCTGCTCACCCCACTGTCTTCCTAACAGAGGCTTGATAGGCCCTGATTTATGTACTTTATACGCATACTTTTAAGAAGAGTACTTTTTATGGAAGTAATGTACTTTAAAAGAATATACTTAAGTGTGAGTTAAGTGTTATTTGCAATTAAATGAAAATGCATTATAGTTTAAATTTATTTTAAATGTAAGTTGAACTTTAGAGTGCTTTATTGACTCACTTAAGCAAGACTGAAATACATCTTAAAATTTAATTTCATAATTACTTAATTACTGTTGTCTTTAAAACATGGTTAAAGTGTGCTGACGAATGTGCTCACTAGCATTTATGGTGGTTGTCATTTACATTGAAAATTGTTTATCATCTATTTAAATATTTTGTATGTATATCATCTATTTAAATAATAAAATTAGCACAAGCACTTTAAATGTTATTAGCCAAATTAACGTCAAAGCAAATAAACATCAACAAAATAAGTGTACTGCTAAAGATAATGGATACATGGTGTAACACAGTTCGTAGATCGGGAAGAAGGAGGCAGGAACCGGCGAACATTTAAACACTTTAATAATGAAATAAACACAAATCTGACAGTCAAGTGGCAGCCTCTCGCGGACGACTGCCGCACACAAAACACAAATAAAAGTCCAGGCCCGGTCCTTTCTCGTCTTGCACTGTCGTCGCTCCTCCTTTTATCCTTTCGGAGCTCCTCCATGGGACTCGAGACTGGTGAGTGGCGCTGGTGTCGCTCTTTATCATTAACTCCACCCGCCCCACTCGTCATATACCCCCATCGTCCCTCGCAGGCCGGGGGGTACCCTCGAGACTGCGCTCTAACTCCCCCCCCCTTCCCCCCTCTCTGGGGGGAGCCGATCACAGCGGCCGCGGCGTACCTGGGGGTAAGGACAGACAAGGTGAGAGAAAAGGAGACAGAAGGATGAGGAGAGACAGAGACAAGTGAGGGGAGAGAGGAAAAAAAAAAAAAAAATTCTCTTTCCGGTTCCTGGACACACTGCCGCTCCGTCCTCAACGAGCTGATAGGCTCTCCCTGTCACCATTCTCATGATCATTGAAACTCCACAAGGTGAGATCTTGTATGGAGCCCCAGACCGAGGGAGATTGACAGTTATTTTGTGTTTCTTCCATTTGCGAATAATCGCACCAACTGTTGTCACCTTCTCACCAAGCTGCTTGGCGATGGTCTTGTAGCCCATTCCAGCCTTGTGTAGGTCTACAATCTTGTCCCTGACATCCTTGGACAGCTCTTTGGTCTTGGCCATGGTGGAGAGTTTGAAATCTGATTGATTGCTTCTGTGGACAGGTTGTCTTTTATACAGGTAACAAGCTGAGATTAGGAGCACTCCCTTTAAAGGGGTCATATGATGCGATTTCAAGTCTTCCTTTCTCTTTGGAGCATTACAAGCTGTTTGTGCATAAATAAGATCCCTGAAGTTTCAAAGACTAAAGTCTCAAAACCAAATAGATATTCTTTATCAAAGTTAAGACTCTGCCACGCCCCCCTAAAAAGGAAAGAAGGCGTGGTTTCAGTAAAGGCAGTAGTGTTGATGCAGGCAGTCATGTCAGGGAGACGCTGTATGTTTCTATATGAAAGCAAAAGCACTTTATTTGGCCTTCCGAAAGTAGATGCATTTAGGTATCATTAAGATTACTTACAACAGAACAGCACAACCCAGATGTTATCACAACGCATTTTATGGACGACCATTTCGTCGTCTGGCACTTCTGAATCAGTGACTGTAAGTATGTTTTGTTATTAGTTTAAGTATTTGCTATTGACTGCTCAGATGCAGAGTTTTGCACGTCATGTGTGTGAGAGGCTTTTGTACTGCAAATACACATGAGCATCATCACTGTGTTTGTCATGCGACTCTGTTACACTCTCAGGCTTGAACTGATGGTAAAACTAAGGACATTGTTAACTGTCTTTACATTTATTCTGAAAGCTAAAGCTCGCAATTATGGAAAGAGGCGTTACATTTCCGACTCGTGCTTGTGGTGTTCGGCCAATCACATTGCACTGTGCCAGTTGGCCAATCAGAGTAGACTGCGCTTGTCGGAAGGAGGGACTTTGTAGAAAACGAAGCGTTTGAGAGAGGCGGGGCATAGAGGAACTACAATAATGTACAGTATTTGAAAAGTAATGTGTTTTTTGAACATTAAATCATGTCAACATATTCTGTTACACCAAATACACAAAATAATGATCTTTAAAAAAGCATCATATCACCCCTTTAAGAGAGTGCCCTTATTGTCAGCTCCTTACCTGTATAAAAGACACCTGGGAGCCAGAAATCTTGCTGATTGATAAGGGATCAAATACTTATTTGACTCATTAAAATGCAAATCAATGTATAACTTTTTTGAAATGCATTTTTCTGGATTTTGTTGTTGTTGTTATTCTGTCTCTCACTGTTAAAATAAACCTACCATTAAAATTATAGAATGATAATTTCTTTGTCAGCAGGCAAACGTATCAAAATCAGCAGGGGATCAAATAATTTCCCCCCCACTGTGCATACATTTCATTTTAGATAAATAAGTTTGTGTTAACATCTACCCAGATAAATATATAAATAAAGCTGAGAATAGATAAAAATGCCACACACGCACCGCTCAGCTCTTTTTTGAGTTGGCTTAGAATCGGAGCATTATGCAAGTCACTGAAGATTAGATTAACCATTAATTCAGCATATTTATGTGAGAGAAAAAAAAGAAAGAAAAACAAGAACATCACAGAGGTTCATTAATAAAGCCCAGATTGCAGAAGTTCTGCAGTTGCTGTATTTTATGGTTAGATTTCAATACTCCATCTACACCCAAGGTAAGTGACGCAACACACCAACTTTGTTGTTTGTAATTGGATGTTCACTAGAGTCCAGACCCCGATCTGAACTGTGTTTTCATACAGTCACTAACTGACGTCATCTAGAGCTGTTTACTTTAAATTTGAATGCTGCTTGCTCGGTGGTCTGCTGTTATGTGCTTATATAATGTCTTTTAGTTACTTTACTTGGGAAAGACCAGCCTTGGCATTCTTCTAGCTAACTTATTTTGTGTTTTACAGAAAAAAATAATAATAATTATGATACTTAATTCATGTAAACTTTTTATGTAGTCTTACTAATTGGCTCTTGCAGGTGTCATCTGCTGCATCCCTCAAAACTTTGATGGCAAGATGGATGATGTACCGAGATGAATGTTTTCGAAATATTAGCAGAGAACCACCGATAACAGGTGCGTTGATCAGCATCCTTCCACAAGTAATGGGTGGAGTGGCAGCCACAGTTGTGTGTAAGTTCAGCAAGGATCTTTCAGACTCTGTCGACAGCCATGATGAAAGTGCACAGTGCTGTTAAGGGATGTATCTTGGAAAACACTGCTGAGACCTCCGATTAGGAGTCATGTCACATACTGATCCTGTCCAGCACTGCAAACAGAACAGTGGAGACTTTGACATTAATGGTTGTTTTCCAGGTCTTGTGTGCAACAGAACATTTGATAAGTATGCCTGCTGGCCGGATGCACTGCCCAATACTACAGTGAGTGTGGCCTGCCCCTGGTACCTGCCCTGGCACAAGGAAGGTAAGACTGCTTGGAAATGCAACATTCGCATTGATAACATTTCTCGAAAGAAACATATTTTTGGACTGTTAAGATTTTTATTTAATGTTTTTTTACATTGTGACATTTATTTTAATTGCGGTTTAAAGTAGAGGTCTGCGCGGGACTGTTTTTTAAGTCCCGCTCCCGCGAGGTTATATCCCGCACCTGCCCGCTCCCGCGATATATTTACTCTTTGTTCACCCGCTGTACGCTTTGAATAATTTTCTTCCCGACCCGACCGTTCCCGCTAAATTCTCGTTTCCAGAATCTCACATTTAAATTTCCTCTACTAAAAGAAAGAGAGATAGGCTAACATATAAACGTGTAGTCTGCACAAAATTATATTTGTTATTTTATTCGTCTTGTCAAGAGTCTTGAAGTTATTGACAGCAAAATGTTAAACGAATTTTGTGTCTTAAGACACGAAATTCATTTAACATTTTGCTGCCAACACAGTAGGAAAAAAAAAGTGTCACAGAGAAAATAAAAATGTACAAAAATTGTATTCCTTATTTTTATTCGTCTTGTCAGGATACAATTCGTTTAACCTTTACAACACAATAAGAACATGTTCAAAAATAAAATTTGTTCTCTGAATGACCAATTTGCTTTTAAACTCCTCATATGTCTGTATGTATAATTCAGTTTAGACAGTTTGCAAGAATGTTTAGCATCCGTGGTGTGAAAATGATCGCTGCGAGACGCTGGCGGAGTGAACGAGGCTTGAGAGAGTTGCGAGTGAGGACACGAGCGCAGTGTTGCCAGATCCAGCTATTGCGCGTTTTTCACTTGTCTTTTCCACTTAAATTGACACTTTAGAAAGTTAATAATGTAGGACGTTGCGGTTTAGGGTCAGCGATATCTTTATCTTATCTTATTTGCAAAAGATTTGTAATATATTCGGTTTATTTTTATTTACTGATGGGCTTTTGCTCATCTTAATAGCAATATCTGGCAACACTGCATCGCCGTAATCACCAGTAATCAAAAAAGCCCATTTCTGACATAAGCCCTACCCTACAACATTCGATAAGGGAAATACAAAAAAAAAACAAAAAAAAACAAATCATATCTGTCAGAAACGCTGTCAAAAACAGTAGCATTTAACACTAGTGCAGAGATCTGTAGAAAAAGTAGGTTACAGAATGAAATGAAATATGCAAACACTATGAAGAAGTATATGCCGAGTCATTCATAGTAGTTAAATTTTCACAAATCATGCTATAAACATTCATAAGAGCACTACACAAAGTTATCAGCTACACAGCAATGGTTATAAATAAAAACCATAACAGTATTGTTGCATGAATAATAAACTGATAAAATTATCCACCCCATAACTATAGAAAAGTATTAACAAATTTTGATGCAATAAATAGGGTATGATTTAAAAATTAAAATCCCTCCAAAACAGAGAAAATATCTTTCTTTTACAAAAATGTGTCTATTTTAAAGTGTTAATAGTGTATAATGAGTTGTGTATATAGGGGTTATTATAGCACAATTCTGTAATAAGAGGTTATTATAGCATCCAATCTCCCCCCCAACCATCCCCCCATCCGGACCTCACTAATTTTCAAAGCCTGGCTACGGCCATGCCTGCCTGTTCTGTCTGAGGGCCGTATATTCACTGGTAGGCCTGCTCTGAGCATCGTTATGCACATGCTGCGCACAGACACTGGCAAATAAAACGAAGCACTGTTTCATGCGTGCAGCGCGTGCATAACAGTCGCGTGCAGGCTGTACCGGTGCTTGAATAAAGCGCAGATATGTTGTTCTGAAAAGACGTCGGGAATGGGATATTGCTAGACTGCCCGCTCCCGTTCAAATTGCACCAGAGTTACCAACCGCAACCGCTTTTTATTCGGGAATTTAATCCCGCGTCGCAAGAAATCTGGTCGGGTCCCGCGGAAACCGCGGGACAGCCGCGGGAATGCAGACCTCTAGTTTAAAGGAATAGTTCACCCAAAAATGAAAATTTGCTGAAAATGCAAACAATATCAATATCGATTTCATCACTTATTTACCAATGGCTCCTCTGCAGTGAATGGGTGCCGTCAAAATGAGAGTCAAATCAGCTGATAAAAACATCACAATAATCCACACAACTGCAGTCCATCAATGTCTTCTGAAGTGAAAAGCTGCATGTTTATAAGAAAAAAAAACTACATATGTGCATATTTCTCTCCTGATTCAGATAAAATGACTTTTTTTTTTCTGGAGAAAGTAATATTATGGATAGTTGTTAATTGATTATCTAGAGATATGCGGATTATTGTGATGGTTTTAAAAGCAGTTTGGACTCTCATTCTGATGGCACCCATTCGCTGCAGAGGATCCATTGGTAAGCAACTGATATAATGCTCAATTTCTCTAAATCTGTTCTGAAGAAGAAACAAACTCATCTACATCTTGGATAACCTGAGGGTGAGTACATTTTCAGCAAATTTTTATTTTTGGGTGAACTATTCATTTAAGATTTATTCACATTAACAATTATTTTTTGTTTGTCAGGTTACAAAAACAAAAATGAAACTTTACACTTGATTAAGCTTGAAATTTGATTGTAGCAATTTTAACAGTCAAAAGACTCCAAACCCCTTCCTTCTTCTAATTCAGAAAATTATCAATTATTTGTGTTATTTAACAGCTATTTATGGCTCTAACATTTAATGAATCACAGTTGTACACATTTCCACCATTATTCACAATGCATATAGTAGGTTTCATTTCCTTTATGCAAAATACAATTTTATATTCTTTTAATTTTGGTATGAAATATTAGTTGGGCATGTATTGACAGGTGGCACAATATTTATGAGAACGAGTAAATTCAGGTCCTATGTGGCTGCACTTTAAATAATGCTCTTCTTTTAGCTTAGCTAATTTAAAACCAAAGTATTCTCTAATGCACATATAAGACACTCTCTTATGTATCCTGTGTGACCAAACAATCTGTGTATGTGTTTGTGTGTAAGTCCGACATGGGTTCGTGTATCTGGAGTGTGATGCAGACGGACAATATAGCAAGCAGAAGAATGCCAGCGAATGTCTATCACGTGACCCCACACAAATCAACATGGTATGTGACAAACACCACAGCTCTAGAGCTAGAATACACTAAACGACTTTTAGATATTCAAGCATGTTTGTTTTCTGTGAAATCTGCAGACTGGCTCTGATTTTTTGCAACTAGTGTCGATCTTCCAAAACTGAAAAAAGAGCTAAACCATCATGTAGTGTATTCCAGCCTTAATGCAGAGTTAGTTTTTTTTTAAATAATTTCTTTTTAAATATAGTCCCTGTTTCATGGTGTGATATTTATTCGGATGCAATTTGACCAGCAAAAAAATCACACTGTAACAGACCATACTTAAACTAAATTTGCAAAAATGTTTGAAATAAGTTGAATTATTTGTTTAAATATTTATCAAACATACTGTAGAAAACATTTATCCATATAAATTTTAACCTGTAAGATCCTAATATAATAGCGCAATAAGTATACTGAAATATTAATAGAATTACAGTGTGTTCAATGGATTGTACTGTTGTTTAACATCATACCGATTGTTCAGCTGACAAAACATCTTTCCGAAGACATTCAGTGGACAATAACTGCATAAAACATTTGATAAAGTAGTGAGTTTTAAAAAAGACGTG
Organism: Acrossocheilus fasciatus; assembly: GCA_036784905.1. Taxonomy (NCBI): domain Eukaryota; kingdom Metazoa; phylum Chordata; class Actinopteri; order Cypriniformes; family Cyprinidae; genus Acrossocheilus; species Acrossocheilus fasciatus. The sequence goes on along the minus strand of CM071940.1, from coordinate 28,377,011 downwards.
ATCTAGGACCTTTATACAGTTCATGTCAATGTAAAGACTGAAAGTCTGTCCCTAACAGTCTCATTTCCATCCACCCTAAATTCAATATGGTGTTCACCTGTGCATTTGTGTCATTGTCTGAACAGATATATTTGTATGTCTGTGTGCAGCAACACTATGGACGGATCCTCAGTCAGTTCCGGACCATGTACACCATTGGATATTCCCTGTCTCTTGCAGCACTGGTGCTGGCATTGGGCATCCTGGTGGCCTTTAGGTAACATTCAAGCCAACTGGGAATTTATTCCTTCTGCTTACATTTTAAATTGAAAACGTGTTTAGCATCAGTTTTTGGATCTTTGGTTGTGTCTGTGGTTAAGGAGTTGGGCTTCTTTGTGTGAACGGTGTAATGCCTTTTGACTTTTATTCATTGCACTCTGATCCCCGCAGGAAGCTGCACTGCATGAGAAACAACATCCACATGAACTTGTTTGCCTCCTTCATCCTGCGAGCCTCTTCTATTCTCATCAAAGATGCCATGTTGGAAAGGCCTGATGACTTCCATGTTGGTCAGGACATCACCACTGAACTGGAGGTGGAGTGGCTGGTTAAAAACGAGGTCCAATAACCTGCTGTTTTTCTTTGTTATTATTGTTATTAAAAGATGAAAATATACTGTACTACCATTCAAAGGTTTGGGGGCAGTAAGTTTTTTTTTTATGTTTTTGAAGCAAATCTCTAATGCTCAATAAGACTGCATTTATTTTAAATAGTAAAAATTGTAATACTGTGAAGTATTATTACAATTTAATATAGCTGTTTTCGATTTAAATGTGTTAAAATGTATTCTATTTAATCTATTTCTGTAATGGTAAAGCTGATTCCCTTTCGAACGTTCACTTCATGTTGTGTATGGGGTAAACTCCTGTTTACTTTGTTACTGAAGCCTGATTTGTTCATGTTTGTGTAGCTGCACAAACCAATGGCGCTTTAGCCCGCCAGAAAGGGCAGAGCCGATGTGTATATAAGTCGACTCGCAGCGCCATTTCATCAGAATCTTCTCCTTCAGTGACGAGGATCATCTCTTTGCTGACTCTGCAAGAAGCCGAAGAAAGAAGAAGGAAAGAAGCTCAACCCGCTCGCTGCCGTCGAAGAGCCCCCGGCAGAGGACGAGTCTCCCCTGTGGCTTTTTTTACTTTTTTGACGGCTCATGTTCTCATTGCGAGAATATGAGTTTGTCCAGTCTTCACTCACGTATCGCCTTCTTCTCAAGGGGTGCGAGCGGTGTCACATCGGCCCGGCGCCCGCGTGCCCCCCTCTCCTCACTCCGCCTCATCGCGCAAGTGTGCTTCGCACAAGAGGATCAATTCCCCTCCTCTGCAGCGAGCGGCTTGGCTTCCTTTGGCGCCTCCGAGGAAGAGATTGGAAGGATGTCCTTGACGGCATCAGATGCTGAAGATCCCGAAGCCCTTTCTTCTTCACAACCATCGCGGCCAAAACCGGAAAGTGAGCTGATCCATGTTCTCTCCAAGGCGGTGGAGGATCTGGGTCTCGAGTGGTCGGTCATATCCATGATATGGACAAGTCTGGCCAACATCAGGATGCTTTCAAAGAGCTGCGCACAGTGACCCATATACTCAAGAGAGCAAGTTTGCTGTGGACTGCTGTGGAAAAATGGACTGTCTCTGGCCCCTCGCACTTTTACGAAGTGCATAGACTCGGCTCTTTCCCCTCTGAGGCAGATGGGAATCTGCATATTCAACTACCTTGATGACTGGCTGATCCTGGCCAGATCAGAACAGGAATTACTCACTCACAGAGTGCTGTTACTCAGCCACTTGGAGCTCCCCAGGTTGAACATCAACCTTCTGAAGAGTCATTTGTTCCCCAGACAGCGAGTGGTCTTTCTGGGGATGATTTTGGACTCTGCCCAGATGCGGGCTTGGGTCAAGTGACTGGCGGCGTCCCTAAAACCGTGAATATTTCGTCCCCAGAGGCTGCTCGACCTCATGGCGTGATTCCCTTGGGCCTGCTTCACATGCGGCCTCTCCAATTTTGGCTCAAAGCCAGAGTCCCGTCCCACGCTTGGCACCTGGGCCGCTTTTATATCAAGGTAAACCATCGCTGTTTCAGTCAGGCGTACGGTTGGGACTGACCTTCAAGAGCATTTAAACTGTCTAGAGCTCCTAGCAGTTTTTCTGGCCCTGAAAACATTCCTGCCGGGCCTACACGGGCACCATGTCCTTGTCCGTTCAGACAACACAAAAGTGGTAGCCTACATCAATCGTCAAGGCAGTCTGAGGTCTCACTCCCTTTACAGGTTGGCTCAACACCTCCTATTCTGGGCACAGAACGAACTCCTTTCTCTAAAAGCGGTTTACGTGCCGGGCAGTCTGAACCATGGCGCAGACATGCTGTCCAGAGGCAATGTGGCTCCGGGGGAATGGGCCCTACATCCTCATACAGTTCAAGAAATTTGGTCTGTCTTCGGGAAGGCAGAGGTACACCTCTACGCCTCAGAAGACAGCTCTCACTGCCCAACTTATTTCTCAATACAGCGAGATGCTCTGGCCCACGACTGGCCCAGTGCTCACCTGCTATGCCTCAGAAGATTTTCAATTCCCCATAGGTGTGAGGGCCCACTCCAATAGAGGAATGGCCTTCTCCTGGGCTTGGTCCAGTGGAATCTCTATTGGTGAGATATGTGAGGCCGCCGGCTGGTCCTCACCGTCCACGTTTGCCAGATTTTACAGCCTAGATGTCCCTGCTCTCCAGGCATGGATTTTCTCTGCTTAAACTGCTTAAAATGCTTATTTCTCCCTACGGTGGAAATAGCTATGTACAAAAGTTCTCAGCTATGCTCGGGACTCAGTTGGCTCATATTCTCCTGGGGCCCTTAACTTAAGTGTTCCAGAACTGGGCTCACAGATCGGCTTAGTCTGCTTCTGCTCATAGCACGGCGCGACTGGATTCGTTCCCCATACACAACGTGAAGTGAACGTTTGAAAGGGAATGCTCAGGTTACTGATGTAACCTCGGTTCCCTGAGATAAGGGAACGAGCGTTGTGTCACTTGCCATTCTATAAGCTGCATGCGAATCGATGACTGTCACTTCAGTCAAATGATTCTGATGAAATGGCACTGCTAGCCGACTTATATACACTTCGGCTCTGCCCTTTCAAATCAGGCTTCAGTAACAGAGTAAACAGGAGTTTACCCCATACACAACGCTCGTTCCCTTATCTCAGGGAACCAAGGTTATGTCAGTAACCAGAGCGATTTTTAGTATCATTAATACAGTCTTCAGTGTCACGTGATTCTTCTGAAATCATTCTAATATGATGATTTACTGCTCAAGAGACATTTCTTATTAACAATGTTAAAACACTTGCTGCTTAATATTTTTTGTTATTGTTTGATAATCAGAAAACTGAGAAAAACAAGCATTTATTGGAAATAGAAAATGTCTCCTTTTTAATTTTCTTTATGGTCTTTTGATCAATTTAATGCATCATTGCTGAATAAAAGTATATATTTATATAAAAACTTACAAACCCCAAACTTTTGAATTGCAGTGTGTATCTTCAGATTTATTCACATTTTCAGTAATCCTATACATATGTAATTATTTTCAAAAGAATATTCTGGGTTATTTACAATTTAATGTCTATGTTGTATGAATTTTTCAATTAGGGAAACTTTTCAGTTCTTTCTGTCATTTTTTTTTTTTTTTTTTTTTACAAAAAGCATCTTTCTACTTTTAAAAGGTAGATTTTTGTAAGAATAAATGTCCTCAATGTAACTGAAGATAATATATTAACTGCTTTTTGTGTATACAACTTTTATTCATGTTAAAAATGAATTAGTATACATAAAAACAGATATTAACTAAGATAAATGCTGAAAAATTGTTAGTTTATGCTGTTTTGGTAACTAATGTCAATGTGTAGTTTGTTTATTTGTGTAGTACAGTATATGATTTATTTAAATTTTCTCCAATAATGTTTGCACCTCCAATAAATGCATAAGCAAAAAGTTAGCCACAAAAATAACTGACCTTTCATTGCTAATTTTTCACTATGTGTCTATAATAAACTCTGACAGTAGTTTAATGCCAAAATTGGGTTTGCACTGGTGAAAGCTGTTAGTAAATCAGGCCTTTAATGCTACAAACATTTTTATGGAAGTTTCTTTAAAAGTTATTTAATAACAAAGAAACAAACAAAAAACCTTTCTTCTTTAATTTTTTTATGCTAATATGCTGCTTGTAAACCTTAAAGTATGCTGTAAATGACCAGGAATATTCCTTAAAATGCATGTTAGTATAGATGTGAATTAAATACCTATTTACTGTGCAAATAAATCTGAATGGAGGTGGCAGGTTAAAATTTAGTGAAAAGCTTTCAGTGATCCAAAAACAACGTGTGCGTTTCAGACGGCGGTTGGCTGCAGGGTTGCAATGGTGATGATGCAGTACAGCATACTGGCCAACAACTACTGGCTGCTGGTGGAGGGCATCTACTTGCACAGCCTTCTGGTCGTCACAGTCTTGACGGAGAGGAATTACTTCGGCATCTACCAGTGTATCGGCTGGGGTGAGAGGTTCAGAGCTTTTAACTGTGAACTCATTAACAGGGTTTAAGAGCTTCCTCATACATAGCATGTCCAAACAGAGTGTGACAGATGGTTTATGCCTCGTATCACAAGGTCTCTCTCTTTCTCTTTCTCCCTCAGGTGCCCCTCTGATATTCGTGTTGCCGTGGGTGATCGTGAAGTACTTGTACGAGAATGAAGAGTAAGTTCTGGAGCCACGTGGGATGAGTGTGTTTGCGACTGATGAAAGCCAGCACTCGTCAAACAGTCAGTGTGTTTTTTGTGGCTGGAGAGTTGGCCGACATCAGTACTCTGTCACTGTAGCTTTTGTTTTATAACAAATCAAATACATAAATTGTGGACACAAGCTACCCAGATACTATGTCAAATGCTGTGATGTTAGGCAGATTTTCAGTCTCTCTATGATAAATGAGTATTTAGCATTTTTATATATCTTCAACATCACTCCAGTCTTTCGGTTTTGCTTGCAGCAGCCAACATTTCGCATTGTCCACGTAAAATCTCATAAATCTTTCACTCAGTCACTGTTATTGTTGGAAGGGCTTTCAAGATGTAAATTTATTTTAATGACCCTTTGGGAGTGTTGAGGTTACATATTTAATAGTATCTATTTCATCTATATTTCAAAACCTGACTGCTGCACACAATTCCCATAAGTTAGTCTGCTATACATCAGATGTATTGTAAGTAGCACATTCGTAATAAATTGTGTGAAGAGAGAAAAACAAATTGTATCTTAAATGTAAATGGAGTTTCCATATGGTATTTATTAAACGTGACTTTGTCTACTGTATATATACTCAATTAGAGCTTGATGATAAAGCTAAAAAAATATCTGTTTTACTGCTTCAACCATACTTTTGGTCAAATAGTCATGTTTTTGCCTGCATATTTTTGTACTAACATATTTTAATACATAAAAACTCACACTTGCACATTTCTTATGTGATGAAGCTAAATGATTGTTGCATCTGAATTTTGAATCATTTCAATGAAACAATGAATCAAACATGCTTATCAAAAAATTACAGTTGTAATGGTCTCAAACTCAGGTCACAACACTAACAAACAAAAAAAAAACTAATATGATATACACTCTATAGTTGTCTAATTGTATTAAATATAACTTAAAACTATAATACATTTTCACTTAATTGCAACTGATATGCAGTTGACTGTCCTGAAAACGTTACATTCAATTCACACTTTAAAGGGATAGTTCACCTAAAAATTACAAACCTGTACGAGTTTCTTTCTTCTGTTGAACATAAAAGAAGATATTTTGAAGAATGTTGGTAACCAATTGATCCATTGACATCCATAGTATTTTTTTTTCTTTTCATACTATGAAAGTCAGTGGCTAGTACTGTTTGGTCACCAACACTCTTCAAAATATCTTCTTTTGTGTTCAACAGAAGAAAGAAACTCATACAGAGTTGGAACAAATTAAAGATTAGTAAATAATGACAAGATTTTCATTTTTGGGTGAACCATCATTTTAAGTATATTATTTCCATAATAAATTCTTTCTCACAAGGACTAGCCCAGCCCCCTCTCTATAGTTTTTTCTGTAGCTCAGCAGCAAGCACAGAGACTGACATAAATCATGTAGTTTGTATATCTGTGGCCACACTTTAATGTGTCATGGCCTACTAGGCGTTGAGGACAGGTTCATACTGTCCCCCGTCCATCCAGCTGAACTTACCCGTCCTGAGTAGATAAAAGAATCACTCCTTCCTGTTGATAAGCTGCGTATTATCCCCATTCAGACAGCATGTCATCTGTCATGTCATGTGTCTGTGAGGCTATTTGTTGCAGTGTCACTGGTTTTTTTCCACACTATCACTCCAGATACTGAGATAATGCAGCATGTTCAGTGTGCAGGTTCTCTGTGCACTCTTAAAAATAAAGGTGCTTCAAAAGGTTCTTCACAGCGATGCCATAGAATAACCATTTTTGGTTCCACAAAGAACCATTTGGTTCCATCTTTAAAGAACCATCTCTTTCTTAGCTTTTTTATAATCTGAAGAACCTTCTTTTGACACAAAGAACCATTTGTGAAACAGAAAGGTTCAGATGTTCATGGTTCTTTATGGAACCATTTAGACAAAAAGGTTCTTCTATTGCATCATGAAGCACCTTTATTTTTAAGAGTGCATGCACTGAAATAACAGACAATAACAGTCAAAACAACAAAATGGCACACTGCAATGCACTTGATTTGATCTTCCATTTCTGGTGTGATGAATGAACCGGAAGTAATATCAGCCACAATTTTTAACATCTAGTTCTTTATGCATTATTTAATCGAACTGCCAAAAGACATTTTATACACAAAACTGAAGTTAAAAAAAAAAAAAAATGTGTATCTGTTCTTACATTAAGATGATGACTGGGTGTTCTTAATGATGTACTGAATTAAAACAAATATGCATTATGAAGTCATGCAACAATAACAAATTAGCTTAGCACTATACACAGTGTATGTAGAGTATTCAGTAAAATCGTAAGCTAGTATTCCTTTCTAAACATTAGTCTGAGCAGTATTACACTATTCTACTAATTCATCATTTTCTTCAGTGGTGTTGAATGTTTTGTTATTCTGGCTACAGTACATGGTGTTTTACAAGTGTCCTTGTTACATTTTGCATTTACTTATAGTGATAGTAGTAAATTATGCCTAATTGCAAGCAACTAACCTTAAACCAAAACTAGTAAGTACATGTTGTTATTTGATATTACTTAGTGCTTAATTATTTAACATTTTAAATACATCTTAAATTTTAAGCATATTGAGACTATATTAACCCTGTAAAGCCTGAAATATACAATAATAGTCAGAAAAATGTAACTTTTAGAGAAAATAATGCAAAAATCTCAAATAAAATTTGCATATGTGATTTGTTCTAAGTAACACATTTGATGCATCAGCAGGTTTTTATGGCTCATGTAATATTATATAGGGGGAATATGGAGCTAAAAACTTGAGGAGGAAGAAACTGCCAGTGGTGCAAACAGGATAATATGGCCCCCTCGGCCCGATCTGTGGGCCCTGCACCTTTGGCCGCTTGACGGGAGCCTGCAAACTTCCCAGAGAGCATGCTGAACACCATTTCTGAGGCTAGAGCACAGTCTACAGTACAAGGTGTTTCTATGGCCTTAAATGGTCTGTGTTCTCCACTTGGTGCCTAGGCCGCGGTGAAAACCCATCTACCTCTGACTTATCGGTGGTTCTGTCCTTCCTCACACGCCCCTATAACAGGCCAATCGGTGGGCAGGAACACTTCGGTTGTCCGCTTCTTGAGGGGTGCCAAGAGGCTGAATCTGCCTCGGCCCCTCACAGTCCCTACATGGGACTTGCCCACGGTGTTGAGGGCCCGTAAGGGCCCCCCCTTTGAGCCGCTACAGTCCACTACCGTCTGGTCACTGTCGCTAAAGACTGCTCTGCTCTTAGCACTAACGTCGGTCAAGCAAGTAGGAGACCTGCAGGTGCTCTCCATTAGCCCTGCCTGCCTGGAATTCAGGCCCAAGGACTCCGGTTACGAAGCAGAGGCTCTCCAGGTGGATAGTGGATGCCGTTACGCTACCGTACTCTTCCTTGGGCCTACAATGCCCCATCGGAGTACGAGCCCATTCTACAAGAGGCATCACCTCATTGTGGGCGTGGTCTAGCGGTGTGGCTAATACAGAGATCTGTGAGATGGCCGGCTGGGCCTTGCCGTCCACATTTGCTAGGTTTTATAACCTGGACGTACTGGCCTTACAGGCCAGAGTCCTCTCTGCTTAATGGCACATTTTACGCATGGAAACCATTCTGACAGAGAATCCGTGACTGCACGGTGCTCAAGCTCTCTGACTGGTTGCTTGCAGGTTTCGGCCCGAGGAGTGCCGGAAATGCAAGTGTCTTCTGGAACGATTACCCAGGCTGGGCGTGACCTCTATGAGTTTAGCCCGTTTTAGCCTTGGAGTATATTGTTATGCTTTCCTATGGGCATTGAATGCTTGAGGAGGTATAAATTGGAGTCGTTCCTCTACCAGCACGGCATAATTGTACTGGGTTCCCGTAGCGTCTTTAACAAGATACCGTACGAGTGGAGTATCGACAGGGAACGTACTCGGATACTGTCGTAACCTCAGTTCCCTGAGATACGGAATGAGTACTGCGTACTTTGCCATTCTGGGTAGCTGCACAACTCAGGATTTCAGGAAGCGACGACTATGGGGAACGGCCGCTTGTATAACCAGATGGCCTCACCCATTCTGGTGGGCTCTGGCAGGCTGCGTTGCCATAGTCGGTTCATTTTTAACACACTGCACGAGCCAATGGCCATGCAGTTTCACTGTGTGATTGAATAAGGCTTCAGTTCAGGAGAAAAAATCCTTTTTCCCGTAGCGTCTTGTTAAAGACGCAGTACTCGTTCCGTATCTCAGGGAACCAAGGTTACGACAGTAACCGAGTACGTTTTATTCAGAGGCCTAAATATGCAATTTATCTTATAAGAGGCTACTTTATAAGAGACTACTTGCAAAAAATCGTTTGTCACACTTTATCTCACCTAGATTAATGTGTCTAGTAAGATGATATTTAAATGCTTCGTTTTATTATCAAAGCTCTGTATTTTTTTATTGTTGGGAACAAAAAAATAAGTCAATAAAATAAAAATAATTATGCAATGCAATTCAGTGATGATTCAGAGACATACAATTAAACGTTCCTCAAAAGACTATTCTGTCATGTTTGATACTCACATTTAACATGATTTTTTTTTTCTATTAAAAAAACCCTATGGATAATCAAGTAAACCTATGTTGCTTGAGTAAACTTAATTGTTTAACTACATTTTGTCTGGATTGAGTATTTTTAATGAACATATAGGCCATATATTTGCTCATTTACAGTGATGTATTTGATCTCTTGTTGTTGACCAGATGCTGGGTGCAGAATGTTAACATGGAGTACTGGTGGATTATTCGTTCGCCAATCCTGCTGGCCGTGTTGGTGAGTGAGTCCCGATCCTCGATCCCTCATCAGCCTCTCTCAGCTGTACTTATCTGCCCAAGTGTCCCATATTCAGAGCACTGCTAATGCCACTTTACCTCCACCCTTGAAGTCAACATGAATTCAAAATTGCTTTTTAGCCTTGATTATCTAGGATACTGGTGATTGGACAGGAAAGCAGGAGGAAAGAGGGTGAATGGGTTCAGGAACGATAAACACAACAGCTCCATATACAGTATGTCATATGCTGATATCACAATTTCCAATCAATCAATCAATCAATCAATCAATCAATCAATCAATCAATCAATCAATCAATCAATCAATCAATCAATCAATCAATCAATCAGTCAATCAAACAAACAAACAAACAAACAAACAATCAAACAATCAATTCCCCATCAGACAAGGCCATCATATATATTGTTTTGTGATTGAATATTCTTTTTTACTTAGAAATGAATTGTATTATTGTTAACTCTAATGCAGAATCATCCTTCATATGTCTCCACGGCTTCAGCGACCCAGTGTTTAAAAAGGAAAGGGCCGGGAGGTTGAGGTTCAGAAATAATGCAATTAAAAGAGTGTAGCAATAAAGTTTTATAGGTGTAATTAACTATAATTGCAGAGTGATTAACACAATTAGAACACCATTAATTATGAAGAATGAATGTGGTACAACACAAAACACGATTCAGTTAGTTGCTTAGTGAGACTTGTTGACCAAACAGCACTGAATGAGACTTGAGGAACAAACATTTACTCAGTGTCCCTCCCTCATTAACACCTCATAGGAAGAATTTTTGTATCAGTCAGTGTACGAATCTATATGATTTAAAAGACTGAGTCACTGGAATAACTGGAATAAGTCCTCATCATTAGTTGAATGGTTGCACATCATTCAGAACTGAATTAATATTCCATAAACCAGTAATGGTACAGAATATTATCAGAAATAATATAGAAATTCGGACTATGCTTTATTTTAAGGTCTCCATGTTAGTGTAAATATACAGTTAAGTACTAGATAATATTAATTAACAACTTACTATAATATCAGGGGTTACACTTTATTTTAAGGTGTCCATGTTACAGTGTACTTATATATTTAAATACTGAGTAATATTAATTAAGTACATGTACTTATGGTTAGGGTCAGGATTAGGGTGTGGCTTAGGGTCACTTGCATGTAATTATGCATACTTTATTATTATTATAATAATAAGTACATGCAGAGGCATCATACACATTCAAAGTGAGGGGGCATGTGCCCCCTCAGATTTTTGAGTCAAGTGGATTTTGAATGCAGCTTCGAAAAGAAAAAAAATTGGCGAATAATATTTTCTAAATTTGATAAAATCACACCAGCGTGATTAAATCGTTCAGAGCATCATATCATCAGCTGCTAAATTCAAATCTGCATTCGCTGATTTGATTGTCGCACAAGACCACCGCAGATCGAGGAGGTCGGCACGCCGCGATGGAGGAACCTGGGCCGAGGACAAGGTTATAAGTCTCTCTTCAAGAGTCTGACCAGGTGGCAAAACTGCGGATCATCGCAGAGGGAGTTCTTGTGGAGCTCGAGGGCTGGTAGGAGAGCCCCACCCACAACTCCTTCACCGTGGTTGAGGTGCCAGCAATCACTGCCAGTCATTTAGAGAAACTGAAGGACTTATTTGACTTTTTTAGTGAGGTTTTTCCCAGCTCCCCTGTTTCTTCAGTGACTCCTGTGTCTCTTGTATTTCCTGAATTTCCTGAATTACTGGCCAGCTGGATATGCCGAGTGTCTTTGGACCATCAGCTCCGTCCTACACAGAGGATCCCCTGTCTCCACCTCTAGCCTCTGTGCCCCCTGCTCCACCTTGGCCCGTCGACACTTCGGCTCCACCTTGGCTCCTCCCTCCCTTGGCTCCACTGGAAACCATCGGCCATATAGCTTCTCTGGGCTCCCTCGTCCCTCCGGCTCCGCCTTGGTCAATTGTCGACCTGCCTGCACCTGCGGCTTCGGCTGGCTCCGCCTTCGTCCTTGGTCCCACCGGCTCAGCCTCTGACCTCTGGATTTCTGGTTCCTCCTCGGACGCTCGTCTCCGTGTCTCCTCCTCAGTCTCCAGGACCATCGGCTGAGCATGGGCTCTTCAGCTCCATCTGGGTCTCCATCTATGGGGGACTGGATCTCCGTCGGTCATCCCCAGAGTGTCCACAACTATCAAGGCATCATTCCCACTTTGGCTCCTCCCGCCTTCGACTCCGCCCTGGGGCCTCATTCTGGTTGGTCCCTGGCTCAACACATGGCTCCTGGCATTCCCTTGGCTCCTCCCACACTCCACTCCCCCATGGACTTATTTTTTGTACTGTTTTTGGTTGGTCCTCTCTCCTGCTCCACGCCCTCCTCCTGAGCCCCCGCCCTCCCTCCTCAGTTTGAACTCTTTACGGCGTGAAGACACACCTTCCCGGGAGGGGGCGATCTGTCACATGTCTGTGTTTTGAGTTTCTATTGTGACCTAGTTTTCCCTGTGTCTTTATCAGTTCATCGTCCCCACCTGGTGTGTCATTAATTATCTCATTAGTCAACGTATTCTTAAGTCCTGAGTTCTCCCCAGTTCATTTGCCAGTTACTGTCTATGTTACACGTTTGAGTGGATTATTCCTGAGTTTTCCATGTCTGTTTCCTGGTGAATTTCTATTAAAGACTGTTATTTTGGATTCCCTGCTCTCCGTCAGTTTGATCTACCTGAAACCATAACAGTAAGATATTCATTTCATAGTGTAAACAGCTTCAGTGATTTTAATGGGAGTTTTTGAGAGTGCTTGAACTCTAAACTAGACTGTCAGTGAAAATGTTCTTTGATAATGTAAATGTTCTTTCCTCGCTTTCTGTACAATGAAAGTGTTATGATAAGTAGCCTAACCTAACTTACAATGTTTTTATTTATATTAACTTTCAATGTTAAATTCACATTAAACATATTACATTCACATAAAGTCATGACACCCATATCTGTTACTTAAGTAAACAGTCAGGTTTTTATGCATAGTTAATAGATTACATTATTAGGTAACTTTGACCATCGACCACTATAGATCAACTAACATAATCTATAAAGGTGAGAATCGAGATATTTCATGATATAGTTAATGCGTTTGGGAATGTTTAGAATAAAAAAGTAAATTAAACATAAGAACATAAGTGCTGTGGCTGCTGTCTGTGTAACACATGACAACCCCCCACCCCACCCCACTCGTGCCCCCTCAAAAATAATGAGTGCATGACGCCCCTGAGTACATGTAACATATGTAACAAGGACACCTTAAAATAAAGTGTTACCATATCCGATTATGGGTAGAATTAGGGTTTGGTTTAGTACTGAATGTGAATCTCCTGCGTCTCCGTGCTAGAGTAGGTAGACCGTGACACAATACCGGACCCAAAAACAGTAAGCGGCGCTCCTTTTCCCCGTTTTGTTTTCCCTTTTTTTGAAAAGTCTTTTGTTTTTCCCTGTTTCTCCCTGCGGCTATGGAAACCGGCACAAGGTTTTCTGCTCTTGCCCTCCGAGACCTCCCGCTTATGGCATATGCGTGGGAGTTCTGCGGGATCGCCGTGAATACGGCGCTGGATGACGTCACGCTGAATTCTCTGTTCTGAATCAGGGCCAACTACTATCACCCCGTGGACCTCCCATACACCACAGGACTGAGTTGGAGGGAAGGGATCCTCCGGTGACTGGAGAGTGTCCAGCCCCGATCCAGACCAGCTTGCCGTCAAGTCCGTCAGCTGTTTCCTAGTGAAGCCCGTCAGCCGTTCCCCAGGCAAGCCATCCGCAGCTCACCCAAGCCCACCGGTCACCACTGACTCAAGCCCGCCGGCCCGAATTACCCCAAATCAAAGTAGGAATTTGTGGAGGAAGAGACTGTCGGCTCCAGCCCCAGAGCTCGTTCCAGTGTCAGCGCCAGCCCCAGAGTCCACTCCAGTGTGCATCTCAGAGCTCCTGGATATGGCACTAACCCCAGGGTTCTCGGCACCTATATCCTCACTCCAGAGCCCGCACTCCAGAGGGCACTGAAGGACCTAATTTCCCCCAATAAATTTTAGTTTTGGGGGGGGGGGGGGGATTATACCCATGGCCATGGTGAACAAGCCGGGCAAGGTCATGGAGTCCCCTGATATGCCATGTCCTCCAGAAAGGCCAGATCCACCATGGCTTCCTGATCCGCCCTGGAGGCTCTCCTTGTCTCCACCCTGCTCCAGTCCTGCACCAGCCTCCAGGGCGCCCGCCCCCCCAATGGTACTGTTACGGCGCAGGACGCGCCTTCCGGGAGGGGGGCGATCTGTCACGTGTTTGAGTTCCTGTTCATTATGAGTTAATATGAGTTTCAGCTGTGTTTAATTAATTATCCTCGTTTAGTCTTGTGTATTTATAGAGTGTTCTGTTCCTTGGTTCCTTGTCCAGTATTGTTTGTCTATTCCCTGTTCTACGTGTGTGTTCCTGCCTGTAAATCTACATTGTGGATTATTAGACTAGTATTGAATGTTAATCTCCTGTGTCTCCGTGCTCCTTCGTCTCCTACACAGTAGGCAGACAGTGACAATATAATTACAAAACTAATGAAATTTCCTGTTCTGCCATTCAAATTCAACAACCTGTGGCCATTTCAAATAAAATTCACATTCATGAAATTAAAAAAAGGCCAATTTTGCCTATTTTGCCCAATCTTTACACCCACACCACACATATAGTAAGAATTTTGATGATACTGATATTACTGTGACCCAGGCTTGACTATTTTCTGATATAACTGAAGGAATGTGAAGAACACAGTAAGGTTAAATGTTTTATGTTTGGATTCAGGAAATGTAATAAAATAAATTTCATTGCTCATCCTCTCCTGATATCTCGAATCAGTATTACAAGTGCCCCAGGCACATCGTTTGACCATTTTTGCGGCACAATCACCACAAAACCAACGAGAACTCGCGATCTTCCAATGCTTTTCTATGGCGCTGAAACCTAAAGATGTCCGAGTTCCAGTCCCCATGCAACTGATACTCGACTGCTATTGGCTCATCAACGTTCTAGGGGAGGGGCTTACCGATAGGTCAATTGCATTGCATTTGGCTTAGCATTAAGCACAACATTCAAAATTGAAGTAATTTCCATTATGCACGAAGCACAGCGCCATATGATGTCGACTCTCAGTACATCAGGAAGCTACTACACAGAATATGTTTTAGGGTCTACAGCTATGATTTCAAAGAATAACTTTCCCCCTCTTATTTCCACATGATTGCGTTGAAAGGCACAATACTGTGCAAAATTGCCATGCATTCATAATGCTCACATTGGCTACGAGGTGCAGATGAGCATTTAGCAATGTGCAGTGATGTTTCTGCGTATCTATCAGCATCTCAAGTGTTCCTGTAGTGGGCAGGAATTCCTATGTTTGAATTCTCCCAGGGCTGGACTGTACGAATGCCGTTCCCAGACTCCGCCAAGCATCGCTGAGTTCCTTCCCCTATACACTTCTCGCTGCCCCAGTCCCTCATCTTGAGTCATTTATTGTGCTGTGAGGAAACTGTTGTGTCAGTTTTGTGACGTAATAGTCTTAACCAGGGCATTATGATGTGTTTTTTTTTTTTCTCTCTCTCTGTCCAGATTAACTTTTTCATCTTCATACACATCATCAAGATCCTTGTGTCCAAACTGAGGGCACACCAAATGAGATATTCTGACTACAAGTTCCGGTGGGTGTCCTAAAGTTAAAGGGTTAACTCACCCAAAAGTGAAATGCCTGGCATTGTTTATTCCAAACCTGTATGAGTTCCTTTTGCTTTTCCTTTTCCACAAGAGATGTTTTGATGAAACACACAGTGAGCAGTCAATAAATGCATTATAAAAATAGCCCATACAACTACATTTAAGGTTTTATGAAGTTAAATAATAGCTTTGAAAGAACATTTACATTTTTTTGCATCTCAATTGGTTGTAAGAGTCATGAAAACCAATTGCATTTGTAACATTGACAGCAATGATGGAATAGGGTAATGCACCATATCCACCATACTTTAATCATTTGCATGTATTCGTGAAAGAGATTTGAGACCTGCATTAAAGTGGACAGATATTCTTTATATAGGCCTAACAACTTTTCACTCTGTTCCCTACATGAAACCTTTGTACTTAGTTTGTGTACTTTAAACTGTAAGTATAGTATAATATCATACCTAACTACTCTAGAAAGAATGAAAACAGAATTTTCTGTTACACTTTACTGGTCCAGTTCCCACTATTAACTAGTTGCTTATTAGCATGCATATTACTAGCATATTGGCTGTCTATTACTTATAAATCACATATTATTGCCTTACTCTGTCTGACCATGTTTAGATCCCTTAATTCTACCCCATACCTAAATGCAACAACTACCTTACTAACTGTTAACCCACTTAATCCCACTGCCACAATAGAGACAGTGAAAAAGTTTTTAATTTATAAAGCTCTAAAAACCTTACCGACTGATGTTTTAGTGCACTTCCTGCAAATATGCATCAAAGCTCCAAAACAAAAGGCTAGTAAAGTATGTTAACATAAAGATATGACAAAGATTTTTGGTACACATTATCTTTAGGGTGTCTAGTATTAATATATGCATTCACATATATTCAGTTTTGTTGAGTGTGGTCATAGAGTGAGTAAACATGTTGATGGTCACAATAGTGTCCGGTGGGATAATGGTGAACTTTACAAATACAAATCCAATTGCAGTTGCTAGTGAAAATGACAATAAAATGTTGCAATGACAAAAGATTGCACTAAATTAAAAATTCAAATGTTACAAAAAATTTACAATAATGATGTTGTAATACTCGTAGCATTGATATGAAAATTTGATGTTATATTTTACAAAAAAATAACAATTTTGAAATGCAGTGATGGTTGATTTTTTTGTTTGTTTGTTTTGTTTGTTTGTTTTTTATCTCAGTGTTCCTATCAATCTTACATAAGGTTTTTTTATGCATAACAGTAACCGTAGAATGTGATCAAACAGTTTAAAATAGCTGAGCTAATATATATATAACCATTTTTATGACTGCAGAAATATGTAATTTTAGTACTCACCTTATCCCACTGGTCACAATTGTGACCAAGTATAAAACACAATTTTTCACACACTTTTCCAAAACAATTTCAAAAAATAATTATTGATTATTTCAAAGGGTTACTAATGAAACATCATTTGGATATTTTCATGTCTAGGAAAAATTTGGGATTAAATGGGTCAATAAGCAGCAAATTAGGAGTTTAATGAGGCAAAAGTCGTAGTTAATAGTTAATTGGTTAATAGTGAGAATTGGTCCCCAAACTATAAAGTGTATGTGTATTTTTGGGTGAACTTTGAGCATTTGCACAATGTTGTGCATTTGTTTCCAGATTAACTGTCTATCTTTGTGATTTTTCTCCCAATTTCAGACTTGCTAAGTCAACCCTCACCCTGATTCCGTTACTGGGGATCCATTCGGTCCTGTTTTCATTTGTTACTGATGAGTCTACCTCACATGGTGCTCTATCCCTGCGCCTCACAAAGCTATTCATCGACCTCTTCTTCAACTCCTTCCAGGTCAGGAAGTCTTAATAACCCATCGCTCTAACCAGGGTTGAGCAAAACTCTGAATTTTAGATTTGTTTTACTTTCAATTAGTGAAGTTTTAGTGGAATGATGGGACAAGGAATTTACTGAATTTGAGTTCATTAGTCTAAATCATTTTCAGAAATTGAACTGGAATCTAAAAGGCACTCTCAAGTGAGTTGTGAATGCCGCACAACTCTAACCCTCGCCTATTAGATGCATAACAAGCTCAAAATTGCTCAGAACAAGCTCAGGTATAATAACAAATTAAAAATGGTTATGTTCTTGATATGCCACTCAGTCGTGGCTAAACGGAGAAATCACCTCACCCTGCTAAAATCTCCCTAAAAGCCCCATATGCTGCAAATTAGCAATGCATTTTAAATGTCCCTTGATTGGGCAGCAGCTTTGAAAAAAATAAATTGACATTTATGTAGCTTATTTTAGTGTCAGGACTAATTGCTTTAAGAGATCAGATGCTACAAATTGGCTGACTTACCCTTTGACAAACTGGTAATGACACTCGTGTGGAGCGCAGCTGCAATGTGACAGATTTGCCTGGAGGAATTTCCCTGATGAGACTTTTCACATGCGTAAAGATTCAGAGTAAGGGAGAGAACAAGTGAGGCCATAAGGCTTGAATGTTATGTTTCCATCTGTCGACACTTCATCCTTATTGGCTTTTGAATATCTTACTGCAGATTGCACTAAATGAACTAATTCAAATTGTCAGGTTTAGCTCATTTGCAAAATGGACTGATTATTACTTTTATAGCACTTTGTTTTTATTTATGTTTGACTATGAACAAAAAAAAAAGAGTTTAGCTGGGCTTTTAGCAGTAAAATCAACTTTTATGTAAAGGAACTTACAGGACAGTCATAATATACATTTGTGCTCCCTGGGAATCAAACCCATGAACTAGTCGAGCTACAGAAATTGTATGGTATTTCCTACTGTAAAGAACAACTTGAATTGTAGATCCAGGCCAGATAATGATGGTTAGTGCTGGTTAGAACTTTTTGTTATTACTTTGCGATCAACAAAAAGTTTTAACCAATGAACAAGACCTACTTGGGTAAATCGTGTAAGAGGGAATCTTTTCATTGCATCAAAGCAAAACAATGGAGAACAAATATAGTACATTTATCCTCAGATGCTGTGTTCCTTATTTATGGCAATAATCTGACAGTAATTCCATCACAAACCAATTCATTAGCAGAAGTTATTACTCCATGACCTGTGTAATATTAATAATGACAGTCCTCTATTGTTGAACCAATGTGGTGCAAATGACTCATGTGCAAAACAAATCAATACAGTTTTGGGAAACAGTTATGACTAGCTACATAATTTCTTCAACAATGCATTGTACCATGGTAGTTAAGCAACAAGCTGTATGTCATTGTAGGGGAAATGGACATTTCGGCAGCAACTTTTTTAATTGCTTGTTCATGCTCTGACATGTTCACAGGGGCTGCTGGTAGCCATCTTATATTGCTTCGTCAACAAGGAGGTAAATTTGATTCTCTTTTTTTATTGTACACAATCTCACAAAGATGGCTCCGTCCTCACACGTCTGTTTCCTAACCATTCTGTGCATCTTCTTGATTGGTCAGGTTCAGTCTGAGATTCTGAAGAAATGGAGACGTTGGAAGCTTGGGAGGGACATAGAGGAGGAGTACCGTCACACCTACAGCCAGTCCCTTCAGATGAAGAGTGGCAGCATCATGGTCCCTCCTTCCAACCTCTCGCGGCTGCCTGATATCGCTACCACTACCTCCCGGCTCGGCAGTCCAGAAGAAAAGCAGATGCTGGTGTCCAACAGCCAGAATGGTATGGGCACTGGATTGCAGTTCACCTCCACACCACAAGATAGTTCCACCTGCAGTTCAATAACAGAGGACATAGGAAAGTGTTGTAGCGTTCAACAGGACAATGCCAAGAGCAACCTGTGAGCTCCAGATGTCTCACAGAAGAAGACTCTTATCCCAACCACCCTCGCTTCTTCTGGCTGAGGGTTCTGAAGCAAGGAGCAAGAGGTGTGTGAATGTGTGTGAGTTTGTGAGAGCTCTGTCCTCTCTAATGGACGCATGATGGGCACCCGTTCATCACGTTACATGGTGCTCAGTTGACATTGTCCCAGTCAGACAGGATCAGAGGTGAGCAGAAGGTGGACGTATGTTAAAGATTTGTGCACAAATGTACATGCTAACAAACTCAATGATGAAGAACAGAGTCTTACCTCTAGTCTTATATAGCTGTCTGTGATGTTGATGATTTAGAAGAGAAAACCCATTGGGACTGCAGGGTCCAAGAGGAACCATCACAAGCAAACATCTACGACCAGCACCTCTGGATGAATGGAAGATTAAGAAAGAGCTATACTTAACTGAACTTGTCAAAAAGTCAACTAAACCGGGTAATGCATTCCAGAGTGCATAAGCTCCATTTGAACCGAAGGAACCCCACATGTCCCTGTAGAAAAGACCGACTTGGACCTGACTTTCCATATAAGTTTATGCTAATATGGTGCCGATGGACCAGCAAAGCCAAAAATGGGTGAAGTTGATTGGTCAAGGACATTATGCTGGTTAAGTAAGCAAAGAAGCCTTGTAGTGACACCAACACACCAGCATTTTTGTTTGCATATATTTTGGAATCAATTGACGCTTTTGGGTACATGTAACACATAAAGCTGTGTTTGTGTAGTTTAATTAAAACCATCTTTGTCTTTATTGGAAAGTAATTGCCAAGCTAAGCTATAGATATTGACAGGTATTACCCGTGTGCCTTTTTCTGTAGGTCATAGACCCCAATATTAAAACAAAAACACAAAGATTCACCTTGCAGAGTAAGTGAAGTACAAATCAGTCACCCAATCTTCAGAGGTGAAAGTTGCTTAAAGCAGATTCTGTATAGCAAACAGGACTTCAAGCAAACATTAGATGAATGTGCCACTATTAATCACGGTGATTTGCTCCCTTCAAGAAAATATGCTTGGTATACTCAAGCATGCAAAATACAGCCATATGTGAAATGCTTCAAAGGGTCTGGGTCAATGCCTTAATGGAGTAGCATGACAGATCTGATTTCCCTGTGTCAGTGGTCAGACGAGATGACTGTCCACCAGATATGTTGATATGTTCAAGAGTCAGTATTAGTTAGCAACTGCTTCTTTTCTCGCATAGTTCTCATCTCCCAATAGGCATTCAAATACTTTGCCATAGAGCTTTGAAAGATGTTCAGGAAGTGTAGGAGGACGAGAGCCAGAAAGTGAAGAGAAAATTTTGAACAAATTACAACCTAAGACATCGATCAAAATGGTTCCTCACTCAGAGGATGTTTGTCATGCTCAGTTCAAGATATGATATGCTATAAAAAAAATAAAAATGAATACGCAACCTCAAGACACTGATATGAGATTGCGGCGAAGTGTAGAGGTGAAGTGTGTAATTTCTACGACATTAGTGCCACCAAATCTGTTTGTTTGAGTGGCCCAGCTGAGCCATTACAATAACAAAGAGTTTGGGGTGGGACTTTTTGTTTGAACCGTAGGGTTAAGGTTTGTCTGGTTAATATTAGCAATTAATCTATGCTGGTATGCTGTGACTACACCATTATAGAGGCAAAAATCATCTTTCCTCACTGACGACTAAACATGTAGATGTCAAGCAGCTACATTTATGTTGAATGAGAATGCTAACAGATGGCATTTCTCAGTTATTGAAATGAACTTCGTCTGAACAATTGGAACATAGAGAGTCTGTTATGAAAATTCATTTTTCCAATTGTGTTTAGTGTCACTAATGATGTATAAATGATATACTTCACCTTTAATGACAATGAGCAGCTGATGCCCCATATTGTGGCATTTGTGTGCATTATGATGCACATTTATATTTTCTTTAGATCATCAAACACGTGATGATAATGATGATGATTTTCGCTGATAACTATGTGGGGCAATTTGCACAATTTTAATTTATAATTGTTAAATATGTAGATATCGGTAAATGCCTGTTGAGATTTTTAATGACTTTGTTTTTGTGGTGTCTGTTATTTGTGCACATGGTGTGTATTTTGTGCTTGTGTGTGCTTCGTGGAGAGTGAGAGAAACATTTAGGTCCTGGTTTAGTGTTCAGTTAACTAAAAAGAGAAATTACTGGCATTTTTTGACCAATTTTGCCTTTTGAATGAGAGATAATTCAGTCTTTCTGTGGTAAAGGTGAGATAGTAGTGGCTAATTTATAATAACTGCAGATGAAAGACTCTTTAGTGCTTACAAAGTGCTAAATGTTGCAAAATCCAGTTGGACTTTTTTCAAAAAGGGAAATACTTCATCGCCACAAGGGATCAAAGACCATGAACTTATTTGTTTGAGGTTGTCTGCCAAAACAAAACATCCTGTTGAATATTTCAAACAGATTTTCCAAAATTGGCATCATGTAATATTATCCAAGCATGACGGTAATCGTGGAAGACGATAAATCATGCATTCATGGGTCTGCCTTCTATTTTCATGTGAGTGTAAGGCCTGTTTCTTGCAGCCAAACTGAAGTGGCGCCAAATTCTTCAGTGAGGGAAGCAAAGCATCTGTTATGCTCATCTCTCTGCATTCAAACTTCCGAACCTCTTGGAATATTTAGGAATGAACTTGCCAAGAGTATCCCAGGAGAACCCAAGCCATGCTTTGGAAGCAGGAGAGATGGAAAGCTGAATCTGTGTAACAGAACATGCATCTGATGACATCTGATGAACTGAACCCATTATTTTTAAGTATATGAATTGTAATGATGTTGCATCAAAGTATGATATTTTGAAGCAGTCAAAACTTATATTGATGTATATATATATATATATATATATATATATATATATAGGAATAGCTTACTCAAAAATCAAAATTTGTCATGCATTTATAATGTTGTTTCATCCCCGTATTATTTCTCTATCACCACAAAAGGACAGACAAAAAAAATTAAGTTGTCATGACAATCTTCCCTTTTGCTGTAGCTTTTAAATTTAAAATTTGCCATTTCCAATCAGGTCATGTTGCATTTGGTCACATGACGCATGAAAATCAAGGATGTCAGATTCTCATAAAAATGAGTTTGAACTTTGGTTTGTTTCCCACCTAAAGCTATTTTATGGCTTCAGAAAACTTGGAGTTTACAGTAGTTCAAGCATCGTATTGGCACATGTTTGGCGCTTGGCAGTACAGATCATCTAATTTTCTTGTATAGATGTCTAATATCTCATTTGAAAGGTCATGAAATTATTTGACAGAATTTTCAATTTTGAGTGAACTGTTCCTTTAAAATAAATTTGTTGGCAAGAACTCAAAAACATGCTACAATTTCAAATAATTTTCTTTGCAAAAATGTCATAAAAGATCCTGTTTGCCCCTAAAATATTTTTTTTTCTTTGACTGCAGTGTCTTTGGTTGAATGTATTGAATATTTCTTGGTAAGAATTCCCCACATTTGTATTATTATTTTTTATTATTATTATTATTATTATTTATCACAGTGTTGGTGTTTTATAGTACACCTCAGCTACATTGCAAACGACTGATGCAAAATAATAAATCTAGAACACTCCCATTATAATCAAATACAATGTATACACTATAAACAAACGGTGTTTAAACTTTGCTCTTTGTAATGGGTGTGTTCTAATTTTTGTGTTGTGTAGTTCGCTTGCTGTGTAGAAGGGCTGCTGGTATGGTTGGCCAGACATGGAGCCAGATATGACAGAGAAGGCCTGCCATGCTGTAGATTAAAATATGTGCTTGTGTAATGTTTTTTTGATTAATTATGATATCAAGATGGTGAATAAATAAATTCAAATAATATATATACATATATATACATTTATACAATGCCATTCATACAATTTCATACAATCTGTTTACACTTCACTGATGGTTAAGTTTAGGGGTGGAACTCCATATTTTTTTCTAGTTTATTTGTACAAATTCATACAAAATCACATAATCGGGTTGGTTACTGTGAATTTCTTCAAGCCTTAACTTGATGTTTACAACTATTTGAAGGTTAGCTCGAAGGTTACATACCTAAACTTAACAAATACCTTACTATCTATTAATAATCAGATAATTAGGAGTTTATTGAGATGAAAGTTCGTGAAAATTGGACCTTGAAATAAAGTATGACCATTTGGGAACACTTTAGATTAGGGAACACTTTTCACTGTTAACTAGGTTCTTATTAGGATGCATATTACATATTAGCGTACTGGTTGTTTATTAATACTTTTAAAGCACATATTAATGCACAACCATCTATACAACAACTACTTACTATCAATAAACAGCAAATTAGAAGTTTGTTAAAGGAACACTCCACTTTTTTTGGAAATAGGCTCATTCTCCAACTCCCCCAGAGTTAATAAGTTGAGTTTTACCGTTTTTGAATCCATTCAGTCGATCTCTGGATCTGGCGATAGCACTTTTAGCATAGCTTAGCATAGATCATTGAATCCGATTAGACCAGTAGCATCGCATTCAAAAATGACAAAAGAGTTTCGATATTTGTCCTATTTAAAACTCGACTCTTCTGTAGTTATATCGTGTACTAAGATCGGCGGAAAATGAAAAGTTGCGATTTTCTAGGCTGATATGATTAAGAACTATACTCTCATTCCGGCGTAATAATCAAGGAACTTTGCTGCCGTAACATGGCCGCGGCAGGCGCAGTGATATTACGCAGCACCTGAAAGTAGTCCCCAGCTAGGTAACTATAGTTATAATATAGCTGGGGACTACTTTCAGGCGCTGCGTAATATCACTGCGCCTGCTGCGGCCATGTTACGGCAGCAAAGTTCCTTGATTATTACGCCGGAATGAGAGTATAGTTCCTAGCCAAATCGGACTAGATATAACTACAGAAGAGTCAAGTTTTAAATAGGAAAACTATCGAAACTCTTTGGTCATTTTTGAACGCGATGCTACTGGTCTAATCGGATTCAATGATCTATGCTAAGCTATGCTAAAAGTGCTATCGCCAGACCCGGAGATTGGCTGAATGGATTCAAAAACGGTAAAACTCTACTTATTAACTCTGAGGGAGTTGGAGAATGAGCCTATTTCCAAAAAAAGTGGAGTGTTCCTTTAAGGGAAAAGTCTTAGAACATGTAGCTAGAAAATGTAGCCCATCATGTTCTAATATTTTCAGTACAGCAAGGGTTGTAAACCTGCCTAAACAAATCCAATGTTTACACTGGACTGGATCGTTGAGCGGACATGAATCCTTTCGGTGCATTAGCACTTGATTTTCTAATCAGTTTATTTATCTCAATCCTCTTTAAGGCTGTAGGCCAAGCTTCTGTCCTGCCTTTAACAAAACAAATCTGTCTGTTTCACCATAGACTTCTCACCTCTGTGGCTTTAATACCTTGTCCCCTCTGTTAAAGATTGTTGTGCAGGAGAAAGACGCTCAGTGTGGAAAACAGATGCGTAGAGGTGTTGATGCTCTGGGGAACTGCTGTTGTGCTTGTGTGAGACTAATGCTGGAATAAGACCTGATAAGGGCATTGTTATCACATGCTGCTTTAAATGCATGATTCATTTATCATATCACCACATTGGTCTGCCTCACAGTGTGATTTGTGATTCACTGTTAGAGCCTAACAAGGCCAGTGAAATGCTTGAAATACATAGTCATCTGGTGTGGTTGGGGAGATCTTGTTTCATAACCGTCTAGTTAGTAGTCTTTGCTGTGTTTTCAAACCACACTGTTTGTTTCCTTCTATCCTGGCAACTGCACTGCTATTCAAGAGTGCTATAATCCAAATGAGGTGGTCCATTATCAACCCCTTCTGTCCACTGGGCCCTAAATCATTTCCACATCATTCATCGTGCTCTACTAGAGTTTGTAGGCAGATGGCACTTGGAACAGAATTGCAGTCACTTATGTGAACTGTATGTTTAGATGAATGCTTTGGTACGTCGTGTCACAAATGTGTTCAAATGTCATTACATTCATAACAGACTAATCACACCACCGTTAAAAAAAAAAAAAGGAAAGCATTGTGTGTGGTATGGAAGAACAGGAATAGGGGTCATGAAATTGATTTTTTTTTTTTAGCATGCATATTACTATCATACTATATCTGCTTTTCATTAGTATTTATAAAGACATAAAAAGACACAAAAACATATAGGCTCACTGGAAAAATTTGTCTCTCTCTACATTTTTGCAAAACTAAAAAAAAAAAAAAATTAATTAAACAAAAAAGTGTGTGTGTGTATATATATATATATACATAACCAGCTCCATATATATATATATATATATATACACAATTCACTGTAGTTTTCAACTGAACACTAGACAGTAAAACACCAACAACTTTTATTCCTTTTTACACAAATAATGATTAAGGTTGTAGATTATCAATTAACAAAGACTTATTGTCTCATGGTTGCTTGCACAATACTATGTTATGACTGCAAAACACTTTTACTATAGTGTTTGATTTGTAAATTAAAACATTTAGACTTTTGCATCACATAACCAGCTCCATATGTATTGCTTTTCTAGCATAGTAAACTTGCTTGGTAGCTCACCTGGTACAGCATTGCCCTGGGTATGAATTGTGAAACATGGGTCAATCAAATCTTACAAGTTTTTTAGTTATCTTATAATCTATTACATTTATTACAGTGTCATGAAAACAAGAGAGAGCGAGTCGGCAATACCAGGATGACATAATTAAATTATTGTACACATAATATTGATTTGAGTTTTAATATTTTATTAGCTGAACAAACGCAAAACGTCCACAAAGAAAACTGTTCCTAGCAAGCACATAGCACTGAATTCAGTTGCCTGGATGAGCCTGTGTTATCAGCTTTTACCAGCTGTTATCGAAGAATAGCATACTCTGGAATGTTGCGACTGACCAATCAGAATCAAGAATTCCACCAAGCAGTGCAATAATTAGATTTAATTCACAAGCTCGGGTGTGCATTGCTTTCAAATATTTCAATGGCCTGTCGTCAGTTATTCCTTACTTAAGTAATTCTTAAGTATTACAAAATTTCAAGGGACACAATTTAAAACTGGATAAATGAACTTGAAAGGGAATTTGTGATGTTCGCACATTATGCTCTTAAGTAATTTGTGCTGATTAATCTCAGTGATCTGCGCCTTGATGAACCAGGCTTTGAACGAACACTTAGAGCTTTTGTTTACATCTGTACCTGCTGGTAAAAACAGCACACATACGACTAGCTGTGCCCTCCATCAAATAATACTGTGAAGTGCAATTTCCGTCTCTTTATTTCTTTATGCTCATGACGTACAGACATAATTGTCAAAAGTCGTAATGACAATGAAAGAGGGGCAATTTTGTATCTGCTATAAATATTTCTCATAATGGGACCATTGCTTCCTCTCAGGTTTTTATCAGTTCCATTAGAGCTTAATGGACTCATTCATGATGTGATTACAGGGCACTTCTTAAACCTCTTTCTCCGAGTTAAACTGGCTTAACTTGACTCATGTTTACAAAGTAAGTGGGCTGAGTTTGTCCTGTTGTATTGGTTTATCATTAATTGTAAATTGGCCTGATATTCAGTCTCTAGAGAAATGTCAGTGCGAGGTAATACCATAAGTGGCGTATTGAATGCATTTGTGTTCATTACCACAATAAGATTGTACAATGACTGAATAACTAATTTCTCATTGAAACTCATTAAGTGAGCATCACGAACGTCAGGATAGGCTTGCGCTAATGAAATCTTCACTGTGATTCAGAAATCTTCTAGAATGACCAGATTTACCCAAGGCAATACACTCAAAAATGTAAATATGTTCCAGTTTTAGGTTCAGTTTAGTACCAATTCACTAGGAAATATTATCTGCTCACAATAAAAGTTATTGCATCTCTTCAGAGACCTGGTGTAAAATGCTTAATTTATATAGATTACTTTTTTTTTTGACTGGATTAAATCTTTTCATGAATTTTTAAAACCTGAAAATGTGGAATTTTGGTTGCATGGATTTTCAATGGATGGACAAAAAAAAAAGATGAGAGAATATTAAAAATGAATTTGTGTTCCGAAGATGAATGACATACAGTTTTTGGACTGACATGAGGGTTAGTAAATAATGGCAGAAGTTTCATTTTATGGGTGAACAATTCCTTTAACAACACAGTGAATGGTTGAAGCATAACACATAACACATTTTATGAGAGTGTTTTTAAGTGATTAGGTGCATTCATGAAGTTGATTCTTGGAATATACTTTCTATTGTATTGATTGTCCCGCTTAATGAATCATTAGAAGTTTTGATATGATTTGTTTTTGCTCTGCCATGTGTGAAGGTTATTTATTTATTTTATTTTTATTTTTTTGGTATGCTGAATTCCAGTCAGGTCCTCATGACACTCAACCTTGGAGAGGGAAGATATCACCTTTGCTTGTTCTGTCTAGTCTTTTGGTTAGGAATGTTTATAGTTTGAAAAGCATATGATCATGTTGTAGCAAAGGAGAGTCAACTGCCACACAGTGGGCCTCCAGGGTAATTCAGACAGATTACAACTTAATCTGTGGCTTTTGCTTATGTTTAAGAAACTGCTGTGCTGAACCTTATAATTCCTTGCACAGAGATATATGAAGTCCATGTTTGGAAAGTTTCTATATAAGTTTGTAATGTCTTAGAACTGGTTCAATTTATTCCTATAATTATTAGTGTTTCTTTGTTGTAGGCTGGTGCACTCCTAAACTCATTTGTAAATATTTATTATTTATTAATATGAACTTAGTGTTCTTCAGATTTTTAAAGAATATTTTTTAAAACTGTACTTGCAGATATAATATTAAGGCGACTTAAGAAAGCTTTTAATTTTGTAATCATTTAGAGTGAAGCTTTCAAGTGATGTTTTAATTATCTACTGTCATGCTTTAAACAAGTACACTTATTTTGATGTTAAACAATCCTAATTTTTTTGACGATATAAATGATATGAGTGGTAAAATGACAACAACATTTCTATAAATATCAGAAGAGCCTCACTGGACAGTGATTTTTATCTGAAGTCTCACCCATTTGTCTGGTGCACATTTCAGCGACAGAACATGAAACACAGGAGACAAGCAGAATGTTACGAGACTATTAGACTCGCTGCTCAGCTGCACAGATGCTGCACAACCATCATACTAACACTGTTTTCCATCATAAATCCACTGGGCCTGCATTCTCACATGCAAGTCTGTCTTAAAAACCTTCTCTACATTAGAACTGGTTCTTTCAACCCAGGAGCGTTGATTAATGGGTAATTATGTCATTGTGCTGCGGGGTGTTACCTCTGTTTGTGTCACAGTGGTGTTACAGGGAGAACACATGCAGGAGACGAGGAGTAAATTAAATAGTCTCTAATAAATGAAAGCACAGGGGATCATATCCGCCATGAAAGCTTGAACATAAACCAAAGAAACACAAGGAACGTAACGAGTAGACCAGACAAAGGAGAACTGAACAGGCAGGAACTAATAAACACAGGATAATTACAAAACACAGGTGCCGGGGATTAATCAATAAAACTAAACATGGACAGGAAGGTAACCAAATAAGGAAACACAGGAAGAACTCAGGGCAAAACAAGACCAAAAATGTGACAGTTTGACCCAGAAGAGCTATACTTGCCATCCGCCGGTTTTAAAACCAGGATCCCCTCTCTTGGTCTCCCTCGGTCTCACACTCTCTCCATCTGCCCGATCTCCTCTATGCACGATTGCCCCTGAGCAAAAATCTCAGTCACTTTCAATTTTACACTCAGCGATTTACAGAGCATATTTTTATCTATGGCTAGATTTGTCTGCTAATATGCTGGCCAATGTATTGCAAGGACTCGATCCCATTGCACATATTTAAAACCTCAGTACAGGGTTGACAGAGTTAACTTCAGATATCTAAAAGCCAGAAAACTGACAATGGAGAATGACAGTTAATGGCCACTATATGTTGAAATGCAGCATGTCAGTTTTAGCTGTATTTATTTATTTATTTATTTTTGGCAATCAGGTTAATGAATCCAACTATTTTTAATTGACAGTCAGCCCTAATTCTGACAAACTGACTTTATGAAGAGATGTTGATAATGGTAGACTGAAATATCATAGAAGTTTATGTTTAACTCAATGCAGATTTGGGACATTTATTACTAGCAATTTTTTGAGTGAAACATGTTTCAAAGTAAATTCTACACCATTTTTCTTTCAAAGTAATGTAGGCTATATTTCAAATACTCGGATGATACAGCCATACACGCCCTCCTTAATGGTTACAGCATATCATCAATCATTTCACTCAATGGTGTACAGACAACCTTCTTCTTCTCAATGTTACTAAAACAAAGCAATTCATTTTTGATATACGGCACATATTTTCTACTTCTCACTGTCCTATATCCATCAATGGCCAGTCAGTACAAATTGTTGACAGTTTTAGGTACCTTGGCATCTTAGACAACAAACTAAGTTTTGACCATCATGTCACGGACATTCATAGACGCTGCCAACAAAGATTTCTGGTCATATGTAAACTCAGGTTCTTTTCAGTGAAACCATATTTTTTTGCTTCTTCTGTATCGTAGTATCATCGAATCCAGTATTCTGTATTGTGTCACTTGCTATTTTAGAAATAATACCTCTTCAAAAAAAACTGTTCTTTCTACCCCTAATTTGTCAGTTCTTATTGATACTGCCATCATTCGCAGGGCAAAAACTATAATAATAAACCCTAGCCATCCTCTAAATGTATGTTTTACTCTTCTTCCATCTGGCCGTAGATACAAAAAGTTACCCCCCCAAAAAGCACGCTTCTGGGAAAAGTTTTGTACCCTCTGTTATTAGAATGTTACATTCACAGGAATCGGGGAGTGTGTAATTTAAAGTTATATTGTTTTGTTGGTGCTACTACCTCCTGGGTAATATACGTGTAGGACTGCTGACGCATATTTGGTGCAGCATATGTGTATCATGTGCACTGACTCTGTATATTTGTATTTGGTGGAAATATGGGTGTATCATTTATGTGTGTATTATGTGTATTACAGCTCGGGTACAGTCTGTGGAAACAAGTTTCCTCTTTCTGGGGACAATAAAGAATGAATCTGAATCTATAGTTACCTTAGTCTATCCATGTATGATATTTTCCAGAAAACTGTAAGAAAATACTAATTTTCTGTATAAACTGCATAAGAAGAAGGAGAAGGGTTGTAAAAACTCCTATTATGGCCTCTCAAATGTTTAATGTGCTTTATTTATGTAAATGTATAACGCTTTTCAAACATGGGTAAAAGCTCACTGAAAATTAAATGTCATTATACGACATTATACTGTGTAGCCTATAACATTTAAATTATTTTACATTTGTTTTTACATTGTAATTATATTTTAAATACCTACATGTAATTAGATCTGTAATTAATTTCTTGAGATTATGACTATCCCCTTAACCCTATCCTGTCCCATCTCAAAATCAACAAACGTGTTTTGCAATACAACATGAATACAGTAAGTACACTGTACCAAACAATTACTTTTTTGACATATATACATATAAATACACCTAATATAAAGTGGGAACAAATTTGCATATACTAACAAGTCTGCCCTTAAACAAATCAGGTAATGTATGTTAATTAAAACATCCATTTCAGTACCATCTGTTATAAAACATACTGCACCCCACATGCCATCTTTGTTGTGAGCTTCAGACCGGCTGTCTGCCGGAGCAATGACAAAGTTATCTACTTTGACAAAATGCATGAATATGCTTTTCCTATGTAAACAATTTGTTTATTTAATGGCACACTCAGAGGCGAATTCACTAAACAGCTGTGCCACATTGGAATGAGGTATTTCAGTGCAAAAACCTGAATGTGCCAAAACAGCGTTGTGCTGTGAATTTATAAATTAAGCCATTATTGTCCTCTAAAACACACGTCCTTTCTATGCAAAATGGGCCTTTCACAAAACAAAGTGCAATTTTCCAGATGAATTTAACATTGCATTATTACTGGCTACAGAAAGCATGGCATAAATGGAGTATTGTTTTAAATTGTGCAGTGTTAGTAAAGTATGTCAGTTCACAGAAGTTCAACCAATGCAGGCAACATGTGCAAGCTCATACTGGTTAATATCAAGGTATTTTGTGGTACTACTCACTGTTGACAAACAACATCTGTGAGCTGGTTTTGAAGAAGGATAAGTTCAATGGAAAGCACACCAGGGACCACACATCAGCTTTTTAAATAACTTTACCTGAAAATGCATTCATTATCTCTCTTTGTGCTCCATCTGTCACTGAAGACAAGTCTACATAGTTTCATTGTGATGCAGTTTGTCATCTGAACAGCGCAGCTCCTTCAGCTGGGTGCATTGAGCCTGAGGGTAGAAAACAGAGGCTCAAGAGTTACTCAACAGCTGGAATCAGAAAGCATGACAGACAAACAGATATAAAACACAACACAGATTGAGAACAAGAGACAGCTGGGACAGGAGGGACAGCAGTGTGCCTCACATCTACTGGACATGCTCAAAGGGATAGTTCAGACTAAAATGAAAACTCTGTCATCATTTGTTCACCTTCATGTTGTCCAAACTTAATTTCTTTTGTGGAAATTCTGTGGATATTGTGGAACAAAAAAGGAGTTGTTTATAGCAGAATGCCCATCTGCTCCTTTTCATACAATGGAAGTGGATGGTGACTTTGGACGTCAAGATCTTAATAACATTCGGTCTGTTCTTCACAAAGCAGTTACATAACTTCAGATGACTTGAAAAATAATGCATGAGTCATATGGACCCCTTTTATGATTTTTTGGAGCTTTTTGTTCTTACATCTCACATTTGGTGCTTTTTGAGCCTCACATCTCTTACTATCTGCTTTCATTATGTGTAAGAGAGCAGCATGGATATTCTTCAAAACACATTTTCTGTTTCATTCTGGCTATGTCAAATCAAAATGGCATGCAGCCACTTTAAAGGAAGTAAAAAAAAAAAAACTAAAAAAAAACCTGTAAACAAACCTTTCTGAAAACATGTTCAAGACACTTGTATGAAAGGAGTCTTTATCTGTAAGCCTTTATAATTTTAAAGATTATCAAAAGTACGTTTTTGATAAAATGTTACTTAAATTTCACAATTAATTAAAAAGAAACAGCAAAACATTGAATTAAATATGGCATTTTTGAGTAGAAAGACTGACACAGTATTTCCTTGTAAACATGCCCCAATAATCTTAATTTTATATACACTTTTAAATAAATAAAATCAGTTACAGTGTACCTTTTCAAGTTAACTTGTGCATCTTTAAATTGGAAAACAAATTGTCAGTGACATCCTGCATTATTGTACCATATCTTAAATTGCACTTTGTTGCACTTATTTTGCACTTGTTCAATCAGTCTTGTAGTCTTCACTCAGAATCATGTAAATCCATGAGAATGTAGAGTTTCCCCATTTGTCATTTTATGATTCAGAAGAATACTGTACCTATGATGAGCCACTGCTTTAGTAATACACCCTCCATGTGCCTTTGGGCTGAACCTGCACTAGTGCAGACTCCACTGCAGACGAATACCGATCTATGCATCACTAAAGTGTGTGCTTGAAGGGGCTGTGGGGCAGAGCTTAGGGTGAATAAAAGTTCAGGCATTTCTGTCTGGTTGTTAACACTCTCCTATCTGGTTATTAGTGCATTGCATTACTGGTTTTGGTTTTCAAGAACTGCTGTGATCATTGAACCAGTGATTTCAGCAGATCTGTTTGATCACGAGTCTCATGAACCCCATCAGCTTATTAATTAATCTGACCAGTTTGGTCAGACATCACTATTTCTCATGAACACACAAGGAGAACTGGATGTAAAGATTTTTGGCCGATTCATTGCTGAAAGATTCAGTGTTTTAAACGAATCGGTTGAGTCAAAGTTTCATCAGCCCATACATAAACATCCGATGAATCTGCCGTTGGAACAAATCGCTGGAATGAACAACTCAATGATTCACTCATTAAACGCTCACTACTGGCACCTACAGACGTTTTAATTTCGTTTAAAAATATAATTTCCACCACTATTTCTTGTTTGTATATTCAATATTAAGACAATCTCAAAACATTGTTCGGTGCAGTTGTATTTTTTTCATTGGAAATGATTCCATTTGATAACGTATAGATAAAGATTAGCACACTATTATAACTGAATTTATAGATTAAATGTAAGAATTTGAAATGAAAGATAAAGTATTAATGAGGTTAGGGGGAAAATGCCCTCTAAATGTAAAAAAAAAAAAATCCCTTGGATTAGATAAAAAAACATGCAGATCCGATTCCCCCTCCCCCACTTAGTTTGTATGAAGATGTTCATGCACTTGGTTCCAGGACATTATTAAAAATGTCTTTTGACTTCCACAGTAGAAAAAAAAGCCATACAGATTTGAAACAACATGAGGGGGAGTAAATGAGATTTTTCAATTTTGGGTGTTCCTTTAATGTGGGCGAGTCTTACCACTGCAATGAGAAACAGGCTTTACAATGGTCCACTTTTAAAAAAAGATGACAAATGGATTCATGAACAAAGCTAGAATGCAGATAGGATTCCCAGGCATTCATTTGTGCTCTCAGCACTTCCTTCCTGCCTTCCTCACCCTTTTGCTTGTTTCAGCCCAGGGCCTGTTGCCCTTTCACAGCCCTCAGGGTGGGGAGGACGTGCAAACCCCATCACACCCTCCAATGGCATCTCTCCGACACTCCACTACATATCAATAGCTGCCATAGATACAAATATAACAGCGTAAACACAATCCATCTGTTCCACTACACTTATCACTTCCGCTCGTTTCTCACGTACACAGCATAAACCCTAGTTTCCTATTTTATGGCACAGTGAGCTTAACATTGCTGTATAATCCTTAAAGACATGATACACTGCATGCTCTTACCCCCCAAAATTGCTTCCTATTCTGTTTGACAGCTGAATCAATTCAAAATGGATTACCTGACCACCATCATAAACTATATGATGTGTTTGTGAAAAATTGGCACACTGGGTGATTTAACACGAAAATATGTTTTAGTAATTAAGAAAGCTTGCAATTTACATCTTGCTTACGACAATTGTAAGAATAAGATGCTACTTTTGAATTCTTTTTGCTGCCAGATGCTGTAGTTATGAGACCAGGAGGGGCTATGCTAATCAGCCAAACCATGACCCCTTTTTGGGATAGGATATACCCTAAAAGTACCTAGTGTAGGTCCATAGCAAAATTTCCTTATTTTTACTCATTAGAATCAGAATGCTTGACCAGACCAGTAGTATCACAGATCAGTGATTCTCAGGTCTTTAGCACTCATATTTTACTAATAAACATCAAGTGACAACCCAATAAAGTATCAACGATGTTAAACTACAAATTAATACAGGTTTCAAACATGATGGTGAGTCACAAATCTGTCCAATTTGATAGATCAATCTGATGAGTTTGAACTGGTCACACAATCACAACAAAAGACAAGGGAACCATTTTGTCCTCCTTTAATTTTATTGTCATATGCTTGATTCTATGGTTAGTTGCATGTCTTGCTGTCCACATCCCAGAACAAACCTGCAACCCATTGTCATAAAACCACTGAAACTGACATTATCTCAGAAAATGGTAACACTTTAGAATACTGTTCCATCATTAATGAATAACTATACAAGAACACGAGTAATGAATTAGTAAGTAATATTGCTTAGTCGAGGGTGGAAGTTCACTATTAGCTGATCAGTAACTATTATTTTTTCATGCCTCTCTAAGAGCTACTAAGAACTACTGTATACAGGTTCATAATTAATATGAATAATACATAATGTATAATTAATTCAAAAGTAAAGGTCATGGTAACCCACTAATAATGACTCAAGTATTACCAAATTCTTCAGAAGGAATTGCTAATTATTTGGATCAGTATTCTAAAGTGAAGATCATGATAACTCCCTAATAATTACTGAAGTAATTGTAAGCTTTTGAGAGTTTTGTAAAGTATTGGATAGTAATTATTCAGGTGGTACTACTTCCTTCTAAAGGATTTAGTCATTATTTGGATCAGTATTCTAAAGTGAAGATCGTGGTAACTCTAGTAATTACTGAAGTCACTGTAAACTTTTGAGTTTTTTTGTAAAGTCCTGGTTAGTAATTAATTTAGCTAGATTTGGTAACACTTAAATCATTACTAGAGGGTAACAGTGATCTTCACTTTAGAATATACTGATCCACCTAATTAGTAATTTCTTCAGAAGGATGTAGTAACACATGAGTCATTACTATCCAAAACCTTACATGTATCTCAAAAGCTTACAATGACGTCAGTCAATATTAGGAAGTTATGATGATTTTCACTTTAGAATACTGATCCAAGTAATTAGCAGTTCTTTTAGAAGAATTGTATCATTCTTGAGTCATTACTGGTGGGTTACCATGATCTTCATTTTAGAATTAATTATACATTATGCATAATTCACATTAATTATGCACCTGTATACAGTAGTTCTTAGTAGTTCTCCAGGATATATATAAAAAAAATAGTAGTTATTGATTAGCTAATAGTGAACTACCAGTTTCAACTGAGCACTAATACTTACTAAATCAATAATCAGAGTTTCTTGTTAGTTAACAGTAGTTACTACAATGTTAATAGTGCATTAGTCACTTGTTCCTGTGTAGTTATTCTTTAACGATGGATCGGTATTCTAAAGTGTTACCCAGAAAATTTCTAAACCAAAGTGTCCTAATTGTAAGATCTGTTGTTTGCGTTCTGTTAATGAACATCATAATGAGTGACAGCTCTGTCTCTTACTGAGAAGCAAATCTGAACAGCTGGAAAGCGAGACTGAAGGCAGTGACTTCTTGTCTAATTCATCTATGCTTGCTGAGCGCTCGTAACATTCCAGATCAGAATTAGAGTCTGACTGTGACAGCCTTGTTGTGAGGGGGTAATGAATCAAAAGTTTCAGGCAAGCAGAGCACTCAGGCTCTGAGCCTGAGGGAAAGACCTAATATTCACGCTCTATGACTCCATCTCTCTCTTTTTTTTTTTTCAAACCCATTCAAAAGGCATTATGGTCCAGAGATGTGCACTGGCAAAAATATATGCACATATACAAGCAAACAGTCACACTCATACAACCACAAACTCAGTATGAAAATGTGTAGGCCTACCAATCAAACTGTCTTCACATGCAATCCGGTGTGTGTGTGTGTGTGTGTGTGTGTGTGTGTGTGTGTGTACGCGCGCGCGCGCGCATGTATTTAATAATACAATTAATGTTGCAAGTTTTATATCAGTCCAGTAAACTTATTTTTTGTTTGTTTGTTTGTTTGTTTGTTTGTTTGTTTGTTTGTTTGTTTGTTTCATCGTTGAGTTGATACAATTGTAGACATTGTTTGAAATAATTAATTTAATTTATTAATTATTATTTTTGTTCCCCTTTTATTCTGTGCCTTGAGCCTAGTATGTTTATTCTCTTAAGTGAAACGGAGAAAAAATATGTATTTTTTGCTTTTAAGCAGTAATTTAAGTTTTCCCTGAGTGACGTTACTCCTAATCATCCAATCCCGTCCTGTTTTCTCAAAAAGACCTGTGACTGGAAAGAGGAAGGTAAGCTTTTGCAGCTCTCTGAGTAGAAATGTGTTAATACTAAGTGTAAATTTGAGTTAATACCGATTACAAAAGTGTTATAAATTTATACTTAACTTTTAGTTATAGTATATGCCTTTCTGTCGATTTTAAGGGATATTTCTCCTAGTTTTATTAATGTTGTATTGATGTTTTATTGATGTTGCCGCCTACGCACCAATGTAAAGCGCAGGCTCTCTATGTTAATATGAGTTTTATACATTTAAATCTGGTTAATTTATTTTACAAATACAGCATGATGTGTATTGAATGGGTAGATTTCGGTTTTATATCAAAATGCATGTTTTATAGTCATATTTTGTGACCCAGGCATTTGATCCAGTTGAAGTTACTGTCATTGTGGTGCATGACTTGATTAATATCCTCTCATAACGTTACATCCACAGACAGAAGACCCCTTCTCTGAGGATGTGCCTGTCCTCTGTTTAAAAAACTGCAGATGTGGCATGCCAAAGATCCTGGAATCAGTGGGTCATTTGTGATGTTGCATGAAGACCGGTAAGTACACAAGATAAACTGTATAGTATACTATTCAATTAAATTCAGTTCAAGTTTATTTGTATAGCGCTTTTCACAATACAAATTGGTGCAAAGCAGCTTTACAGGAAATTAAGTTTCTACAATATATTTAGTAGTAGCTTATCAGTGGTGACTATGTCTAGTTGATGTACGTATGGCAGAAATGTACAGTAAAAATCAGGTAATGACGTAATCAAACAGACGATGAACACTATTAACAGCAATGATTATATGTTGCAGTCAAACTTATAGCAAAATTTGGTAGTTCTATGTTTTTTTCAGGGTTAGCATCATCTGAGGTCCTCTGAGGGGTTGGCATCATCTCTTGTGTTCGGTCATCTCAGATCTTTTAAGGGTTGGATCCAGACTGAAGCTTGTGTAATTTTCCGTGGCAGAAACAGAGAAACAAACAGAGACATAATTAGCATAGCTGCTGTTCCAACCAAGCAAAAATGATTTGTTCAAACCAAGCTAAAGAATAATAATGTGCATTTGATCAGATATAACTGCCGTAAAAGATTATGAGATGCATTATATGAATGCTTGGCTAAAGAGATGTCTTTAATCTAGAATTAAACAGAGAGAGTGTGTCTGAACCCTGGACGTTATCAGAAAGGCTTTTCCAGAGTTTGGGAGCCAAATGTGAAAAAGCTCTACCTCCTTTAGTGGACTTTGCTATCCTAGGTAGCCTACTACCAAAAGTCCAGAGTTTTGTGACCTTAGAGAGTGTGATGGATTGTAGCGAGATACTACTATTGGTAACATTACTATTTGGGTTTTGCACTGTCTTGCTGTTTTGTCAGTGTCCTACACCCATTTTTTAAATGTTGCAATGTGAAGTGAAGTTAAAAATACTTTTGAAATGTTTTTAAAAACATTTCTTGAGTCCCTGTGTTCTGTTCCATTCCATTGCACACTGTCCATATTTTTTTTTTTTTTTTTTTTTTTTTTTGTGAAACAAAATAAACCATCATGTGTGAATGCCACTCCAGTCAAAAGAAAATGCTCCGTTTTCTTGGCATTCATCCCGCAACAGATTGAAAGTGTGCAAGGATATTTATCTGGCAATCAATTCTGTTAAAACACGTCTTGCTGAAGAAATGCAACCACGGGGTATCAGTAATGATGAAATGGTATGTAATTTGATACAGTAATATTAACCAAACTGTCCATAGATGCTGGGTCCCCTGAGAAAATGTTTGGGAGCTAGTGACTTGAACTAGAACTTAAGAGTAATGATTCATGTTGCCATAGAAATATGTCCTACATACAAGCATAGAAATGTGTGGAAAAATAAAGGATTATCAAAACATCATTGTACAATAGTAAGGGGCCGGTGATAGAGGGGGCCCCCCGAGGGGGGAACGTGATTTCTAACAAGGGAGACAACCCAAGGAACACGATTTCTAGAGTAAATATGCTTAAACACTTAGACACTTAAAATAAAATTAAAATGCTGACCTAAGGTATAATGGTCCTCATTCATGAAACACGAGCAGAATGAATTTTTGCGTAAATCGTTCATAAAGCCGTATAGGGCTGTAGCTATCGAATATTTTAGTAATCGAGTATTCTACCGAAAATTCTATCGATTAATCGAGTAATCGGATAAGAATAACTTTTTTCTTTATTAAAGAGCAATCCTAAATATACAAGAGAAAATAAGACTGGTCTCTTAAACTGAACAAGTAATTTGTTTCCTTTTTAGACAAATTTTATTTTTTATTGCTGAAATTGCATATATTAATAAAACTAAACCCATTTAGTGCATTTAATTGCCATATTACATTCAACATACAAATATATAAAAATCTGAAAAATTTCAAATTACTTTAAAAAAGGTAAACATAGTACAACCTAAAACTAAGACATAAATCAAAATAATAGTAATAAAAAAATTAAAATAAAACCTAAACATTGTGCAACTTAACTTTCAAGTTTCAGCCTAACTACAGCTCAGGCGTGACATGAGCCTTTACTGTCTTCTTAGAAAGCTTTGTGGCTTTTGTAAGAGGCAAAAATTAGTGGGCAGGAAGCTAACGTGGAACAAAAACAAGCGTCCATACACACAACATTTATTAACACATTTTTCAGCAACATGAATTTAAAGTTATTTGGAGAATAAACCCTCTTATGTCTCTCTGCATACTGGTGTGTGTGTAATCCTTTAAAGGAGCATGTGGTTGCAAACACAGTGCACTCTATGCAGTTACAGGGATGCACCGAAATGAAAATTCTGGGCCAAAACCGAGAATTCTGGATGTGCTTGGTCAAAAACCGAAACTGCTTTGTAATAATTATTTATTTTATTCAATAATATAAAGTAGTTCTGTAAGACTTTAATTTAACTCAGTTTTAATGACACAGAATTTAAAAAACATAAGCCAATAAAATAACCACACTTTTATTGAAAGAAAATTGGACAGAAAATATATTAATATTAAATACCAATGCATTATTCTTTTATTCAGTTCTATGCAACAGAATCAGACATAACTGTTGTTGTTGTTTTTGACTAATTATCCAAATAATGTGTAGTTCTGCCAGCAGGGTTTTTCCTTTCTCAAAATGCGGAGAAGGTGGTACCATCCTGATCATGTGCACACCCTTCAAGTGGATGAAACAAACACTTTTTACACGCAACATATTTTAGGTGTTATTATAATTAGAGCTATGATTTAAAAAAAAATGACAATTATAAAGTTATGTTTTATTTTCTCTCATCTAATGTTTTATTGTTATTTATTATTAAAATAGCCTTATGAAATGTTTTATTTTTCCTCAGAAATTCTGTGTTGTGTATCTGCACAGCAAAAATATGTTGGGAGATTTGTCACCATGGGTGTTAGTACAGTCTATGGTGTAAATACGCTGAGAAACTCTAATAACACTAGCTAGTGTTAATCCCCTAAAGTTCAACACCACAACTTTAACACTTTACTCTAAAAGTCCTTAACACTAGGATTTCAACACTGGAGATTTGACTGTGTGGTTATCATATGAAGGCATAAAAAATTAATTTTATTTATCTTTAAATTATTGAAAATTAAACTTTTTGGCAAACAAAGGGGATTTACTATTAAAATTAAAACGAAGAAATGTTGTGTCATCATTCCTTAAAAAATAAAAAGTTTTCATAATTTTAGTAGTAGTGGTAGTAGTAGTAGTAGTATGTATACATTGAACAATAGTAATATATTTCTGCTTCAATGTCTTCAAATTAAACCGGACTTTTATTTTGACGGTTTGCCGTGAATACCTTTAAATTTCTGTGTGTATATATGCTAGTTTTACTCAAATGAAACGGTGAAACGCTCATGAAGTGACTCGCAGAGCAGTTCTGGAGATGTTGTTCGTGGGTTTATGTCCTCATTGAGACGGCAGACGCTGAAATCACCGCGAGCGTCACGCGCGCTTCTGTGTGTGTGGTAAAGGAAAACGCACGTCTCTGCCATTCATACAGAGATATGATCGCGTAATGAGTTAATGATCATCAGATCGCGTAAATCAGTGAGAAATTATGATTCTGTGTACAGAAATATCAAGTAAATGTGTAAAAATATAAAAACCCTGGCAAGCTATTATTATCAGTGCATGCGAGCAGAGAGCATAGCGGGGAGCAGATCAGTGAAGGTGATTTGACCAGCGTTGCCCAGTACAGCTGTAGCCTACTACAGCATGCCACCGCACGGTAACGCGACTGCAAACAGGAACAAGTATACTACATAGAAATTTCTTATCACGCGTTATTTGAGCGGACTTAGCTTTTCCGGTGAGCATGAGCGGTAAATGAGCAGAATGCACAGTGATAGAGCAGAATTGAACGGAGTGTCACGCGGCGCAGTGATGAGAGTGAACCCTGAACACTGCTGTGCGGCGCGGCACATATTCTCGGCGGCCGAAAATTCAGTGCATCCCTAGTAAATAAAACTAAAACGATTCTTCGAAGCACAGGAATTTGCCTCGATGATTTTTTGTATTCGAGTTACTCGAATTACTCGAGGAATCGTTTCAGCCCTAAAGCCGTAAGTTTTTACGTAAACTTTCGAATTCATGAAAATGTTCATATTTTCAAAATGTTAGTTGGTACGAAAGAAATGTCCTTCTACCAGGTGTAAACTGATGACTCTGAATTTTGAAATGCTTCAAAATTCAGGTGAAATGCTATAGTAATACTATA
Organism: Acrossocheilus fasciatus; assembly: GCA_036784905.1. Classification (NCBI taxonomy): domain Eukaryota; kingdom Metazoa; phylum Chordata; class Actinopteri; order Cypriniformes; family Cyprinidae; genus Acrossocheilus; species Acrossocheilus fasciatus. The sequence continues at coordinate 28,335,382 of CM071940.1, read as the reverse complement.
AATCTGTGGAAGCATTTGATATCACGCATAAGGCACCATGATTTCCGCAATGAATGAATGAATGGCGGATGGCGCGACCTCGCGGTGTTTTCATCTTCTGCCGTCTCATTATATGATGATATTAACACACTGCTGCTCTGAGCGTCATTTCATTACCATTTTACAGTTTAATTTAAGAAAACTACCATCATATCACATGATACACAGCAGCTCACAGCAACCTGTCAAAATAAAAGTTTAGTTTAACGTTAAGAGCGGTCTTAAAGGAACACTCCACTTTTTTTGGAAATAGGCTCATTCTCCAACTCCCCCAGAGTTAATAAGTTGAGTTTTACCGTTTTTGAATCCATTCAGCCGATCTCCGGGTCTGGCGATAGCACTTTTAGTATAGCTTAGCATAGATCATTGAATCTGATTAGACCAGTGGCATCGCGTTCAAAAATGACCAAAGAGTTTCGATAGTTTTCCTATTTAAAACTTGACTCTTCTGTAGTTATATCGTGTACTAAGACCGGCGGAAAATGAAAAGTTGCGATTTTCTAGGCATATATGATTAGGAACTATACTCCCAGTCCGGCGTAATAATCAAGGAACTTTGCTGCCGTAACATGGCCGCAGCAGGCGCAGTGATATTACGTAGCGCCCTGAAAGTAGTCCCCAGCTATATTATAACTAGTTACCTAGCTGGGGACTACTTTCAGGCGCTGCGTAATATCACTGCGCCTGCTGCGGCCATGTTACGGCAGCAAAGTTCCTTGATTATTACGCCGGAATGACAGTATAGTTCCTAGCCAAATCGGACTAGAAAATCACAACTTTTCATTTTCCGCCGGTCTTAGTACACGATATAACTACAGAAGAGTCAAGTTTTAAATAGGAAAACTATCGAAACTCTTTGGTCATTTTTGAATGCGATGCTACTGGTCTAATCAGATTCAATGATCTATGCTAAGCTATGCTAAAAGTGCTATCGCCAGACCCGGAGATCGGCTGAATGGATTCAAAAACGGTAAAACTCAACTTATTAACTCTGGGGGAGTTGGAGAATGAGCCTATTTCCAAAAAAAGTGGAGTGTTCCTTTAAGGCTCAATGCTACTACTACTAATAAATGGACATTTGACAAAACTTGCCTCTATTTTTCCTCCAATTTTAGGGATAGGGTTAAATGTGATTACAGCTTGAGCTTTTGGTCAGTTTAGACTTAAGGTCATTGTTAGAGATAGGATTAGGCCTATGATTGGTTGATTTAAATGTTATTTTAGAAAAACAAAGCATATATATATATATATTTACCTCTGCATGACGTTTCGTTCCATTAATATTTCTGGAATGTATTCATTCTTTTGCTAATGCAGTATTTTTTCTTATACATCTGGCATATAAACTAAATCTAATGAATAGGTTTATGAAACATAACAAACCCAGCACAGCTGATGAATGCAAAATATCTGAAAATGTGAGAAGAAAATGGTACTGTTATTGTTCTTTCGAATTATGATTCCAAACATCATCTTTTATTCTCAAAATTACCAAAAGTCAATAATGGAATCATTACGTAACTAGAGTCAGAACCAATAACGTGCAATTCCTTACGATTAAATAACTACTAATGTGTTCTAAATTAACTTTAATATATTGTGTATGTTTTCTTCACTTGCTTTTGTAGAGTTATTTAACATCTAACGAATGATTAATAATTAATAAATGTAAATCCACCAGAAACATAACTTGCAATGAGTCTTTAATTATGCAAACTGAAAAACATCCCAGAGCTATTATATTTTTTTATTGTGTGACTTAATGATTTTTGCATTAAGCAACCGTGCATTATCATTTATCTATTATCTAAATGAAAGTGCAACAATAAACTTGTTTGAACCTTAAAAGTTTCTGAAAATCATTTATGACAAGTGTTTTTTTGTTTGTTTTGTTTATGCAGAGAGAAATACACTAAGAGAGCTGTGAAAGAACATACAGGTTAATTCCACATGGGCTATTTGCGTCACTTTAAACTATCAGTGTGTTGCTGGTGATTGAGTTGATGTATCTAATTATAGAGATTACTCGCTCTGACCAGCAGTACAGGACTCCTTGTGTGTTCAAGCCTCCCAGCTTTGTGCTATTTTAGGAAGCTGTGTTCCTCAGTTTCTGATTTTATTTACTTAATAAGGAATCTGCGGTTAAAATGATGCAACAAATTATGCTCATTCGTGTATTCTGTAGTCTCAATGACAATACAGGCAACATAAAAAATGTAATTAGACAATGCCTGCTGAACAGAAAAAGATCCAGTCCAACATTAATGTGCCTTTCAGGGTTAAGAAAAATTAGGAATTTAGAAACTGGCTCCTTTGAATTTAATTAAAACTTACACAATGAAGTACAGAAATACATTGAATAAAACAATATCCTTGGTCACAATAGAGGAGCTTTAATGATTTATGAAAGTATTATAGTATATTTTAAATTGTCCCAAGTCTTAAGAGAATTTGCATATGTATTTGTTAAGTCATACCCACCCATAAATTCACCACTGAATTGAGATCTGAACTTGGATTTCAGGACATTAAGAGGGCTTTCACACTTGCATTTTTGGTGCGCATTTTTGGTTTGTTTGACGTCAGAGTTTGGTTCGCTTGGATAATGTGAATGCTGGCTTGTGCACACTCGCAAATTGTACCCAAGTCCGCCAAAAAAAGTGTTGTTTGGGGTACGGTTCATGCAAACTCCAGCACAGTTCACTTCTGATGTGAACGCAACCATACTAAATCACAGAAGTGAGCCGTTATTAATGACGTACCGTATAAATTGGTACAACTGCGTATTTATGTTTTTACTCGCTTGCTTTCCTGATAAGTGTGACTGACACACAGCAAACATCTCATTTCTGTTTACAAAAATTGATTCCCATGTTCTTTGGACCCTTTACATTACAGTCGTGACAAATGGATGTATGCACCATTCTGTGTTGGTGCTTTGGAAATAAATCTAAAATATGAAGTAGAAAAATGAAGCAAGCGTCCATTCATTTTGCTATCTTCTGCCTAGCCATTACCTAGCAACTGGGGTAAACATCTGCAACTCTGATGACCATAGCTCGGAACCAAAAATGACCATGTGAACACAGTCCAGTGGGGGAGGGGGAGGGGAGATCAATCAAATTTGAGTTCGGACCAAGCAATCAAACAAAGTGTCAAAGCACCCTAAGATTATTGGCTATACTTGGGGTCTTGCTGGTAAACAAATCTTCTCCCAAGTCACAGGTGTCTTGCAGACTCCATCAAATTTTCTTCCAGGCTTTCACTCTTTATTGTTCAAACTAGTTTACTCCACACCCTTCACAGGATAGTGCATTTTTGATAATGTCCAGTGTTTGGCTTACAGCAAACTTCCCATTTAGTCTGATGACTGAAACACCTAAATTTTAGTCTAATCAGACGATAAACCTTCTTCCATCTGGCTTCAGAGTCTCCCACATGCCTCCTCACAAACTGTAGCCAAGATTTTTTCTAACAGTGGCTGTCTCTTTGCCACCCTCCATAAAACTGTGAATTACCCCGTCAGCAGTCTCTCTAGTTCTAGCCACAAATGTCATTGGTCTCTTGGTGTCCTGCCTCAATAGTCTCCTTCTTGGACAATCACTTGAGGACATCAGGTCACAGCTGAGTGATCCTCTTAGTATTGATTTTACTGTACTCCCAGGGATGTACAATGGACTGGAAATGTTTTTTATTTATTCCCTATTTTTGCCACAATGCTCCAGACGCTCCAAAAGTTGTACCTTGCAGAGCTTTATTTATAGTACAATCGATTGAAACCTCTATGATTCTGTCACCAGCAAGGTCAAATTTTGTGTGTACCAAAGACAGGTCTTGGTATTATATTTACATATGGCCATCAACTTTAGTCATTTTGCTAATGACATACCCTCTCTCTTCACAAATCTACCCTCAAGAAACTCAAAATCAGTTAACCAAAGTTTGCAAAATAATTCATCAATAGAGAGTTTATGATTGGCTGAAATAAGTAGAAAGCCATTCTAAGATCCATCCATCTTCCAAACCGCTTATACTATATAAGGTTGCAAGGATGTTGGTACCTATCCCAGTGTCTCGGCTCATAGGTTGGGCAACACCCTGGATCAGGGGTGTCCAAACCTGTTCCTGGAGGGACAATGTCTTTTAGAGTTTAGCTCCAACCAGCTTCAATACACTTGCCTGGAAGTTTCTAATAAGTCTGAAGCCCTTGATTAGCTGGTTCAGGTGTGTTTAATTAGGGTTGGAGCTAAACCCTGCAGGACAGTGGCCCTCCAGGAACAGGTTTGGACCCCTGCCCTGGATGGATGGCCAGGAATCACCTGGATGAAACCACAATTCACTGTGGTTTTTAGCTAAAATAATCATGAACACACTAAATTTTATTCCTGGCATGGTTTTCCAATGAGCCTATGTTGGTACTTGTTGTGAATAAATAAATAAAACTGACAGCTTTCTAATGTTGGACAGCCCCTGAGAGAGAGGGAGAAAAAGTTAAAATTATAATAAAGATGCTTAGTGTCTAGTGCAGTGGTGAATAAAGCAGGACTTTTGGAAACTAAATGGTTAACACTTCATGTTTGATTACATGAGACAAAATGAGCATTAGTGGATGTGAACACAGAGAGCCAGAGGGTTGTAATTCCCTCCAGATGACAAGATTGAACAAAATATGGGTAAAATAATGTAGATGTTCATTCAGATGTATTCGTGTGAATGTTTTTGGATATTAAATGAATTTCAAGAGCTCCGGAACAGCATTATTAACAGGAAATTCACAGTCTGTTTTAAAAGTATAGCAGTCTAGCTGTAATCTCACTGGGAAAGAGAGAGAATTGTTGAATATGTCATCTCATTATATGCAGAACAATAACCTGAAATTCAGAGACGTTTCATAGCAATAATGGATATAAGAATAGCACATAATAATCCATGAGTCAGTTCACTTGTCAGAATTGTTCAGCAAAATGCACTCAGTGCTTGTGCTCAAAGCAGGGTCAACAGACGTTCAAAGCAAGCAACTTCCTTAAGTCTTTGATGCTTCAGCACTTTCGGAAATTGGAAATTAAATGTGCTGTAAGCGGGTTTTTGCAATGTAATGCATACAGTAAAATGTCCCTTCAACCAGATGTATATGTCCTGACGTTACACATGTAAAAACAGCAACAACAACAACAACAAAAAATCAGGAGAGTGACACATGATTAAAATAATAAAAATAAAAATGAATTTGTGAATATTTGTAAACACTCATTCGATTCTCATTCAGAAGATACTTTTGAAATCATGAGATCGTAGCTGTTATGTTTATTCAGTACCTCTTATACAGCTTCCCTCCTTCATGCATGCATTTAGAGAATTTATTTGGTGTGTCAGACAACCAGATGAGAGCCTTATGCACTCTTGTTTCTGAATGATAATTTAGTTTATTTATGCAGAGAATTTGGGGAAATGAAGTAAAAGCAGCAGCTGCTGCTGCAAAAGAAAGGATCCTCCAACTCAAAGTTGGAATTTCCAACTTCCTACTTGAAAAAGAGCCAGAGAATACCATGCAGAGGTTTTCAACTTGGAGACTCATGTGGAAAACTGGAACTCCAATTTTGCTGAGATGTGTATTGCACAGTGCTGCAATGATCCAAGCCAACCTTTCTTTCACTTACAACAACATCTCTAAACTGCCAGCAAAATATTATAAGATATTTAATATTGAGAATGTTGTAAAGAACATAATTTTGAGATGTTAAGTTCACAGAGGCAGAAAGTAATATTAGTAATATTGAAAAATAACAATTTCAGAATTTCCATGGTAGAGTTATTCAGTGCGTGCCATGGCACCATCATTGCAATTGATGAGATGATTGGCCTACGTGCCAACCCTAAGACGTACACACATTCACACTGTTTTTCTTCCATCTCCTGAGGCTGAGCTGGTCATGGGAGCAGGCAAAAATGCTGCTCAGATGCAATTAATCTTCTCCTGTCTTACATGAGATGTTTTACCTAGAAGCCGAGGAAATTAACCATTGCTATGTAAAATGATTAAATTACACCAGAGGCCTGAAAACAAAAATGTTACACTAAGCTATTCAGTCCTGCTCTCCCTTCTGTTCCATAATAGACAGATGACTTTTATGAAATATTTTAATATATGCCTACACATAAAAATATCTTATAATGGCTGACTAAACAATAGACATGATAAACTGATATACATATACACCACATATGTGCTCTGTACACACTACATACTGTTTTGGTCAGCGCAATACATTTGCTCTAAAATGATCATTTTCATTTCTCTGCGAGCTATAGCTGTTTACACTATATCTGTACATCATAAACATTAGGGTGACAAAAACAGTAGTTACAACAGTGTTCTTTTAGCCTTGAGGATGTAACATGGAATTATGATGCTTTGTAGAATGTCCTTTAAATGCTTCTTTAAAGAAATAATAATCAAATAAATCACTTAATATGTATTATAAAATACAAGATGATTCTGACACCCTTCTCCCCAAGATGACCTATCTCTAAGTGAATTCTGGCATCGTACATGCACACTGTAGCATGTCTAGCATCGGTGATATAAGGATATTACTTGTATTCATAATATAGTATGTTTCTACTGCATGCCATTCAGGTTTAAAAAGTCATAAGAAATTGTGAAAATCATTCATGATTGTAATATTAGAATACAAGAATGTCTTCGGGCATCCTATAACAGGGATAATAGTTAGAGAAAAATGCATTGTCAGCTCTCATCATTCGTAAATAATATCAAGAGTGACAGTGTTGATACATCAGCTCAGTCTTTTTGGTTTTTGACCTTAATGGGAGAGTTTAGACATGGCCAGTGGCATTTCTGTGTCTGTTTCTGAGCAGCAGAGGCAGTCAGCTATTCTGAAAGCCTGTGTCAGAGCAGACCTACAGCAGATACAGCAGCACAGAGAGAAAGACCGTTCCGCTTTTACAGTAATGTTCTACACTTTTAGTATTAAAGGTTCATTACGGATTGCAAACTAATACATAATAAATCATGGGTAACTGTTTATCAGTGCATTTCATACTAGTTTAAACAGTTTAATGTATCTATAATTTAAGAACAGTGCACTGCACTTATGAATGAATTATGAAGTAATGCATGAAAAACCTACAGTAGTTACAAAGTATCTTCTTATAGAGTTTTGTGTTTCTGTTCTGTCTGATATTCATTATTATTATAATTAAAAAAATATTTTAACATTTTGTTAGAAAAAGTTTTGAGGTAGAACAAAACTGTGAATAATGTGTGAATAACGTTAGACAAAATATGAATAACTGAATTAAATGTGTTGATTATTATACCAATAGTGCAATGGCATCAATAATTCTTTCAACCCTAAATTCTGTTTGGATAAGATGAAAAATAAACAGCAACACATTTAAATTATCTTTTTGTATTCTGTATTATCATTTATATTATCTTTTTTTTAATGCTACTTTATCTATCTTTTGTACATGTCCTTATTTGTATATTTGTAATAGTTGTATTTTATATATATTTAATTTGTATTTATCTGTACTACTGCTGTTAGTGTTTAGTGTTATCTGTATATGCACCAAGGGTCTGAGAGTAGTGCAATTTCAATTCTCTTATGTATGTGCTGTGCATGTGGCAGAATTGACAATAAAGCAGACTTTGACTTGACTTTTTGCTGTTGCTGCCATGTAATAAAAGTCATAAACCGCTCAAGGCTTTGATTTGCTGTCATTTTTACTTTGAGCAAAGAGCATAATGAGGATCAGAGTGCCTACAATCCCATATTAAAATCACTGTAAACACAGCACAGCCTCAGGTGATTAATAGCTTTTACAATGGCAGCAAAAGCAATATGACACTTATTACTAGCTCTGATCTTATGCTTTGCACTTACATTCTCATTATATATTCTGTGCATTTAAAAATTATGGGTCCTATTTTAATGATCTAAGTACATGGTCTAAACGATGGAAAAAATGGTCGGCGCGCCCAGCGCATGGTCTAAAAGGGTTGTCCTATTCTCTTAGTGAGTAATGGGTGTGTTTTGGGCATAAAGTGCAATAAACCAATCAGAGTCTCATCTCCCATTCCATTTAAGAGCCAGTTGAGCATGCTGCGGAATTTGCAAGCACAAAGACTGAACGCGTCTCCACAGAGGAAATGGAGCTGCTCCTGCGCGAGCAAATAGGTAGCCTTATTCTGATACATGCAATGACTAGCCATAATGACATGTAGACATTTTATATTTATGTAGCCTACACAATAATAATCTTTTACACTGTAATCTTTTAATTTTTAATATTTGGCATGTTTGTGTGTGTAATAAGCAGTGTCCGTGCGTTGTGGACCCGCCTATAGGCGTACCGTTTTGACCCGAATATAATAATAATAATAATAATAATTCCTTACATTTATATAGCGCTTTTCTAGGTACTCAAAGTACTTTACATTGTGTGTCCTCATCCACCACCAGTGTGCAGCATCCACCTGGATGATGCGACGGCAGCCATAGTGCGCCAGAACGCCCACCACACGCCAGCTTACTGGTGGAGAGGAGACAGAGTGATGAAGCCAATCAGCAGATATGGGGATTGTTAGGAGGCCATGATGGTCAGAGGCCAATGGGCGAATTTGGCCAGGATGCCGAGGTCACACCTCTACTCTTTTCGAAAGACATCCTGGGATTTTTAATGACCACAGAGAGTCAAAACCTCGGTTTAATGTCTCATCCGAAGGACGGTGCTTTTTACAGTATAGTGTCCCCATCACCATACTGGGGCGCTAGGACCCACACAGACCACAGGGTGAGCACCCCCTTCTGGTCTCACTAGCACCTCTTCCAGCAGCAACCTAGTTTTCCCAGGAGGTCTCCCATCCAGGTACTGACCAGGCTCAACCCTGCTTAGCTTCAGTGAGTAACCAGTCTTGGGCTACAGGGTGACATGGGTGCCAACATGGGCCCGATGTCTTTTGTTTTGTTATATATGAGACAATGTTTTTTTCTTGGAAATACATCTGAAAAAAACGCGGTCGTCTTATATTCGGGGTCTAGACTTTGACATGTCAGTAATACACCCACAACAATAGGTGGCGCCAAAAACGCATAAAACAAGTGTGCCATGAAATAATGTAATGTGTGTTGCAAAGATCACGAGTGAAAACAAAAGAAAAAGAAAAGCTTACAGCGGCATGAGTCGTGACTGTCATGTTAGCCTGATGAGACCAAACTTCCTCTGTAAGTAATTTTAAAACCTAAGACAGTACGCAGATTTGAAGACTACAATAAGATTTCACTTCTACTGTTAATAACATCTTGGTAGGCCATGAGATGGATAGCCTAAATGTTATATAATTCAAATGGGCTACCTGTTATTTCAATGGTTTATCAAAAAGTGTATATTTTTCAATGTCATTGTTGGTACATTTTACCAGTATTTACCATACTTTCAAAACAAAAATTAAAATAGGGAAAAAACACGCTCTTTAAATAACCAAAAAATTGTGTTTTTCTATTTCAGTTGCCTTAAAATAGCAACGTGCCAACAATGCACCTGAACACACCTCGTTTTCAGACCAGCATGCCCATGGGTGCACAAATTGGCACAAATGCATTTGCTATTTAAACAACGTGGCGCAGGACGTGAAAATGATAACTGCGTCGGGCTGAAACTAGCAAAAGACACTTGCGCTGCGCCTGTATGATAGGGCCCGATGTCTTTTGTTTTGTTATTCGTAATGCTTCCTGATTAAATGGGTGACCTACATGGGCATGCATGTCTTATGAGAAATGAAAAGCATTGAAGCCAATGTTCTCAAAGCAAGCCATACTATGCAGAAAAAGTCTGAGCCTTTATGTTGTTAGTAAGGCTATAAATATTTGAATGTGTATGATGATGATTAGTATTCATTTTTCTGTCAGATGATAATTAAAGTGTTTGTTTGTGTTTGTGTTCCTAACTGAGCTTCATTTGCCTTCATTGCAAAATCTTATGTATCTAAACAAATCAGTTGGAAAGTGTGCACAAAATACTGTGACTCACTACACGCAGCCTCCTTTATTTTCCTGCAGTCTATTGTTCTCACTTACTGACCATTTGTAGATGGCAGCACCATGAATATCAGCTGTCAGATGAACTCAGCTGATAAAGACTACATTTGTGGTCTCCATTATGACTGTGATGTGTTTTCCCCACCACTGATAGCACATTTTATCACAAGAAAAGCTCTAAACAATATTGTTATCTGGAAGCTGGTGTACCGCATTGTGCTATTTGTTTCTTGTAGATAAAGGACAACAAATAGAGAGGTTAAAAGTGTAAACTGTGTATATTACACACACTAAATCTCACTAAATGTCTGAAATATGCTAAGAGAGCAATCAGTGTTTTTCTCAATCACCTAATTCCCTTACGCTATGTGTCTGCTAATGTGATTGTTTGATGATTAGCTCATTTATCGTTCATGGGATATCAGTGTGATCAATAACTCAGGTCTCCAGCAGTGTGGAAGCATAAATCATTCACTGTAAAAAAATTACAAAAAAAAAAAAAAAAGTTGAGAAAACTTAAAAGTTTAAGGCAACCAGCTTCAGCAGATTTTGGAGTTTTCTCAACTTGTTGTTTTCAGAGAAAACTCAAAAATCTGCTGAAGCTTGTTGTATGAAGGTATTTTTGGTGCAAAACAACTGAGCATCCGTGACAGCGGAATTTGTAGTTGTAGAGAATAGTCACACGTGTATCGGTAAATTTGAAGTCACAGACAAAAGTGTGTTGTACGCCAGGTTAAAGAGATGGGTTTTTAATCTAGATTTAAACTGACAGAGTGTGACTGCCTCCCGAACAATGTTTGGTAGATTGTTCCAGAGTTTGGGTGCTAAATAGGAAAAGGTTCTGCCGCCCGCAGTTGATATTGATATTGTAGGTATTATCAAATGGCCAGAGTTTTGAGAATGTAGCGGATATGAAGGACTACAATGCAATAAGAGCTCGCTCAAGTACTGAGGAGCTAAACCATTCAGGGCTTTATAAGTAATTAACAAGATTTTGAAATGTACAATATTCAATAGGGAGCCAGTGCAGTGTTGACAGAACCGGACTAATATGGTCATACTTCCTGGTTCTTGTAAGAACTCTAGCTGCTGTATTTTGGACTAGCTGGAGTTTGTTTATTAAGCATGCAGAATATAACATTACAATAAAGCATTACAATAATATAACTTTGAGGTCATAAACACATGAATTAACATTTCTGCATTTGACATTGTGAGCTTAGTGTTATATTGCTGAAATAATGGGGTTGATTCCCAGGGAATGGATAATGATTTAAAAAAAAAAAAAAAAAAAAAAAAAACTTTAACTAGTTACCTTCAGCTAACTTACCAGCTGATGCAGATGACATGATGCAGACCACAAACTAGAAAATAATAATAATTAAGAAAAAAAAGCAGTAATTGAAAATACTACACAATGTTCAACTGTTTTTAGTGTTATTGTTGTTTTTGGTCAGAAAAAAAAAAATCCATACAATAACAGAACTTACAGGTTATAATAATATAAACAACATTCATAATATTTGTTAGCCAAACTTCCTATGTATTGCTAATCTGTTCCTATACAACCTGTTATGTGGGTTGGAGAGCAGCAGCCAGTGGCTAATTCGGCTAATATAGTAGTTGATGGCAGCTTACTCAACTGTTGTTACCACCTCTACGATGCAATCACAAGACTCCAATACACCTCCATTGCAGGTGGCATTACCAATAGACTAAAACCTGAAAATAAAATATAAAGATGTACATAACAGCGGTGTGTCTTAACTCATTTTTCTTTACTATTTTCACATTACCTCGCTGTTATATAGTGTCTGACATAACCTGCGATTAAAAAAAGGCAGTGTAGAATTATTATGCTTCCCTGATTAATTTATTTCGGATAACTGACATTATAACTTAACTTACCAGCTGATGTCATCACCGTAACCATGGCTCCAAAATACACCCTCGACGTTGCAGACAATAAGATCCACAAACTTGAACCTAAAAAACCCAAAGAACTATGAAGAATAACAAAAACCGGATACAGTATAGCTCTTCTGATTGGCTGAAATTCTCTGGTCTCTGAAGAGTGGCAGCTGTTGCCTCTACAGATGCACAAATCGCTTTTGCTCCATTTGTCACACAGATATGTGAGTGCAAAAGGGAGAGTGCGTGAAACTTGTCATTTGCAGGTGAAAAACAGTGTTTAAGACTCGTAGCAGCAGATTCAAGCCGTTGACGTTATGCACTTGTGTTTGTGCTAGAAAAAGCATCCAAGAAAAAAAATATATATGTAAGAAAACATTCTACAAGTGTGCAAATCTCATTGCAAGAATTCACATACTGATTTGCGGATGTACAAAATTCGTCCGCAACTTCACATTTTTGATGCAGGTGTGTGAATGTGTTTTGCACCATATTCACCGCAGCAATAGTAGCAAAACATGTGAGCGTACGAGTTTCTTGATTTGTGATTCGTAGAATAGGATTTGTGTATCTGCAATGAAGGATCCAAGAAGGTGTAACTGTTGTGTTGTGTTTGTGGGAGAGAGAAAAAAAGTTTGCAACTTTTGTCTGTGGCTTCAAATTTACTGATACACGTGTGTGGCTATTCTCTACAACTACAAATTCCACTGTCACGGACGCTCAGTTGTTTTGCACCAAAAATACCTTCATATGGTTGCCTTAAACTTTTGTTTTCTCAACTTTTTATTTTTTACAGTGTTTCAGCCCATGACTGGTTTCATCTTCATCCTCATCTTTTTGTAATAAGCTGAATCAATTGAGAATAATTTGTGACAGCTTGAGAAACTGTAGATGTAAATTTCCTGTTTACATATTAGTTTTAAGATTGAGCTTCTAACCTAGACTAAAGAGGTCAGATAGCTTCTAATAGCTTTGTTGGCCAGTGACCCCCTTGAAGTACTTGACCGGCATACTGTCTTCTGAGTGATCATGGGTGCGCAGTTCTGGGTACACATCACCTGGGCTGTAAAGGTCTTGTTGATAATTACACTGGAAATTCAGGAAAAGGATGTGCCGACATGCTGCCAATACTGCTTGGCACCAAAAATGTGCCGCAAGTCGCTCACTAGTGATTATCCAGAGCTGTGACCAGTATTGTCAAGTAGAGAAATAAGTGGCCTGGTCTTAAAAATCAAGCCCAAAATAAGCAACCCCCTTTTTGGGGAAGTGGGGCATATACAGGTGCTGGTCATATAATTAGAATATCATTCAAAAAGTGAAACTTGTATATTATATTCATTCATTACACACAGACTGATATATTTCAAATGTTTATTTCTTTTAATTTTGATGATTATAACTGACAACTAAGGAAAATCCCAAATTCAGTATCTCAGAAAATTAGAATATTACTTAAGACCAATACAAAGAAAGGATTTTTAGAAATCTTGGCCAACTGAAAAGTATGAAAATGAAATGTATGAGCATGTACAGCACTCAGTACTTAGTTGGGGCTCCTTTTGTCTGAATTACTGCAGCAATGCGGCGTGGCATGGAGTCGATCAGTCTGTGGCACTGCTCAGGTGTTATGAGAGCCCAGGTTGCTCTGATAGTGGCCTTTAGCTCATCTGCATTGTTGGGTCTGGTGTCTCTCATCTTCCTCTTGACAATACCCCATAGATTCTCTATGGGGTCAGGTCAGGCGAGTTTGCTGGCCAATCAAGCACAGTAACACTATGGTCATTGAACCAGCTTTTGGTACCTTTGGCAGTGTGGGCAGGTGCCAAGTCCTGCTGGAAAATGAAATCAGCATCTCCATAAAGCTTGTCAACAAAAGGAAGCATGAAGTGCTCTAAAACGTCCTGGTAGATGACTGCGTTGACTGTGGACTTCAGAAAACACAGTGGACCAACACCAGCAGATGACATGGCAGCCCAAATCATCACTGACTGTGGAAACTTCACACTGGACTTCAAGCAACATGGATTCTGTGCCTCTCCACTCTTCCTTCAGACTCTGGGACCTTGATTTCCAAATGAAATGTAAAATTTACTTTCATCTGAAAAGAGGACTTTGGACCACTGAGCAACAGTCCGGTTCTTTTTCTCCACAGCCCAGGTAAGATGCTTCTGACGTTGTCTCTGGTTCAGAAGTGGCTTGGTAGCCCTTTTCCTGAAGACGTCTGAGCGTGGTGACTCTTGATGCACTGACTCCAGCTTCAGTTCTCTCCTTGTGAAGCTCTCCCAAGTGTTTGAATCAGCTTTGCTTGAGAGTATTCTCAAGCTTGCAGTCATCCCTGTTGCTTGTGCACCTTTTCCTACCCAAATTCTTCTTTCCAGTCAACTTTGCATTTAATATGCTTTGATACAGCACTCTGTAAACAGCCACACCTTTCAGTAATGACCTTCTGTGACTTACCCTCTTTGTGGAGGGCGTCAATGTTCATCTTCTGGATCATTGCCAAGTCAGCAGTCTTCCCCATTATTGTGGTTTCAAAGAACAAGAGATACCCTGAATTTATACTGTAGGGATGGTCATTTATTCAAACTCAAATGTAAATATTCTAATATTTTGAGATACTGTTTTTTGACTTTTATGAGCTGTAAGCTCTAATCATCAAAATTAAAAGAAATAAACATTTGAAATATATCAGTCTGTGTGTAATGAATGGATATAATATACAAGTTTCACTTTTTGAATGAAATTAGTGAAATAAATCAACTTTTTGATGATATTCTAATTATATGACCAGCACCTGTACATATTACACAGTCTGCACCAGGTACCTCTATGTACCCCTTTAACTCTTTCCCTGCCAGCATTTTTTTACCTGCAAGGGGAAAAAAAGTTGGCAGCCAAGCATTTTTTTTTTTTTCCATGGACCCCAGAATATTTTGTTGTATGAATATTTGAATATGTAATATGTCAAAAGAAAGAACAGAGCTTCTGGGGAAAAAAAAAAAATCTGTTCTATTTTAGCTTCATGTATTGTTTTTTTTTAATCAACACCTGAATGTAGGTCAGTTTAAAAAAAGCAACATTTTGAATAAAAAGCTGAGAATATCATGTTTTTGTCAAAGACCTGCATTGTCATTTTATTCTGTAACGTCATGTAGTTTTGATTTATATGCTGTCTATTGTTTGATGATCACATTATTTTACATATTCATCTTCTTACATAAGAAATTGCTTGTTTCTGCTGTGTTTTGATCTGGAGGTTCAGTACTTTTTCAGAAAATGTGTAATGGTACCTGATACCATATAACAGTGCAAACACAGAAAGATGGAAAAGTCTGTCAGTGATGGGGAAAGAATTAAAAAGGTATTATGTGCTTTTTGTCAAAAATTGAAACTTGTATTAATTGTGGTCACTGCTGTCATTGGAAGCTTTAGGCAATCAAACTGCAATGGATTTGATATTATGTAAACTGAATGAGCTGAAATTCGCTTGTTTCTGTTTCTCAAACAATTTATTTTATCAGCAATCGAGTCATAGTTAAACTTAAAAGACTTAACAATGCAGGTGCATGATAGAGCACATCAGAAAAGAGCGCAATTCTATTTACTGAAATATGTATTTTAATATACTATATTTGTTGTCAGATTTCCAATTTACCCTGAGTTTTATTCCTTTTAAAAACATTAAATGTAATGATATTACAATAATGAGTCCCATACATTTACAGTAAAAATAAATGACAGAAACATGTTAATTATGTTCAGAGGGCTTCTTGGCTGTCTATCATAAGAATTGCAGAAGAGATACAGAACAGCATCACAAATTTATTGATCACTCTTACATTATATGACAAAACAATTTTCACATTCTTGAGTAGTGGTATCGTCAAAATGGTTACGGTTTTAACTTGTCCTTTGAGATGCTGTATGGAGACTGCCTGCTGTGGAAACTAAAGAGAAGTGATTATCATTACAGCTCCTCATGCTGTCTCTGCTGTCAGGAACCATCGCAGCTAGCGTACCTCTCATAGTGCAGAAGGACAACCCACATTCCCTCTGCTAATCGCTATGAATCAGATTTGTTACTGCGATGTGAGAGGCATATAGTGTTTTGTGTAGAGGTCGACCGATTCATCGGTTTTGCCGATTAATCGGCACTGATAGTTGATTGCCACAACTATCGGTTATCGGCAAAAATCCATGACGATAGTTTTCCGGTTTGCAACCGTTGCTGGAGTGGCTGAGAATGGTCCAGTACAAGAAATTATACAGGACTGGAATTATACAGTACAAGAGCGGCCTCTAAAGGCGGAAATCACTGACAGCACGTGTTGTTTATTTTGACACGTGACACTGCGCGCTGCACAGAGCGGGAAACTCCAGACGCGCATTTAAATACAGCCGACAGAAAAGCCTGCCGCGGAACAGAGCGGCATTCACATAGTTTTCTATTAAATTACATTATATTTGTCCCAAATCGTTAGGCCAGGGCTATTCAATTGGCGGCCCGCCAATCATCTGCATCCGGCCTGAGGAAGAGTACACAGGTCGCACATTTGCCTTGAATTGTTCTTGTACTAATTAGTTTGTCCACAAGGTGGCAACACTGGCTCGGGCCAGCCAAAAAGAAAAGGGAGAGAGGCAATAATCTACCGGAGACCGCAACATCAATAGATGGAAGCGTTGACAAGCGCTTATGTGAGGGACTTATGAGATATCCACAATCCTAAAGTTAGTTTAAACAAGTTTAAAGACAGTGTTATCGGTCATAACTTCTGGCGAGAAATAGCGCCGACACTGGACGAAGATTTTTATCAAAGCAGGAAGTTCTGCGCGTTTGGCTGTTACTCATAAACTGAGCCGCTTCAGACAAGAGCGCCAGCGCTTCAATGGACAAAACCACACACAATGTTGTAAAAATACGTGAATCAGTTATAAAATCCTAAATGACCGTAAAGAGTTGGGAGAAAATTGGATGCGTCACATCCGCGTCATGTGCATCAGGTTTTATTAAAGAAACAGCTGCTTTTAAAGTGAAACCTGCTGCAGTCTGTGATTGATGTAAATCAAAGAACTAAAGAAAAAGAGAAATCACTCGACTGCTCTGCTTGCTGATTAACTTTTGTAGCTTGAATAAAGAATAAATCAATATAGTTTATGCATACAATTTATAGTTTATGTGAAAATTGTTTTAAGTTCACTTATAAAAAGTTATATTTTTCTTTAAAAATTATATAACATTTCAATTATACTGTAATATTAAATGGCTATAATTAATGGCTAAAATTAAAGGGAAAAAATGGATTTAATAGAGACAACAGTAACATTATTTGTATCAATGATACTTCTTCATTAATAATAAGCTAATAAAAAGATGCCATTAAACACATATTTAAAATGTACCATCTTTATGTTGTTTCTATATTAATTTGGAAGTTCAGTGTGAAAATATGACAACACACATATGCGTTTAGTCACATTATTTGAATTAATTGCAGAAAAAATGTGTGAATTTTATTATTTTTTATTGAATGGCAGACAGCACTAATGTTAACCTTTTATGTTACTCTTGGTAATATTACCGTAGTTAATTTTACAGCCGAATATGCATTTAAATGTCCAATTTTATAGACCCCCCAAAAAAAGATCGGGACAACCCCCCGCATCCTTGGCCCTCTTCAAATGTTCAATTCGATAATCCGGCCCTCAAATGAAGTTAATTGAATAGCCCTGCGTTAGGCTATAAATGATGTATTGTGCATTTTTCAGCAAAACGTTTCTCTTTCTGTGGCTCTAATAAAGTCTGTATGCTTCATGTAGAGAGCTGTAATACAGATCGCGTGTTCTCTTTCTGCTTGCTCTGTTTTTTTTTTGTTTTTTTTTTAAACACCGAACTTCAAACTCATTTATGCCACATTGTTCATTCTTGAAGCAAACTTATGTCCGTTTGGTTATTAAATAAATTGTTTTAGACCGCCACTTGATTTGAACGCAAAGCGTCTGGTGTGTGTGTGTGTGTGTGTGTGTGTGTGTGTGTGTGTGTGTGTGTGTGTGTGTTACCTCTGAGTTCTCCTAGCTCTGCTTTAGTGTGTGACTTTTTTTTTTTTTTTCTTGATTAGATAATTGTCAAGTGTTAAAAAATAAAGTGTGGGAGTACACATACAATATCCATATGTATGTAATTTTAATGCTATGGCCTTGTGTAGGTATTTAAAGATGGTCATCTTTAAGCATGACTGTTGAAATTAAATGGTAATACTTAAAGGAACACTCCACTTTTTTTGGAAATAGGCTCATTCTCCAACTCCCCCATAGTTAATAAGTTGAGTTTTACCGTTTTTGAATACCGGGCACTACTTTCAGGTGCTGCGTAATATCACTACGCCTGCCACGGCCATGTTACGGCAGCAAAGTTCCTTGATTATTACGCCGGAATGAAAGTAGTTCCTAATCATATCAGCCTAGAAAATCGCAACTTTTCATTTTCCGCCGATCTTAGTACACGATATAACTACAGAAGAGTCAAGTTTTAAATAGGACAAATATCGAAATTCTTTGATCGTTTTTGAACGCGATGCTACTGGTCTAATTGGATTCAATGATCTATGCTAAGCTATGCTAAAAGTGCTATGGCCAGACCCGGAGATCGGCTGAATGGATTAAAAAAACGGTAAAACTCAACTTATTAACTCTGGGGGAGTTGGAGAGTGAGCCTATTTCCAAAACAAGTGGAGTGTTCCTTTAACAATAAGAGTCCATTCCTAGCATTAATGAAAACTGTAGAAGTATTGTTCCTTGTTAGAGTGTGTTCATTTCAACATTCACTATTAGCTACTAATAGGCTACATTTTTAAATTTTAAAGTTTCTTCTTTTAACATTAGCAAACTATGAAATAACTTTAATGATCAATATAGTAAATAATATTAATATTTGTATTCATTTACAAAGTATGGTTCAGTACTGTTGCTGCTTTTTTTTTAAATAGTAAAGCACTAGCTCTCTTTCAGTATCCATTTTGAAAACTATCGGTTGATTAATCGTTATCGGCCAGTGTGGTCCAACCTAGCTATCGGTATAGGTAAAATCCACTATCGGTCGACCTCTAGTTTTGAGTATTAAAATAGGCTATATGTGAGGGGGAAAATAGACCTAATAATACTTTAAATTGTTTTATTCAGTGCTATTTATAAATTAAAAAAAAAAAAATTTAAATAGAGAGAGCCTTTATAGACAACTTCAAGGCACTTTACAGGGTAAAAACAAAATGCACAACAAATAGGAAAGAAAATTAATGGTAACATTTTAAAATTGTCACGGTTTTTGTGCGGTGTACACACAAGATGAACGAGGACGAGGATATAAAGGGAATAAGGTATTTAATAAACTTGAGAAGAGTAGGTTCACACACACAGGGTAACATAAGCAATAACCGACCGTTTGAACGCAAAGGACAGCAACTGATATAGTGGGGATAACGAGAGGCAGACAGGTGAACACAATGAAGGTGATTAACTCATAATGGGGAAACGGCAGAAACTAGGTCACACATGGGGAGTGAAAACACAAATAAAAGTCCAGGGGCGTGACAAAAATAAGGTTTCATTTGGTAACATTAGTTTAGTGCATTAGTTGACTTCAACAACAAAATACTTAAAGCATTTGATAATCTTAATGTGTGTTTATTTCAACATTTACTAATACATTAGTGTTAATATTAATGAATCAGAGCTAAAATGAACTGAACTGTTGTATTTTTATTATCTAACATTAACAAAGATTAATAAATACTGTAACAGATATATTGCATGTTACTGCATTAACCATTATCATTAACTTATTGTAAGCTAAAATGTAACCAAATACATTTGGTAATTTTAAAATACATTTGAAATTAAATTATATTTTTTCATTTACTAAAATGTTAAAAACCCCATAATGTGCCATCACTTGGCCATTATAAGCACACACTAGGGCTGCTCGATTATGACAAAAATCATAATCACGATTATTTTGGTCAATATTGTAATCACGATTATCATATAACCAAAACTTTTTTAATGCAAGTCTAAAGTATTCAGTTAACAGCCTACTACAGAAATTGTATAATCTAATGTAAAATAAAACAGCATAGTATTCATTGTAAGAATTAAACTTCCTTTGTTTCTTATTAAAGCTACAAAAGCCCTTCTGTCAAGAGCATTGAGTGATTTTGTCTTTGTCTTTTGTTATTTGATTAATATTAAGCACACAGTCAGCAGCAGGAATATAGCCCGATGTCACTTTAAGAGCTGCACGGATCCAATTTACTGTTACAAATGTATTTTCATTCTCGACTGTTTACGTTCATTTATTACATAACCGACAAGGTTTTAGTGAATAATCACTAAGTGCCGCATTTTGACACATTTTTGCGTGTATTTGACCGTTTAGGCGCGCACCTTGAGCTAAAAGATGACTTTACATGTCCGTCTTCTGTTCCGTCTCTGAGCACATCACAGAAATCCTCCTTAGGAACGGCACTAGTTCTCTTTCGCACTTTTAAAAACATAAATATATCTAATCAACGTTAAAAAATCAAGCACGTCTCATTTTGCAAAAGTCACGTTAAGTAAATTGCGAAATAGTGAAAGCGCACCGCTGGAATGGGGCGCAATAATCGTTTCATCTCGATTATTGTATTTTCATGATCGTTTGAGTGAAAGTGAATTTCGATTAATTGCACAGCCCTAGCACACACTTCAAAAAAATTACTTTTCTAATCAATATTTTGCGTTGCTTTCTAGTGAAAAATCTAAACATCCTTAAAGCAGCATACACTTACTTGAAGTATAATTGTTATAAAATACTGAGACTTGTTTTCAGATTCAGATTTTATTTATTTATTTATTTATTTTACTGCAAAGCAGAGAAATATGATACATTTTATTTTATTTTTTGCATCGTGTAGGCTATTTCACTTTATGATGAACTAAAGTTTTCCACTTTCTCAAACAAGCTGCGGTTGCAGACTTTCTTAACTAGACATATATAGATGTGTTGTGAGAAGATGTGTGGTGGCCATGACTGTGACATCATGGATAGATGTCTTGTTTTCCATACCCTAATGGATTCTGTCTTTCTGAGCTCTGACACACTTAAGCCTATAGAGATAATAAGACCTCTAAAACATCATCCATTGAGAGAGCGATGCATTACTGGCTAAAATGGCAAGCCAAGGTCTTTATCCACCTTCACATAGCAGCACATACTTATTTACGCAAGTAAAAAAAGAGCATTCATTTGGGATGTTGAGAGTGTGGTGTGTTGGACCAAGATGTTTTATTCCTCTCGTCAGCTGCTTCATTCGAACAATTGCTCAGGAAACCATTCCTGCACTGAATTTAATAGAACAATTTACGTAAGAACGGTTTTATGATGTATGCTGTCTGATGAAATGGCAGGACAGTAAAGTCTTTTGCAAATAACAACTGATAACACAATCTGATTGGACCAAACCCATTAAGTTGTCATATATCAGAACCATTAGGCTGTTTCCTTTTGGAATTATTCCACTGATGAAAATGTCACGTTTGTTGGAGAATGTGGCTTGTAAATTTGAGATGTATGACTCAATCATGTAAAGGAGACTCATAAGTCTCTGGCAGATCACTACTGCCCTCTCTTGCCATTAAAGACAAAATTCCTCCCATGATCCCTGTCCAACTCTGTTACCATCATAGCGAAATAAACACTGTGACAAAGCCTTGATAATGAATTAATATGAAATGATAAGAAACTCCAGCTTGCAATATCAAGCAGCATAAGCTGTTTTGTTCAGCTAAAAACAACTATGAATCACACTGGAAGCCTTGCTTATTCAAGTTACAAATGGCCGCACCTTATCTTACTTTAAAAATAAGGTGGATAGAAATGGTTACAATGCAGTCCTTTTGGCTTTTTTTTTTCAATTGGAGCTTCATGGACCTTTTTCTTACTGAACTGGAAGTGAATCTCTTTTCTAAATGCATGTTTTACAGTATATGTTATTTATTGTAAACAGTTCATCTGTGCATATGTTTGTTTATAAAAAAATTGGCCTTGGAATGTTTAATCAAATTGAAAATGTCAGACTTTTCTCTGGTGAAATTTTCAGGATTTCTCCAATCATTTAATCGTCACCTGAATTTATACTGTATTTATTTTGAGTGTAACTACATCGCAAAGTGCAATCAACAACTGACGCATATTTTTTTCTTTGTCGAATTCTGTGACGTGAAGTCTGTTGCTACTTCATTTTAATTGTGACTTTAATTAGATTAGAAAAGAATGGAGATAGAGCTGAATGTGACTGAGTACGTTTACATGAACAACAATATTCCAATTTTAACATGATTGTGAATTTTGAACATAGGACAATACTCTGATTAAGAATCTACCATGTTGATGATATCCTGTTATATATCACTGAACCTCAGTCTACTATTTAAACAATCTTAGAAACGGTTTGTCATTACGGTACATTTTCAGGTTACAGGGTCAACTGGTCTAAGAGTGAATTAATGCCTATAAAGGTCAGAGATATTTCTGTTCTCCAAACCTTCCCATTTAAAATAACGCAATATAAACTCACATATTTGGGAATTGAGGTCACAAAAGATTTTCAGTCATTATTTAAAGCTAATTTCCCCCCTTTAGTGACTAAACTGCAAAATAATATTCAGTTCTGGAGATCCCTGCCCATTTCTTTAATAGGAAGGGTTAATATTATTAAAACGATCTTTCTCCCACAAATTCTTTATCTTTTTCAAAATATCCTAATATTTTTACCGAAGATTTTTTTTCAAACAACTAGACTCCATTATTATACCCTTTTTGTGGGATTACAAAGCCCATAGAATAAGTAAGGCACACCTTTGTAAACCGAAAGCTGCTGGTGGAATGGCACTTCCAAATTTTGCCCTTTACTACTATGCTTGTGCTCTTCAGACTATTATAATGTGGCTAGATCATACTGTAGCACTCTCATTTTGGATCCAAATGGAAAGAGAGGCATGTAGACCATACGATATTGGTGCAGTCATACTGTCCCCTATAAAGATAGACAAGTCAGTATATAAACATAACTGTATAATTCATAGTACAATTTGTATTTGGAAGCAGATCAAATCAAAATTTGCAATAAAGCCATTGTCTTTCCTGTTACCAATCAGCGGGAACCCTTCATTTACCCCTTCTACTATGGATGCTGCTTTTACAAAATGGAGGGACTTAGGTCTTCAGACTATTGGAAACCTATTCATAAATGGCACTTTTGCCACCTTTAGACAGCTGCAGGATAAATATGGTTTGCAGGCAAGTAACTTTTTTAGATATTTGCAGATTAGGGATTACGTAAGAAAGCACATTAACAAGGCTACTCCTGCTAGTTTGGATGATCTTTTGGGGCTTGGAGATGGGGTCAGTCATCTGATATCTTTATTGTACAAAGAATTGTTATCAAAGAATTTACCTTCTACAGAGAGTTTAAAATTGCAGTGGGAGCAAGAATTGGGGGAGGAGATATGTTCAGAATCCTGGGCTGATGCACTAGAGAATATTCATACATGCTCGGTCAACTCTAGGCATTGCCTTATTCAATTTAAGATTATCCATCGACTCCATTATACTAAAACAAAATTACATAGACTTTTTCCAGATGTCTCCCCATTTTGTGACAAATGTCAGACTGATGTAGCCACTCCCTTGCATAGTTATGTTCTTTGTTCTAAGTTAATTTCATTCTGGACTGAAGTATTTAAAACTCTGTCAGATATTTTACACTGTGTATTAGAGCCTGACCCACTTCTTGTGATATTTGGAATTTCTGATAAAATCATGTCACTTAAAAAATCTCAACAACAATTGCTGTCCTATGGACTCATTGTGGCAAAGAAAGTTATTCTAAGGTTTTGGAAAACGACAGAAACCCCATCAGCTAAACTTTGGTTGGAAGAAATGATTAAGGTACTACATCTGGAAAGAATTAGATTCCTGTTGGTAAACAGATTGGATAACTTTGATAAGATTTGGTCTCCTCTTCTCATATATCTTGATAATGCAGGCTGAGTAATCATGCGGTGTTGACCGCACCATTAGTGTGGCATGATTTAAGTCCCTAGGGTGGGGAGGGAGGTAAGGGGTTGTTTTGTTTTGTTCCATACGTTTGTTGTGCTTGCATGTTCAATTTTTTACATGCTATTTAGTTTTGTTTTTCTTTCTATTTTTGTTTTATTTTGTTCTATGTATACATATAACTGAAATCATGGTATGTAACAATAACTGTTGGATTGTTTCATTGAATACCTTAATAAAAAGATTTAAATCAAAAGGATCTACCATGTAAACAAAGATTTTTGATTACCTTAATCCGGCTTAAGTCATACTCAAAGTAAACACAAATCGAATTAAGATGTGGAGTAATTTTAGTCGTATTATCGAAGTGCAGTGTAAACATGTAAACACCTTAATCACACTATTACTGTCAACATGATACACACACGGCAGAGGTCAACCATTTGACAGCAAACAAAAGAGCATGGCTTCAACAACGCCGTCGTCTGTTTGCACATACAGCATGTTAAATAATTAATTGCACTTGAAGCTTTCAGTAAATTAAAAATTAAACACCCAAAATTGTAGGCTATATGGCATCATAAGGAAGACGAACTATATGTTTATACGTGAAATTCTGGAGGGGACGTCAGATGGCGTTGCGAGGGGACATAATGGCGTGTACAATTAATTGATCTAAGTAAAATGTGAACATGAACGGAATATTCTAAAAGCAACTCATGTAAACACCTTAATCATAATCTTGCCTTATTCAGAATAAGGTAAATAATTCGATTACTGATGTCCATGTAAACATAGTTATTGTCTGAACTGCAGAGTGGCGTAGCATATATAACATCGTTTTACTTCATTTATTACTAAGATACCTTTTATTAGTGTGTACAAAATGTACAAAGGTGTATTTTTGGAGGGTATTGCCTTAGTACAATATAACAGTGACTGTCAATAGGGAAAAAAGGTACTTTAACACTCTTCTAAATACCGTAAAAACATGAGGGTAAGTAAATGATGCCAGGATCCTCCTTTTGGGTTAACTATTCTGATTAATATTGGTTTATTTCTATTTATTTGTTCCATCCATCGGGTCCCAATTCCGGTCCTGTTGCCCTATACCTCAGACTTCTCAAATGCGTTATTGAAGTTTCATCTGTGTGTAATGCTGTGCCAGATGTTCCGAATTAACAAGTTTTGTCAGATGAGGTGAATATGCTTGGGGAATAGGGAGAAGAGCACTGCGTAGTAGACCATTTTAATCAGAACGCAGCTCAGTTCATGGCGCTCTCTTAACGAGCTGATGATCTGAATCAGCAGTAGGACCGGAATTGGGAACCACTGTTTAATGGTACAATTTCCTTAAATAACATGAAGAAATGTATATTGCTCTGTCATGGAAGACACAATCTTCCATTGGTTGGTTAAACAGATAGTCCCACCTCAAACTCATACCATTGGTTTACCAAGAGTTGCTGTGTTAAACTGGCTTTCAAACAAAGTGTTTCACAGTTTTTTCACATTCTGGGGAAATCAGCATATGGATTGCTTATAGTTATCTGTGCATTAAGCTTGGATAGGAAAAGGTATTTTAACATCCAAAAGGACACACAACTTAAAGAAAAAGTTCTCGTTCCCAAGAAAAAATCCCCAAGAAATTAACTGAAATTTGAAACATGAAAATAAAATGAGTACGGATCTGCTATCTTGCATCTGTTCCACTGCAATAATTAAGTGATAAGTACATAAAAATACACTGAGTACTTTGAAATTAGCAGTCATAAACGATGAAGAATTCTATATTGCCTTACCATGTTCAGATATACAGCATTTCTTTCATGAGATTTTGAAATAAACAACAAATAAATCCAAGTTTATTCCAACTCGTCTGTATTTCATGTAAAACAGTCCATCAAAAGAAACACATCACTGCATTAATCCATCAGATTATAGCCGCATAACACACAGCAGACATGCAAGTGCACATACTGGCAGCAGAGTCTTGCACCTGTGCTCTCTGTTTGCAATGAAAGGGGGTTAGAGACTGACATGAGGGCCTCTGGGCCGGTGGTACAAAACCAGGACCAGTCCCAAGATGCAAATCAGCCCCCAGACCGAGTTTTAGAGCATGTAAATCAGAGTCAGGGGAGAGGTGTTGTGTGACGGGCTGAATCTCTGTCGAAGCAGGTCTCATGCATCACCTAACCCATTTATTCTTTCTGACTGACTTTATGCAACCTATTCATTGTCCTGGTTTTAAAAAGACACACTTAAAGTCCGTGTGAAGTCTATTCTGAGAATTGTTTGTAAACACATTATAAATGTTAGAAATGCATTGCTGAAACATGTTACAAAGACTGTGAACTATGTAGTACTGGATTGTGGAGTTATACCGTTAAACAGTTTTTCACCATTTTAGTGATCAGGATATTTTGGGCAGGGCTAAATCATGACGCGATGACGCAATCGAGCCACCGAGCACGGCCCCTTCCCCAGCACTATAAGAGGTGTGTTTGACTTGAAGCAGCAATGACTGCACAGACCGGTCGATGTGTGACATCAAAGTACAGTGAGAGCTATTATAGAGAGCAGAAGCTCCTGATGCTTTCGAATCGTTTTCGCGGTACTTTGATGTCAAACACTGATCGTTCTGCGCAGCGCTGCTTCGTGTCGAACACACATAATAACTAAAGCGCATTAGCATCAGTGGTTTGTCCACTCATTCGTGAGTCATTACCGTTAGTTACAGCCTACAGTTTGCTAGCTAGCTATTCCTTCGTCATGTTAATACCTTGTTGCAATAATTTACAAAACTGAGCTTGTCTCCTTATTTAAATTAAGCTGCTGCTAGAGGAAGACAGTTGAGAGAGACAGTAGCTTTACCATGAGTGGGCATGGTTTCAGCACTGCCAGTGGACACGCCCCCAGTGTTTGAGAGCAGAGAATATGGCTTATTTTTTCACGATTTTGATACCTTATTTTATTTACTTAGCGGGGGGGGGGGGGGTTAGCATTCAAATTTGGCTGGGTGGTTAATAACACATTTTTTTATGGTGTGTCAAACTCAGAACAAACATTTAATATTGACTTTACACGGACTTTAAGCATAGTCTATATAATGATTAATGCAATGATAGATGTACGGTACTTATACTGTCAAAATCATTGCAGATCTCTTCACTTTGATTGTATATGTTAAAATGAAACATTGTCAATTTTATAATGAAGAAAAGTGATGAATTTACTTGGAAGCAGATGTCATTTTTGTGATTCAAGAACAAGACAATAAAAGCAAAACTCTAAATTTAAACAAGGATAACATTTCAATTACTTTGCTCTTTAAATTGCCTCGTCTTATTAAAAACTAAAAAATAAGCCATTTAGACTGATCATAGTTCTATGTTAATGTTAATGTCATTGTTATGAGCTTTTATCAGGAAAAAAAAAACACCCACCAAAACAGCTTTGATCCTGTGAGGACAGAAGAATCTAGAAAACAGAGTCTAATTCACCATCAGGGACCGAGTCCAGAAAGCATCTCAAAAAAGATCCTCCCTCCTATCAACAATTGTAATTCCTCCTGGCCTCACGATGTTTATAAAGGCGACTCCACAATCTGACCCGCATCTGTACGGCTAAAAACGTCTATCCGGTAAGAAGCATGCTTTTCCTTGTCTTTTCGCTCTTTTTAATCATGATTATGTTTTAAATATTCATAGCCCTAGATACTGTTGAATGCCTTTTTGTAATGTCATTTTGTAGTTGCCAACTTTTCACCTGAAAAAGGCAGGATGATCTTGCCGGCATATTGGTTTTATAATATCTTTAAATATTAGAGACAAACTTTTATTTGTTTTTGGAGCATGCAAATTTTTATTGTTCATTTGTTGTTTTGGGTACTTTCCGGATCAGGTTTTTAACAATTTAAGCTTTAAAGTTTTCATATGTTAGCTGTGTGTCTTTCACTAAAAACTATTAACAAAGAATGCAGTTTTGTAAATTGTACTATTTATATAAAAAAAAAATGCAACTTCTTGAAGTTTGAAAATTGTGGGACAGTGGACAGTTAAAACTAAAACCTATTAAAAAATAAATTGGCAACTGGCACCAATTCTTTGGTGCAAAAACAGACCTTTTCTATAAGTGAACAAACTTTATCAAATCAAGTGGCCATTATTATACAGAGCTGAAGGAGAAATTGATTAATAGTGTTGATTCTAGGAAGCCTCCTAATCTTCCTAAGCACATGTGCTCCCACTGGAGAGAGTTTAGCCTAAAGGCAGAGAGACAGAGTAGGTCAGGGACATGCTCTGGGTCACAAGGGCCCTTCTGAGTCCCAGGTGGACCAGAGCTACAGAGAAAAGCATGACAAGAACACACAAAGCTCACTGTCCCTTCAGGTTTAATGGGGTGGTGCTTCCCATAAGCTCTGCTATAAAGGAGACAGATGAACCACAGGAGTTCACGTTATGTCAGGCACGTCTTATAGTAGCTACAGTAACTGTAAAGGAAATGATTGAAGGCTGATTCACACCTGTGAGCATGCATTCTATAGGGAGAGATTGTAAACACACTTTTTGCGCTATATGTGTAAATTAATGTTAATGTAAATGTTGGTAATAGTGCTGTTGCCACAAGCTTCCCATAGGGATTTAATCCTCATCACCCTGTCTTTCCATCATTTTAAACAATTTAATTCAAAAAGGTAAACATAGGCAACAACAACATTTGTTTCTGTATGGTGGTAGTCGTCTATGATAGTTTCAATATTGTAACTCATTATAGTTAAACTGATGATCACGTTACCACATTTATGGTTTCTCCCCAAATTTGTCATTAAATGTGATTTGCTGTGCACTATATTAAAGTAGTTCAGGCTACAGAAACCAGGGGGGAAAAATCCATACATTATATATATATATATATATATATATATATATATATATATATATATAATATTACTATTATTATTATTATTATTATTTTGCGAGTAATGTTGCTACAAATGCAACTGCATCAAGTCTGTCCATATATATGTATATGCTGAGGAAACAGGGCGGGTCATATGGACCCTGTATGGACCCTGATGGAAGTCCCTGTCGACAGGTGTTTCTGCACAGACGTGTTCCTGTGTGCTCGTGTTTGTGCAGTGACTGCACTCCTGTGGGGATATGCAGGAAAACATCCTCAGGGGGAGATCCTCCTGTCTGTTTGTGATAGCTGATGTATTGTTAGATCACAAAATGTGACATGTGACAGAATCGGTGCTCTGGTTTGTCTCATGAACAGAATGAGAAAACTATTGGTGACATCATTGAATATGATGAGAACAGTTCTATTGAAATCTCTAATTTCATATTGTAGACTTTGATAGGTCACATCATTTATTACATGGCACATGCTGTAAAATGGTCCTGCAGCACTATCAGCATTCCTTTGAAATAGTGTAATAATAATTTTGTTAACGAAAACGGACAAAAAAATTTGTCGACTTAGATGAGATGAAGACAAGACAACACTGACATTATTACACACTAACTGTAACTATATTAACATACGCTGAAGTGTGTCTTAAAAAAAGAAAAAACTTTCTATATCCAAAATTTCTCTATATTTTCTTCAACAAAAAAAAGTTTTCATGCTTGGGATTGCAAGATGTCAGGAGTTTAAATTAAATCAGTTGGGCACATTTTCTGCTGTAGAAAAAGTGCTGATGATCTGAAAAGCATGTGAGTTGGAGTATAGCAATTATCTCCCTTGAGATATTCTGCTCAGATGAAAGTTTAATACAGCTAGTCAGTGTTGCTTCACACATTTGAGCTGTTTGGTGTGACTAAATACGCAAAGAAACCTTCTCAATCATTCTCATGTAATTTCTCAAATGACAACAACCATGATCAGCAATGAATTATAATTTTAAGCAAAATAATTGTGATTATCACTTTAACTATTATGCAGCAAGACTAAATTTTGACCGTTTTAATTGACTAAAACTAGACCATAATTCCCAGACTTTGTCAAAAAAATAAAAGCTTGACTAGACTAAACATAACACTAAATATGATCAAAACTAAAAAGGATATTTGGCACAGGACTAAGGCTAAAAAAAAAAGCAGCTAATAAAATTAACACTACTCTAAAAGACCTCACCTCCCCAGCTCCACATGTCTAGATCTGCTACAGGATTTATGTATGCCTGTTCATGCAGCAGCATATCTCATATGCTTACAGCAGCTTGTCTGTGCATCTACTGGCAGTAGCAAGTCTCTGTACTTGCTTTTCAGCAGCAGTGTACGTAACAGATTTAGTTAGCCAAGTACATTAACGTTGTCAAATCCATTCATATGCTAAAACTATTTTGAGAGCTGTCATGACTCATGACTAAAATATGTATACTATTTAGTGACAAGGTTTAAAAAAAAAATTCTGAATAAATGTCACAAACAATTTTTGTTTTGGCCATAGATTTCAAACTGAATTGAGAAATAGTAAAATATTTATCTTGCCATCCAGCAAAGACAGCAGTCTTCTCTAGTGTGACATGCTCACTGAAGGCTGATTATTTTCCTTTGCTGTTGCAAATAAAAGTTCTCCTTTGATTAAATGCTTTTTCAGGCAAAACATTAAAGCTTGAATTGTTTGGGTTTTTGCAGTTTACTGTATGCAGTGTCAGCACAAAAGAACTATCAGTCTGATATTATATTTTAAAAATGAATTTGTGAGCTTGGCAGTAGAGGTCTGCATTCCCACGGCTCTCCCGCGAGACCCGACCAGATTTCTTGCGACGTGGGATTAAATTCCCGAATAAAACGGTAACTCTGGTGTAATTTGAATGGAAGCGGGTGGTCTAACAATATCCTGTTCCCGACGTCCAGAACAGCAGAACAGCATATGCTTTATTCTCATTGACCACCGGTACAGCCTGCACTCAGGACTGTTGTGACCAGTGCTTTCACACGTTTCATTTGCGGGGTCTGCGCGCAGCATGCACACAACGGTTCTCAGAGCAGGCTGTTGCCTACCGGTGGTGAATATACGGACCTCAGACAGAACAGGCAGGTTGTTGATGAGTGACAGAGCAGAATAAAGATGGAGCAAAGTGCGGATGCGCTATCCTTGAAGAACATTCAACTCGGTTTTGTTTATATTTTGCTTAGCCTATCATTTTAAATGACAGATGTCGGAGGCTATTTAATTATTTATTCTTCTCTGCGACACTTTTTCCTATTGTGTTGTAAATGTTAAACAAATTGTATCCTGACAAGACGAATAAAAATAAGAAATAGCCCTACAATTTTTGTACAACATTTTTATTTTCTCTGTGACACCTTTTTTTTCCTACTGTGTTGGCAGCAAAATGTTAAACAAATTTTTGTGTCTTTGCTGTCAGTAAATTCAAGACTCTTGACAAGACGAATAAAATAACAAATTTTGTGCAGACTACATTTTTGTTTGTTAGCCTATCTCTCTTTCTTTTAGTAGCAGAAATTTAAATGTGAGATTCTGGAAATGAGATCTAGCCTAAATTTAGCGGGAATTGTCGGGTTAGGAAGAAAATTATTCTAAACGAACAGTGGATGAACAAAGAGTGAATATATCGCGGGAGCGGGTGGGTGCGGAATATAACCTTGTGGGAGCGGGACTAAAAAAAACTGTCCCGTGCAGACCTCTACTTGGTAGGTTAGCATGTTCAATTAACATAATTTCTACTGTTCATTCTAGAATCTAATTTCAGCTCCTCAGACATCATGGAGGGCCAACTGCGCCACGACACAAGATTTAGCTACATCCTCAGAAGCAGCCTGCCCTCCTCTAACCTGACAATAAGTTCAGTCAATGCCACACACGTCTTCAGTGTGTTCGATGGGTGTGAAGATATGGTGGCTGGTGTCGTTTTTGACCTAGCTATACAATGTTTCAATGTGATCATAGGAATACCCGCCAACATCCTGGTCCTCGCAAACCTAATAAAGACCCGAAATGAACCTTCAACTTCTGACATCTTCCTGGGCTGCCTGGCTTTCATGGACGGCTACTTTGGATTCATGACAATCATAGCATTCCTCAATTTCTACCATTGGAGAAGTGCTATGGGTTGGAGAGCTATGAAGTTCTCCTATGGTGTGAAGGACACCAGTGGGCCGCTTTTCCTCTCCTGCGTCTGTCTGGATCGCTTTATAGCCGTTCTCTTCCCCATCGCATTCGGACAGTTCAAGGACATCAAATACAGGATCGGCTTGACCATCGTGGTTCTGCTGCTCACTTTTGCTTATGCTTCGGCCAAAACTGTTGGTGGCCTCCCAAACTTTGAGAAGGTTTTCACTGGTGAGGTCTTGTTTGCTTTCACCTGGATGGTGGTGTGTAACGTGGCCATCCTCTGGGCCCTGAAACGCTCACGAGGCTCTGGTAAAGATGAGATGAATCCTATGAAAAGAAAGGCCTTTAAGATCGTGCTGTCTATCTTGATCATAATCATAAGCAACTACCTCCCTCCAGTGGCTCTGTTCCCCTTTGAAGACCATTATCCCCATAAGGTTTTCACTTGCTATGTGCAACCAGTATGTTTTGCCTTCGTAAACATCAGCAGCACTATCCAGCCTTTAACTTACTTGTCCCGTTTGGAGAAAGTACCATTCTTGCCTGAATCTTGTGTGAAGAAGTTAAGCTGCAAGGAAAAAGACAAGCCCTCAAATAAATGATGACTTACTCCATGACGAACATACTGACACTGATCATTAAATGTGAAGTTGTAGTTACATTTCCGTAGTTCTTTGGTTTTAAAAGTAATTATGTAAATAAGCAGACAACTAAATTTATAATAAATGTTATGTTTATAATAATTATTTAGTGAGATGGTTTCACTCTCAGTTATACATATGTTATTAATTATAATATATAAACTGTTTAAAATGTTCAAGTATAAATATTTTTGGTAAATCCTGAGACATAAATAAAGCATGCAAGGATTCATTTAAAGAGTTGTGGCGCCATCATGTGTTACAAACAAGAACATAAGGAAAAAGAGAAGTTGTTTGTGATAAATCACAGAATAGACCTGTTTAAATGTTTTCTTTAAACATTTATTTTTATCATTAATTAAACTTTTATCCTGTTAATTTAACTGTGACACATAACACATCCACTGGCTATCTTCTCTGTGTCTGTTGTGTCACATTAAGAGTAATCAGGTCTAAAGTTTCTTCACCCAGCTGGAGAAGACAATGGCAGTCAGTGAGAAAAGAGATTGCCATTGCTGTCTAAGGTTAAAAAAAACAGACAATTATTGAGCAATGATATAGTACAAGATCACCAATCTCAAATTTTGTAAGTATGTTTTTGAATTAAACCTACATGCTGATTTAAAATTCTTTTTATAATTCTTGTGTCATGCCACTTTAATCTTTAGACCTCTCTGGTTCAGTCAAATCACTACCACCTCACTGATCAAGATGTTTGTGCTGCATGATGAGCAAACTGGTCTTCCAGAGAAAAGTGGTCTCTACTAGTCTACCAGAGGAAAGGAAAGCTACTGAATGAAAATAATCAAGGTTTAATGCCTGCCATTGACCAGGTTTGTGATCTATATGATGTGTGATGTTTGTGATTGCTTTCTACATTAGGAAAGTTTGCCCTTTTTGTCTTTCCTCAGTTTCCTCCACAGATTGCCCTTCTCAGAGAGCATGCATTGTCAGAACATCTCAGTGAAGACAAGTGGCAAACTCTCCATTAGAAACTCACGAAGAAGAACATAGTAAGTGGTCTCAAGAGTTTTTTTTGTTTGTTTTTTTTCCAAATCATTTGTCGTCTTAAGCAGAAGTATCCACTGGATAAAGCCCATTTCAGAAATAGTTTTGCAGTGTGCAATTTCAGAGCAATTTTCTACTGAAAAGAGTTCTAATATAGAGCGATCAGATTCAACATTTACGGCTCAGGTGATTGAGTTAAACATGTTTCTGGAACTGAGTGCCCATTAGGCCAGTCTCAAGTGTCATGATCAATAACACCTTTTGTAATGTCCTAGCTATGCCCTGCAACCAACAAGAACACATTAGCAACAATTTAGTACCATCAAAGAGCCGTCTCAGAGACATTATGGTGTATTGTTGTCTTGTCAGGGTAGGGCAAGTGCACACATAATTTGAAGAAATTAAATTAGATTTAAAGGATTAACATTTTATGCTGGAACAATATGTCATAGATTGGTTTAAAAAAAAAAAATCTGTTTGCTCTATAGCTATATGTTGCTTTGATATTGCTTCAGTGCCAAAGAACTTGTTGTAGAAGCATATGTAAACCAGCTGCTAAATATGGGCTGAGTTGTTTAGTTGTGATTCATCTTTTGACCACCATATGCCACCATGTGGAAAAACATTTCCACATTTGCGTTGAATGCCTCATTGCGACTGTTATGCAGTGTTGGATGTAATTATACTTTTTTTTTTTTTTGCAAGAAACATACCACAAAGTATCACATCTAATGATAGTATTGTAACCAGTATTTTAGGGCAAGTGGAAAGTTTAGGACTATGTTCTTGTGGTACTGTCAGCCAGTGTATGAAGGGGAGACTTGCATTTAAAGGGAACATAAAACACACAGTACCTGCCAATCTCATGTTAATCTTGAGTACCTATAGAATAGTATTGTATCCTTATCTCCAAAGTGTCCTTAGTTTTATCAGATTTATAAAAGACAGATACAGCTTTGCGCTTTTGCGTAGTAATCATTTGCAAGCTGTGACAATGACATAAATAAAATAGGAACAAAAACTTTTACTTAAATTTTATTTAATTTGTTTATAGAACATTCATCACCAAAATGCTGGGAACAAACAAACACACTTGCACAACTCTATTGCTGCCTCAGAAAAACAAACTGCACCCACTGTTCCCTTAACGCTGGGTTCTTTGGGAAGCTGAACAAGGTTATCTTTCCCTCACAACAAAAACACACTTTGGTGACACTGCTGATTTTGTGGTTTAAAAACAAAATGACAAACCCCTCTTGAGTCCAGTAGTTGGATTGATGTTTCAAAGGGCATTTAGTAAAGTTTTAGCCTGGTAAACACATTTCCAATATGGCCCTAACATACAAATTTATCAACCCAAGCATCAACCCAATGAAACGTTTTGCATAATTTGCAAAACTTAAATGGTTTTATGATTTTAGGGAATAGCATGTTTTCTTGATAATCAATAGTTCACTTAAATTTGTGCATTACATTTTTTACAGTTCAACCAGCCTCTTTATTCACTGTTGTCTATCTGGGCATGTTAACAAATCCAAAAGTGTGTCAAGTTAGGTTACATGCATTTGCAAATTAAGGGGCAAATCTAGGACTTTCACTCATTAATTTATTTTTAAACAATGTGGGATAATGTTGTCTTATCTGTGACTTCATATGTCAATTATGATTTTCTTCAAGATTTGCTGTGTACAGCTGTACTGTAAATTGATCCACATCCCCAAGTCTGAAATTTCTTTGTTTTTATTTTTTTCTGTATCTGTTCTCACCTCTTCACCTTGCTTTTGATTCATCTCTTTTTTACTTTTCTAGACATGATTCTCTTCTATCTTTTTATCAGTAGAGACTTTGAATTGCCAACACATGCAGTTCAGCTTTTCATAACAGAGCTGCAATTCAAGCAGTGGCTAAGCCTGGGCTTTCCTCAGTTTTCAGTATACACTTATTGTAGACGTATGTAGTAGTTACTATTTAATAGTATCTGTCCCATTCCCTAATGCACTGGTGTCCAAACTTTTAACTAGAGAGGGCCACCTTCATGCAGAGTTTTAGACAATGTCATCAAGTTTCTGATAACATTTGTGCCGTCACAGAAGTTACACTAGCAATCTGGCAAAACTCGTCCCAGAACATACAGGTGCTGGTCATATAATTAGAATATCAACAAA
The DNA here is from genome assembly GCA_036784905.1 of Acrossocheilus fasciatus. Taxonomy (NCBI): domain Eukaryota; kingdom Metazoa; phylum Chordata; class Actinopteri; order Cypriniformes; family Cyprinidae; genus Acrossocheilus; species Acrossocheilus fasciatus. The sequence goes on along the minus strand of CM071940.1, from coordinate 28,299,378 downwards.
AAGTTGATTTATTTCACTAATTCCATTCAAAAAGTGAAACTTGTATATCATGTTCATTCATTACACACAGACTGATATATTTCAAATGTTTATTTATTTTAATTTTGATGATTATAACTGACAACTAAGGAAAATCCCAAATTCAGTATCTCAGAAAATTAGAATATTTACATTTGAGTTTCAATTAATGACCCATCCCTACAGTATAAATTCCGGGTATCTCTTGTTCTTTGAAACCACATTAATGGAGAAGACTGCTGACTTGGCAATGATCCAGAAGACGAACATTGACGCCCTCCACAAAGAGAGTAAGTCACAGAGGGTCATTACTGAAAGGTATGGCTGTTAACAGAGTGCTGTATCAAAGTATATTAAATGCAAAGTTGACTGGAAGGAAGAATTTGAGTAGCAAAAGGTGCACAAGCAACAGGGATGACTGCAAGCTTGAGAATACAGTCAAGCAAAGCTGATTCAAACACTTGTGAGAGCTTCACAAGGAGAGACCTGAAGCTGGAGTCAGTGCATCAAGAGTCACCACACTCAGACGTCTTCAGGAAAAGGGCTACCAAGCCACTTCTGAACCAGAGACAACATCAGAAGCATCTTACCTGGGCTGTGGAGAAAAAGTACTGGACTGTTGCTCAGTGGTCCAAAGTCCTCTTTTCAGATGAAAGTAAATTTTGCATTTCATTTGGAAATCAAGGTCCCAGAGTCTGGAGGAAGAGTGGAGAGGCACAGAATCCATGTTGCTTGAAGTTCGGTGTGAAGTTTCCACAGTCTGTGATGATTTGGGCTGCCATATCATCTGCTGGTGTTGGTCCACTGTGTTTTCTGAAGTCCACAGTCAACGCAGCCATCTACCAAGAAATTGTAGAGCACTTCATGCTTCCTTCTGCTGACAAGCTTTATGGAGATGCTTATTTCATTTTCCAGCAGGACTTGGCACCTGCCCACACTGCCAAAGGTACCAAAAGCTGGTTTAATGACCATAGTGTTACTGTGCTTGATTAGCCAGCAAAATCGCCTGACCTTAACCCAATAGAAAATCTATGGGGTATTGTGAAGAGGAAGATGAGAGACACCAGACCCAACAATGCAGAAGAGCTGAAGGCCACTATCAGAGCAACCTGGGCTCTCATAACACCTGAGCAGTGCCACAGACTGATCGACTCCATGCCACGCCGCATTGCTGCAGTAATTCAGGCAAAAGGAGCCCCAACTAAGTACTGAGTGCTGTACATGCTCATACTTTTCATTTTCATACTTTTCAGTTGGCCAAGATTTCTAAAAATCCTTTCTTTGTATTGGTCTTAAGTAATATTCTAATTTTCTGAGATACTGAATTTGGGATTTTCCTTAGTTGTCAGTTATAATCATCAAAATTAAAAGAAATAAACATTTGAAATATATCAGTCTGTGTGTAATGAATGAATATAATATACAAGTTTCACTTTTTGAATGGAATTAGTGAAATAAATCAACTTTTTGATGATATTCTAATTATATGACCAGCACCTGTATATTAGGGCCTATGGCAGGCATCCTCAAATCTGGCCCACTCCTGCAGTTTAGCTCTAACCCTAATCAAACACCTGAGCATGCTAATCAGAGTCTTCAAGATCATTAGAAAATCACAGGTAGGTGAGTTTGATCAGGGTTGGAGCTAAACTCTCCAGCAGATTGGCCCTCCAGGGAAAGATTTGAAGAACCCTGGTCTATGGCCACCTGGCTATTCCTGGCAATAGCCCTACTTTTAAATTGACACCTGCCTTGGTGTTTCTTGTTGTCTCCAATAAATTAAATTACATAGCATACCCGGTTAAAAAGGTCACTATTTGTAACTGATATACAGTACAATGTGTGCACTACCTACTAAACAGGTCACAGACATATAGAAGCGCATCAAAACAGTATGTGTATCTTTTGATTAACACATTCTTTCTCAATAATACTTTTGATACCTCTTTTATCAATTAAAGAGGTTCCTGTTCAGGAAGAGAATATAGATCTCTTTCCCAAATTCTTCCTGTGCCAGCACTGCACCTAGACTTACCACATCTGAGCCATCAACACTGACAAGAAAACTCTCATTGAAGGCCTCTATGAGGCAACAGTTCTTTCTGCTTGTGAAAGGCTCACATTCACTAGTTCTATAAATCTTGGAGGAGCCTGTTGTTGTTGTTGTTGTTTTTTTGCTAGTTTTTTTCATCAAATTAGTGGGCTGCCAATGTAGCAAAATAGTGAGTGAACCACCTGCCAAAAAAACACACTCTGATATAATGTTTTGTAAGGTGCAATGTCCAAAGCATGCAAATCAAAAAAGGAAAGAACTCAACACTTAATAAATACAAATTTTTAATAACAAACCATGTGGGTACTGTTTTAAATTGTGCGAGTCCTGATGAGGACTTAAGTCAAAATGTGAACCGCATGGTTTGTTATTAAAATTTTAGAAGCATTTAAAAAGCATTTAGTAACCATGCAACTTCATTCTTTTTTTTTTTGTTACAAATCTCCTGTACCTGCTGATTTGTCCAAGAAATGATCATACTTTCCATTTTATATTTCCATTCTAATTTTTCCATGTGTGGTCTATTTTTTCCATGACCAATAATGTAACCTCCCTACTATTGGCATGATACATGCTGGGATAGGCTCCCTTCTGTGACCCTAAAGGGGATAAAGCAGAATGGATGGATGGATTATTGGATAGATAAATACAGTATACCAAGTTTGGGTCCATGAGCATTTCTTCTGGTTGATGGTCAGTTATGCCATTTGTAGTCTTTAAATAACATCTTTAATGTGATACAGAAGCTCCTCCCATGCAGGACCCACTATAGATCACCGCATAGGCAGTTGTGGCCTAATGATTAGAGAATCTGAGTTGTACCTTGAAGTTTGCAGTTTCATTTGACCTATCGGTGAGCCCCTCCCCTCGAACGCAGACTAGCCAATGGCAGTCGAGTATCAGCTGCACGGGGAGCAGAACTCGGACATCTTTAGGTTTCAGCGCCATAGAGAAACATTGGAAGATCCGAAGCTCGCAACGGTTTTTATGTAGTTTATGCTTCAAAAATGGAAAAAACGATGTGCCCAGGGTACTTGTAACACTGATTCCAGGTATCCTGAGAGGATGGGCAATATAATTTATTTTGTTACATTTCCTGAATACAAACAAAACAGAGCAAAATGTCCCTAAGTATTCATCCCAATACAAATGAAGACAAAAACATTCATTTTCTGGTTGTCATACACTCATTAAGTTACAATTTGCATCTGCTCGAGCAGAACGTTAATGTTATCTTGTGGTTTAGCAAGGTATCTCTGACTAAAACTAGCTAACTTTAAAGGTAGTGAGTCCATGCTAATGTACAAACCTAAATAGCGGACTGTTCTCGCATCTTGTACAGTGTAGGTCAAAAACACATAAACGAAGGTCTACATTTCAATGCCTCTCCATATTAAACTGGTTAAATGTACAGGTGCGTCTCAATAAATTAGAATGTCGTGGAAAAGCTCATTTATTTCAGTAATTCAACTCAAATTGTGAAACTCGTGTATTAAATAAATTCAATGCACACAGACTGAAGTAGTTTAAGTCTTTGGTTCTTTTAATTGTGATGATTTACGCTCACATTTAACAAAAACCCACCAATTCACTCTCAACAAATTAGAATACTTCATAAGACCAATAAAAAAAAAAAACATTTTTAGTGAATTGTTGGCCTTCTGGAAAGTATGTTCATTTACTGTATATGTACTCAATACTTGGTAGGGGCTCCTTTTGCTTTAATTACTGCCTCAATTCGGCGTGGCATGGAGGTGATCAGTTTGTGGCACTGCTGAGGTGGTATGGAAGCCCAGGTTTCTTTGACAGTGGCCTTCAGCTCATCTGCATTTTTTGGTTTCTTGTTTCTCATTTTCTTCTTGACAATACCCCATAGATTCTCTCTGGGGTTCAGGTCTGGTGAGTTTGCTGGCCAATCAAGCACACCAACACCATGCTCATTTAACCAACTTTTGGTGCTTTTGGCAGTGTGGGCAGGTGCCAAATCCTGCTGGAAAATGAAATCAGCATCTTTAAAAAGCTGGTCAGCAGAAGGAAGCATGAAGTGCTCCAAAATTTCTTGATAAATGGGTGCAGTGACTTTGGTTTTCAAAAAACACAATGGACCAACACCAGCAGATGACATTGCACCCCAAATCATCACAGACTGTGGAAACTTAACACTGGACTTCAAGCAACTTGGGCAATGAGCTTCTCCACCCTTCCTCCAGACTCTAGGACCTTGGTTTCCAAATGAAATACAAAACTTGCTCTCATCTGAAAAGAGGACTTTGGACCACTGGGCAACAGTCCAGTTCTTCTTCTCCTTAGCCCAGGTAAGACGCCTCTGACGTCGTCTGTGGTTCAGGAGTAGCTTAACAAGAGGAATACCAACTGTAGCCAAATTCCTTGACACGTCTGTGTGTGGTGGCTCTTGATGCCTTGACCCCAGCCTCAGTCCATTCCTTGTGAAGTTCACCCAAATTCCTGAATCGATTTTACTTGACAATCCTCATAAGGCTGCGGTTCTCTCGGTTGGTTGTGCATCTTTTTCTTCCACACTTTTTCCTTCCACTCAACTTTCTGTTAACATGCTTGGATACAGCACTCTGTGAACAGCCAGCTTCTTTGGCAATGAATGTTTGTGGCTTACCCTCCTTGTGAAGGGTGTCAATGATTGTCTTCTGGACAACTGTCAGATCAGCAGTCTTCCCCATGATTGTGTAGCCTAGTGAACCAAACTGAGAGACCATTTTGAAGGCTCAGGAAACCTTTGCAGGTGTTTTGTGTTGATTAGCTGATTGGCATGTCACCATATTCTAATTTGTTGAGATAGTGAATTGGTGGGTTTTTGTTAAATGTGAGCCAAAATCATCACAATTAAAAGAACCAAAGACTTAAGCTACTTCAGTCTGTGTGTATTGAATTTATTTAATACACAAGTTTCACAATTTGAGTTGAATTACTGAAATTAACTTTTCCACGACATTCTAATTTATTGAGATGCACCTGTACATTAATTTAATCGTACCCTGCGATACATGAACAGTGTTGATCCTGCATGTTGTCATCTGCAATCGGGGTGACCGACCGTAATATGAGATTTCTCCCGCTTGCATTGTGATCTGTAAACCCTCCTTCATTTTATAAAACCCTCCATGGAATATTTAATTCCCGTTCGGTGGCCTTCTGTGTCCAAAATTGTGCAAAAACATAGTGGGACAAGGTTTTCACACTGTAGCTGTCATTGTAAGACAGTGAGCAACTCCGTTTGTTTGTCCGAGGGAGCAACAGTAACTAAGGGGGGTGGGTCTTACCGACAGGTCAATTCTCAATAACGACAGGAAATGTTCATTGGGGGAGTGAATTAACAGCATCTCTTCCACCCTCAATACCCACAACAGAGTTGCCCTTAAGCAAGGCACTGAACCCCCAATTGCTCCCCAGGCGCTGCAGCAAAAATGGCTGCTTTGTGTGTGTGTGTGTTCACTACTGCTCCTAATGTGTGTGCACTAACTTGAATGGGTTAAATGCAGAGTATTGGTTACCATACTAGGCCTTCATGTCACTTAACATTGATCTTATAAAAGTAGTGCCCCATGGACATAAAATGGCATGATGGTATTCTGGTTACAGTATCTATGGAAAAGCTGTATAACAGGATGATTCATTCCTACTCTTGAAGATCTGACCTTCTTGCAGAGTTTATGACCTTAATCAAACACACCTGAACTAGGTAATCCAGGTTTGGAGTTATAAATATTATATGCAATTGTGTTAGAGTAGCTCTGTAGGGAAGTAGATCTCTAGGTTTTGATCCCCCATGTGCATGAACAATTGGGACTTGCCTGTATCCTTTACAAGTATTTAAATGACACTTGTTAATGCATTATTTTATAAATAAAATAAATGTTATTTCACAGCCTTGATAAATAATCATAAAACCAAGTTATCCAATTTGTCTGTGTTTCGTGAAACACTACATCAAGAGATCATCAATCCATGAAGTGATAAATGCATAATAACTCACAGCAGACATACAAGTGAACATAGTCCTGCACCTGTGCTCTCTGTTTGCAATGAAAGGGGGTTAGAGACTGACATGAGGGCCTCTGGGCCGGTGGTACAAAACCAGGACCAGTCCCAAGATGCAAATCAGCCCCCAGACCGAGTTTTGGAGCATGTAAGTCAGAGTCAGGGGAGAGGTGTTGTGTGACGGGCTGAATCTCTGTCGAAGCAGGTCTCATGCATCACCTAACCCATTTATTCTTTCTGACTGACTTTATGCAACCTACTCATTGTCCTGGTTCTAAAAAGACACACTTAAGCATAGTAATCTATATAATAATGTTACACTGTACTTTTGTAAGAAGTATTACAAATTCAGTTTCTTGGTGTATCTTCAATTGTTTTGTCAGTTAGGAATGAGCAGTATGCTAGGCTAAATTACTTCAAAGAAAATGAATGATTTATGATCCCAGAATAGTCAGGTGGGATTATTGTAGGGATAAAATGTAAAAACTAAAATAATCATATTCCTATAGAAGCCTGTTACAAGATTTGATTCATGTGATTCAAACAATATACATTAATCTTAAGCAGTAATTTCTAAAACAACACTGAGTATGAGCTTTTACCAAGAAAGCACCCACCAAAACAGCTTTGATCCTGTGAGGACAGAAGAATCTAGAAAACAGAGTCTAATTCACCATCAGGGACCGAGTCCAGAAAGCATCTCAAAAAAGACCCTGCCTCCTATCAACAATTGTAATTCCTCCTGGCCTCACGATGTTTATAAAGGCGACTCCACAATCTGACCCGCATCTGTACAGCTAAAAACGTCTATCCGGTAAGAAGCATGCTTTTCCTTGTCTTTTCTTTGTTTTCAATATTCATGTTGTGTGTATTCATAAATACTGTTATGCATGCCTTTTCATAATGTCAAAATTTTAAGTTTGCCATGGGCTTTTTACATTAAATGAATGATCATGGGAAAAATCATCATAATCTTGCAGTTGTTTGGCTTATGCTTGGAGTATTTTCAACAATTCCAAATGAGCCATAAATAATTGTATACAAATAATATTACAATGTAAAATGAGTTTTGGTATTGGGAGCTTATTGGTACTTTTGGTACAAGCTTTCAAGTTTTCATGATAGGACTGTATTTTCTCACTATTATAAGAGTAACTATAAACATAGTATGCTGATTGTTCTGAAATTTTGCTAGCTAGACAATAACAAATTTTTTTTTTTTTTTTTTTTTTTAACAATTTAAATATGAGAATTGTAGGTTGAGTGGAAAAAATCTTCCAGATACTTGGTCTTTTGAGCAAGAAAATCTTTTCATTTACTGGTTCAAAATTTTAAGGCATTTAATAATACTATTGCAGTACGTTAAACTTGGTGAGATTATCAATGAAATGAGATTATCAATAATATGAAGTCAGTAAATGATCAAAACAGTGGAGTGATTTAGAAATTTTGCACAATTGAGACAGCATCACATTGACTATTATGCTGGAAAATTGCTCATTTTCTGGTCTACTGTAGTCAAAATATAGTTTCAACACTCAGCTCAGCCAATAGTGTCATAATATTACCAATATTATTATGAGTATTATCATTATAAATAGTTGAGCCTTGATTTCATAGGGGTGTCAGGCTCACACAGAGTCAATTAAAAAAAAAAAGACCATCTGCCTGGTATAATGCTTTTTTGGAAAATAAAATATGTGACCAATTCCCTGATGAATAATTATTATTAATTATTTTATTTATAATGAAACTTAATTAGCTTGATCTTTGTTGTACAAGACTATTAACAAACATTCATCATCTTACAATTTTGGCTTCAACAGAAGTGACTGGTGGTGGGGAAGGAAGCAGGAGCTACTCAAAAAAAGTTACCAATAGTTCAGTTCATTATTCAATGAAAGGGCACAATACCTTAAAACTGCTGCAAACTGCTTTCAACAGTTGATAATGTTTTCTCCAAATAGTTTGAAATGGACAGTACATGTAGCCTGAAATCAGTCAAAAACACTTCTTTCATATCTACATTTGCTAAGCTGGTGCTGTGCTGGTCACAGCTAGCAGCAGAGAAGTGGTTGGGTTGTGGTCGGCTATTTTGGCTATTACCTTACCACAGGGTTATGATTATGTCAGTGGAAAAATAAAGTTGATTCAAATATAGTTTATGTAATTACATTTTTATGGAACATTAAGACAAACTTTTTTTCTTCGAGTTGCACACAGAATGACCAGGAATGTGCATTAAAGAGGTAAATGCTCAATTCTGTTTTTCATGTTGACTTGTAATTGGGAATTACATCGATTCGGAGCAGTGTTTCCCAAACCTGTATCCCAACAGCAGACATTTTGGATGTCTTTCATTTCTAACACCCATTTCAGAAGATGGGCAAGCTGAATCAGGTATGTTTGATTAGGGAGACATGTATGACAGATATGTCGCGTTGGGGTACTTGGGGACCAGGGTTGGGAACCATTGATGTACATGTATAGCTCACAACAGACATCTCAAATAACTTTGACACTTTTCATTGTTTTCATTGTTTGCCTCTAGTTGGTCGATGTCCCCAGAGGTGAAAGAGAAAAACACAATTGATTAAGTGTCAATCCCTGCGAGCCTCCTTATCGTTCAGCAGACGTGCCACTGGAGCATGTTTAGCCTGAAGGCAAAGGGACTAGGTCAGGGACCTGCTCAGGGTCACAAGGGCCCTTCTGAGGCCCCAGTGGACCAGTGGTACAGCGAATGGCATGACAAGAACACATGAAGCTGTCCCTTCAGATTTAATGGGGTGGTGCTTCCCATAAACTCTGCTATATAGGTGACAGATGAACCACAGCTGTTCTTGAGTCTTGCACACATTATGTTTTATAGTAACTAAACTGAAGTTTTATTATGCATTACTGTTTACCTAAAACTACAAGTTTTTTGTCATGTATTGTGCAAAATAAGTTTCCCAACTCTTGTTCTGGAGGACCCCCCAACAGTCTGGTGTGATGGGGCAAGTTGAAGCTAATTTCTGCAGTACATTCTTCCCCCAGTCAGAGGATTGGACACCCCTGGATTAGGGAGACATACCAAATATGCAATGTTGGGGGTACTTCAGGGTTGGTGAAACACTGTGTTTATCATAAATTTAAATCATGCAATAAAAGATGACATTGTATCAGTACTATTCACAATGTAACACTGCATCTGCCTGACACAGCCAAATTTATACCCTTATATAACCAAGCTGAGGAAACAGGGCGTTCTTGAATGGACCCCGAAGGAATTCCCTTTTGACAGGTGTTTCTGCACAGATGTGTTTTTGTGTACTTGTGTTTGTGCAGTTGTGCCACTACTCTGGGGATATGCAACAGGATAACAGGATAATATCCTCAGGGGACAACGCTGTTTATAACAGCTTATGTATTGCCACAAAATCAGAGATGATCTACAAATTGCCCTTAAGACTGAATCTGGTCAAATTATCTTTACTATACAGTCTTATTACCACTAAGGAAAGTGTAGAGCAGGTTCCTCAACTCCGGACCTCGAGATCTACTTTCAGAGAGATTAGAGTTAAACACACCTACCTGTAACTTTGTAGTATGACCTTGATTAGTTTGTTTAGGTGTGTATGATTAGGTTTGTAGCTTAACTCTGCGGGACAGTGGATCTCGAGGTCCAGAGTTGAAGGCCCCTGGTGTAGAGTAAGGGTAACCAACCCTCCTTCTGGAGGGCTACAATCCTGCAGACTTCAGTACCTACCCTTGTGTAACACACCTTCCTGTTATTTTCAAGTAATCCTGAACATCTTGATTAGCTTGTTCAGGTGTATTAGATTAGAGTTGGAGCCGTACTCTGCAGGACAGTGGCCCTCCAGGAGTAGGATTGGTCACCATGTAAGGATCTTTCTAATAATAAAAGTTCTAAATCTGATATAAAATTTGAAAATGGTCATAAATCATGTCAACAGACATTCTGAATGATATTGGCATGTTAACATTATCATTCTCCTTTATTCCAGAATTTCATTCACCACTTTCAGTTCCTCAAACTTCATGGAGAGTCAACTGCACTACGACACAAGTTTCAACACCATCCTCAGAAACAACCTGCCCTCCTCTAACCTGACAACCGATTCAGTCAACACGACACACTCTGTCAGTGTGTTTGGAGGGTGTGAACATATGGTGAGTGGTATCATTTTTGACCTAACTATGCAATCCTTTAATGTGATCATAGGAATACCAGCCAACATCTTGGTCCTCGCAAACCTAATTAACACCCGGAATGAACCTTTAACTTCTGACATCTACCTGGGCTGCCTGGCTTTCATGGACACCTACTTTGGATTCATGACAATCGTATCATTCCTCAATCTCTACCATTGGAGAAGTGCTATGGGTTGGAGAGCTTTGAAGTTCTCCTATGGTGTGAAGGACACCAGTGGGCCGCTTTTCCTCTCCTGTGTCTGTCTGGATCGCTTTATAGCCGTTCTCTTCCCCATCGCATTCGGACAGTTCAAGGACATCAAATACAGGATCGGCTTGACCATCGTGGTTCTGCTGCTCACTTTTGCTTATGCTTCGGCCAAAACTGTTGGTGGCCTCCCAAACTTTGAGAAGGTTTTCACTGGTGAGGTCTTGTTTGCTTTCACCTGGATGGTGGTGTGTAACGTGGCCATCCTCTGGGCCCTGAAACGCTCACGAGGCTCTGGTAAAGATGAGATGAATCCTATGAAAAGAAAGGCCTTTAAGATCGTGCTGTCTATCTTGATCATAATCATAAGCAACTATCTCCCTCCAGTGGCTCTGTTCCCCTTTGAAGACCATTATACACATGAGGTCTTCAGTTGCTATGTGCAACCAGTATGCTTTGCCTTCTTAAACATCAGCAGCACTATCCAGCCTTTAACTTACTTGTCCCGTTTGGAGAAAGTACCATTCTTGCCTGAATCTTGTGTGAAGAAGTTAAGCTGCAAGGAAAAAGACAAGCCCTCAAAGGAATGACATCTCCCTGAAACAGAGTCTGAAATATGCTGTTAAAATTATTTAACATGCTACTGTAGTAGTAACTAAATTTCCATAGTTCACTAGTTTGCTACGTATACCTGTTATAATCATATAATCAATTATAAATTTAACTTGGATATTTGTAGCTATATATATATATATATATATATATGTACTGGAGGTTTTCTCTTTCAGTTATGTCTTTGATTAACTGCAACGCTGAATTCATTTTCTCAAACCATGCAGTTATACATTATTTTATAACTTTCTAAGCATTAATATATAACTATTTATATTACAGCCGAATTGAATATTGTTTGCATCATTTAATCACCGTTTTCTTGTCTATAACTGTAAAGCTGCTTTAAAACAATCTGTACTGTATAAAGAGCTATATAAATAAAGGTGACTGTGAATAAAACTGAATAGAACATTCAAAGGTTCATTTAAAGACTTGTGGCGCCACCATGTGTAACGGAGCAAAAATAAGGAAAGTCTTTTATAGAAAGTTGTTTTTTGATCTATTTGTAATGGACCTCAGAAATAAATCTATTTAATCTAATGTTCAAATGTTTGTTATTTGTCATTTTCAATAATTTATCATAATTTTTCATGTTTAATTTAATTTATGATCCCACAAGGCGATGTTGGCTCTGACTTACCACAAGTGCATGCAGTGGCTTCATCTTTTCTGCGTCTCAGGTTTGTGGTTCAAGAGTTATTACTGGGGTCAAGAAAAGTTTACAGTTGGCCCCAATCCTCTACCAGGTGGGTTAAGATCTGGATAACAATCACTGCAACATCAACCAATCAGGGTGATAGAATCGTGTAGTATAGTGGTGTCATTTTATAGTATGCATGGAAAAAATGTTTAGTCTTCACAGGTTTTTAAAAATACCAAAAATAAATAGAACGTATAGTGGCTTAACAAAACTCTCAGTTTCAAACCAAACTCCTCTTTTGTCTTTGTAAAATATGTGCACACACCTTTTAGAAGTTTTTACAGCTGAATGGGTTTTTACAACATTGATGACTTGGTCACAATCAAGCCTATCCTTCTGGAACCCAGAAAAAAAAAAAAAAAAAAAAAAAAAAAAAAATATATATATATATATATATATATATATATATATATATATATATATATATAACTTTTAATATATTTTATTTATTTTGCCCATATTGCACTAGTCCTGATATTCTTTGCTTTGAAAATGGCAACTGTATGTAGTTTTGTGTATTTTTAGAGCCCCCTACAGTTAAATGGGTGGAATTCACTTTTTTAAATGTATCACTATTGTAATTGCAGTATATGTGCAGTTTTGCTGCAATCCTTTTTTGCTGAATTTCGTACCCGCTCACAAATTTACAAACTCTCAGAACAAACGTTTGGTGGCAGCGAGGAAAAAAGAGGAAGCCGTTAGTTTTATTTGTCAGTTTTATAAGTGAGTGTACCATCAGAATGATTTTGAAATGGATATTATAAGGAAAAAATAAGAAAATAAATAAATAAACAAACCCACATATGTTTGCTTTAAAACGTGGGTGTTTATTCACAAGAAAAAAGAAAAAGAACTTCTTGTCGAGCTGTTGTGGCGTTCACAATTTATAAATTGTTTCATACTGTATGCATGTACAGTAATGACAAACAGAGATGGAGACAGATTCAGAAACTGCACTTGCTTGAATGTTTATTAGCAGTAAGGATACGCTTGCTCAGGCACATTAAGATAACTGCCTCGGGTTACTTTGCACAATGACCTGTAAATCACTTTACCCTCTGGTGTTGTTCGGTCATTTTAGACCGAGATGAAAAATGTTTCGGATTTTTAAAAATAGCTACTTCCTCGGAATGGTACAAAACTTGGTGACTTTTATGGCAGTCGCTATGTGACCACAAAAAAAAAAAAAAAAACGTGGACTTGATTCGAAAAAGCTAAATGGTCATAAAAAAATAGCCACACTTGTGTTGTTCGTAGTTAAAAATGACCGCCATTGGAAATGAATCTACAAATCATTCACGATGCAGAAAAAGAGTGCACAGCAATAAAGGGGTGACACTCTAAAATATCAAGAGTGCAAAATAGACCCACTCCCCCCGCCCCCCACAGACACACATATATTAACTAGTGTGACTGGAACACAAAGCATGTTTCTGCAAATGCATAAAAAATATATATATATTTCTGCCAAAAATGCAGTCAAAACACAGACACCAAATAAGGGGTTACACACTAAAACATCAAGAGTACAAAACAGACACACAACACACTATTATACACACTCAAATGAATTGGTGTGGCTGTAACAATATGGCAAAATTGAGCCAGAAGACTCAAATAAGAGGTTGAAATTAGATTGATTAATCACTGATAAAGCATTCCTGTTCATTTTTATTTAAATTTGATGTTATGTGTATACAAAATGCCTTCTTTCTCTGTGTTCAGGTTTGACTGTAGTAAAATTAATGCAAAAACTAACATTTCAAACCATAAAAAATCTAAAGCTTTATGAAAAGTTGTCTTTGATAATGTCTAAATATATATCTAGATCCACAACTTAATAAAAATAAGTCTTTATGCCTAATAACTAGAGAGTTTATAAGCCTTCTATATAGAGCCATATAGGAATCTATGGGCTAAACCATGGAATTGCAGATTTTTTTCTTGTTTTACTTCAACCAGATGGCACTAATTTTAAAGGCATTGTCTCTATTATAACATGAAATACTCCCATAATTGAAAAGTAATCATAGAAAAAATAAATGTTGTATTATTTTCAATGGGGAAAAAATGATCATAATTATTGCATAAATATTAATTAGCACCATAAAATTCTCTAAAAAATATTATGGAACAAAAATATATTACATTGATTTTACTGAAAACCGCGAACAACACAAGTGTGACCCCCAAATGAACAATACCAGAGGTTTAAAGCATCTGTCAAATGTGTGTATATAAATAATTTTCCACAGTTTGTATTTTCCCTATTAGAGGATACTTTCATGTAGACACCAACACAGGCTTGGAGAGGATACGCAAAGGATGCTTACTTTGCGTGTAGAAGTACGGCAATAACTTCTCCGTAAAGACATGTTTGAAAGTGTATAGAATTTCTTGACGTGATGGGTTTGAAAAAATCACCTCCCCTCTGTCCCAGTTCAGCTGGACCAAGACCCTCTGCAGTTTCTCCTCCACTTTTACAGCAGTTGGGGGTGATGCCATAGCCCTGTATTGCCCATCCCGTAGGCAGATGGTCCAGAAGCCATTCTCTGGTCTGGCAGGTACTTCCTGATCTCGCTTCACACGCTCATTGGCCAAGCCCAGGATCCAGTCCTCATTGTCACCAACCTCGATCTCCCAGCCATGGCTTACGGAGCTAAAGGCAGTGCAGCCTAGCACCTCTGCGCTGATGTGGAAACGCTCAGGGTTACTGGGGAGACCTTGGTTTGGGGTGCTATAGCGGAGACTGGTCAGATCGTCTGACAGCGTCAAGCAAGGGTGGGCTGTGTTTGGGTCCAGAATTACTGGACCTGACGAACAAAGACAGACATTGAAAACATACACAAAAAAATGTTGTGAGGTATAGCTCATGTTGGCACTTGATACCTGGATAACTTTAATCACTAATCAGCCATTTTTACATCATGACAAGTCCCATAATATTCAACGATTTTAGTTGTAAAATAAATGAATTGTGGATATTTGTAAATCCCTTTGTGCATGATTACATTCACACTGTACTTTCAGGAAAAAAGGTACAAAAGCTGTCACTGGGGCACAATTCTTTCAAAAGGTACACCTTTGTACCTTATTTACTCCTATAAGCGGTGCACGCTGGTACCTTAAAGGTACATATTAGTACCTAAAGTGTACATATTAGTGCCTAAATAGCACATATCTACCTTTTAAAAGGGTATTGTCCCAATGACTGTTTTTTATTTATTTATTTTTTTAACCTTTTTCTGAGTGTATGGGGTCAGTATAAAGTAAAAAAAAAAAAGAACTTTTAAAACCCCTCTCTAGTGTTGACTAACATTACCAAAACCAGGATTTAGCTGTGTTAGCCTCCTGAGACCCTGCGCCCCTCATATGAGGACATTATATTTTAGTGAATTTCTCTGAGACTATACATGCCACAGTCCTGTAAAGAGCACATTCAGGGCTTTTCAGAGATACTAAATGTTTGGATGTTTCAGCATGACTACTCTCTCTCCTTGGTCTTCAAAAATGTCTGATATTAATTTAGTGACACTCTTATGGAAATATCATTTAAATCTGTCTAATCATAAATCATCTCAGGAAAATGTTATGGGGTTTCAAATCAAAATATGACTTTCTGTTACGAAACAGGACGTTGATTTCATACATGTCCTCATATGAGGACACGGGGATTAAAAGCATGTTTATTATGCATTTTGGGAGACACAACAAATGAATAGGGAAAGAAATTACATTTCAGTATTCTATGAAATATTATATATTATTATGAAAATCTTGTCAATTATTACTCCCATTATTACACTTCTTTTTTCATTACATGTTGCCCCAAAAACACATTAATATGCAAATTAGATTTAGTTTATAGATACATTGTATATAATGAGAAAACCCATTTATGGCCAATTTATACACATTTTGCAGAAGGAAAAATGGTATATCATATCATTCTGTTATAACATAGTTGAGAATCATCTTTATACAAAGTTTGGTTAAAAAAAAAATCCTGAAAACTAAAAATGTATTGGTGATTTAAAAAATGTTGTTTTTGACTATGCACGTTCATTCATGTCTTTTTATTAAAAAAAAAAAAAAAAACCTTGAGTCCCATAGTATAACCTCTGAATGAAATATCTTGTTTTATGCTCTGAACAATCTAATGACATGAAAAAAAAAAAAAAAAACTATTTTTTTCCAAAAAAAAAAAACAATTCTCAGGTTAAAATTGCCTGAACCTGGACAATAATATAATACTAATACACTTCAGTTGGCATTTTATTTGTCATTTACAGTTAACTAGTTTGGAATTAAATCATTTGAATAAAAGTTTTTCCAAGTTTGTTATTTTCAATATTTTTTTATTATGATTCAAACCATTCTTTTTTTTTTTTTTTTTTTTTTTTGGAGTTTTATTTAATTATAGCTGTTAAATATGACAAAATTCCAATATACATCATGCAGTACTATCAGAATTAATATAAGTATAACTAACTACACAACAAAATAAATTAACCCTACATTAACCCTATGAGATATTAAGGTTAATATTTAGGCTATTCTTATCAATGTCCTTTCTGTACATTAAAGAAATACTTACTGTAAGGTGCCACTGCCTGCATCTTCTCCCAGACCTTGTACTTCAGATTCCCAAGATGATTAGATTCATTCAACAAAGATCCTGACATGCCTTCCGGATCCTGAAAGGTAGTCCATGTTCTGCAAACATTTATTTTATTGTATTTTTTATTTATGCACTGGTTTTGCTTTAGAATTACATATATATAAAGTAACAACAATTCTGTTTTTGTAACATTTGATGTATTTATTAATAACAGATTATTGGCTTAATTGTATGTATTATCCCATACAATTTGACCCAATGTTGATTTAGTCTCATAGGTAATAAATTATGAAGTTGTGAAGTCAGGGAGTTATTTTAATAAACTGATTATAGTAGCTAACTTTTTTTCTTTCTTTTTTTTAAATACAGAGAGAATATATTTTTGTACTGTATATGGTTAAATAAACAAACAAACTCAACATGGAGCATCCCAAATGAAAAACTTTTAATGTGTGAAAACGACACTGTGAACCACGTTTAGGTTGCGACCCACCATTTAAGAATCACTATAGTAGAAGTAACAGCAAAGAAAAACAAAAAGTAAAGAAAGTCATAGCGTACTTACCCGTCTAGTATAGCTTTGAAGTTCTGTAAAAGATTAACACAAATGAATGACTCAGTGAGTGAATGAGAAGGTGTTGTTCCAGCAGATGTCAATGTTCTCACCTGCAGCAATGTTAAACCTTCAGCATTTATGGTTTGCTCCATCGTCCTGATCATGTCTGCAAGAGACGATATCCTCTTTGCGTTATCATCATCTCTGTTCTTCACAGCCGCAACCTTGCGCTCTTCCTCCTCCTTCAGTGCTGATAACCTGTGCTCTTCCTCCTCATAAAGAAACTGATGGAGCTTCAGAAACTCATTCTTCATTTGTCTCTCCACCCGCTTGGCTTGACCCTAAGATAAATAATTGATATTAAAGAAATCTACTGACTGACCATTTGACAAAAGCAATATCTGATCAAATATAATACTAACCTTAATGTGCTCCAAAGTAATAGCTGAAGATTTTCTTGCTTTATTGAATATCTCCAGCTTACATTGCAGTGCTTTCATGGCAGCAGTCATTTTATCCTGCAAATAAAATATTGTTATTTAGTAAAACCACGGATATATTCTTTAATGTGTGTAAAACAGTGCTTCAGGAAAGAGATTTTGCTTTGGACATCAACTGGCATCAGCATCTGAAGTGTCTATCACACAATTAATATTGAATTAATAATTAATTAAATTAATAATCAAAGAGAAACCAGGATTATGGTTAACTAATACTAAAATAAAATAAACTTTGACTGAAATAAATTTTAATTATCATTATATTATATAGTAATAATATTATTACAGTTATTATATTTTATTTCTTATTTTCATTTAGAAAACCTATCGTTTGCATGCATTTGTAAGCATTGCGGTTTAAAAACAAGTGATTTTTAGCTGCTGAAATGCAATAAGTTGTGAAAGAAAATTTGTTCCACTATATGCGTGCACTGTTTCAGACACTCTTTCTAAGCACTGTCAGAAAGGCGCGCACACGTGAAGATGGTGTATTGAACAGAGTCGCTTTATAGGCCTTGAAAGGTTAAATACAAAGAAAGAAAACATGCAACAGTATATTGGATCGGCGCAGCTCTTAAAGTGACAGCAGTCTAATATTCCTGCTTTAATAAGAAGAAATATGTATTTAATTTACAAAGTGAATTTGAGATGGATGAATTTGGTGGGTTTTTGTTAAATGTGAGCCAAAATCATCACAATTAAAAGAACCAAAGACTTAAACTACTTCAGTCTGTGTGCATTGAATATATTTAATACATGAGTTTCACAATTTGAGTTGAATTACTGAAATAAATGAACTTTTCCACGACATTCTAATTTACTGAGATGCACCTGTATATATATATATATATATATTAGGGGTGGCACAGTACACAGATGTCATGGTTTGACATGTACCTCGGTTCAGGGGTCACTGTTCGATACGATTTCGGTACAACAGGAAACAAAAAAAAATCTATAATGCTAGGTTTCTTTTCATTTATTTTGAACAGACAGTAGTACAAATTGCTATTTTTTTCCACCTAGATATGAAAATACTAAATATAATTTCATTATTTTATATATATATATATATATATATATATATATATATATATATATATAAAATCTGCAGTACATATATGTATATACATACAAGGAATACATCTTGAAATGTATTTGATTTAGTTTACAGATAAACAAGGGAAAAAACAGTGCAACATGTAACGTAGCCTATATGCTGAGTTTCAGTTCATTTCTGTGATGCTTAATTTGTTCACAGAAAGGAAACTCAAATGGCAGAAAGCGACATCCTATTTGTTTCCTCTTTTTTTGTTTTCATTGTGAGTGTACACAAATAAAAGCAGACCTTTATACAGTGATGCATTATTAATAAGACAATAAGTGTTTAAAGTTGATTCTGCTGGTATAGGGGAATAGTTGAAGTGATCGCGCGCCTGCGCACACACACACACACACACACACACACACATCAGTTCCAGCATTGCTAACTTGACAGCACAGTTGGTACTTTATCAAAATAAAATACAGTGAGCCAAACATCAGCGCATGCCTCTGTGTCACTGTGGGAATGCGACTGAAGTACAACGCCTATCATTTACATAATAAATAATAGTACATAGATCCTTGCCTCTGCCTGTTTTCCCCAGCTTCTCCACAACGTTACAGTTTTTGACTGGCATGTCTCTTTGACTAGTGCATCTTTGAGCCTATATTTAGTATAAGTAAAATACTTAAGAACTGTTCAAATCAGATACTCTAAGACTTTTACTCAAGTTGTTTTTGAATTGGTGACGTGTAGCTTGTAGTGGAGTAATTTTCACTGTAAGGTATCTGTACTTTCACTCAAGTATGGTTTTCCGTTACTCTTTACACTCCTGCTTATCGCCTACCCTTACATTGTTTGTTAAAAAATTTTGTTTATTGTTCATGTTTAGTGAACTTTGTTAAACGTAAAGAATGTATGAACAAATGTATGATATATGTTTAAGTTTGTTCCTAAGAAGAATTAAGTTGAAAAAATAAAGTTATAAAATCTTTAGCTAAAATTAAAATGAAAAAGGAAAATTCTAATCCAAAATATTAAAGAAAAACTATAATAGTAGGCCTATTATCTATTATCTATGTCTGTTATTAGTTTTTAGAATCTCAATGATACTAAAATAACACTTGAAAGTCTTAAAAACTTGATAAATCATGTCATGGTTTTTAAGGGATGAGATTTAACCTGTCCATGGTGTCATTTGCTAATTTGTCTGCTTCTACCAAAATAGTTTGATTGGATGCACACCTTTTTATGTTAACAACAAAATATTTGGGAAGTGTTTTCTCTTCTCTTTTAAAAGCTAATGTTTCTTTATTGTTCTATCCAAACTATGCATGATAAACTGTATTTGCATTTAACGTTGTTTTCTTCAGAAAAGACTTACACCCCAACAGCTGAGAGCAACCAGCACAGAAGAACTATAAACAAATGAAGCCTCTCTTTTTCAGCACAAACTTCTCTCTCCAGCGTTACCCAAATCCAACTACGCAAGCACACTCCGAAAGATTTATATCACATTTTGGATGGAGTTGATCACATTTTCCCAGAATACAATAGGACGCATATGCCACAATGAGAGTTTGAAGGAGGGGAATGCAGAAGGTGTTGTTTGAAAGCCTGCCATGATCTTTTTGGCCGAACACTGAGATAATGTCAAAGCGAACTTGATAAACAGCATTCTTGTACCCTGCCGCTGTAAATCAGTAACAGAGAGCAACACAATGTAACACAGTTTGTCGAGACAATGTGGCACTGTCAAACTCTACCTTGCAGTCCAGAGCCGCCTCTTCCGTGGGAGAGCAGTCGTGACCTTTGTGCATTTTTGAGGCTTGGCACACCACGCAGATGGGCTCCTGATCCACCAAACAGAAGAGTTTGAGCTTTTCTCCATGTCTCCAGCACAGGGTGTTCGATCCAGATGCGCTGCCCTGGCCTCTGCCCAGCAGAAATGCTTCACACAGGTTTTTGAGGGCCCGGTTTGAAGCAGGGCTTTTCTTGGAGGCTCTTCTCCTGCAGACGGGGCAGCTTCGAAAGACCGCGCTCTCCCAGAAGTGCTCCAGACAGCTCCTGCAGAAACTGTGGCTGCATGGCAAGAGCACCGGATCCTGGAAGATCTCGCAGCACACGGGACAGGAGAGGTCCTCTTCGGGAAGGTTTGCAGACATGTCCTCTCGCAGGTACTGGGGATTTAAGAGGAGGGATTGTAGTCTGGGTTAGACATCGCAGCTGAAGCTGTTGTTGGGTTTACAGGTGTTCTCACTCTGCTAGTTTCATGGAGCTCAGTCTGTCTTGACATGCATCAGTAGAGAAGGAGGGGTCTAAGCACACTGAACTAGTAAAACTACACGTCAAGTTTTGAATGATGTCAAAAGCCGAGGGTAGTTGATCCACATCTTTCAGCGTGCTCCCGCAGTCTGATTTGAATAGTAGGTGTGGTTTCTTCCCATATATCACATTAAATATATTATTCAAGTATAAATGTACATATGCATTGAGAGACATACACACTTGCAAATCTCATTACTGTAATGCAAAACAATCATTGGAAATGTTTACAATGTAAATTGTGTAAATCTCACATATCACACTGTAAAAAGTGATAAGTTGACTTAACTTAAAAAAAACTGAGGAAACCCATTGCCTTAAAATTATTAAGTAAATAATAATAATAAAAACTTATTATTTTAATTAGCATTTACTTAAAATTTTTAAGGCAACAGGTTTCCTCAATTTTTTTAAGTTAAGTCAACTTATCACTTGTTACAGTGCATGGTAGTTTTGTTTGTTTATTAGTTTATTTATCAGGGACAATGTACAAAAACCATTAATCTTACGAAAAGATGCTTTGTACCAGAGTTAGCAAATGCTAATTTCCACGGGCAATCCCCGGTTCAATTTATGCTTATTAAAATTATAACAGGAATGCATCTATTTAATGCCATAAAAGTATTGTAATGATAGCTAAATAAAATGCCTTTAGTCTGGGCTTAATTGTCATGAAAAAAATTACCACCATTTATTTGTTTATTTATTGATTTATTCTGTAAATTGTGGTAACTTGAAGTTGAAAATCTGTATTTGCATTCTATGTGAAGTTTTTTTTGCGAATGTGTGGCTATAAAATTACAGAAATCTAAATATATTTAAATTTGGTGCTTTTGGAGAGAGCTGTGCACTGTTAAAAAAAAAAAGTTTTTCAGAGTTGTTTTTTTTTTAATTATTTGAGAAAACAAATTTCTGAAAATGTTTGTAAAAATATTTTCACAGTAAATCCTACACCATTTTTCTTCAGTATATTATACCAATAACTGGCCAAATATTTCAGATTTCAGCTATGTTTATGATAGTCTTGTGCATCATTTACAGCTACTTATAGGTATATATGATGTTGATCTGATTTTATAGGCATAACTTTTATTTATTTATTTATATATTTTTGTTTGTTTGAAGATTTTAGTATTGTATAGTAAATAAGCACATAATTATATATGTGACCCTGGACCACAAAACCGGTCATAAGATGAGATTTATACATCATCTGAAAGCTTTCCACTGATGTATGGTTTGTTAGGACTATATTTGGCCGAGATACAACTATTTGAAAATCTGGAATCTGAAAAAAGTCAAAATATTGAGAAAATCACCGTTAAAGTTGTCCAAATGAAGTTCTTAGCAATGCATATTACTAATCAAAAAATAAGTTTTTATATATACAGTAGGACATTTATAAAATATCTTCATGGAACATGATCTTCACTTGGCATAAAAGAAAAATCAATAATTTTGACCCATACAGTGTATTTTTGGCTATTGCTACAAATATACCCCAGCGACTTATGACTTATGGTATAACTTATGGTTTTGTGGCCCAGGGTCACACATAGTATTAGGTAAATATATTTGACTTGAATGACATTGCATTTGATTTTTTTTAAATGCTCTTATAAATAATGCAATACAAATTTATAAAATAAAATAAATAAACAGAAGCATAAAACCCAATACAAGTTATGCATTCAAAAATATCCACAAAACACCACTATCATTTTGGTTCAAAAGCCAAATGAAAAAAATAATATTAATAAATACAAAAGAAAATGCCCTACAGATGAGTTCCAGACTCCAGGCATTTTATCCCTCGCTGATTTCTGATACTTGTTAGAACAGAATGGAACCTACAAGCTTATTCTAATGGTTACATGGTATGGCCACATATATCTCCAAAGTGACTTCTTATGATTGGTTATTAAGCGTACAGATCATACATCTGTTTAAATGTCAGTCTAAAACAAGGCTATATTAGGATTACAATGGTTATGGTCCTGCTCCAGTGTAGCCAACTACAAAAAATCCCATGGTAGTACCATAGTAGTTTATTACTGTAATGAGAAGCCATTCTCCATTCCCTTGGCAATATTTTTCAGACATGTCTTTATAGTCAGTGGTCCTTGGAGAGTCGCGTATCATCTCCTTCCAAATCACAGGCAGCATCCTATCCGGTGTCTCCACGAGCTCAAGGTCCTCCTTCTCTCCTCCAGTCTTGGTTACCATGGCGATGACGTCATCTTGCACCACAAGCTCAGCCCAGTAACGGAGTTCAGAGGCGGGCGTTAATCTCCGAGCGACAGAGACGGGCAGAAAAAAGCAGCTCCTCCGTTAGCGTGAGGCAGAAGACAGCCTTCGATTCCTGCATCCCCGCCATTGTCCTTCCTGCAGCACCATGCGCGAGATTGTGCACCTGCAAGCCGGCCAGTGCGGCAACCAGATCGGAGCCAAGGTAAAAAAAAAAAATAAACACGGATGGCTCAGATTTGAACTTGCACGTCATGCCCTCCAAGGCGACTTAAAGAATCTTCTAGAAATACATTGCAGTTCGGTTCGATTCATTCTGCAGCTTTTGTCAACTGCATGCATGATTTAAACGCGCATTATTTCGTCCGATTTGGAGATGGAGACAGCCGGTGAACTGTGTGCAGAGATGTGCTTGCATTGGGCGTGGAAACGTCTCATCCATTGAACGATGGAGAATGAATGAATTAAATGTTCCTTTGTTTTTTTCCTTTTTCTAATTGTGGTAATCATGCAATTGTGGCACATTTATTGCAGTTAATCCTTATATATACTTTCAGGGTCATTTATTTTTGATAGTGAGACTGGATTGTTGGAATTGGTTCGTTGTATCTACGGGAATGACCTACTTTACGTTTAATTAGTATACGGGAATAAAATATTCTACTTTAGGTATTTAATATTTAGCAACTTTATAAAAATGCATCACACACACACACACACACACACACACACACACACACACACACACACACACACACATATATATATATATATATATATATAATATATATATATATATATATATATATATATATATATATATATATATATGGTATATACCCTATGCATCTGAGTCTAGACTATATTTGGTTAATCACTGAAAGAAAATTACATCACATTCCTCGGATTCGTTGGAATCCGTAAAATGTGCCAATAATCCAAAAGATTCTAAATATAAGTTAGAGAAACGTTCTTTAAAACAAGTATATACAAATATTTATTGTGAATAATCAGTATAATCAAATTATTTTAGTTGCATTTCATTATTTGCTCAGCATCGTTGATTCTATTGATCCAACATGAAATTGTAACTACATATTTGATGCTCATTGCATTCATCTTTTCTTTTCTTTATTTATCTATTTATTACTTTTTTTTACTACTAACGAGATAAATATGATTCTTTCTTCGTTTTTTTTCTGTCTCCCTCTGCCTCTCCCCCTCCCTGGCCTCCACCCTGTTGTCTCTCTCTCTCTCTCTCTCTCTCTCTCTCTCTCTCTCTCTCTCTCAGTTCTGGGAGGTTATCAGCGATGAGCACGGCATTGATCCAACCGGAACATATCATGGAGACAGCGACCTGCAGCTAGACAGGATCAGTGTTTACTACAATGAGGCCTCAGGTATTTTTTTTATTTTTTTTTTAAATATCACGAAGGTTGCATAAGCAATTATTGTCAGCAACTTTATGCAATATTTAAATAAATATCATATTTGGTGACAGCATACACATATAATGGAAAAGGTCGGAGTCAACATTGAAATTCTGGGATGTAAAAGCAGTGTTTTTTATGGCTAAAAAAAATAAAATAAAGTGAAGTGACGTTTAGCCAAATATGGTGGCCCATACTCGGAATTTGTGCTCTGTATTTAACCCATCCAAGTGCACTCACACAGTAGTGAACACACACACACACACACACACACACACACACCCAGAGCAGTGGGCAGCCAATGCTGCGGTGCCCGGGGAGCAGCTGGGGTTGCTCAAGGGTCTCACCTCAGTCGTGGTATTGAAGGTGGAGAGAGCGCTGGTTATTCACTCCCCCACCGACAATTCCTGCCGGACCTGAGACTCGAGCCCATGACCTTTGGGTTACAAGTCTGACTCTATCCATTAGGCCACAACTATTATTAAATAATAATAAATACCAAAAAAAAAACCAAGCTGATACTCTTTGAATCATTCTCAAATCATGTTGGATAACGTGATAATTGGATCATCAGGAACTTCACACAGCTCGAGTGCTGCTATCATTACAGCAAAAGGAGGACACAAAGACCATTTATTCAAATTTCCAAAATTTATTTTCAAAAATGATGCAGATTTGTATAAAATACTGATTTGTATAGTTTTTAGTTATGCAAAATCTAAGTCAACATTGCGGTCTCAGATTTTTAATCATTGTATGTGCACAGAAATTTTCATGGACGCTGAAACAAATGTCTGGTTAGTATGACCTACTGTATCAATCTTTTTGTTTAGGTGGGAAGTATGTTCCCCGTGCCATCTTGGTGGATCTGGAGCCTGGCACAATGGATTCAGTTCGTTCTGGACCCTTTGGACAGATATTTAGACCTGACAACTTTGTGTTTGGTAAGCTAATCGTTCATCAAATGTTTTTTCCATTACCTTTGTTATTTCCACCATGTGCTGCTACAGTATCATTTTTCAGTTAGTAGGTATGAATCCACACTGACAGCAATTAAATGGTGTCTTCTATTGGATGCTAGAAGGAGTTCAAATTTGACATGGTGGATGTCAAATTTAACTTTAACTTTAGTGAAACTAGATATGCACTCATATTATGAATGGGAGAAAGTTCAACACACAATATGGCTCAAAGAGCCGTTCGCCAGTTGGTAAAGTCATCACCAGCAGCTGTTAGAAGCTCCGGTGGTGCGTTGGCTTTACCAACCTGAAAACCAAATGAAAGAAATAGCACTTATGGACCAGCATGGTCCAGATTTTGTTGCTTGTTTGAATTATGTTACGCAAATGCAAGTTTGCCAGTTTTTGAGATTTCTGGATCTCGCTATTCAAGCATGAAGATGTTGCAAATAAGGCCACCAAGTGAACACAAATTTTTCATGATTGCAGGTCAGAGTGGTGCTGGAAACAACTGGGCCAAAGGTCACTACACAGAAGGAGCGGAGCTGGTGGACTCAGTACTGGATGTTGTTCGTAAGGAAGCAGAAAGCTGCGACTGCCTGCAAGGCTTCCAGCTCACCCACTCTCTCGGCGGAGGCACTGGCTCTGGCATGGGCACCCTCCTCATCAGCAAGATCCGCGAAGAGTATCCCGACCGCATCATGAACACCTTCAGTGTGGTGCCCTCGCCCAAGGTGTCTGACACCGTGGTGGAGCCCTACAACGCCACGCTATCCGTCCACCAGCTGGTTGAGAACACCGACGAGACCTACTGCATCGACAACGAGGCTCTCTACGACATCTGCTTCCGCACCCTCAAGCTCACCACACCAACCTACGGCGACCTCAACCATCTCGTCTCGGCCACCATGAGCGGCGTCACCACCTGCCTCCGCTTCCCTGGCCAGCTCAACGCCGACCTCCGCAAACTGGCCGTCAACATGGTGCCCTTCCCACGTCTGCACTTCTTCATGCCCGGCTTCGCTCCCCTCACCAGCCGAGGCAGCCAGCAGTACCGCTCGCTCTCCGTTCCCGAGCTCACTCAGCAGATGTTTGACGCCAAGAACATGATGGCCGCCTGCGACCCCCGTCACGGCCGTTACCTGACCGTGGCCGCCGTCTTCCGTGGACGCATGTCCATGAAGGAGGTGGACGAGCAGATGCTGAACGTCCAGAACAAGAACAGCAGCTACTTCGTCGAGTGGATCCCCAACAATGTCAAGACCGCCGTGTGCGACATCCCACCCCGCGGGCTCAAAATGGCTGCCACCTTCATCGGCAACAGCACTGCCATCCAGGAGCTGTTCAAGAGAATCTCGGAGCAGTTCACCGCTATGTTCAGGCGCAAGGCTTTCCTGCATTGGTACACCGGCGAGGGCATGGACGAGATGGAGTTCACCGAGGCCGAGAGCAACATGAACGACCTGGTGTCCGAGTACCAGCAGTACCAAGACGCCACCGCCGAAGAGGGCGAGTTCGAAGAGGAGGGCGAGGAGGAGGTCGCCTAAATCTCAACTGCCTGGCAAAACAGTGTCCCTG
The DNA here is from genome assembly GCA_036784905.1 of Acrossocheilus fasciatus. NCBI lineage: Eukaryota > Metazoa > Chordata > Actinopteri > Cypriniformes > Cyprinidae > Acrossocheilus > Acrossocheilus fasciatus. Next base: position 28,272,315 of record CM071940.1, on the reverse strand, counting down.
CCACTCCATCCCCCATATTTCATCCGTCTCTCCACAAACCAGTGCTCTCCAGAACAATGAATGGGTTTTCATATTCAGTATCCATCAATGACAGTCATCCCCCCACAAGTGACATTTTGAGGAATTGTGAACTTTTGGTTTGGTTTTGTGTTTCTGAATATTGTGAATGCACATCAAATCCCCCTCACATCCAAGTGAAATGCAAGTGATTTTAACTGTGAAGCCTTTGGATTTGATAACGATGTAACTGGTGCCAGTGTCAATCTGAATAAAGGCTACTACTACAGCTGAATTGTTGTTGTTTTTCGAATGTCACAGAGGGTTTCATGAATGTTTTAATTAACATTAGTGGACACAAATTAATAATTTAAGATGGCTTAAATTATTTAAAATAAGACAAAACAAGCTATAAAAAGAGCTAAAACAGCTGAAAATGTGAGATCACGTGTAAATTTGTTCCCTCAACAAGTGCCACTTTTATTTATGAACCATGGCTCTCGCTGTCGTTGAAAACTTGGATATATAAGACAAAAATATACATTTTTTTTAGTTAAGTCAAGCTCTAAAATATTTCATCGGCTAGAAATTATAAACAACTAGAAAAGTAATACTTTAGTTATTCTTCAAAATTAATAACTATTTATTTAATTATTTAATATATTGCCCCACTTTGAATATTGTCTTTGTCAATATTTGGGGCCCTGAAGTCAAAAAGACTGAAATCATAAATTATTTTGTTATTAGTTTCCTGATATTACCATTCAAATGCACAGTATTTTATTTTGCCTAACCAAAGGAAATGGCAGCATAAAACAACTGCCTGAAAGACAAACTAGACCACTAGAGAGCAGTGTTCCTGAAAACAATAAACTGTGCATGCTTTTCTTAGCTCTACTCATCACTATACACTCATGCGTTGTTCTTGGCAAGCAAATTTGTGAGACACAGCCTTAAGCAATGCTGTCGTACGCTTCTTAAGAAAGACACTCCTCCACGCACACCCAGATATTACTGTAGTGTCAGCACTCATAGGACATTTATGTAATGTCATAAAATTTCAAAGTAGCCTACACCTATCCAGCTACAAATTTTCAACAGATGTTTGTGGATTGGGGTAAAGGCCTTATTTGCCACCTTATTTTTCAATGCAGAAGTAAGCTATTTTCTGTGAATGTGCAAGACATCTGATTAATTAGCTGCTAGCCAAACTAGAAGAATAACAGTAAATCTGTTTTCACTTCAAACCAATGTTGTTACAGTTACGATAATAAAATAATATGATAGCGTATAGGCTACCAGAACGGACAGAAGTCTTAAGCATTCACGTTACAAAATAGCAGTACCCACTATAAAAATATGTATTGAATATATATATATATATATATATATATATATATATATATATATATATGAAAATAATAATACGTTAAAAATATATATAAATAAATAATTGCTATTCTGGCTTCCAATGAGTAAAATAGACCTTATCCGTCAGAGAAACAAGTGCGCAGCCATCTTTATTTTGTCTTTGAACATCCGTTTTGCTACTGGAAAGATTTTAAAACGAGCGGTTCATTTATAAATTTGTATGACCTTTCAAACTGTGGAAATACAAATGGAAGACAGAAGACAACCAGCCCGCAGTCGTGCTAAATTCCACAATATAGAATAGACTATAATAGGGCATGGCAAATTATTCTGTTGCATAGCAACTTTCTATTATATTATCTTCAGCAGAAAAAATAACACTTAATTAATTAGCTTAATAAAATAATGCTTTAATGTAAATTTGTGTTGTCCTCAATATTTTTAACATGGAACAAATATTTTATAAAAGCAAAGGCACCTGAGGCCGTGCTGTATTGTAAATATAGTAACTCCACTGAGCTTTGTGCCTAACAAAACCCATTAGCAGTGATTATATTCACAATATAGCATGCCAGTGTGCCCTTTAATCTTATATTTAAAAACAGCACAATTAAGCAGATTTTAAAAAGGTGAAACTTGAAAAGGCACTCCAGTGAAACAATGCATGAAATATTTGAGTGTAAACATTCATGCTATGATAAAAGAATCAAAAATGATTCCAAGTAGAATCCAATTGTTGCACTGATCAAATTTCTGGACAATTAATATTAGATTAAATTATATATAAGAAAATATCACTGAGGTAAATCTAAACAAATACAGATATTGAAATGATTTGTGAAAAGTGGTTTCATCAAACATACCAGATATGAGATTATGAACATCCTATATTGTGAACAAATCGATTTGAATAAATATTTAAAGGTGTAGTGTGAATAATCTAGTGCCAACAAACAGAAATGAAAAATTGATGATTAATTTCAATTTAAAATTTCAATTTAAAGTTTCAAATGTAGCCAGCTTCCATTATTCAGTCAAACAGATAGTCCCGCACCCAAATTCACACCATTGATTGAGCTGGTGTTGTTAAAGGGATAGTTCACCCAAAAATGAAAGATTTGTCATCATTTTGTCACCAAACAGTTGGCGGTAGCCATGCACTTCAATAGTATTTTATTTTTCCATACTAATGACTACCATCAACTGTTTGTTATACCAACATTTTTAAAAATGCTTTCTTTTCTGCTCAACAAAAGAAAGAAACTCATACATAGAAAGGGATAGGTTTTGAACAACTTGAGGGTGAGTAAATGATGACAGAATGGTATTTTTTTTAGTGAGCTATCCCTTTAAGTCTGGCTCATTTTGAATGCAAAACAGACTGCAGTTCTGTTTTGTGCCACTAGGGGTGCAGATATTACACACTTCACCTATAATCTCAACACTACACATACAAATGCTGATATTTGTATGTAAAGCAGGTAACACAACATCAAATAAAGTATTCAGAGAAAAGCTACCAGTCTAAAATGGCATGAAACGCTAGATGATCTGTACTGAAATATGTGGCCTTTTGGAGAGAGGATCTGTTCCTTCAAGTTTCTTCCAAGTAGTCAGACTTGCTTTATTTAGCCAAAACATAGTTGTGCCTTGTGCCTTCAGAAACGGTCCTTAGTTAATGTTTATCTGTTTAACCGTTTTGGAATTGAGTAACTATCATCATGTGCTGCTGGTTAGTCATAAACCAGTGTGTCAAATCAGTCTCTCCTCCTTGGGTAATTTCAGCGCGTCAGGCGCCTCAACACTACGTGTTCCTGACTGCTCCTCTGCGCTGGGTCGATACGTCCCTTCCGTCTGTCTCTTCTTCTTTACCACACAGAACAGAAACACCAGAACAGCCGTCAAAATAGCCAGCAGTCCCACAACCACACATGGTACTACAATGGCCACAATATTAGGGCCCTGGTCCTGGACAAAGAAAAGCAGGAATGTTAATCAACTGGAGCAGTACAACAGGATTGCATAAAAAAAAAACAGATACTGTGATATGTTTTTATTCCAAGGCAATTCAGAATTGTAATAAAATTTCTTAGTTTGAACTGAGGTAGCAAACCAGATCCAGGGTTAACTTTATTTTAACTGGTCCTTGTAACAGTGTAATTATATGTTTAAATGCTGAATGATATTAATAACACCATGCACTAATTCCTACAGGGTTGACATTTGGTTTAGGGTTAGTTACTGTTATTAAGGACACTGAAAAGTGGTAAGTGTTACAGCATGCAGTAAACATCTCAATTTGAGGATATAGTACAATGGAATAAAATTAAAAGAAATTCATACTTTTGATTCCTCCAATTTGTAATTTAACAATTTTAATATGTTCAGTATTTTTTATCAATCAGTATGAATTACCTATAAACATAATAGTCAGAAATATTTTTATTATTACTGTTATTTTCTTTAAAGAAATGAATAGTTTTATTATTTAAAAGTGTTTCCACAACCTATTAAGCAGCACAACTGTTTTCATCATTGATAATAATAAAAAAATGTTTCTTGAGCAGCAAATTAGCATATCAGAGTGATTTCTGAAGGATCACGTGACACTGAAGACTGGAGTAATGATGCTGAAAATTCAGTTTTGAACACAGGAATAAATTGCATTTTAAATTATATTGCAACAGAAAACAGAAATTTTTTTAATTTGCAATAATATTTCACAATATTACAGTTTCAAATATCAAATATCAAAGCATGCAGCCTTGGTGAACATAAGAAACCTATTTCAAAACATTAAAAAAAAAAAATAAAAATAAAAAATCCTTATTCAAGATTCAATTTCTTATTCTCAAATTTGGGAATATGTTTCTTAAAAATCAAATGAAGAGTATATTGGCCAAAGTTGATCAGATATTTATAAGAGAAATAAATGTCTTTTAATTTCTAGACAGACAATGCGCTTCAGGCTAATGTATAGAAGGGGAAATAAACACCTGACTACACTTCAGGAGAATTTCTACTTACTGGGCTGGGAGTTGTAGTGGTATTGGGCATTGTGGTCGTTTCCCCTGCAAATAGAAAACATTACAATGAAATGACAACTAATTGTACAAAATTGTGAATTATGATCAACAGACACTAATATGATTTTGGAACTCATCCTATGGCTCACAAATCTTGCACGGTTCTTTAATGACAGTGTTGCAGCTCAAAGCAGCATGTTTTGGTTCTTTAATATTTTATTTGAGGTGTCAGTATCATTTCAAGTCACATCACTATGCTGCGCAGTGCGCACCTTTGTCACAGAGCTCACTATGAAGGCTATATTTCTGAGAAAAAGAAACAGATATGAGAAGTAAATTTTAATAAAAGAGGAACTTGAGTTTTTTCCACATTGAATGGTGTTAACTGTTGTTATTTTTTTTCTGGGAAAATTGGCCAAAATATTTAATGACTTATCTTTCACATACAAATGTGTGTCTACAGTAACAATGTCCTATGTAATTACATTGTTTAATCATTTTGACTGGATGATATCATATTAACTGTATATGCATTGATGATTTTGTTGGTGACATAACATTTTGAATCTTCAACATTATGAATGTCTCAGTTATTTGGCCATTAGCTTTTCTAAAAATGTCATCGTTATACTAGTTTGGCCTTTCCTAAGAGCATTATGGTAATTGCTGTTAGTAGGTTCAATTCATTTTCATGAATTATGTTTTTTTAATGAATCTGTTCAGGTTTAATCATTTGTTTTCATCATCAATTCTAAAAAGCGCAGGGATGTTTATATGCCATTTTTCATGTAGGAAATGTTTTGGTCTCCAATAGATCTACTTTCTCACATTTTTAAATAAATGACTTCATACATCATAATTGTCTCTTTGTTTAATATTAAAAAAGCAAGGAATCAGCTGGTGCCCATACTTAGCCTCAATTCTGTAAGGAACAACAAATCCCTCACACCCCAAATAATCTCAAAATTTGGCAACTTTGTAAAATCTCGAGTTTGGACTTTGACAAGCTAATGTGCATTTGAAGGTCAGAGAACAAATCATGGTACAAACTGCTGACTTGATTGAAAATAAATGTTACACTTGCAAACTGATGATTAAAAGTAATGTTTAAATGCTATGACGACACACACACGGCATAGAGAGAGATCGAGAGAGAGAAAGAGAAAGAGAAAGAGAGAGAGAGAGAGAGAGAGAGAGAGAGAGAGAGAGAGAGGATACATATAAAAAAGCAAAAATGTTAATCATTTACAGGAGTAAATAATCCCTCAAGGGCAAAAGTGCAAAGATTACTTTAAAGAAGCAAAGAAACTTGCAGTATGAAGCATGTGTATCACAGTACATTTGTTTTATGCATGACCATTTTTAGCCCCACTCATGTATGAATCTCACAAAACATGTTCTATCCCAAAAATGAGATGAAAAATACAAATAAATGATATTTTACACAAATATGCCTATTTTATGGCCAGGCCTCAAATTCTCATTTTCTTTAAGTCAGCATCAAAGGCTGTACAACAAACATCAAATCAAAATAATGTGTTTACGTAATACGGTCACACTTTAGTTTGGGGACCAACTCTCACTAACTAACTATTAAATAGGCTACCACTTTTGCCTCAAACTCTTAATTTGCTGGTTATTAATAGTTAAGGTATAGTTTAGGCATGGTGTAGGATTAAGGGATTTAGAATTAGGTCATGCAGGATAAGGCAATAATATAGCATGAGATAATGAGACTTGGATCTAAACTAAAGCGTTACAGTATTAAAGCGTATTTCACATTACAGTAGTGAGAATTGGATATTTTGTATTACAGGAATGAGAATTTGTGGCTGCAATGTACCTACATGTCATGAAAATAATGTCACAATACGAAAAATCTCAGAGAGTCACCCTAAAACTCTGTCTGTTTTCTATAAGAAAAATATAATTTCTTACATCTTGTGATTTTCAGGGTGAAATATGATCTGGGCAGGTTTTATGTGATTGATGGTTTCACTTCTCGAAATCGCTTCTCGAACTTTTTGTACCATTTTATGACTCTGCAACAATACCTTAAATGCTTCTGCAGGAACCTCGACATGCTTGAGCTTGTCTGTTCAAGAAACAGTCCTGTACTAACTAAGTACAAGTTAGAGGAGTGTTCCTCTCCTGTGTTCAGATTAATCTGACGCAACTCCACTGAGCTGTTTAAATGCAGTGAGCTTTAACAGTGATTAATAGTCCAGATACTCTCAAAGTTCAGTTTCGGACATGACTGCAGAGGTGGAGCGAGTGACTCACCCTGGGCATTCCTGAGAAGCAGCAGCAGCAGAAAACTCCCTGCCAATAGCCCAACCTGCCGTATCATCTCCGGGATGGAGTCAATCTGCACCCCTACCCTCAACCAGAAGGGGCTGATGCTCCGGGTAGGGTGGAGCAGAGCTGATCAATAAATCATGTCCGAGATCAAAGAATAAAAGCAGTCCTATCTGTCTCTAGCGAGCTGCAAAAGAAGAGTAGGAACGTCTGTTAGGATCTGAAGTCGCTTTGCAAATTTGACCGTTCATATCATATAAAACAAACTAAATCAGTTATAGTAACTAAATTACAAGTGACCAGAGGCAGACAGTAGTGACGTATTTTTACTCTGCATTTTTTAAGTGTCTGTACTTTATCAGAGTGTTTTTCTTTAGAAAACTTTTACTTCACGACATTCCAAAGCACAGTATTGGACTTTTTACTGCACTACGTTTCATATTAAAATCATTTAATACTTAATTGCATTAGAAATCTAGTACTTTCTTACTTTTACTCAAGTAAAAGTAATCCAAAGTTTTAAAAGAGTATAAAGAAAGTACTACATTTTTAATGTTCTTAAGTATTAAAGGTAAAAAACTAATTTATGAAATGTAGTGCAGTAAAAAGTACAAAATTATCCTTTGAAGTAAAAGTTTTCCGAAGAAAAGTACAGATACTTTTTAAATTTGCTTGAGCAAAGTAAAACTACTTCACTACTGTCCACCTCTGCAAGTGACTAGAACCAGATAATTCAGCTTCCTAATCATTATGCTCTCCTAAATTAAATTTTGGATTTAAAATAGATATATCCAAATGCACCGATTCATTCCATTGTAGGCCTTGACGTTTATTCCTCTGCATTTCAAAAGATCCTGTAAATTCTTTTCTAGTAAATATTTCTTCAAGATGTATTGGGTGTGTTTAATACATAACAGCTGACCCTGTCCATATGTAATAGAAAAAGGTATTTATTTTTCCATTTCTCAACCTGTAACCTTTATCCAGTTCACGACACGCACATTCCTTCCACTTATTTGTGTTGCTAAGGAAACATTCATCCATGTGAGGCACATAAACAGAAACAAACTCATACCTGTGTGTCCACCTTCATAATCCACAATGTTTCCAGACGAATATATGTAGACTGTATATCCAATATAGCCGATCTGACCGTAGCTCGCTTCCGCCTCACCTTACCGGTGAAATGAAGCCTTTAAACCGAAACTATCGCGACACTCCGGCGTCCTGCTCATAATAATAATACATTGTCCTTCGAGATCCTGCCCTGCTATCAATGGTGGTCTTGTGCGGTTGGTATTTACTAGTGTGTTGAGTGAATGCTCGAGCTGGGTTTTTCTTCTTCCTAAATTCTCATCGCTGATCACATGGTTCAGTGTCGTGTTACAACACCTGAGTCCAGATACTACCTGTGGCGCGAGACAGTCGCGCTATTGTGCGCAGACATGCACCTGCGCACCGGAGCGATGACTAAACTGACGCACATCAGCACTGTTTTAATCTTGTGTCCTTGCTAATTAGAATAATACAGATGTCAAATGGCTGTATGACTGATTTGAGGTTTTAAATCGAAGCTATTTTTAGCTGTCATTAAAGTTTAAAGAGATTAATGTAAGTGTAATTGAAAATATAAATGTAAACATTCTCTCTCTCTCTCTCTCTCTCTCTCTCTCTCACACACACACACACACACACACACACACACACACACACATTATCAATACCATCAGTTTGAAATGCTCTGTAAGTGTTGCGACCTCCAGTGGTAGAGAATCAAGTTTTAATCTTATAAGTAAAAATTCTTGACATACCACAGTTCTGTTAATCCCTTTCCTCCTTTTAGGAAAATTATTAACCACTTCGTTACTGTTGATTCGTTGATAATGTACACACACACACACACACACACACACACACACACACACACACACACACACACACACACACACACACACAAAGGAAATTGCCATTAAACTTACCTACTAGACAGTAAAAAGTACGAAAACAACTATGAAGATAATATAAATATAATATGCTAATGTAATATAATATAGCTAATATAATATAATAATTACAAAAATGTACAACAACAATATATTTTATTTACATACCTAAAATGCAGGAAGTGCTTCCTATAGTAGCCTACTTAAATATTGTAATCTCAAGGGACATATAAAATGTAAGGAATAAACATAAATTTAAACGTATTTTTTTTTAGTAGTAATATTCAATTAGACTATTATTCTTTAACTGTTATCTGTTTCATCTTGAGATGGAAGTTCTTGTTAATAATAACCTAATATATTTTCACAAATTCTCTAAAAGTAATTTCCTTATCTTATTTGATACACCGACAATTACAAACTGCAGATTGTCAGTGATTTTTCTGGCGTCTTTCACAATTCAGATTTTAATTCACAATTCATATAAAAAAAATAATAATAATAAAACATTTTGCTGGTTCATGTGCGTCTGAAAGACTCAGCAGCTGATTTTCTTTTTTCTACTCAATAGGCTTTGTTACTACTATCTACACAGTTAACAGTACAATATAATTCCTGAATAACCAATGAGCGGCGCCATGGATTTTAACTTCCGTTTGGGTGCTCTGGTGTTCCGGTCTCCATAGAAATCCGTTAAAACAGGGTAAAAAAAAGATAGACTGAATTGAAACTTTTTCAATATACCTACATATAAAAATGTGTGGAGGGTTGCAGTGCTGTTGTTGGCTGCCACAGTAACGGCAGTAAGCTAGGAATTCATTTAAAGTACTTGTTTTGCATATCAGAAAATCTGTCTTGTCAGGCACTGTATAACATGGCTTGCAGCGCTCAAGTTAAAATACTGAGTGTGAAATAATAATATATGTTAAAATAATGTTTGCTCTTATCATTCTGTGTACAAAATCCCATGAACTTCACCCTGAGCTGTATGTATATAATTTTTTTAAATCCATAATATAAGCTACACATTCAACCGCTGAACTAAACTCTAGCCGTGAAAGATGATACAGCCAATCAAACCAAGAGGAGGGCTCGTCCATTTAACAGCTGTCACTGCCGTCCAATCAGCGTCCGCAGAATCCGGGACCTTTGGTTTACTGACCAATCAGCGCGCAAACCAATCCGCTTTCCCTGACGCGTGCTGGAGCTGTCTGAAAGCTCTGGCGGGAGACAACGCTTCTGGCATTGTCTGTCAGTTTAAGAAACGGGTTTCGTGAAATGATATTTGTTTTACGTCTATATGTTACTTTAGGTCATGTTTTGAATTCGTTTTCCTTTTAACTTGGGAGGAGAGACAACCTAGACTTGTCTTTTCTCCTGCTTTAACAGTATAATCTACAGTATTGGACTAATAGCTCGCAAGCTAAGAAGTGAAGCCAAGCCTTCTAACGTTAAGACTTTACTTGAAACGTCTGTTGAGTATTTGAATTTGCTCTCGGTTTATCGGTCTTGCATTGTTTTGGGGGTAAAGTGTGTCAATCTCCTTGTTACTACAGTAAAGTTAGAGCTATGGCAAAAGTACAAGTGCTAAATGTAGCTGTCCTGGACAACCCGAGTCCATTCGGAAACCCGTTTCAATTCGAAATAACGTTTGAGTGCATGGAGGATCTTCCCGAGGGTGAGTATTGTAGTTTAATGTAGTTTTGGTGTATTTTCTCCTTGGTTAGCTTGCTAGCTAACGCGCTAACTCCTCCAGATGACGTCAGAATGGCGGGTGATTGAAGCTGAGCTGTAACTTATCCTTTGTGCTTCTCAGTTAAAACCAAGCTAATCGTCTCTCTTCATCAACATTTTGTCGTTTTCTATTGTTGTGTGTATTTCTAAGAAAAAAAAATATTTGTAAATAATTAACTGCAATAATACATATGGATGGTATTATTGATTAAAATCTCTCAAATTAGTAAATGTATTACTCTGATTCCACTGGTTGCCGTATAGAAACGTTAGTATTTCTGTAAAACTTTGTTAAAGTTGATCTCTGAACAACAGTATGGATTTATCAAATACAAGAAATGTTGAAATGTACATAAATACCCGTCAGATCGCTTTGCCTGTGTGACCCCAGTACTAGAAAATTTAAATCTTAAATATTAAGTCTGCACTTTTAATTCCAACAAAATCGTACAATTACTACCAGTCATGCAACCAAAGATGCATTTTTATTTAATCAAAAATGCAGTAAAACAGTAATAGTGTAAATTAGTATTACAATTTAAAATAAGTGTTTTCTATTTGAATATATTTTCGATATTAATTTATTCTTGTGACGCAAAGCTGAATTTTCAGCATCATTCCTCCAGTCTTCAGTGTCACGTGATCCTTTAGAAATCATTCTGATGTGCTGATTTGCTGCTCAAGAAACATTTCTCATTATTGTGTTAAACAGTTTTTTTTAAGGATTCTTTGAAAAGGAAGTTCAAAAGAACAGCATTTCTTTAACAGTATAAATGTCAGTTATACACAATTTAATTTAATGCGTCCTTGCTGAATAAAAGTATCAATATTATTTTTCTTTTATCTGGATTTACCCCAACCTTGTGAATGGTAGTCTATTTTGTTTTCCACAAATAAATTACGCTGCAAAAAACAACATTAATTTGTTTTCAACATTAATAAAAAGTCTTTGGCAAGTAGTGTGTATATACAATCTAGTCTTTTACATAAACATGTAACTGTTTTCTCTGTTATAGATCTTGAATGGAAGATAATTTACGTGGGCTCAGCAGAAAGTGAAGAGTATGATCAGACTCTCGACTCCGTCCTGGTTGGTCCAGTTCCTGCAGGCCGACATATGTTTGTGTTTCAGGTGAGATCATAATAACACAATATCATTATCAACAGTAAAAACGCAATGCTTTGCATTTGATTTAAACATATTGTAGTAAATTTCTACTTTGTAAATAACACAAATAAGGTATAAATTAGCGGTTTTCAAAGTGTTGCGTCTGCTTAATGTATTTTTTTTTATTTTTGCATTTCATTAATACTCCTATAGCCACAATCTCACCACAATTATAATTGAGATTAATTATAAAGATTACATGTTGTCACTCTAAGATTTCCACGTTTACACAGCACCAGAATAAAGTTGTCGGTCCTGTATTTGAGTTATTCATACGGCTGCATTCACACATTTCAGTTATTTATGGGAGCGGCAACCGCACCTGTAAATTTTCAGGACTCAAAACTCAGGTTCTCTTAAAATACAATGAAAGGACTAAAATTAAAGGGTAAGTTCACTCAAAATTGTAAATTAACTCATTTATGTGAACCTGTGTAACTTTCTTCAATGCAACACAAAAGTAGATTCAGCTAGCAGAACATGACTGAATTTTTTGTGTTGTGCATTTGAAACTACATGAGTGCGGTTCCTTTATAAATGAACTATTCCTGTAATGTTCTGTATTAAATGTACACGCAGAAAGCCAATTATTGCACTTATCCTGCAGTTACACCCAGTTAGAGTCATGCGTGTATTCTAAGTGATACTTTACTTTCCCTCATTACTTTATGGTATTTTTGTTGTTCATGCAACAGGCGGATGCTCCAAACCCTGCCCTAATACCTGAGAGTGATGCTGTGGGTGTTACTGTTGCTCTGATCACATGCACATACAGAGGACAGGAGTTCATACGCATTGGCTACTATGTTAACAATGAGTACACAGACACTGAGCTTCGTGAGAATCCGCCCCTCAAACCTGACTATGGACAGGTATGTCACCATGTTTCTTACACTCTATAGAGTTTTGCAGCTTTTCTTTTTTTGCAGGGGGGGGATCTCACTCAATAAGCCATTTAGCTTAGATGTATGCCATAATAGGGAAGAAAAGTCTCTTGACTTTAATAACACCTGTTTTGGACTATCAATATCAAGTAGAAAATTAATGGCTGCTACATAAACTAAAGGCCATTATATAATATATATTATATATCTGGCCCCAACTTGCTGTTTCATATGGTGTACAGCAATACAGAAAAAGAACACTGTACTCATAAAGCCATTTCATTGGGTTTTAATAGTTTTATTAAAAGGTATCTTCAGTTTTATCTGAATAAAACGTGTCAAAAAATACAACTATAGTTCATTTGAGTAGTGCGTAATATCACTCCTTAGTAGCAATTCTAATAAAAGAGGTGTGAACTATTATGAGGGTTACTGTAACTCAGTGCTTTGGGATTTCAGTAAACAAAATAAATTTTTTTTAAATAAATACATGTTAAATATATATTTGTATAATAAAGTTATTATTATTATAGTAATGTCTTTATTGGTTTAATTTATGAAATGTAATACTAATATACTACTACTACTAATAATAATAATAATAATAATTAGCGTTATGGTATTGTCATATTGAAAGAGTTCCATTGAAAATTGATTCCATTTTTATTTATTTTTTTATTAATTATTGGTTTCATTTATAAAATGTAATAAAATAAAAAAAGAATAACACAATTTATTTATTAATTGTTATTATTATTTTATAGTTAAATTTAAATAAGCTGGTTTCTGCCACAGAATAAAATTGAAAAATAAATAAAAAATGAATAAAGGTAATTGCATGAAATTTTACAACTATTCCCTCAGGGGTGTTGTATTAATGGTTATATTTCCATCCCAAGATTCAAATTAAACTTGTGCGCAAAACTGGAATATTGCATAAAAAATTTGCAAATAAAGCACCGTTTCCATCCAAAGAGTCAAAAGAGAACAAAATTGTTACTTCCTGGCAAACTGGCAATCAATTATACAGAAATATTTTGACAGATTTTGCTCAGGCATTTCAGAATGACCATAACACAGATGCTGTGAACGAGATCGGTCCGCTAGTTAGTCAGGTTATCTTGTCTCATAGCACAAAGTCACACGACTTTTTCAGTGCACATGGAGGAATTTATTCAGTATATGTGTTTCCATCGTAGTTTATGTGCATTTTTTCTTATCGGATAAAAAGTTTATCCTACTCAAATGTGTGCATAAGTTTATAATTTTTATGCACATTTTTAGAATTTATGCGCATCTTGGCATTTCCATCCAGCATTTTTTTTTTATTATGCAATATTCCGAAATGCTCATTAAAGTAGGTGGATAGAAACATAGCTAGTGTCACCTTTTTTATCCCTGATGAATTTGCATCCCTGTAAAATTAAAGTGTTTATTCAAAGTCCTTTTTATCTGCTTGCTTTCAGCTCCAGAGGAACATTCTGGCTTCCAACCCACGAGTAACCAGATTTCACATCAACTGGGAGGGATGTGCTGAGAAAATGGAGGATTCAGAGAACGTGGACCCTGCACCCAACGCCATGCTGCCCCCATCCTGCACTCCGGGAAAAGCACCTCCACTCGGACTGGTGCCAGACAACTCCATGGACTGTTTGTAGTGACGCAGGCTCCTGTGAATAATCCTCACATCTCAAGGCTCATCCGTGAGCTCAGGTCAATCTGGACACTGTGGAGGAGAGGCGGGATTATTCAAACACATCAGAAATAAAAATTAATCTAATTTTCTTACAGTCGTCACACCTATGCGAAACAAATCAGTGGTGTGCAGAATATGCCAAATCCTCCTGTATGCAATAAACATGTTTGCTTTTCAGTTCGAAACATGAATGGAGAGCTGGTGAGTCATGAGTCTAAGACATGATTTAGGTATTAGCATGTGCTGCATCTAATGACATCAACCTTTTGATCCAAAACCGATCCTTTCTCAAACCGCAAGGGGATGGAAGATCAGCTTGGCAGATAAGATGTCAAATGCATTATTCATTTAACAGACGCCATCAGAAATACTTGTGTAAAAGGTTGCAGCGGGCAATATTTTTGTAGGTGGGACTGTATTATATTGTGTATATATATCTATATATATCTGTCTTTTTTTGTATGCCAGTTCTCAATTAAATAAATGTTTTGTTACCTGATAATGGTCATTGAAGTTGTTTTACTTTGATTTGCACTGTGTGCACAGAGTGGATGCAGCTGTGCAGCCTTTTCATTCATAAAAAAGCTGTTGTGTTGCATTATGCAGGAGTTCACCATGTCTGGAGTGACACAAGCCGCTTGCTTGTTGTTGCTTGGCAACATGGACTATTGCAGCATTTGTGACAAGACCTCAAAGTAGCGTCTTTTTTTTTTTTTTTTTTTAAACCTGTGTTTAATTAGCATCAGTGTCACATTGTGGGTTTTGCTCCTCTTTATGTTATTGCACGGCATTATTAATGCATTTGCGGTTTCTATGCACAGTAAAGCATGCGACCTGCTCATACATGTGCATCACAAAACGGCGTTGGTTAGGGCTCGTTTTCCGTGTCCTGCACGATAAACCCGGTCGTTGCAACCGAGCGAGCGCATGACTTACCAAAATGCAATGCATATACCTGCGTATATGACCTCAGCGTGGTTGTTTAGCAGAAGACAGACCTCGTTTTAATATTCCGTAGACGTAGGGAGTTCGCGTTTTCAAATTCTGACCAACTTTCTAAAAATAGACCGTCTTGACGTCATACAGCCTATCACGGATTAGTCCAGCGGGAGGGGTTTGCGCGCGGCCATTTCGCTAACAAACACACCGCGGAGGATCATCAAAGGATTATGAATGAAACCGATTCTGTACTGAGAAAGCAAAACACCGCGCCCGTTTACAAAGACGAAACGCGAACAGAGAAACCTATGTTAATGAAATGAAAATAGATGACGTTATTTGTGAGTTTGCGGGGGTGGGATAAAATCCTGCAGACTGATAGCGTTTGGCCAATCATCGCTCTCCCTGCGTTGGATTGCTGAGCTCTTGTCCAATCAGCTGCGTGCTCTGCTAGCGCGTCACAAGCGTAACGGCCAATCGGCATCGCGTAGGTCTCGCTGAAGCAGGAGTTCCCTGTAGCTGTGGATTGAGGATTAATGGAAGAGGTCTGACTGTCGAATTATGCGAGCTACATAGTGCACACGACCGAATTGCTTCATCAACATAAACAAGCAAACGATCACGCTATCGAAAAGGTGCGGCGAAGTCGGCGTGCTGCGACCGGAATCGCGCGCGGACGGTGAAAACAAGGGCTTGTGGCGCTCAAGAGGAAATTCGAGGGCCTCGCTGAGGGTTAGCAGAGCGAGGAAGAGGAGCGAGAGAAGGAGAAGAAGACGGACTCTTAGTGCTGTTTCAGCGGACCGGACCGGACCCGACCCGGGAGAGCCGAGAGACGTTACCAAAACCGAAGCACTGCAACCAGACAGCTACTGTTAGCTAGCTAGCGCTCGCTCGCTAGCTAGCTAACCAACTAACCAGCTAACGTTACTATCAACCTCCAGACTTTATGTGATCTGACAGCGTACTGTGATCCAGCGAGTTATGATCAGACATAGCTAGTGCAACGGACGCAGAAATCGTATGAGCAGTAAGGGGACGGAGTCTGAAGACAGTTGGCGTCAAGAAAAGTCGATTTAAATCTGTTATACTTGGCCTGCAATCATGGGCAACGCGCCCACCGCCAAGAACAAGGGCAATGAGATGGAGAGCGGTAAGTGCTTGTGTGTTTACTTGAATTAGTCACACTCAGGCTGGGTTTCAAAGCATGGTGAACCGCCTGCCTCAACTGATCTTGGCCATTAATTTCCATTGAATGAGTGACTAACATGATCTCACATAGTTAAAGGTATTAGTTCACCCCAAAATGGCAAAACTGCTATTTACCCGTAACTCATGTCCTTGTAAACCTGTATGACTTTCTTCTGTGGAGCTCAAAGGAAGGTGACAGTGTCACATTAACTTTCAAAATATGTACAGATATAGTGACTGAGGCTGTCTGTTCATAACATCTCTTGTCGTGCTCCACAGTAGAAAAATCATAAGGTGTTGATAATGTGATGGTTACTAAATTATGTATTTTTTATTTTCCTGTAAGTATCTCTGGATCCTATATGATCTTCTAATAAAGGCCTGCCCTCTTAAATCACTTTCACTGACTGCTATGAGATGTTACAGTTGAATGTGATTGTCAAACCCCGGGTTCCTTGATTGTGACACTGAGAACGAATCTGGAAATCAAACAAATCACAAAACAGGTCATAAGGGCCAATTTTATTTATTTATTTTTTTAAATTGAGATTTATACATCAGCTGAATAAATAAGCTTTCCATTGATGTATGGTTTGTTATGATCGGACGATATTTGGCTGAGATACAGCCATTTGAAAATCTGGAATCTGAGGGTGCAAAAAAATCTAAACATTGAGAAAAATGAAGTTCTTAGCAATGCATATTACTAAGAAAAAATTATATTTCGATATATTTACGGTATGAAATTTACTAAATATCTTCATGGAACATGATCTTTACTTCATATTCTAATAATTTTTGGCATATAAGAAAAATCAACAATTTTGACCCATACAATGTATTTTTGGCTATTGCTACAAATATACCCCAGCGACTTGAGACTGGTTTTGTGGTCCAGGGTCACATATCTGTTTTTCACATTCAGATTGTAGACTTCCTCTGCAACTAATCATAACCGTTTAATGCCCTCTTGACAAACATCAATATCTTCTAGATGTAGCGGATGTTATAGCTGCTCTAAAACGTCACTCAGTTAAGCATGCTTCATACAACGGTGCAAAAATATGAAAATGGGTTTGTGTCTTCTGCATGAGAAATGGCTTGTGAGTGAATCTAGGGAAATGTTTTCAAGGCTTCTTTTGTGTAAACACTTGTGATTGTCAGGAAGTTTTGGTGAGTCTCTCCAGCCTCTTGCAATAATGTTGCACAAGCCGTGAACCTTTTAAGATGCATTTGTTGGTTGTAATGCTTGCCAAATGCATTCATTGCATGTGTATGTTAAAGCAGGAAAACAAAGGCAGACTTATTACCTTTTTTCAAGAAATAGTTATTTATCATTAACTTAGCCTCATGTCATTCAGAACCTGTATGCATTTCTTTCTTTCGTGAACGTGAAAGATACTTTGAAATATGTCCAAGCTTCTCCATACAGAGAATGGACACTTAGGGCTGTTAATCTCCATAGTTGTCAAAAAGCACCATGGATCTAGTCCATAAGTCTTGAAGGATTCTTTATTCACTGATAATCTTCGGCATTGTCGAAGATCTTATTTCTTGTATTCCACATGAAGACACTGTGCTAGTTTTAACATCAGTTATGCCAAGTGCAATTGGTTTTTCATGTTGCATTATAGTGCCAAGCTAGAATATTTGGAAGTGTGAATGAGAATTGTGGTAGAAGGCAAGATTTTCTAATAATATTCACTTAAATTTGTGTCTGTTTGTCAGACCAAGCTATCCCATGGCTTCAAAAGACTTTGAATATTGTGCACAAGTTGCTTTGCTTGTCAGCTTAAAACCTCTTTGGTATTCCACAAAAGACACACACACACACACACACACACACACATAAAAACTACACAAAAAAAAATTAAGGTTCCAAGGGTTGTGGGTTCTCAGCAATGCTGTAGAAGAACCATTTTGGGTTTCTCAAAGAACCTTTCAGTCAACAGTTCTTAAAAGAACATTTCTTTTTTTTCCCTCAGTCTAAAGAACAACTTGGAACCTTTTTCAACTTCCACAAGGTTCCATGGAACCAATGGAACATTCTTCATGGAGCAATAGATGCTTAAAAAGAACTTTTAATTTTAAGACTGTATCCCTTAGTCTTTGTAAGAAGTCCGTGTGCTTTTCTTTGGAAAATGTACTCTAAAGGTTTTGCTTATTGTTTACTTGTGAATTGCATGCTTGCCATGTCCTATTACTATTATTATTATTATTATTAGAGAACAACAGCTGTAAGATTTAGAACTATAGCTCTCGAACTTAGTGTTGGCTAATTTGGCAGTTGACACGATGAACTGCCGTTAAACTCTAATAAAGTCACAGACAGTCTTCATGGGTGCAATTCTCTTCTTAGATATCAGTTGATTCCATCCCTCAATAAATCGAATTTATCTCCAAGCTAAATAGCCCGACGTCCTCGCCCATTTGAACTTCATAGCGCCATGATGATTACATATCATAAATGGAAGCATGTTCCAGGAACAGCTGAGAAAAGGAGCCCTAATTCAGCAGCCACAGTGGGTTTCATGAGAAAGGAATCTCTGACCCCAAAGGTCAAACCAGCAATAACTGTATTTATGAGGGGGATGTGAGTGAAGAGGACCCGAAACATAAACACAGGCCTGCCATGAGTCTTCAGAGAGCACTTGGGAACCGAGAGGAGGAGGAGGAGGAGAAGGTCCGGGCTGGTAAAGTCATGGAGGCGGGGGCATATGATGCAGCCTGTGTGATCCAGCCAGCCTGGAGTGTTGACGCTGAACAGTCTCTTGAACATCATGTGATGGCCACTGTTATGAACAAGACCACTTTGTGTGTGGCCTTCTATCTGCATCTTCAGGCGATGTAATCTCTTTGCTTTCTCTCTTTTCCTGTTGCAAAAGTTTGCTTTGCTTCTGCTTTCTTGTGTGAGTTTTGAATCACAGCATCAGATGTCTCTAGGATAGTCCTTAATTTTATAAGCACTTTTTGCCTGCAAGGGATGGGTGTCATGTTGTTGTTTTTTTTGTTTTTTATACAAATGCAACAGCAGAAAAGTTTTACCTGGTAGTGACTTTGCTGTGCCGTTTACCATGGTACTGACATCATGGCAAGAAGCAAGTCTGCTTTACCTTATTACCTCATGTGAGAACGATTGGGTAGCATGAAGTAAAAAAAAAAATACAGCATGTTAAGCAAGGTAGAACTCACTGAGGGGTGTTTGTTAGACATAACAGAGTTTAGTTGTTTTGCTGCCTCAATGTAAAATTCATCTTGTGTCATAGGCTACCCAGGTGAAAAACAAGTACACTTCCATAATGTACTTGAAGAGCTCTATTTTCACACACTAATTTTGTACTTAATATACTAAAAATGATTCATTAGTACTTCTTAAGGTCAACTTAAGATCATCTAAGTGTACTCAACTGTGCTATTTTGAGATGCACTTTTAACATACTATATTTGTATTTAAAAAATGTATTTCGCTACCACTTGTAGTACACTTGAGTGTACTAGTGTATGAAAGATGGGTTCAAGCGTACTACAAGTGGTAACTAAATACATTTTTTAAATACAAAGATAGTATGTTAAAAGTGCATTTTAGTTCATATTGATGGTGTCTCGAAATAGCACGGTTGAGTACACTTAGATGATCTTAAGTTGACCTTAAGAAGTACTAAAGGATCATTTTTAGTATATTACGTACAAAATTAGTGCATGAAAATAGAGCTCTTTCAGTACATTATGAAAGTGCATTTATTTTTCACCTGGGTATGTATTCAATGGCATCAAACATGATTCGATCAATCAGAATTTTTTCTGAATTTTCTATTTTATGATACTAGTTTGCCTCTGTTTGCTGTTATGTCCAGTGTAATTCTTTATAAATAATCCTTTGTGCAACAAGTTCCTACTGAAAAGAGAAAAGTAGAAAATAGATGAGGCTCATTTCATTGAATTTACTGGATTGTCCAATAATATTCACATTAAATTTATAGGGATGGACGATAAATTTTAAACAATCCACGAATCAATTTATCGTCCCATCCCTCTAAAATTATGAGATGGCTATTTATTATAGAATTTTCCCCATTAAATAAAAATCTGGATAAAAGAATCTCTTGGGAATTTTCATAAGAGCCCCCCCCCCCCCCAACCCCCCCCAGAAAAACCCACCAAATCAGATTGAAGTGTTAGAAAGTAGCAAAATGTGAAACCGTATGAGGAATCTTATTAAAGGACCTTAATTGAGGTAGTGTCGTTTAGTGGGATATTATCAAAGACTATAGAAATACAAAGATGGTTCACTCCTATACTTATGAATGGGAGAAATTGCAATGAGCTATATGACGGGATAGTCCCGCCTTCTAAATGAAAGAGCCAATCGTTGATTGGTGAAGTAATTGCATCACTGCAGCGGCCGTTAGAAGCTCCGGTTCCCATAGAAACCAGAGGCTGGACCAGCCGATGCGCATGCACAGTCATAAGCGCGTTGGAGCTACGCATGTGCATTGGTTGGTCCAGCCTGAAAAATTAGCTTTTTAAATGCTATTTGAGCAAAAGAAACAACATTTATGGGGCAGTTCATTTCAGATTTTGTTGCTGATTTGAAATATGTAATTTAATTGCGACTTCAGCAAGCAGTTTTTGGGATTTCAGCATTCCCCCATTCATTTAGATGGGACTTGATCTTGTTTGAGCTGCCCGGAGGCGTTGCAAATATGGCGGCCGAGTGGACGGACTTTCCTTGAAAGGGACTTTGGATATACTTAAACTTTAAAACAACAGTTTATTTTTATGTAATCATATTAATTGAGTGACTACTTATTAAAATTGAATTTGTCATGCATATTTTAATGGACTGCAAAAACGGTGAAAAGTCATGATGAAAAACCATAATGGGGGAAAAAAGCAAACTGGTTTAAAAAAAAAAAAAGTGTATTTTCTTTTCAGTAAACTATTCATATTCTTACACAGTTTAAACCTAAATGATGTTGGAATAAACCTCAAGTACGTGTTATTTGTCATCTACCCAGTATACAAGTTCTCTGCCGTATTTGATGCACAGTTTGTTCCAAAGTCAAAAACCTTTCAAGGCCCCTTTCGAGCCCAGCCTGCATAAGGCATAGTTGGTGTCGGTGAAACAGATATGTGTGAAATGGATCTCAGTGGCATGTTGCTGCTGGAATCTATGTGTGAAGAGTGGATTTCTATTTGCATGTGACTGCATGTCATTTGAATATGCTTGATACATTCAGTTGCAAAAATGGAGTGCCTTTTTTTTTTTTTCGCGGTGGGTTTTAGCGCACTCTCCCTTAGTCGGAATGGGGGCTTTATTCATGCCATGCTTCACATCCATATCTGCTCCATCGCCGCTGGACCGCCCTGATCCCCAGAGACAGGTGCTGGATGGCATCCGGGGCCACGGGCTAGGGAGGGCCATATTTTATCGTGTGCACGGACAAGAGAGGGCGACATGGCAGACAATGCTGTGGATCAGATCAAGGTACAACAGTAAGGGTTAACGCCAAGGTGGCCTGTGGTGAAAACAGAAGTCCCTGACTGTTCAAGGAAGCCCACGGGAGGAAACGGGGTGTGTGAGCCCGGCACAGGAAGGCAAGGAAACAGAGAAGGTTCAGCCCTGCCTGCCCTGAGTCCCGAATCCTCCGAGAGGTCAAAATAGAAGAGTCTCGTGCAAGAAGTGACCCTAACTCCTGTTTTGTAAAAAGAGTTTGGAAACGCAGCTGTACAAAATCGGATGCCTCTACGCCACACTTATTTTCACGGCTGTCTACCATGTCAGCGCTTCAGAGGTTGGCAGAGAGGCTGTTCCAGCGGGCCGGTCCCTGTCTCGGAGACTCTAGCCGTGGGGAGGGCGGCTACTACCAGTCCCAGGATGAGTCTGAGGCCTCTTGCTGGAGTGAGTGACTGACCTGAGGCATTATGTGGGTTAAGGCTGCTGGCACAGTGAGTGTTTGGACATAACTGTTGTAGGCGGAGCTTGGACAAAGGGGGTGGAGAAACCTGCATGTCTAAAGGATTTACCTCCACATCTGATCTATATGGAAGTGTTGGCCTGACTCAAAATTTGAGTGTGCGAGGTCAACCGATTATCCTTTTGAATACTTCATCTTTGATTATGGATAATATATCCACCAGGCTGATACTTGACCATTTAAAGTCTAGTCATTAGAGGATAAACAGTTTTGGGTTGTTTAAAATAAGTCCTTATTTTAGAAATCTGCTTTCTTTTCTTTTAAATGTCATTGTTCTGATAATTTTCATCTCTGGATGTTAATATTACCCATATTGGCTGACCACAATTTATCGATGTTTTTCATGATGGGATCAAAAAGAGACTTGGGTTTAACAGAAACTATGTTGTAAATATAGGCTAAGTCATGGGTGATATGAAGATCTAGTTTAGATTAGCACCTCTCGCTGTGTTCATGGATTGATGCGGGACTGCCGAGACACAGATCCTGGGTACAAAGCCCTTTTTTATTCATCTTCTAATGTTTGTGCTGTTGCCTGGCGTTGGCTGCGTCATACAGGAGTTCCAGGGAAGCTGGCTGTCTGTCTCCTGGGAAACCTGTCAGTGTGTCCCACTTTGTTGGGGTCCCAGTGTTCTGCTGTTCCTGCCAGTCTGAATTACAAACTAATGCTAACCGCATTACCCGTTCATGCAGCGCTTATCCACTCTTTTAGATGACTGTGGGGTCCGACTACAGACTCTTTGAAAATTTGCCGATTGCCCTACGAGCATTTGATTTGCAATTTGACGTGTTTTACAGGCTGTGTCTTTTTTATCAACTCTCCTGCATTTTCTTTGGTCGACTGTTCTGTGCTTTTAAAGTCTCATCTTTAAAGTTCCCACCAGGGCATGTGGACATTTGCTTAAAATACCCTACCTTTACCAACTCTGTATCCATAAAGTCAGCCCGTGGAAGTGTGCCAAGTATCTGAGAGCTGAAAGAGATTATGGAGGAGGGAGAGACTTACCAAAGGTGTCACTGTCTCTTGAGTCTCCACCTGGCCAGGGTGGCTGGATCTGGCTCAGTCTTTAAATCCATCTGTCCCTGACTCTTCCTGTGTCTCTGCCTTACTCTCGCTCTGCCACTGCATTTATTCCCTGAAAGAGGCTGAAATGCCAGGCCTGGGGCTGCACTGTCTGCAAACGGGTGCTGCTCTCAGATATGTGTGTGTGTGTTTTTGTGAAACAGCGGGGCTTTTGCTGTCAATGCACCACTAGCCGACCCCCTTTGGTGTGCGTCAGAGCGAGCAACAGCAGCCGAGGGCCACGCTGATTGATCTGACTAATCAATTGTGGACTCTGTCCACTAGAGGACATTGCCAGGGTTTGAGGGACCAACGGTGTGCACTTTATGCGGTACTCTTTATTCCCACTTCATTTTTCCAGTTACTGGAGTCTTTTTTTTTTTTACCCTAATTTCTCCACTTTTAATAACAAGTTACCATTTATTTGCTGCTTTTAAGTTGCCACACTGTTTATTGTCCATGTTTCTCATTAGATGTGACACTGCTGTTATAGGTTTGCCCCTTCCCTAAGCGACCAGGTCCCTATTTGGATCAATATGGTGCGTATGTTTGTGTATGCGCTTGCGTTTTATGCGTGTGTGTTCCACTTGAGGGTGAGTGGAATGGCACTGTGTACAGAATAAATATTGATACAAACGGAGCATGAGGGGGATTGATTTACCAGGGTGATGTCCGCACAGTGGAGCCACAGAAAGCGAGGGATTTAGTTTGGCATTCAGCACTCGAGGAAGAGCAGGAATAGCAGACTGAATCATTGGCCACACTTGGAGACAAAAGCAGCGTTGGAAGCACACCTGTAGCTCTTAGTTAAAGTGGATGTGAGGGTCAAGCGTGCAAGGACCTCTTAGGAAGAGGCATAGGGCTATGAGCCTGATGCTGTGAGGAAGAGAAGAAAGGAGGAACCGTCTCAGCAGGGCCCATGTGTGACCGAAAAAGCTCCAGGAGGCATGGTGGGAAGCGGGAATCTCGTTCTTCAGGAGAGTCTCGTTCTTCAGGAGGATCAGTGGAGGGAGGAGGAGGGGGAGGTAGTAGTGGTGGTGGAGGAGTGGAGTGTCCCACGCTCCTAGTGGACGGTAAGAGCACGGCTAACTTTGTGTGGGTATTGGTCATTTCCCTCCAGTAGCCATGGCACCCGTTTGTTAGGGAAGCCAGCACAAAGGCAAGGATCATTCATATCCTGAGCCATTTATGAAATTGCAGCAGGGCTATTTTTACGTATGGCTGTTGTAATTCTTTGATTTTTCTTTCGGGTTGTTTGCACGGCGTAGCGGCTGAGGCCTGATCTTTGTTTTGATTCTGTTTCAAGCACCTTGTGTTGCATGGTTTTATGGAGCCGTTGGATCAGCATCAAGTTTAGGTGAACTTTGGACACTGTCCTCTCCTCTGCTTCTATCTTCTACTGTAGTTCCTCTACAGATTATCTAAACGAAGTAGAAATATGACCCTTGAGTGTGTGCAGTCCCATCAACCACTGCGTTTGTGAGACAGACACTCCTGAATCTCTCAGAGATAATAAGGCAGGGGAATTGACGGGAAGTTGTGGGGTGAGGCTTTTGCGCTCTCTCTCTCTCTCTCTCTCTCTCTCTGGCTCTGCCCGGAGCCTGTGGATTGGAGATAATGGCAGTAGATTTGAGCGTGACTAACCTCGCTTCACGGCATCTGCCTCTTTCACCACAGAAAGAGATCGTTTAATGCCCCTACTTTGGATTTAAAAGCATTGCACTTTTGAAATGCTTCATGTGGGTGTGTCCTGCAGTAGAGTCTTCAATGGCAGCAATCGCACTGCGTTTCTTTGTATATCTCCTCTGGGCGCAGCAGTTGCAACAGTTGGATCTTCTCAGCTGCTGTGACAGCTTGCATTTCCCCAGAGGGGAGCGCTGGTAGTGTGGAATGAGGAAGAGTCTGTAATCTGAATGTTCCCACACAACTCCGGAAAGAAAATAGGGGAACATAGTACTTCATTGGTGTGCTCACCTGATTTCTGACTTGATTCTTTCTCACTGTTTCCGAGGCAGAAATTATAATGCTGTGACTTTTCTCTCTTACACACACACACACACACACACACACACACACACACAGACAGAGAGAGAGAAATATGAAGTGAGAGAGAGGATATTGATTTGGGTCTGAGCTCTTGTTCGGTCATGGTGGGCTCAGGAAGTATTAGATAACACAAGCTCAGTCAATGTGGTTTTAACAACAGTGGAAATTAGAACAGGCCTTACCTTGAACAGCCAATGAGAGAGATTGCCACAGGCTCTGAACACACAACAAACATGATGAAAAACGGAAGTGGCCAGTACTGTGGGGACCACAGTTTTGAGTTTGTTTGTGTTGTTTTGTGGTGGGGAACTTAAATTTATATATAATGGAGATGCTAGTTTAGCTTAGCCCTGGAATTTAAACCAATCTGGACAAAATCTTCCATCATGTCTCTTCAAGAAAACAACCTATTTTCACTTTTGCATTATTCCCAACATAACAATGCTGAAAGTGTATAAACAGTTAATACCTGAATTTGACAGGATTTTATAGAGAGGGATTTGATAGGGAGATTATTATTTGTTGGCATAGTTAATATAAAATGTAAATGCTTTGCAAGTTAAAGGGATAGTTCGCCCAAAAATGGCAATTCTGTTATTTACTCACTTTTAACACCTTGAGTTTCTTTTTTCTGTTGAGCATTAAAAAAGATATTTTGAAACATTTTGGTAACTGAACAGTTGACCGTAGCCATCAATAGGGTTGGGTACCGTTTGAATTTGATCAATTCCGATTCTTTTCGTTTCCCAGATTCCCAAAATGTGATTTTAAAAAATGAAATCAAACATTTATCCTGTGTCTCTTTTTGCAAACCATTTATTTGCTACTGAATATCATGAAGAAAAATCAACAGGCTACATGAAAACTGGACTCTTTAAGAGCTGTTTGTATGCAAAATAGAGCTGCATGATTCTTCCGATCGCAAGTGAAGCCAAACTTTGGAGCGCTTAGATTAGCGTGCAAGGTCCTGGCAGATTGTTAGGTCAGGTCCTCACTAGGGCTGCAGCGATTCGTCGACGTCATCGATTACGTTGATTCTGAAAATGCGTTGACGAGTCGCACCTTTAGCCACGGCCATTGCGCGAGTCTGCAGTTATCCCTACTTAAGACTGTTTTTCTGACATGTTTAACACAAAACAAGACACTGGAGCAGAAGGTAAAGGCTAGTATGGCAACATCACTTCATAGAGTTGCATACATAGAACATTCTATTATTATCCGACCGTCAGAACAGCATATATATATATATATATATATATATATATATTAGCCGAACTGACGCCTTTACATTGTCAGGATTCGCATTCAAAGCTGCGGCACAGGACATCGAGTTGCCTATATAAATATGACGGGTTTAAAGCACCTACAAAGACGGAGAAGTAGAAATGATTTGCGTTCATCTCAAGATCCACTGGAGCTGCTGTGGGCGCGAATGCACGAGCTCTGAGACGCGCGCGAACCAAATGAGCTCTCTGCACTTGCTAACAAAGCATTTAAAGTCATTGCTAGTTGTTTAAGTGTGTGACGGATAGGACAAGCCTCGACTGGGCTCATTTATTTAAAAACAGGCTGTCAACTGTGATAAAACGTCCCGGGGTTATGACGCCATTTTTGATTCTGTCACTGTAGTGTCCTGAATGCGGTTGTGACTTCAGCTGTTCATTCATACAGAGATGTATTCAAGCAGATGTTTTAATCTGCTGAATAAATAAAACATTTCAAGTCTCTCACCTGTAAGCAACTGCTGTCAGTCCCAAACAGTAACTGTGAATGCAGCCATAATGTGCATTTCTATTGATTGTATCACTGCCCTGTAATTCTTCCCTTTCTTTCTTTCTTGTTATTGTTTGCCTATTGCTTTCTTTCTTTCTTATTAATTATTTGTTGTTATTCGTTCTTTTCTTATTTTTTTTATTTATTTTCTTTCATTTTTATTTTTTATTTTCTCTCTTTTCTTGTTGTTGTTTTTCTTTTGTTATTTTTTGTATTTATTGTATTTATCTTTTGTTATTTATTTTTGTAAGGTATTAATTATGAGAAAACATTTGAATAAAATATTAAGATTAATTGCAGAAGTTACTGTTATTTATTGATAGTTTAACTAAAGAATTCATCAGCTGATAAGAAAATAATAAATGGATTAATTGAACAATAATCGATAGATTAGTCGACAATAAAAATAATCGTTAGCTGCAGCCCTAGTCCTCACAGATGAATCTCAATTTTTATTTTACAACAAGTATCCGATTCTGGAATTGGAATCGGTTTTCGATTCCCAAACCTAGCCATCAATATCCGTAGTATGGAGGGAAAAAAATAATTCTATCATCTTGGCAGAATATATTTGCTACGCTGCTATATTGCTGTTGAATGTTTCTGTTGCTGCAAAGCAAGTACAGGAACTAGGGCTAGCTACTGCCAGTACATACGCCGATACAGTACTGTAGGTATTTAAGACATACTGCTGCTGCGCAAGTAGCATATATAATAACTAGTGGTCGACCGATATGGGTTTTTTGACAGTCGATATCTTGGAAAGCAGGGTTGCCGATATAATTTATTTTAATTAATATTTTAAAGGGGTCATATGATGCTATTTTAAAGATCATTATTTTGTGTATTTGGCGCACAGAATATGTTGACCTGCTTTGTTCAAAAAACACATTATTTTTTCAAATACTGTACATTTATTGTAGGTCCTCTATGCCCCGCCTATCCCAAACACATCGTTTTCAACAAAGTCCCTCCTTCCGACAAATGCAGTCTGCTCTGATTGGCCAGCTGACCCAGTACATTGTGATTGGCGAACACCACAAGTACATGTCGGAAATGTAACGCCCCTTACCATAATCGCGAGCTTCAGCTTTCAAAGTAAATATCAAGACGGTTAATAATGTTGTTAGTTTTACCATCAGTTCAAGCCCGAGAGGGGAACAGAGTCGTGTGACAGACACCGTGATGATGCAGTACACAAGCCGTGGTTAAGACAGTTGATAGGCTGCTCACTCCGCTGTGATGTGACCCTGTTCCCCTCACACACACACACTGCGCAAAACTCGAATTTGAAGAGTCATTAGCAAATACTTAAACTAATAACAACAAAACATACTTACAGTCACTGATTCAAAAGTGCCAGACTGTCATAGCAAAGTCAGAATTGACCCAGCTAGCCTTGTACTCTCCTAGGTTAACAAAACTGTCATCCATAAAATGCGTTGCACAAATTCGAACATTTGGGTTGTGCTGTTCTGTTGTAAATAATCTTACAATGATTCCTAATTGCATCTACTTTCGGAAGACCAAATAAAGTGCTTTTGCTTTTGCTCCCTGACATGACTGCATCAATGCAACTGCGGTTACTGAAACCACGCCTTCTTTCTTTGCGCGCACATTTGTGCGGCATTACGCAATATTTCCGCATCGTGATGTAGACGTGAGGGGGTGTGTTTGAATGAGGCGTTAGCCCGGTCTGGATCAGACTTCTCTTTTAGATAGAATAAATCCTTTTGTGGGAGACTTTGAGCTTTTGTAGCTCTTATACATGCACAAACAGCTACATAACACACTAAAGAAAAGGAAAAATAGAAATCCCCTTTAAGCAATTTGAAATAAATGTGTAAAATAAACATACTTATACTTTAGAAGACACAGTATTTTTCACAAATAAATATTTAATCAAAATATAAGTAAAAAGGAAGTAAACACTGTAACCAACAGGGTACTCAGAATTCTGGGAAGTTTGTGTGCATTGGGAATCATTTTTTGGGAATCAGCCAAGGTAACAGCCATATTACATACCAGTACACTGTGAAAATGACAGTGTGCTGGCAGTGAGAAAATGCATAAAGCGCAGCATAATTTGAAACGACGAGTTTGATGAACGCTGAACTAGGATGGGTACCGAGAACCGGTACATAATTGGGTCAATACCGGACTATCGATAAGCTTCAGGACAAACGATACTGTTATCAACACTTGTTTAATCTCCGTAAACTTCAATGTTAATGACGAATTAGAAGCTGCTGCTTGTCATTTTCCGTCACTGAATTATGTGGCCGACAATGTGATGATAACCATGCGCTTATGCGGTGTGTGTTTGCATGTAATCAGTGGCAGCAAGAGTGAAACATTCGAAAGTGTGGGCTCATGTTACGGCAGTAGTGTAATAGTGAACAAAGGAGGCAACACTAGTAACACAACATCTACCTCAAGCAATGTGCTGTATTTACTGTGTCTCCCGGCTCTGGCTCCAACTGCAACTCGCGAGACACATTCACATCAAAAGTTGTCTCAGCGGTAGAGTTACACTCATGAGACACTGCACTTATTCGCAATTATAAAAGTACATTATTTGCGTGTGCTTTAATTTAAAGCCTTGCCGGTTAAACACTTCATTTGCATCCTGTTCTGACATCCGCTTATTCAGAGCACGTACACTGAAGCGTGCGTACATTAAAAGGCCGGTCAAACAGTACACGATTACTTAGTTATCGTCTGATTGCACTAATAATGTCAAAAACACACAAGGTTTACATATAAACACAGTTATGTCTAAAGTGAAAGTAAACAGTTGAGAGAGAAACAGATGCGTGCAGGTCTTAAAGGGACAGAACTGAACATGCTGCAGATTGTCATTAAAGGGAAAGTTCACCCCAGAATTAAAATTGTCATTATTTACTCACTGTCACGCTGTACCAAACCTGTATTAATTTTTGTTCTTGTGCTGAACACAAAAGATGATATTTTGAAGAATGTGGGAAACCAAACAGTTGCTGGTCCTCACTGACTTTGAATGTAGGAAAAAATATGGAAGTCTCTGGGGACCAGCAACTGTTTGGTTTCCCACATTCTTCAAAATAACTTTTTTATGCTTAACAGAAGAAAGAAACTCATTCAGGTCTTAAACAACTTGAGAGTGAGTAAATGGTGACACAATTTTCATTTATGGATGAACTATTCCTTTAATGGTAATAAAATAAACCACAGAGAAAAATAACTCACTGCTCTTGACTGAAGAACTTTAATACAGTTGCTAAAGTTCAGCAGTAATAAAACAACTTGAAATTTTCAACGACTTTTCACATCATATCTTTTTGCACCTAAGAGTATCGATAAGTACCGGTATTGATAAAATGTAAACAATTTCCATCCCTACGCTCCCCCTGTCCACATTCAATTCACATGGATCGAACACGTGATCATGCAGGATACACGTTGCACACTTCACAAGATCTCAACTAGATTCAACTAAGTCTGCGAGGTTTGTGAAATTAAATGTTCATTAGTCATTCAAAGATTTAAATTATATAAATGCGTATTTGCTGAATGCTGACAGCAAACGAGAAAGTATTATAATGTTTGCCTTTCTATTATATTAAAGCAATCATTATACTTTTTTGTATACATTTTAATTCCTTTGTTTAACAGGTCTATCTGATTATTAGATAGACTTCTATCCATACTAGTCAGAACTGAATGATGACCGCAAACGAGGGAGAATTTGAGCGCTGTGTGAATCATATCAACTTGTGCAAAATGGGCATCTGATGACCCCTTTAAAAAACAAAAACAAAGCAAATTTATTTCACAAAACTGAAGTTAAGACTGTTAAGAATATGACTAATACTGAATAAACAGCAGCTTATAAGTATAAATAATTGTATTAACAAAAACTAGTTTGGGACAGCTAAGTTGATATGAGCCACCACAGTCATTTAGTCAACATATACAAAATGACACAAAGTGAAAATAACATGGTATTTTTGGGTTATGGAAACAACCGTTACCATGGTGAATACTAACATGAGCTGTTAATGAAACATGGAAACTGCTCCTGAATAGAATGAATATCATACCTCAAATCAAATCCTTCTCAGTTAACACACGCAGTACCAGTTATGTGATTTATCGGTACTGTACTTTTATTTCACGTGTTGCATGATCGTATAGTTTCTGCGCTTTAGTGAAATCAGGACAGCGCGTTTTTCTCAGGCACTCTTTTAAACTGCATCTGACAGAAGTGTCAACGGCTTTCATGCACGTCTTTTAAAATAAGTCTCGTATCAGAAAAAATTTATAATTACTTTTTTTGTTGTTGATGTCGTTTCTTTGGCCGTACACTCCGCGACCCACTCAGAAAGGTCTCACGACCCACTTTTAGTGAACTCTAGTGAATGCTAACCAGCCATTTAAATGTAAAGCAGCAAGCTCATTGGCTACCAATGCAACATGAACCAATCAGCTGGTGCCGAGTAGTTTAACACTGTGAATATCATCAGTTTGCGTTAACGACCCATCAGCCTGCACCATCTAGACTAGAGTTTCATGACAGAGCATATATACTGTGGAAAGCAATGGCTACTGTTTGGTTAGCAATATTCTATAAAATATCTTCTTTTGTGCTCAACAAAAGAAAGAAACTCTTGCAGGTTTCGAGGGGTGAGTAATTGACAGAATTGCCATTTTTGGGTGAACTGTCTCTTTAAATTACCTGTATATATGCCCACGCAGAGTCTGTCTGTATAATTCTACTGATTTATACTTTAATCAACAGTAAACAAAATGAAAAAAAAAAAAAAAAGCCTATTGCTGAAATTGTAAAAAATGTGGTAATATTTTTGATGTACTACAATACAGTATAATAAAAAGCTCAACTGAGAGTGAGAATCGTTTTATTTCAGGGTGAAGTGTTTTCAGGAGATTCTCTTTGTGTACATACAGTGTGACGTAAGGAAAAAGTAGTAGTTCTCAGCAGTCTTCCCAGGCATTTCTGCAGCTCATACGCAGCACAGCTGACAAAATGTTGTAAATTGCTGTCATAAATAAGGGTAGACCAGCAACTCTGGACTTTAATGTGTTGTAGGGGCTGTAAAAGGTTGATGTTGACTGCCATACAGCCATGCCTGTTTTTACATGTCCTGCTTGTTGACATTTTAACAGATTCTAATGGCAATATCTCATCAGACTTTTTTCTACTTTTCTTTTGTAGCACATTAGCATGTCTCTAAGTGCAGTGTTGTTCTGTTGTGCTCATAATTAAATAACACGCACATTATTTCGTTTTCAGTTAAGGAGTTTCTTGCTAAAGCCAAAGAAGATTTCCTAAAGAAATGGGAGAACCCAGCACAGGTCAGTTAATCCCATTTTCTGCACTGCATACAATCACTTTGTCAACCGATGAGCTAATGCGAGTTGCATTGCGCCCCCTTCTGGACACAAGGTGAACTGACCTGCTGTTTGTTTTTCTCTTTAACACCGGAGTCTCTATGATTTTTCAGTAGTAGACAGCTTTTGTACTAGAGACCCTGAGAAAGTAATAAAAGTGCAATTTGATGTAAAATGAATGTGATTTATTTGCTCACATTTCTGAAAATCGTACCTTAAACTGTAGATCTTTTTACTGAAATAATCAGTCATGTAAGTTTGACTGTGCTCCAGATAAACCATACAGGAACAGTGAAATTTGTCTTTGATAAAATGAAAACATGCATTTGCCAACAATTTTCATCTTCTGTTCCTCAGAATACTGCATCTCTGGACCATTTTGAGAGGTTGAAGACTCTAGGCACTGGCTCGTTTGGACGAGTCATGCTAGTCAAGCACAAAGAATCAGGCCAGCATTTTGCCATGAAGATCCTCGACAAACAGAAGGTAAGCCACTCTCAGAGGAATCGGTGCTGAAAGTTGTGTGTCTGTGTGTTGGAGCTCATTTTCTCGTGTCTTTCAGGTGGTGAAACTGAAACAGATAGAACACACACTGAATGAGAAACGCATCCTGCAGGCCGTCAGCTTCCCGTTCCTTGTGCGATTGGAGCATTCGTTCAAGGTACCAGCTCTGTGTGTGTGATACTTGCATGTTTTGAACAATAATGATATAGCAACAAATTTTAGTCTTTCAGCCTTTAGATGAGCTTCAGGTCAGTAAGATGTTTTTTAAAGCAAGCACACATTAAATTGATCAAAAGCGACAGTAAAGACATAATGCAGTTTTATTGAACTTTCCATTCATCAGAGAATCCTGAAAATAAATGTGTGAGGTTTTCACAAAAATATTAAGCAGCACAACCTTTCAACATTTGTAATAATCAGAAATGTTTCTTGCACAGCAAATCAGTATATTAGAATGATTTCTGTAGGATCATGTGACACTGAAGACTGGAGGAATGATGCTGAAAATTCAGTTTTGATCACAGGAATAAATTACATTTTAAAATATATTTAAATAGAAAACAGTTATTTTAATTGTAATAATGTTTCACAATATTACTCTCTTACTATTTTTGATTAAGCCTTCATGAATATCTCAATGGTTTTGTGCTCTTTTCTTTTGTGTGTTCTGTTCTTAGGATAATACTAACCTGTATATGGTAATGGAGTATGTTCCTGGAGGAGAGATGTTCTCTCACTTGCGTAGAATCGGCCGGTTTAGGTGAGTTTTTTCTCTCTCTCTCTCTCTCTCTCTCTCTCTCTCTCTCTCTCTCTCTCCACACATGCTTAGTCCATCCAGGTTTCTTTATTGTTTTTAAATTTAGATTATTTTCAGTTAGTATTAAAGATGTAAAACCTTTCTTACGAAATCACACTTAGATTTTATTTTCATTTATAGCTATTGTTATTTTCTGCTATTTTTAGTGTTGTACTACAAAATGCGCCACATCATCTATATGATGGACACACAATTTCAATTTTTTAGTCAAATCTAGAGTAGCGCTGCATCCTTGCTGACAGTGATTTCAGTCATTTTTGCAATAAATATTATGTAACTAATGGCTACCCTGACTAACTTCCTCGAGCTGCAGTGTCAAATTTAGATGGGGAACATTGAGGCCAAATTGTCACTTGCCAAACATTTCAAATGTATTCATAGTTTTTATTTGAAGGCACTTTATAGCAACTCTGTCTGTGCAACCTTCCTCAGAGACTGCAGCACTGACTGATGCTTTGAATAAGTGATATTGGATATGTTACATCAGACTGGGAATCAAGCTGAATTTCCTGATTCACAAGTTATTAATTTATTTCTACTTTTGCTTCATATATTTTAATTTGCATTTGAACTGGCCTGTTTCAATTATTATCATTATATAATCACCTAACACATAGCACAACAGTCATTTTGCATATTGTCTTTTTTATAACTATTATTATTATTTTCACACATCCACTGATAAAAGGATTTTCAGAATTTTAAAAAAAAATCATTAGATTCATTAGAATTGCAGTGCACATTATGTTTAGTTTTGTTTATTTTCAGTTCAGTTAATGATAAAGTTGATATGACGTCAAACGGTGGCTATATATACCGTAGGCCTGCTTCATCTAAAACTATTCAATCATCTCATTCTTGTATAATGACTATGCACGCAGGTCCTGTGACCTCTGTATATTTACGTTGTGTTTGTTTGTCTCTGTCCGGTGCAGTGAGCCTCATGCCCGATTCTACGCCGCCCAGATAGTTCTGACCTTTGAATACCTTCACTCACTTGATCTTATCTACCGAGATCTAAAGCCTGAAAACCTGCTCATAGACCAGCAGGGCTACATACAGGTAAACACGCAGGCTTTAAAATCAGATGACTTCATGAAATGTAATGATAGCAGCTCCAAGAATGTCACATGACTGCAAAGAGTACATATATGTCTGTTTGAGTGTCCTTTTAAGACATCCAGGCATTTACAAATGAATACATGCAATACTCATTCTTGCTGTTTTCTCAGGTAACAGATTTTGGATTTGCGAAACGTGTAAAGGGCAGGACCTGGACACTGTGTGGCACACCTGAGTACCTGGCGCCAGAAATCATCCTCAGTAAAGTGAGTACCGAAGCTGCGTTACTTAAACTGCAGTTTAAGCCATTTCAGCATAGCTCATGCTCTCTCTGTCTTTTAGGGTTATAATAAAGCAGTGGACTGGTGGGCTCTGGGAGTGCTGATCTATGAAATGGCTGCTGGTTACCCTCCGTTCTTTGCCGACCAGCCCATCCAGATCTACGAGAAGATTGTTTCTGGAAAGGTGAGTGCTGCGACAGAATATCACATTATTTGGTGCTGGATGTCAATATAGTGCAGTGGCCACTCTGCGCTGCACACTCGAGTCAGTGGTGCCGTTATAATCTAAACTTGTGTTGTTTCACTACTTTAAATAAAGCTGAAAAAAAGTTTTAAATATTAGATGGAAAAACTTGCTTAGGCATCTGTCTGAAGTTTACTCAAACTGAAATAAAAAATAAAGCTAAATAAGAATATAAAAAACTTAATAACTAATGTAATTAATATTTAAATTTAAAATACACACCTATATGAAAGCTTATTCAAAATATGAATAAACACTACAAAATAGTAAACAAAATAAATACTGAAACATGTCTCATGTCTTTTAAGGTTTTTATTTGTGGTTTTGGTAACACAGAAGAAGGGTTATTATAGTTAACTGAAAATATTAAAACATTTCTGTTAATTGAAATAAAGGTGAAATTAAGACTTTAAACAAAAAATGAGAAATGTTGCCTTGACAAGTAAATTAAATGAGTTTGTTGAAGCACTAGTGGTGCAACGGATCACATGACTCACGGTTCGGATCATACTACGGATTTTGAGTCACGGATTGGATCATTTTCAGATCAGCAAAAAAAAAAAGTTTGCTTTTCATTTATTACTAAAAACTTACTTTAAGTACTTCTATACCCCAGAAGAAACTGCTAGCTTAACTTCTAAAGTCAGTAATACAAGAACAATTGCACAAATTCCAAGCATAGATGAACAGCCTACAACATAAAATTATAGGCTGTATAAAGACAGTAACAGTAGTATTCAGGTACAGAAATTTAATAATTTCTGCGCGCTTTGGGTGTGTGCTGCTGCAGCTGAGCGCAGAAAATGGCACGCGAGTCCCGATTCGATTTGTCCTTCATCTGAATGGTCTGAAATTGCTTGAATGGGTAAATTGGTAAACATGTGCAAATGATAACTTTGTCTATACTGATTGAATTTAACAGTTAATCCGCGGATCACATGCATGCCGAACCGTGGGGACTGGTCCGTATGGATCATCTACGATCCATTGCACCCCTATGAAGCACTAAAAATACAAACTGTAAATAAATAAAAACAAAAAAAATAAACCTAAAAAATATTTAGAAAGAACAAAACCAAATAAAAATCACAAAGGTGCATAACAAAGTTACTAAAAATTAAACTGAAAAAAAAAAGTTTTGAATTATTTTTGAGTATTTTTTTAGTTATTTTTTTAGTGTATAAATAATATTAAAAATGCCAACTTAGAGACAGACGTATGGGCTTGTATGTTTTTTTTTTGTTTTTTTTTCTTTCTTCTTTTTCCTCTCTCTCTCTCTCTGTGTGTGGGTTAGATCAGGGGTCTCCAACCTTTTTTTACACCACGGACTGGTTACGTTTTGAAAATATTCTCGCGGACTGGGGTGTGTGTGTGTGTGTGT
The DNA here is from genome assembly GCA_036784905.1 of Acrossocheilus fasciatus. NCBI lineage: Eukaryota > Metazoa > Chordata > Actinopteri > Cypriniformes > Cyprinidae > Acrossocheilus > Acrossocheilus fasciatus. The sequence continues at coordinate 28,235,531 of CM071940.1, read as the reverse complement.
ACATTTGTGTATATCATGATTAATCACACATTTTTATTTGTTCTAAATGTACCTTAAATTAATACTTTAAGTTTTTAATAGTCTAATCAACATGGGCATGGATAAATATGGATGCTTTATGCAAATGTATGTTTATTATTATTGAAACCATAGTCAACATAGAGCATGAAGACTACACATGTATCAAAGATAATAGATGTTTTTCAAAGATCTTGTTCTATTAGACACATGAAAAAAGAAATACCAGGTTCCCATTACTCCTTTCTTTGCACTGAGCAATTTACTGACACAAACCTGTTTACATTTTTGCAGGACAGGGCAGCTCACTTCTTCTGAAAATGCAAAATGTACATTTATTATTTATTATTAGATTTGTTTGCCTCTCTGTGCCCACATACTGTATTTTGATGCAGCTAAATTCTCAATAAAACTGGTTCCATTGATATATTTGACTGTTTCTGTTGTCAGACAACGGAATGAATATGAAATAGTGACTGAAACGCGACCCATTAAGACTACATAACGAGCTCTCCCTTCCAAGATGTTAATCTGCACAAAAATCCTGATAATCGAGCCATCGTCTGATGAAATCAAATACACATAAGATAAAGACAATAGCTGTGCTATACTTGCATGTAAAATTAGAGAAGCAACACAATACTGAAAGCACTGTTCCTCTCCACCGCTTTCTGAGCAATGCAGAGAGAGAAAGATGTGTGTACGCGCTGGGATAGCAAGACCTCGCGTTCGCATGGCAGTACCAGCAAGTCTCAGAAACTAAATAAGGTTTGGGCAAACCCTAAAGATTTGTCACTATGCGTCGTTAAAGGGGTCTGCAAATTCGCTAAGTTGGCAACACTGTGCATCTCCGTTTCTCCAACTCCGGGCTAGGCCACGGGTCAACCAGAAAATGCAAAATGCGTTAATCGCACGTTAATAAAATTAGTGCCGTTAAAATGAATTTAACTTTGACAGCCCTAATATATGTATGTATGTGTATATTAGGGTTGCCAACTGTCCCGTATTTGCCGGGACGTCCTGTATTTTGGGCCTAATTGATTTGTCCCGTACGTGACTTCCCTTGTACCATTTTTTTTTGACTGCTAAGCTGATCTAACCACTGACTTATACAACAACCGCAGTGCTTATCACGACACTTGAGAATGATCACCGGCATGACACCTGTCATCATCCAGCCACAGTCCCCCTCACGCAGTATACGTTAAGTAAATCAGAAATCGTGAACATAACTGTTTGAGGAAGGCTGCGCAATCCTCTGTGGCTCGTCGCTCCTGCCTCATAACAAGCGCCGCTCACACTAACGCCAATTCCGTCTGTGTTTTGACTTCAGTAAATTAATTTTGGTGAATACAAACAACATTATTTTTCATGAGTCCAGCATCCCGTCGCGCAAGAGACGTGGTCAGTAAGGGAAGTCGTCTTTCACTACTGTAATGTTGTTAAATAGAGAGAAATATTTTATGTTTAAGCAACTAATAGCATAATCCTTAACCTTGGACTTTATTCTTGAAACACAAAAAATGACCAATAAAAAGGTGTCAGGCACCAAATCAGCCCATATTAAATCTATAAGATGTCTTTAATTGAAAAATATGCATGAGGTGGCACAGAAGAACACAAAAGTGGCTTGTAGGTATTTAGATATTTAATGAGGTTCAGAGGTGGCATGAGTGCAGTTAACTTCATAAATTCATGTTGAGATTAATGTTTTAAATTTTATAAAATTTTGAATTTAGAAATATTCAATGATTTAAATAACTGAAATGATGCTTTTAAAAAGAAACTAAATCTGCCATTAGATGGCGGCAAGTTATTGATTTTATCACTGAATCATTCATTAAATTGATTAGTTCAAACGGCTGATTCATTCAGGAACGGAGCAAGTTCCTGCGTCCCAATGTGCATACTATCTGCCCTAAATAATATTGAAAATTACTAATATCACAGAATTTAGGATGGATAGGATGCACATTAGGACTCAGGCAGCGACTGTCTTTATGAATGGGTAATTGAATTGACTCAGTAGATTTGTTTAAAAATCAGATTCATTCATAAACGAAACAACGCTGTGTTTGAGTGGAGATGTGTAGCGCCAGTTGTGAGTTTGTTTTAAACTATTTCGACGAAATAGAGCAAAATCAGGCAGTACTGCTCTAGTCAGACAGTGTAAGTCACGTAATATTAACTTTTTCTTTATTGAAATCACTCGTTCTTATATGCCAACAATCCCCTGCTGTTACAGTTACGTGCAATAAATAACAGTGTGTCATATGATCTTATCTATAGGCTACACATTTTCCTCGAACGTTCTTGCCACCCGGTAGCAATTCTTCCACAGCCCAGTAGTGGGTCGTGACCCGGTGGGTTGGGGACCTCTGGGTTAGATAAACAAGCATATTTTATATTTACATAAATTAATTTAGCAAGCAGAGGGTTTTTATTTTTTTATTATATAGTTCATACTATATACAGTATAACTATAACTTTATAACTATATATACCACATAGTTAAACTGTAATGTTACTATAGTTTAACTCATAGATGTTTAACTCATAGATGTTTTACCAGGGGACAAATTCACAATTTTCATCCAGTATTAAACTGAAAAAAATGTATGAAGTTGTTATTGTGATGTATAAAGGAATCTAAATGCATATTTATTTACTTTTTGCCATGAATATATCCTTTGCTGAAATGAATTCTGAAAATGAAATTTTCAATTTGAGCTGTGAGTCATTTAAAGGTTTTGGCTTGCTGTCGTCGTCTTCTGCTGCTGCTCTCGTTGGTTTTGTGGTTTGGGTGCAACATGCTGTCTTCTACAGGGTTATAAATTTAGCTATTCAGTCACTGTCAATTAATTAACTTTTGACAGATGAACTGACAAGTTGATTAGTTTATTAAATAACATTGTGTCAATTATCATTTTCTTTCTGGTGTATTGGAAGTTGCTTGTGAATCCCAAACACTGAAAGTGTGTCTTAATCTTTCTCTAGGTTCGCTTCCCCTCACATTTTAGCTCTGACCTGAAGGACCTGCTGAGGAACCTGCTGCAGGTAGATCTGACGAAGCGCTTCGGTAATCTCAAGAACGGCGTCAACGACATCAAGGGCCACAAATGGTTTGCAACCACCGACTGGATCGCAATCTACCAGAAGAAGGTACCTCAATCACACTGGGTTCTTACAACGTTCTCACCGTTTCCCAATCTTCAACTCATCCCCATTTGTGAACAACTCATCATCAGTACATGTTATGTCTTCAGAATGTAATAACCTGTGTTTTCAGGTGGAAGCCCCCTTCATCCCTAAGTGCAAAGGCCCCGGCGACACCAGCAACTTTGACGACTACGAGGAAGAAGAAATCCGGGTCTCTTTCACAGAGAAATGTGGAAAGGAGTTTGCTGAATTCTAGAAGCAGCAGCGGAGGAGAGGGATGGAGAGAAATTAGATGTGGGGCAACAGAGAGAAGAAAACGTTTTCCAGGGTGGTGATGATGATGATGGACTGGACTGAGCCTTATCCGGTAACAACAACGTAGAGCCCTCACACACAGATGGAGGGAGAAGAAGAACAAAGTCCTGAGAGAGACGCCAGCAGTGTTGCCTTTTCAGATCCTTCGTCACTTGTTACTTGTCCATTTTCATGTTTTCCTCTTGTTTGGTAGCCATGGTGCATTGGGCAGAGATTCGGTCACTTCTCTGTGACTGGCTGGCATGGGAATATTTCTTCTTCTTTTTTGTTTTTCCAGAGATATAGAGGTTACTTTCTGGTACAGAATTTTGGCTTTCCCAGAGAAAATTACACCCCCCCCCCCTCCCACACCCCTTTTTTTTTTTTTTTCTTTTTTTTTTTTTTAAATTAGCAAAGGTGTTCTTGCTCTGTAGTTCTCCACCCTGTCACATCATGTTTACTTCCTGTGCACCTATTGGCACCCAATACCAAATCAAACCGACTTACACCGTTCAAGAGTTCTGGCTTTTTGTTTGACACGTCACCCATTTCTCATTTGGATTTCAAGCATCACACCACCATCCTTCAAATTTGTCATGGCATATTAATTGGCTACAGTACAGTGCTCTAAGATCAGGCAGAATCAGCCGCTTAGTATAAAGATTGTTGTTTTGGATCATTCATTCGTCATTCTCTAGATTATTTCGTGTATTTTAAGCCAGTATGTTTGTATTTAAGCCAATAGAATGTGCTTTGGGTTGAAAGTGGCCATTGAAAAGACCGTAACACTATTTTAAATTACACATCTGTAGCATGTAAGCATACTTGAAGCTCCAAATCCGTTATTTTACACGTTTTCTCAGATGGCTTTGATTCTAAAATAAATTTCCAGAGATAAACTTACAAAACGCAGAACTGAAGGGATACAATGAATTTACAGCGAGCACAAAGGCTTGTAATACAGCTGGTTGTTTTTAAAAAGATGCTTTTAAAGGAAAACTTTAAAGGAGAGCACTGTTTCTGTGGTTACACTGGGTTCTTGGTGGATGATGTTTTTTTTTTTTTTTTTTTTATTATTATTATTATTATAATTATTATAATTATTATTATTCTTTCTGCCGTGTCGCCTGCTAGTGACCAAACCCTTTGTTTAATTGAACAAGTCTGGTATTTCTCCTTTTCCTTACCGATGATAAGAATAACCTCCACCTGACATCAAAATTGTTTGAAAATTAGGCCGATTTCCAATACGTTTTAACTCTCTAAGGCTTCACTAATCGATCACAATTTCTGCTTCAAATAAGCTTGTTGTTCGAGTTAGTTAGTGAAGCTCCATTTGGCCTGTTGAAATATCGTCCAACGAACTGATCAAGATTTGTTCGCTTTCTATCTTGCTCTGTAACGTTGTTAGATGCAAGACAATCTAAATGCAAAAGTCCCCATGATTTTTTTGTTGTTGTTGTTTAGTTTCCAGAAGTGTGCAGTAATGCGTAGTGTGTTGCAGAGATTTTATTTCGTTATGCTTGAAACGCTTCGCGTCTGAATATTTAATTCGATTGTAAAGGTGAAGTGTAACTTCTGCACCAATAGTGGCGCCAAACTGAACCGCAGTGTGTTTGAGCAACAGAAAGGACATAATATATTAGAATTGATCAAAGTCGTTATTTTTGTGATTTTGCTGCTACTAGTGGCGCAGAATTGACACGCTTCACCTTTAAAACTGAGATGCCCACCGTCGCTTACAGCTCAGTCCTTCAGGAGTCAGCTGTTCGTTGGGTGCCGATTTCAAAATCGTGCAAAGTCGGTTTTTGGTTTGTTCGTTTTGGTTTGTTATGATAAGTAATGTAACTTAATTTTGTTGAATGTGTGCGAACTACAGGTTGGTGCCAGGTTAAAATTTGGTATTTCAAACAACTCTTTTAATAACAGAAGTATCTATTGGACACTGAACGGCTTTGATGCCATTTAAATTGCAGTATGAGATCAAATTACTGTTCTTTTCCCTCTCAGGAAATGTTTTCAATGTATTCTGCCAGACTCACAGCCAAAACACACCAGATTGGGTCAGTTTTTGACCATTCGGGTGCTTATGTAGCTTTAGAAACATTGATGAGCAAAGGGCAAGAGTTTATATTTCACAAAACATTATGGTAGGTTTAGATTTTCTCTCCCTCATTCCTCTCCCTGCATGCCTAGCTTTTGCTGGGACATTTTCTTGCCCTATTTCTGGAGACTTTGTCATAAAATGGTTGTACAAACAGGAGAAACAGCTCCATCTCTTGGTTTGAATAGCTGGAGAACAAAACAATCAGTGTTTAAAGAATGCGTCTGTGTGTTTAGATTACCCAGCAGGCTCTTCTGCGCTGGTTTTGTGACGCTTTAAGCAACGTAAGACTATCCTCAACTGGTGTACTGAGTTATAATGTACAGGTTGGCTTCACGTGAGCTTTTTTCCTCATCTTTGAGCTCGATCGTGACATGGAAGGGTTCTGTTTAAAGCAGCACCATTTTAAAACAGTGACTTTTTGGGAAATTATGGCTCAAATGCACCTTTCATTACACCTTTTTTGTCAGAGCATGGAAAAATGTGACACTTTTGGCGGTATTCATATGTCGTCCCTCTATCTCTGGGTCCCGTCCCGTCCCTTCCTTTCAGATACATGGGTGTGACATATACATCCTTCAGTCTGTTCATTCACATCGTCAGTCATCTTTTTTTGTGTGCGTGTGCGCATCAGTCCATTATACAGTTTGCCTTTGTACACATCCAGTTTCCTACACTCTTCTATTTGCTTTTTAAAAAAAAAAATCATGAAGAAAACATTTGATTTACTTTTGCATATTTTCTAAGTGTATTTTCAATAACAGGAGTCTCTTTCCTCCCGACATGGGTATGGTGATGGTGTAGTCTATTGTACCTTCTCGGGAAACAATACTGTATATTCTCTGCCTTTAACAGTCTTAATTATTTTACCTTCTGGAGAAGTTGACGGATACCCGTAGGACACATCGAGTATGTTTAAAAAAAAAAATACACAGAATAATATTTTGCAACATGTATCATTCCAATAAAGTTTTAATTGTTAAAATTACAAGAATGTTGTGACGTCTTAAATGTTATTGTTCTGAATTTTGATGTATCTGTCACAGGACATTAAACAGATAAAATAAAACGTGTGTGTGTGTGTGTGTATACACACACACACAGACCAACATCAACATTTGAAGTGGATCAAAGTTGTCCTAATATCAAAATGTGTTCTTGTCTTAGGACAACTTTGAACTTTTTTTGATCCACTTCAAATGTTGAGTACTGTATAAAACTGATTTGTAGTTGAAGGGTTCTTAAAAGCATTAAAAAATGGATCTGTGTTGTCATTAGTCACATGACGTTTTGTCTCAAAATGACCTGGCAGCAGAGCTGAGCACCAGTGACCAATGATGATGGATCAATTATCATAAGTTTTGGGTGGACCTGCACAAGCTGGGCAAGTTCTTTTTTAGATGCATGGAAGTTATTATTATAAATCTCCTTGAGATGACCTACTACATTTGCTAAAATGTGAAGCACACTGCACAATAGCGTATCCCGCAATGCGTTTGACTTGACCTTCCATTTCTAGTGATCACTAAAGCAGAAGTACTTTGACCCACAATCTTTAAAAAAAGCTTTTCTTTACTAATTTGAATGTACTGACAATTTAAGATGTTTGTTTCTCTTCTTATTAAACATGGAGCACAGTGAGCTCAGCATACTACTGTTTAGTTGCATATGCCTTGTTTCACAGTATATACTGTGTAGTATGCAGTACATAGCTAATCCACTCGTTTCATTCTGCGCAGTATTTGATGGTCAAAACTCAAAAGTGACTATTTTAATTCCAAAATGTGTGGCTGGATTAAACAAGGAATGTAAATGAAAAGTTTACCATTGTATAATGCGGATTTACTCACGTGTAACTTAAAAACAGTAATGCAGCATGCTAGTATTGCATTCCAAAACTGCAACAACAGCCAGTTAAGCGGCACGGAAACGTGCAAGCGAGCAACGCCTCCTTAAATCTCCTAGCGGCGGGCCGCGCATCTCGCGCATTCTACCTTAAAAGCGCTCAATGAGATCAACGCACGCGTACAGTATGTTTCCGTTTTTTTTCCTCCAGCGCGCTCGCGCCGCGGCTCGAAAGACTGCGAGCGTCACGTCGAAGGCAACACTGACGCACTTCATCCACTCTATCAAGCTTGAAGCCCATTAGGAATAATGTCTGAGCCGTACCGCGAATGGATCCTGGGCTCCATAGACTCGCTGAGGTCGAGGAAAGCGCGACCGGACCTGGACAGAATTTGCAGGATGGTCAAAAGACGACACGGCTCGGATTGGGACCGAACCCGGTCAGAACTAGAGAAACTGATAGAGGAGCAAACGGTGCTCAAAGTCAACTATAAAGGCTCGGTTTCCTATCGCAACGCGGCAAAGGTGCTAAGAGGTAGGAGAAAAACCGAGCAGAGCAAGTGTGCGGTGAAACAGCCTTCTCTCGCGGACTGGAGCACCGGCGACAGCGCTCTGGGTCCCGTGGATGAGGATCACATGGAGGATATGGAAGTAAGTGAACCGAGAAGCGGCTGCGCTCCGGCAAAAAACGAGACGCGGAATGTGAAGTATTTGTGTTTTTATCACTAGTTGAAGTGCTCTGGCGTATGCAAACGTGAAAGCAAGTGCAAACGCGCACACAGAGAGACGCGCGCGCGGACTGGCGCAGACGGGGAGCGGCGCGATCCTTCACGAGCGTCGGAAAATCGCCAACAATGGAAGCGCTCGATCTGCGAGCTCCAAATCTTTCGGAGCGAGTTTTTGAGTGAGCGCAGACGATGCGCTGGATGAGTCCGGTAACGTTAAGTCAACTTTCGCGATGCAATCCTTGTCAATTAATCCAAACTCGCTTTTGCACGGCGGGGGAAAGTCACCAAAAACATCACGGATCAGCCGACTGACGCATTTCGCACAAGGAGCGACACCGGAGACAATTGCATTAGCGATGATTATTTAAGGTTCTAGCGAGAAACTGATTTTTTATTTTTTTTTGCGCTTGTGCATGTCGTGACCGAGTCTATACGACAATTTATAGGGATCACTGAAGCGCAAGTCATTAGACGCGCTGCTGGATGATCCTTTATGTCCGTGCACGCGAAGTGCGACCGAAGTCGTCAGTGCGGCTCGTGAACTTGTCGTACTTATTAATCGCGGGTTAACACGTGAACAAAGGTGAACGTTAGTTTGGGATGTGTTTTAAGGGAGAAAATGTCGGCTTTAGCCACGTTTAACATTGGCTTGCTTTGGGACGCGCTTGTCTCAGGCAGGCAGCGCGCCTCGGAGCGAAGCGGGGCGGGTTCATGAATATTAACGACGCTGCGTGAACTTCGCCAGTGGCGTGTCTCATTAATATATATGAACGCACCACGCTTCTCTCTCAGGGGCCCTGGCGAACCTAACGTAACTTAATATTCATGAGCCCGCCCCGCTTCTTTCTAATCAAAGTCCCTTTCCTAATGCAGCCGAGGAACGTTACGTAACTTAATATTCATGAGCCCGCCCCGCTTCGCTCACAGCGCGCGAGTCTGAGTTCAGCGCGCCTCCGTCCAGCAAACTCTCTCCGTAATGTTCCTCATACTGTGTGATTAAGTTATTTCGATGTGTTTGTAACGTTCCTAACACCACTGTGCCGACCAAAACCGGGGTTCAAAGCGTACGAAAGAACGGGCGAAGAGGAATTTCTGGCTCACTCCCGACTGAATAAACAGTGCGCGCGGCCTTTAGATACTGAAGCTTGAGTCGATGATAATCCAGTTTTGCAGAGCGACGGACTGAGCGTAATCACAAAGTGTAGTTGTCGAAATATGCTCGTTTAAATGTGAAATTGTTATTGCTAATCATTATAAAGTCCTGCTCAAGCCCCTGTTTGCGTGCTAATACTGTAGATGTTTTCTTCTTCCCATCATCTTGGTGTTTGTCATGCTTTTTAGTGGAAACATTCCTGGGCTTTTGAACATTTCCAGCGTTATTGCACCGGACGGTTCAGTGAACCAGTAGCAGGGCATGTTGGCAGATGGGTTAAGTTGACATAATGGGAGTGTGCCATTAAATAGTTTATTACTTCAGAAAAATGGAAACAGTTTGGAAACACAAAACAGTTTGTGAAACAAAAATAAATAAAAGGGCAAATGGAGAAAACAAACTGCAAGATTTAAAACGCACAACAACTTGGCCCAAGAAAATTGGGGAAATTATGTAAAACGTTCTGGTCCTGAGAACACAGTTCAACCTTTTCAAAATTAACCATTCAAATCTGCATTCATTATATAGTTGACTCAGTCATTCTTCTTGTGTTCAGTCATTTAACAGCGAAAAACTAGGACAGTACAAGAATTTTAATTTAAAGGATAAATTCATGAAAAAAAAATGCTAATTTAAAATCAGATGTTTTAAGCCACTGCCAGAGAAAAACATTTTTTGCAATAGTGGGTTTGAGTTAAAACCTTGTAGTTGTAAAAATATGCTGCTTGTAATCAAAGTAAAGGGGTTTTAATCTATATTTAGGGTTCAGTATTATTTTAAAACACTATATTCTTATTTATACACTGTTGTTTAAACATTTGGAGGTGATAAGCTAATATATATATAATATAATATAATATATTTAATTTAATGTTTTTGAAAGAAGTCTGTTATGCTCACCAAGGCTGTATTTATTTGGTCATGAAAATAGTAAAAACAATAATAATATTGCTAAATGTTATTACAATTTAAAATAACTGTTTTTATTTGAATATATATTGAAATGTAATTTATTCCTATGATGCAAATCTGAAATTTCAGCATTATTACTCTTCAGTCTTCAGTGTCGCATGATCCTTCAGAAATCCTTTGAATATATTGATTTGACACATCTATGATCATTATCAATGTTGAAACCAGTATATTTTAGAAGAATCTGTGATTTATATATATATAATATAATAATATTATTATTTTTTTTTTCAAATGGCACACATGAAGCATTTTGTTGAATCCTCATGTTGCGTAAGTTTCTGTGCAGTACTGGCAGTGATCAATGCACCTGCTTAAAAATGATGATGGTGATAATGCTGCAATCTTTTTAGGATGAGATGTCCACGACAGCGGGAATGGATAGCAGTATGGATGAGGAGGGGGATGAGAGCAGTCTGGATGCCATGTGTGCTCAGAGCACCGCTGACTCGGGCATCAGCATGAGTCCCATCACCAGCAGTAACACCAGTCAGCCTGTTCCCTCACCCGTATCCTCAAAGAACTCTCCTACCCACGATGCTCTGAGGCAGGACACCGACAGCACTTACACTCTACCTGAGCACATACAGCCAGCAGCCCAGCAAGACACAGGTACTTAAGTCCTGTTGGTTATTTGTTGAATTAACTTCTCAAGATAAAACACCAAACTAACCAGCATTTGAATTGAGATGGTAATTAAAATAAACAACATACTCGCACACATATTACATTAACATTCATGTGCCAGTTGCGCGTTGTCCTGAAACTTTGATCAATTTAAGTATTAAATCATTCATTTATCGCAAACCAGTGCGATATGCATTTTGCAATATGCACATCTGCAGTATCTGCAGCCCTAATACTGAGTAATATTTAACACTGTTATTAAATCTTTAGCCTATAAACTTTAATCTCCCGCACTGACATGAAAGAATTGCTCACACAGCCACATTACTCTTGTGCGGTTTGGAAGCGAACAGGTCGGAAAGATGAGACCAAGTGGTGAAAGAATGATGAACTTGGTCATAAATGAATGATTTTGAAAAGATCAGTTGGAAATATGAAGTATTACTAGCGAGAGAGAAATTTATTTTGGCTCAGAATTATGGATGTGACATTGACTCCCTTCTCAGGTTAAGTGGTTTTTGTTTTTATTTTTTGTGGAAAAAATTGGGAAATAAGACCAAGCATCCACAAATAATGCAACAAATTGCCCAATTTGCATTCATTCTTTTCATCTTAAGAATGGCAAATGGCGTATGTTAAAATCGTCATTTAAAAGCATGGAGTTTTTTTTTTTTTGCAGTATAGGAAAATGTAAAATATTGCAAAATATTTTACCAGTGGCCAATTTTTATTTATCTATTTATTTATAAATAAGCATAACTTATTTTATCCCTGTCGCAGATGTTCCAACATGAATGTGTAACCTTATTTATTTATTTTTTTTGAGCTCTCCTACACTTGAGTGACTAATAAAATAATCAAGCGGAGGCAGAACAATCTGTCTTTCTTGAATATACTTATTTTTCTCACTGAATTTTTTAGAAAAGTAAGTCTAATGAGACAAACAAGCACACATTTTGACAGGGTAACATTTTTGCACCCATCAGCCTGTTGCAATTCCTGTTGTTATTTCATTCATTTTCTGCCAAATTCAGGCGTTGCAATGCATGTTAAGGAGTTGGATAGTTTACTCACTGTTGAGAGTGACAGACCTCCATCAGAAGAAGCCAAGATTTCTGCAAAAACAGTTGGTAAATGTGTAAGAGATTTGAGTCTGCAGTATCTGTCGTTGTAACCCACAGGATCTGTGGCGCTCGTGCAGCAGCCAGCGGCCATCTGTCTCTCCGCTCCTCGAGTCGAGGAGGGGCTGCTCACCCCTGATCCGCTGCTGTCACACTGCACAGCCACGCCGGTAAGCATGTCCGCCCTGCGCCTCCAATCACAGCACATCTGTCGAGTTCCTCTGCGTCATATTGTGTCTGTCTGTCATCAGGACGAGGCGCTGTTGTCAGACGGAGGGCCTCACGCTGTGCCTGATCCTGCTGAGGAGGGTGAGGATTCTGCCTGTGCTCTTTAAATTTCACATCGTATCTGTCATCTCACTGGATTTTTATTTGAAACTGTGCTTTCTCAGGTGAAATGTGCACCAAGAGCACAACAGAAGAAGAAACTGTTAACAATGGAGGGACGAATAATGGAAAGTGAGTCAAAGGCAACATTTTCTTTCTGTCTTTGGTAATGAAGCTTAAACTTTAAACTGTGTCATTTCTGTAGCAACAAACACTTCGCAATGTGTCGTCAAACTCACACTATTGGATTATATATTGTTGTTGTGATATGTAAAAGTCTGGAATGAGCTGCTCATAAACTATGAGGCTTTAATCTGTTTTTGGTCATTCTCAGTGATGTGGTAAAGAAAGAGATCGGGCAGGACCCTTTGCTTTGGAGCGTGGCTGATGTGGCCAGTTACTTCACGTCTGTGGGCTTCCCTGAGCAGGCGCTGGCTTTCAGAACACAGGTTAGTACTGTAGTAAACCAAACCTGTCAAGAGCATATATTAACCCAAAATCTATTGATCGATTCTTGTGCTTTTTGTATAATAAAAAAATTCTACAAATGTTTAGGAAGTATACTAGTGAGTGCGGATCCTGCTTTTTTCATTTTTATTGATCTGTGCACCTGAAGTATTGCTTGAATACTTTTCTTTTTTCCATTTGAACCTAAAGCCTAAAGAAATACATGAAAAATAATTTTGCCTAGCGAAAATGAAATCTTAATTTTACTATGCAAAAGATGTTATTTTCAAGCCAAAGATAATGTGCAGCACATTTCTTTAATTTATGCTGATTTTAGGCTTCCAAATGGCCCTGGAAATTTTTTTTTAAAATTGTTATTTCCAGGCCAGGTAAAGTTAATGGAAATAAATGAAATTTCTGTAGTGAATATTTATTTTTCTAGTTATGCTCAGCACTAAAATAGTCATTAAGTGCAATTTCAATAAGGACTAAGGACTTATTCTGGACTCACAAATGAATGGAAAAGCTGTGGTAACACTGCTGGAACACTGTAGTAAAAAAAAAAAAAAAGAAGCTTTCCTGTATCAAGAGTTGCTATAGAATAACAGCAATAGGAATACAATAATGGGAATTGGAAAAAAAATGACAAAAAAAAGCAAGACATCTTTACACGTCATGATAATAAAAATATTACTGTATCCTGAACTTTTTTTTTTTCCAAAAACAAGGAAATCCAACTTCTTGAGATCTGACTAAAAGGGTCACTTTATGGTGATTTTCAAACAAACCTTGAGATACTTAACTATTTTTATCAATATTACTTACAATCAGATGGCCATAATTATGTAAATAAGTTAGCTAAGAAAATTTAAAATCTAAACAAGTGTACAATCTTATGCTTACTGTTTTATGTTGTAATATATTTTACAATGTAATCTATTCCTGTGATCAAAGCTGAATTTTCAGCATCATTTCTCGAGTCTTCAGCATCACATGATCCTTCAGAATTCATTCTAATAGGCTGATTTGCTACTAAAGCAATTATTATCAATGATGAAAACAATTGTGCTGCTTTCATTTTTTTGTGGAAACTGTGACACTTTTTTCAGGACATTTGATGAATAGAAAGTACAAAAGAACAGCATTTATCTGAAATCTACTTTTTTTTTGTAACATTATCAATGTCTTTACTGTCACTTTTGATCAATTTTCTGTGTCCTTGCTGAGTAAAAGTATTTACACTTTCGTATCTTCACTTCCAACAGGAAATAGATGGGAAGTCCCTACTGCTGATGCAGCGCAGTGACGTGTTGACTGGTCTGTCGATCAGACTCGGCCCTGCACTTAAAATCTATGAGAATCATGTGAAGGTGCTGCAGAGAAGCCACTTTCAGGACGACAGCCGTCTCTTCTCATAGTGTTTGTGTTTTCAGCGAAAACAGACTGAAATTCTCCTGGCTCAGAGCACTGGCCACAAAATGAGGGGAAACATTAACTCTTTAAGACTTGATTTGCACAATCCTCCTCAGCTTATCTTCTCTTCTTCCGTGTGAGGACATGCCGCATGATTCAGCCCTGCAGTCTGTTTTTCTGTTCTGTCGGTGTCCTTCTATCCATCCGTCGCAGGGCTGACGGGACCATTCATCTTAGTAGAAGTGTGTTTTTTTTTTTTGTTTGTTTTTTCTACGGTGGAGCTTTTCATTCGCCAGTGTTTTGTCCTTCTGTATAATATTGTCACAATATTATATAAACATTGTTCTTGTCCAATGAAATGTACGATGTTCAGCAAAGTTTTACAGCAGTCTTAAAACGGACATGCAAAGTTAGGAAATAAATTCCAGTTTCAGAATCTGAAACTGCATTTGTGGCATAAAATTTTTTCTGTTATGCATTTTGCCTGCCAAGCAGAGATATGGAGTGAATTACTGATGCTTTGATTCCAGCACTGCACAGCCTGGAAGAGAGAAGCTTCTGAGAGAAGCATTCATATTGGCTTTCATAGGAAGATGGAAAGCATAGTTGATTGTGATTCAAAAAAGGATTTTGTAATTTAGCAAGAATGAATACCAGACTTAATTTCTAATGCAAAATGTAACAAAACCTGAAAGGATTTTGAAGAAGTTTCATCCGATTCATCAAAGTGGGGAAAAAAAAAAAAAAATTATATATATATACATACAGTCATGGCCAAAAATATTGACACCCTTGCAATTCTGTCAGAAAATGCAACACCTCTCAGAAAATTGTTGCAGTTGCAAATGTTTTGGTACTCACATGCTTATTGTTTTTGTTTGCATTGCAACAACACGCAAGAAAAAAAAAACAGAAGAAAAGTCAAACTTGATACAATTTCAAGCATGTGATGCTCCTGTAATTTGTATTTAGACACACATGTGACAAGTAACAGGTGTTGGCAATATAGTAATCACATTTGCCACCAGTTAAGATGGATAAAAGTTGACAACATTTGTGTTGTGTGTCACACTGAGCATGGAGAAGTGTAAAGAGTTGTCTGTGGGTTTGAGAGAAAAAAATTGTTGAAAAACATGGACGATTTCAAGGCTACAAGTCCATCTCCAGAGATCTTCATGTTCCTGTGTCCACTGTGCGCAATATCATCAAGAGGTTTACAGCCCACGGCACTGTAGCTGACCTCCCTGGATGTGGACGGAAGAGCAAAATTAATGAAAAATTACAACGAAGGATTGTTTGAATGGTGGATAAAGGACCCCGATTAACTTCCAAACAAATTCAAGCTGATCTGCAGACACAGGGCACAACAGTGTCAGCTCACACTATCCGTCACCATCTGAAGGAAAAGGGGCGCTATGATAGGAGACCCAGGAGGACACCACTGCTGACACAGAGGCATAAAAAATCAAGACTGGAGTTTGCCAAAACTTAAGTGACAAAGCCACAATCCTTCTGGGAGAACGTACTGTCGACAGATGAGACAAAAGTAGAGCTTTTTGGTAAAGGACATCATGGCACTGTTTACAGAAAAAGAAATGAGGCCATCAAAGAAAGGATCACAGTCCCTACAGTCAAACACGGTGGAGGTTCAAAGATGTTTTGGGGTTGCTTTGCTGCTTCTGGCACTGGATGCCTTGACTGTGTGAACGGTATCATGAAATCTGATGATTACCAAAGAATTTTGGGGCGCAACGTAGTGGCCAGAGTGAGAAAGCTGCGTCTCCACCAGAGGTCATGGGTCTTCCAGCAGGACAATGACCCGAAACACACTTCAAAAAGCACTCAGAAATGGTTACAAACAAAGCGCTGGAGAGATCTGAAACAGCCAGCAATGAGTCCAGATCTGAATCCCATAGAACACCTGTGGAGAGATCTCAAAACAGCAGTTGAATGACCTGGAGCAGTTTCCAAAAACTGCAACAATTTTCTGAGAGAAGGGTTGCATTTTCTGACAGAATTGCAAGGGTGCCGATATTTTTGGCCATGTGTGTGGTTAGCTTCAGTCATTTTTGAAGAAAGAATTAAGTGTATTATAATACACCTCAAAATAAAGGAGCAGAATTGACCTTTAATTCACATCATTGCTTTAGTCACATCTCATAAAGACAGAAGCTCTCAGACAAAAAAAAGAGTCACTTTTATTTCTAGGTTGTGGTACTTTGTCTGCTAATTCAGTATCTTTTTATTTCCATAATTTTGCACAATTTTCTATATTCATGTATATGACCAATACAATATATATTTAATTTATAATTATTAAAATAGAATGGCTTTACTTGACAAATACAACATTACAGTATCTCGTAATTTACTAGTTATTTCATACATTGATATATATTAAGACTTAGCTAGCAAAACTCTGACTTATATGATTTTAAAAAAATCCTCTGTTGATTATTTTTAGTGTTGTATTTTCCTGTTATAGGATGAAAGGTAGGATAGGGGAGCGCAGTGTGGGATACCCTTTGAAGTCCTTCAGGTAGCTGCGATGCTTTCCTTTGGCCCAAACTGTCATCTGTATGAATCCCACCACAGTGAAGAACAACACGGGGACACACTGGGTCATGATGGTGAAACCGAGCCAAGATCCCAGCTACAGAAATACAGCAACACAGTGCAGCTTCAGTGTCTGTTATTTACTCAACGAGACCAGCAGGGGTCGGCATTTGATTACAGGACCAGTTCACACGGGACACATTCTTGTCAAGAAGGTCTTTAGAGTGCTGCAGGGATGACATATTTTTGTAGGCCAAAATCTGGAAACGAGTTAGAATTTTTAGCTCTTCTGGTTCCATTGTCCAAAGTCTATGACTTTTTTTTGGTGAAATGCATGAAATAAGGTCTGTGGTTCACACAAGCTTATTTACACGTTTAAGTAAAACCCCTTTTTTTAAGCGCTTTGTTTATTTATTTATATATTTTTAAACGTTTGGCTAAAGCAAGTGGCTAAATGGGACTACAGAAGCTCCCTTTGCAGTATGTAACATAGACAGCTAGCGGTTGAAATGGGTACTGCAGTCCAAATTCAAAATATTGTTTCTCCTTCTCCCTCCTCAGACTCGACACTCATGAGGGTTGCTAGATTGAGAACACAAGCGCAAATGACAACGGAAGGCGGTGAGCTTTACACTGTAAAGTTAATACGTTGATTTATCCATGTTTAAATATATATATATATATATATATATATATATATATATATATATATATATTTTTTTTTTTTTTTTTTTAGGTTAGATAGAATCTGCAATCTCTGACCCAGTTGGTTTACTGACTTCCATTGACTTCAAAGCACTGTGTTTTCAGCCAAATGGCAACCCTGGGTGTCAAAATACTATTGGGTAAATTGGCAGTGGGCGGAATCACACAGACCAAAACAAAAATGGACATTCCGACACGGAGCACATTTCAAAA
The DNA here is from genome assembly GCA_036784905.1 of Acrossocheilus fasciatus. Classification (NCBI taxonomy): domain Eukaryota; kingdom Metazoa; phylum Chordata; class Actinopteri; order Cypriniformes; family Cyprinidae; genus Acrossocheilus; species Acrossocheilus fasciatus. The sequence continues at coordinate 28,217,849 of CM071940.1, read as the reverse complement.
TGGATCAACTGGCTGTAACATTGTTTTTCGGAGAAACATGCAGGTTTTTTAAATATTTGCAAACAGTGTATTTTTTTTATGCTTCAGTGGCATCAAAAAGTATATAGAGCACCTTTGAACGTCATCACACCGAACCGGTAAAGACTAGTCCACTTTTACAGCTTCACTGTGTTTATAATCAAAATCTTTCAAACTATTATAAATTAGACTTTCAGGGAATTTGTTTTTAAATAAAGACAAAGAATTGTTGTTGAGTTTTGTTTTGTTTTGATCAGCTGTTTGGACTCTCATTCTGACGGCACCCATTCACTGCACAGGATCCATTGGAGAGCAAGTGATATAATGATAAACTTATCCAAATCTGTTCCAAAGAAGAAACAAACTCATCTCTATCTTGGATGGCTTTAGGGGTGAGTACATTTTCACCAATTTTTCATTTTTGGGTGAACTGTTTATTTAATAGTGTTGACACTTAAGTCATGACCATGCTCCAGTTTGTTTATAGCCTATGTTAAGCTTTTTTACTTCTGCTGACTGTATTTAGGCTTTAAAATGCATCAAATCTGTTTTCATTTGTGAGGATTATCATGATGAACAAAATGTGTAAGAATCATACACTTTTGTTGGCCTCTGAGCATATTTTCTGCAGTAATCCAAAAGCCAATGGAAAATCCCAATGGGTTTTTGTCAAGAGAACCAGACAGTGTCGGCCTACAAAAATGTAAAACTCTATAAAGACATGGAATCACTCACACTGCAATAAGTCATCATGGGTCTCACCTCATATGTGTAGTTTGGGCATGAAACAAGTGCAAATATCCACGTAAAAGGATTTTTGGTTGGATAAGGAATCTTCTTCGTCTTACAGCCTTCATAAAGAACAATTTAATGTGTTACATAAACAAAGCCAGAGTAGCTGGTTTGAGATTTGTGATTTATCTTATAGATCTTACCAGGTAGTTTGAGATTACGCAGAGCCATGTGAATCGAGAAGCTGCCAAGTTGACAGAACTGCAAAAATCACAAATCAGTAAGTAAAGAACGCTGATGAGACAAATACATGACACATTACAGAAGTCAGTGCCATCAATGTGCTTACGAGAAAGATTCCCAGCGCTGCCTTCACCTGCTTCTCCCCATAATCTGCATGTAAAGAGACTGGCTTTAAGAACTACACTTCAATGCATTTAATGTACAATAATAATTTAAGCGTGGTGCAGAGCATTTGAGTGAGATGTTACATACATGGCGGTGTGTAGAGAGGGTGATTAATGTAATAAGCCATCCATGCAGCAGAGCACCAGTAATAGGAACAGTTCTGTTAAAGAAAGAATCACGTGTGATTTACAGACTCCCTGTTTGCAACATAACATGACTGTTTGATTCTTTTTAACTGAAATACAGTTTTTGCATTTTTATCAACTGTATTGAAGGCATGATCTAATCTTCATAAAGTGAAATGCTCCTAAAAACTGTTGAATGAGTGTTGTTCTTTCCTCTTGATGCATTGTTTAATTAAACATGGATCAACAGCCATGAATATTATTTATTTGCATTTGATTGTCTACGAGTCATCGATATTCTTTGATTGTTTTCCTGGACGTGAAGGTCTATATTTGAAATTATGTCTGCTTAATGTTTATTTTTCACATTTAGGAGTATAGATGACCTCAAATCTCCAAGCCACATTATTATTATTTTTTTTCCCATTAATGAGCTAAAAAAACTAAATAAATCCTAACATGTAGCCTATCAGTCACACACTGCTGCCTTCTGGAATGTATATGAATATAAATGACACCGAAAAACACAATTGAGAGTTGAGAGGGCATCCTCACTTTAAAAATGTTGCGAAATGGCATGGTGCCGTGGGAGAAGCGATGGACAAACAACGTCTCCAAGATTCGCTTCACATAGTGAAAGGAATGACACACACAGGCAATACTGTGGAGAACAGACAGAAGCTCAGTTCAGCAAGTTCAGTTTAGTACCAGATCATCAAATAAAAGTATATTCCTGAGACACATCAATCAAATGCTTTTCAACATAATTCCCAAAATACACTCCTGGGCCAGTATCTTGGTTAACCAGTAGGTCAGCTGTTAGGAGACACTGTTCCCACTCTCTGGACTGGATCCAACAGACTAAAAGAAAAATCAGATATGATGGCACTCTTCTTCATGATACTTACTGCACAACCAAATGTTTACTGGCGGTGAACTCATGCTTGCGAGCGTAGATTAAAGGCAGTCGAAAATAAAACAGCAGATATATGACAAGTGGTCCGATGCACTCGATTAGGAACACCTGTAAACACACATTCACAAACACATTTTAATTCTGTAAAGTGAAATATAGCGCATACCTCCCATGTGCAGACAACATCCCTGCCCCGTGGGAGTAAGGACAGGGGTGGGCAAAGGGAGCTACGCATGCAGAAGGTGAACGGGATCAACACCTGTGGGGAAACGGTGCCAGAGAGATTACAAGTTCTGAGAAAGAGGATTGAGTAGTGGGGAGGTGAGAGAAAACTGAACCAGAGGCCTTTGTACACACTGTACAGCCACTGATCTGACTTTTACATAGATGCAGCCAAACCAAACGGCCTATAACATGCCAACGAAAGATTATAATACTGAAGCTAAATTCTGATGAGCCATGTTCAAAGCTATTGTAAAATGCTACTAATTGCACAGATGTGACCGCATATTAACTTCTTTGTTCTCTGGAACACAAAAGAAGTTTTTTATTTATAGTAGAATGTCCAGGCTTCTCTTTTCCACCAAAAAAAGATTTCCAGTGGAGTCTTACTGTTCAGAAGACCTTTTGTGTTTTAGATGAAATTCTCATTTTCAGTTTTGGGTCATTGTGATACTTCAGTATCCTGTTCATTATCTGTAATTTATGGGAACTCACCCAGCACCGTTTTCTGAGAATGGTTCATGTGTATTTGTGTACACCTGAGCTTGCATGTGTTTCTTTCAGTAGTTATTGACCAGAGGCCTTCTGCATATTTGATAGGCCTATGCACATTTCTAAGGCTTATAAAATAATCAATATTATCAAAACTTTCCTGAAAACCACCTGTTGTACCCAGTCTACTACAGTAGATCCCCAATGTTGTCTGATAAGTAAAATATTAGCTAAATTTAGTTAAATTGTAAAAACGTCCACTTTCAAGTCATGGCACACGTGTTTTTTTAAGCTGTATATTTTATATTTTTTCTGATTTTTATTAGGTAAATGTAATAACTATTATATTATTAGTAATTTCAAGATGAAAACTTACTGGACTTTACTTGATTATACATACATGTTTTAGTAAAATCATTGTTTAAATGGGAGAATCAAAAATGATACAACATTTATTTGTTCATCTAACAAATTAACAAAAATTTGTCCCAAGTTCGAATCCCGACTCGATGACCTTTCCCAATCCCACCTCTCTCTCTCTCTCTCTCTCTCTCTCTCTCTCTCTCTCTCTCACTCTCCCACTTCGCTTCTTGTCTACTCTACACTGTGCTATTGTAATAAAAACAACATCCCAAAAATAAATCTTAAAAAAATAACAGAATTTCAACTTATTTTCTGGCCATATAAATATAAGCAACTGTACCAAATTGTATATTTTTGCTTGGTTTTTGCCTCTAATTAAAATTAAGATGGGTTAATATATTGTCACCTCTAGTTTTTTTTTTTTTTCTTTTTGTAAATAAAAAAAGTATGAAAATGAGTAGCTTTAGAGCAGTGGCCCCTTAAATATTGTCTTTGACAATGGGGGCCTTGTAGTAAAGGTTGAGAGCCGCTGCTATATGTGATGATTGTTTCAGTTGTTATTTGTGTGCTGGGCAAAACACTCACAGTTCCCCAAGCAATCTGGGATCCCAGGTCTTTGAAGTAGAAGGTTGCGGTGGTTCCCACAGGGAGCTCCTGAAGGATTTCCTCATCTCTTAAGGGTTTCCCTTCTGAAATCAACAATATAACGCAATAATTAATGTTCTCTTCACATACAAAGTGGCTTAAAAAAGGATATGGACACCAACTAAATTCAATTAGAGAGTGGGTGAGTATATGGTCAATAAAGCACTGCAGAGGTATTTCAGCGAATAACAGTCTTAACTTTACAGGTTTGGATGAGCTGGTGTTGGTGAACCAGATCTGGAGATTGGATGCAGAGGATCATGCAGAGGTTAGTTATATTAGTATATCAATTTTTTAACTGTTTTGAAATAAATAAACAGCAGTGCAAGTCACTTGCGTCAATGCTATATTGTAAATAAACAACATTAACATATTACTCATGTATGTTACTAAGTTTAAAGGTATACTGACTTGGGTCCAGGCATAAAGACTGTCTGGCAGGATACCAGTGTGGATCTGTGGAAATTGAAGCCTGACATGTAAGACTTTGCTAAAACCATTATTTCTATGTCATCAACTTATCATCTTCCTTGTAGAAAGCTATTTAAAGAAAGGCTTTGCGGTTTCACAGTGTCTTTAGCACTGAGCAGAACTTACTTGATTTGTGGAACAAAGACTTAATGTCCAAAATAGTGGACGTTGGTTCTACCTGCAGAAGGATAGACAGCTGCTAAATATTCACATTCTGTTTTGCAATTATAATACATAAATATGTAAATACACAATATACATATGCAATATATACAGTGTTACTCTTTGCAGTTTTCCACCTCATGCAGTCATAAATCAGGTTCACTCTATTCTCGACATGCATGTCTAAGCAATGGATCTCACATAGGTATTCCTGGAAGCTCAGAAGAGGTTCTCATGTTCCAAAAGCAAGTAATGCAGAACCTGCCTGATAGTGACCGCTTTATTATTACAAAGTTACAGCATGTGCATTAGTTGTTCTCGCATTACTGTTAGCTATCTGTCATCTATAACAGCTGATGATTACAGATGATTTCTTTACTTCTCTGTATTATGTTCAGCCTGAAAGTGTAAACACAGTGATTAAATGTACTATTTTAATTAAAGACAACATCTAGAGTCATAGAGGGGGGAAAACAGCTAAAACCAGCATAAGCTGTTAGCTGGTTTTAGCTAGTTTAAGCTGGTAGCTGGTTTTAGCTGGTGTTCAGCTGGTTGGTCTTAACCTGCTAAGGCCCAATTGATCAGCTAAAGAAATAGTTCAAACCCCAGCTGGGAACAGGCTGGAAGACCAGCTAAAACCAGCCAAACAGCTTAGGCTGGTTTCACCTGTGTTTTTTTTTTCAGCAGGATAATGTGTTTTGTCATCTGTATGGTATAAGTTTGCAAAACACATTAAAAAGCACATACCTTATCCAGAAGCAGTAGTTTTTCCCGGGTTTTGACATCTAGTATCTCCACCTCAAAGTAAACAATTCGTTTTGGTTTTTTCGGGGGTTTTGGTCTGGGTTTGGAGGATGCTGATGCCGAAGAAGGAGCTCCTCCATTTTCACTCTTAGCCCCTTTTGCCTCTAAAGCTAATGCATCCATGATACTACTTCCAACTTACTGCACACTGAATCCTGTGTTTAGTCCGTAATTCAAAGGTCTTTCTCACACCCCACACATCTCTCCTAAGTCCTCAAGCCTCAGTTCTTAATAATAAATCCAAAATCCAGCTCTCCGTTGAATGCAGTGCAGACGGAGAGGAGAAGCGACAGAGAAGGACGGAGTGAGTGAGTGCAGTGTCACTGAAATATCTCCCACCTCTTAACACCTGAGGGGTGGTCATCACAACCACTCCTCTGAAGACGAAATCTGAGAGTCCCAAGACATAATCCATGGCTTTTCATGAAGCTAAATTTATACGCCTGCTTTGCTGAATACCAGCCCCGTGACCTTGTGGGACTCGATCCAATCCAGTTGGCTGTGGCTCTCACCTCCACACCCCGTCCCTTTTTGAATTAGGGTTAGGATAACGTGCATCTGTACAGCAGCAGTGTGTCCGGGGAATATTAATACATCTGCCTTGCAAGCAGAGTCATGCAATGGCTCTGTCAGGACATTTATTTGAGGTTGGCCATGGTCACACCAGTGATTGGGCTTGGTGTCAATAAATAAGCCACTTCTGAGGTCCCTAGAGGTTCTCGCATTAGGTTTGGGCTGGTTGTTGCCATACAGAAGCCATTTGTGTCTGTCAGCAGTAAGTAGATCAGACAAACATAGTGATAGGCAAAGTGTCTTAAGTTATCTGGTATATTTACCATCTTTAGTTTCCAACAGCTGTTCTCAAGCTTTGAGGAATGTAAAGGATTTATGTTTATATAGCTTTTATAGCTATTTTTATAGCTTTTAATTGTTATTATAGTTGTACATCATTTATTTAAAATTATAATGTAATAAAATGTATTTAAATAAAATGAAAAATGTTGTATTGGAACTACCTTATTTATTTGATTTGATTTCAGGTAATATTTATTATATATTTTACAATATACAGAACAGCAGATTATATTTTTGTTTGACAGGTTAATCACACAATTTAAATTTAAATCATGAAAAAAAAATTCCAATGAAAATATATGGGCCCTTTTTTAAGAAAAAAAAAATGCAATTCTAATATTGTCAACACCACAAATGCACTATTTCTTATAAAGTAAGTTTTAAGAACTGACAGGGTGTCATTGAGAAATGGTTTATCATATGCTAAATAAACAAATGATACTGGAGTGACTCAAAAAATATATGTAGGCCTACAATATATTAGAACATTTTCCATGTATATTTCTATTCTATTCTATTCCAGTCAAAATCAACCCAGTCTCATGAGATAAAATAACTACGAGAATTCATGTTGTGATTCATACAGAAACATGATTTTTTTTTTTTTAAAGAAAAATACAAATATGAAGGTCCAAAGACATGAAATAGTTACAAATTGCCACGTTTTAGGAGAATGTGTAATGCTCAGATGAAATGAAGTCTCAGAGAAGTTTAGCGAGAGTGAAGACAGCCTATACTTGTTTGCCTACTTCGACTGCTCCAAATGATCATGATGTGCTGACCGTGCATGCATGGAATCAAACAAGAGCTCATATTACGTTAGCTAGACTATGTTTTGATTTGCAGTAATACTATGTCCTAAGACATGAAACAAGAAGAGTGTTACACCACTCTTGGTCTGTCTCCACAATTCACAGCTGAACTAAACATTTGAAACATGAGAAATATACATTTTCGAAGCAATGTGTTACTTTGATTCCAAGTGTATGATTAGTCTAAGCAAGCTCTTCAATGGTAGATCATATCATGTATGTAATCATGGTACCCTGTTTTTTTTTTTTTTTTTAAATATCATTACTATTTAGTAGGCTATTGCATGTTTTTGTATAAGGACTGTCAGAGTACTGTAAACAACCACTCAGCCCCAGCTATGTTTGGAATAGCATACTAACATAGCACTCTTACTATTTCTGTAGTACACAGTATGTGATACGGTGCACAGTAGGCCTATAAGATATTTCTGTCTATGCCTACATATAATACTCAGATCATCTACTACATTACATTTTCCAAAATATGCAAACAAAAATGCATATGTAGTGTATATTGCATCCTAATGCACAATGAAATGTGAGAGAAATTGAAGCAGCATCCACAACATTGTTGTGAAAATCAATAAACTATTGTATCGTTTATTAATGGTGTAGATTGTAGATATTATTATTATTATTTAAAAAGAGATGTATCATGTGCCCTGATATGTGTTTCTGCTTTTCGGTGGTACTCTAAAGACCCCGAGTACTGTATACTCACTGCAAATTTTTTTATTGTTCTTCACTCAGATGATCTACTGCATTACATTTGCCAAAATATGCGTACAAAAATGCATACGTACTGTATATTGCATCCTAACGTACAAGGAAATGTGCTCTCATCAAAATGAAATTGCAGTAACCATTTTTACCTACAATGTTGAAAAAAAAAACAGCATATGCTGGTTAGGTAGGCTATGTTTGAAGCATGGCTGCTGGTTTAAGATTACGAGGTGATGGACAAATACTAAAATGTGATTAACTTTCCATTTTCTGTCTGGGAAATAAACATTTTTGAGCCATTATTTGGCTTAACTGCCAAAATTATTTACACAAAACTGAAAATACGATGTTAAATAACTGCCTACTCAACTAAGGTCATATAGTTAGCATGAGTTACCATTAGCATAAACCTACAGTTTTACTTGCTGTTTTTAAAATAAAAGGCACTATACGCTGTATACAGTACAATATATACAGTTAGTAGTGAGGTAGTGTTCATTAATACTGGCTTACAACTGCTAGTCCAGCAGTTCGGTAGTTACATTCTAGCCTAATATAATAAACCGCATGCTATTCTGCACGCGTGCAGTGCACACTCCTCGCCGCAGGAGGCGCTCGTTCAGTCACATCTGCAGCATCTGCGCCGAGCGCCGCCGAGCAAGTCATTTTTCTCGGACTTTCTGCGGACGCTCGGCGACGTTGACAACTACAATACAGTGCGTTTCGCCGGGAACTCTGCGATATTAAAGTTTTACATCGATTAAAGTTCGAAGAGTCTCGGGAAAATGATCGCATATTGCAGGGACGCGGCAGTGGCTGTGCGCGATATGTGAGGATTTGGATAAATAACTTAAAAACAGTTTGATAAACTCCATCCGCGCGCTTCATGTTCGACAGGATAGGAGGAGGAGGATCGTTTAAAATTAATCAAATCGTTCAATACTTGGAGGATATCGACATATGGAAACAGGTAGTTGAACAACAGCGGGGTTTTAGTCCAGTGTTGTGATGGGTAAAGATTATTACAGGATCCTGGGGATAGAGAAGGGCGCCTCAGATGAGGAGATCAAGAAAGCCTACAGAAAACAAGCTTTAAGATTCCATCCCGACAAAAACAAATCAGCCGGAGCAGAAGATAAATTCAAAGAGATCGCCGAAGCTTACGATGTCCTGAGCGATGCCAAGAAGAAAGACATCTATGACAGATGTGGAGAGGATGGTAAGAGCTGTCATTGTCCTGCTGTAGATAGATAGATAGATAACCCTCAAAATGTACTGTGGTGGTACCATGGTACACCTTTTAGTACTTTGATAGATAGATAGACAAAGAGACAGATAGAGAGCTAGATAAATATATAGTGATAGAACCAGTGATGATTTTAGATCTGGTACTTTGATTTTGGTGATGGATGATTACATGGAACATATACAAAAACAGTGCTATGGAACAGATAAATGCTTAGATATACAGATAGATGGACAGCCCTTAAAATGTGCTGTGGGGTACCATAATACACCTTTTAGTAAGATAGATGCACACACTGATGTGCTATTAATTAAGCTGTGGAAATTAATACAAATTGAAAAGGAAACAAGTCGAATTGTATTGTTTATTAAAAATGTAGATTGTAGATTATTATTAATATTATTTAAAAAGAGACGCGTGTCATGTGCCCTGATATGTGTTTCTGCTTTTTTAGGTGGTAATCTAAAGGCACAAATTGTTTTTTTTTTTTTTTATTGTTCTTCACTCAATGGTAAAAAATAAATTAATTTAATGAGTGCAAAGAAATTAATTTGCATTTGCAGTTATGTGCGTACAGTACAGTATGCATGTGCTATGCCGCTAATGATATTTACATTATGCACATTGTACAAAAATGACAGCAGAAAAGAGCTGAGGTCTCTGGTGAACTGATTTTTATTTTTTTTTCAAATGCCAAAATCCACCAAAAATGATTTACTGAGTAATAGCTAAACTTTTTTTTAGAGGGGAGGGGAATGAGATTTTGAGCCAAATTGCAGGAGAGGAAAACTATTTTAGAAAGATGGATTTTATTAGTTAAATCTGTTGATTGACTTTAGCATTTTTTTTTTTTTTTTGCATTACATGCCAATTGTGGGAAAAAAGAAAAGGAAGGAAGAAAGAAAGAAAAAAACGGGAAAAGCACTTTTCACATTTTTTCCCCAAAGTTTGCCTGTAGCTCAAGGCAACTGAATTTTAAATAGCCTACTGGTTCTTAACTTTTGGCATCTTCATTTTAAGGACCAATATGGTTTATTTCCAAGTATATGGAGGTCTCAGTCTGGCTCCATTGTTTATGAAATGAACCTGACAAGATTTCCAACACCCACTTATTTTGTAATCGTCGTGTGCCAATGGCAATTTGAAAGTGTTTTCCAGAAGGTGCAAATTTTTCCAGAGAGTTGGCTTTGGCAAGTTGTTTCAATCCACCGCTCCAAACAAACACCATTTTGGCCACATTTTTTTTTTTCAAAATTACATCACACCCATTTGCTCTCGGATTTTGCTTGAAGTATATCGGGGCCATAAATGAGGCGTGTATGGATTAAGTGAGCTCCCACAGTAGCAGTAAAGCATTAGCGTCTCTGTTTGAGTGAAGCCTGATGTCCTTTGGTGGCCGTTTGAGTTTTCTCTGAACGCTGCAAACACAGGAGCGTGTAGGGTGGAATCGACGAGGGACTTTATGAAACCCCTTCTGATCTCCAGATTAAGAATTCAAACTGTACCGTGTGACTGGGTCATTCCTGTGAGCTGGTTCTGCTGTTTCTTTATGCTGTTTCTTATATTTTCCCAAATGTTGATCTGCTGTTTTTCCTAAAACATCATTTCTTTCTCCCACAGGGCTCAAGGGACACGCCGGAGGTGGCTGCAACGGCCCTAGCTATACTTTTCACGGCGATCCTCATGCCATGTTTGCAGAGTTCTTTGGTGGTCGTAGCCCATTTGATCAGTTTTTTGCATCTGCGGGGGGCGTAGATGATGACATGGACATTGACGACCCCTTTGCAGCCTTCGGAATGGGAGGAATGGGCAGATTTCCCAGATCTTTCAAGTCTCGGGCTGGCGGTGTACACGGGGGCCGAGAAAAGAAGAAAGATCCCCCAGTAGTGCACGAGCTCAAGGTGAGTCTGGAAGAAGTGTTTTCTGGTTGCACGAAAAAGATGAAGATCTCTCGCAAGAGGCTGAATCCGGACGGCTGTACCATGCGCACCGAAGACAAGATCCTCACCGTGGACATCAAACGTGGCTGGAAGGAGGGAACCAAGATTACCTTTCCCAAAGAGGGAGACGAGACACCAATCAATATCCCTGCCGACATAGTGTTTGTGGTTAAGGACAAGGTTCACCCGGTTTTTAGGAGAGACGGCTCTGACATCATCTACCCTGCAAGGATATCCCTCCGAGAGGTGAGTGTCTAGTGTCTAGTGTCTGCTGCTGAGATAAAGTTGCTTAACAGCCAGTAATATACACCAGTAAAATTTTGTTAAGCTTTTGAAAAGTGTGCAATGAGCACAGCAAAGGGTAATTTTGATCTTTTACAAGAAAATTTGTTGCTAGAATTCTTCTCATAATTAAAGTACATTTTTATGCAAGTAAAGTAAGATTAGAATACAAAGGTTAAATTTGGGCTGCGCGAGTTGGGGGGGGGATTAATTGCATTTTTTTCCCCCTTAAAAATGTTGCAATTCCGAACATAAAATGCATTTTTTTTTTACTCCAGGTTTATTGTGCTTATTTTGATTTTATATCAATATAACTATATAATAATAATTGTAATAGTAGTAAAATAATAATAATAATAGCATTATTATTATTACATAATAATATCAAACAATCTAATATTACTATTATAATATTTCATAAAATAAAAATGAGCATATTATTGGGAAGAATTTTTTTTTACAGTAAAAAAAACTGTAAAATTAAAATACTAATATTTATAGCTGTCATTTAAAAAAAAAAAAATGAAAATTTTTAATTTAATTTATTTTGGTTAAAAATAATTTTATATAAAATATGTATTTTATTTTTGTGGAAACCACTTAAATTTTCTCTTTAGTTGAAAACAGACAGTTTGTAAGTGCTTATCTTTACAAATTTGGGAAGATGGTTGATGCATCTTGCATTCCCAATTGCATGTTATACGTGACCCAAACTCAGAGCAGATGCAGGGGTGAGTTTGTGTGGAGTGGCATTTACTGTGAAACTAGCTCTGAGATGCTGAAAACACGGGATCATGAGCTGCTCTCGTGTAAACTAACACAGTGCCGCAATTCACTCCGAAACAGGCGGCACATATATTTATTTATTTAAATTGCAGCCTTTGTGATTGATTTGGTAATGGCTGTGTGGCATATAGTGATTTTGGTATTATTTTGGTTATTGTAGCCTTGGGGTTATATAAGGAAATCTTGTTAATCTTGTTATTCTCGCCCATCACTTACACAGGCTCTATGCGGCTGCACCATCAGCGCTCCCACCTTGGACGGTAGAACTGTGACAGTGACATCGCGTGATGTCATCAAACCCGGTATGAAGAAGAGGATAACTGGAGAAGGACTGCCACTGTCCAAATGTCCTGAAAAGAGAGGAGACATGGTGCTAGATTTCGCAGTGAAATTTCCGGACAAGTTGGGTCCAAGTGCCCGTGAATCTCTGGTTCAGATCCTACCACCTTGAGCGCTGCAAGCACTGGAGAACATACTCTCAACACACAGATCCTATGATTGGGCCCTTCTGATTTTCTAGATATTACTGCACCTGAAAGTATCAGTGGTAAATACACAAAAGCTCAGAGAAACACAATAGAGCTCCCAATAGATTATTTATACCCCCTTACCTATATCTCAATGCACTATTACAAAACACTGTGAAACATTTCAGAAGTAATATATTGTTTTGCAGTACCTCCAAGTAAATGCTCCGTCATGCTTCTGTTTGCTTCTTCAGGTTTCTTTCCCTTTGAATCTGTTTTTATTTTCTTTAATTAAAATAATATTTCAATTTTAATCTCTGAGCAGTCAACATTGTACTTAACAGTAATATCAATGCTGAACAATAGGGGTTTATACATGTCTGAGGATCTCAAATAGTAATTGTAGAAGTGTGCGTGTGATTGTGGGTGGGTGAAATCCCAATGACGGGGTTCCTGTGAGCTGCTTCTTTGCATAGATTGAACCCAGGAAATTCACAAGGGCTCTTGAGCATTATCACAGTGCTTCCAGAGCATATGTGGTTACATTTACTATTGCTTGATAAAATTTCACTGGGGAAATGGAGTCATTCCAATCCACCTCTTTTTTCAGTGTTAAAAGTAAGCTATTTTCTATGAATGTGCGAGATTTCCGATTCATTAGGTGCTATAGGTAAATAACTAGATGAATAGACCATAGACTGTGCAAAACATAGACACAGTGTCTGTGACGTCACCCGTAAGTTTCTGAAGAGCATTTCTGAAACCCAAAGTGGGCGGAGCCGGCTGTCACCATCTTGGCAGTGCCTCACTCCTGGTGGATAATCAAAAATGGGCAAAGGGGTGGGGCGTGGGTGGAGCTGAGGTGCCTGGTTGCTAAGACCATGCCTGCATAGCTCAACAAGCAGGCAATCCACCTGTCACTCAAGTGGCCACGTCCTTAATTGCAGAACTTTAAGTAAGGAATTATTGACGACAGGCCGCCCAAGGTGGTGATGCGGCCACGACGCGAAGCAGAGTTTTTTTCCTCTCTGCTGTAAAGTTGGGCATTTTAACATGGGGGTCTATGGGATTGGTTCCCTTTTGGAGCCTGTCTCTATTAGTCAGCTGATGAATTGTGTTGGATTCAAGAGAGAAGGAGGAAGGTTTCCGCTTGGAATAGACCTTATGCGTTAGAGAAACAAGTGCGCAGCCATCTTTAGAATTTTAGTTTTTTAGAATTTTGAACTTCCGTTTTTGTGGTAGCTCTATAGCATCACCATTGAAGATTAATAAGCTGGTGAAGTGGGTTTACTTAATGTAGAGCTAACGAAATTTATCATGAACTTTGTAATGTTCGAAGCGGATGTCATTAACGTTAGTAGACTGGGAGAATTTTTGGTCAATTCATAAATTTATACAAACTTACGGTAACGCTGTGGAAATACAAATGGAAGACAGAAGACAACGAGCAATGCAAAAAAAGGGCGGAGCTACAAGGTCTATAAGTACAATAAAACTACTTGTGCTGCTAACTAGTGTATTTATAATTGACAATACATTAAAATAATATAAGAAATACCTGTTTGCAATGTCGAGCAGTATAACAAGCAGTTTTGTCATTAAAATGACTGGAAGCGAATGACAACGGATGCCTCGCATATTCAACTTAAACGGCTGCATCAGCTCATACGTTAAAAATAAGGAGAATCGGAATCAGTGTGAGGGCAAACATTTTCCCCACGCAGATTTTCAAATGAAGCAGCTTTCTTGTGCCCAACGCAGTGAATTTCTGTGACTGCTTTGAAACCGGCACAGAAACGTTCGCACGGAATTCCAAAACAGATAGATTCCTATTGGAAAAAATGAATTTCAACCATGCAAATTCAATGAGCAATGGTGAATGCAACCACGCATTTAAACTATAGACACCACTAGCTTTCTCCTGCTAGGAGTGACCCATGATGGGTTACTGTGATTTCCACGTTACCACTGTGTCTTTGAGCACATAACTGCTCCATTCAGTCCATTCCTCCTCTAGTTATTTGTTTGTTGCAGCCAAGTACATTTCAGGTTTAAAAATGCCTGAATGCACCTTTAATGAACTATTAATGAGTGATGTTTTGGAAAGCATAAATGGTGGGTAGTTGCTGCAAAATTACACACTTCAGCTTCTAATTTGCTAAAGAGCATTCATTTTTGGGAATGTGGGAACACTATAAAACATTAAACACAATTTAAACCTTATTTTGCTTGCAATAAATGTAGCTTGAAAATAATTCATAATATTCTTTCATGGCCCTGGAAACACACTCTTATTTTAGAGTCATATATTTATGCTGTTATTGTAGTGCACACATCGAGATGATGTACAATGATGAGATGATGGCGATTTTATAGACTTTATTGGATTTTGCATTTTAGAACTGCCATTACCAGAAGTAATTTTATAAGGAATGACAGTATTTGTGCCAAACGTTTGCAGATTGCAATGGCACATATGCGCACAGTTTAAAGTACCTCACACATTATTGTTGCATCATATCAGCATGCTATTTTAAATTCACAACGTTATGGAATATGTGCGTTTCTGTAAAAAGATATTGGCTTTTTTAGCGAAATGCTTCACGATTCTTTATCATGTGTAATTGTTTTTATTTCTTGCTATTAAAGGCTTTACAAGTGCTGTCTTGTATTAAGTCTGTTACTGTATTTTGCATACAGGAATGCATGCATGATCATGAAAAAGTATTATTGTGATTGTCAGCGCTACAAGAGTTGTATTTTTTAAGTATAGAAAAGTTATACTTTTTTTTTTTTTCTACTCTACTGATGTATTCAAGGGCCCGTTCACATCAAGAACTATCATGAATATTAATGTCCACACCAATAGATGATAATGTACTATTTGTTGTAAGTGCACTCTGCAGTTTTGTTGTCTGCCTTGAAAGATATCCCAACGTCTCCTGGTCTTTGCTTCGACAAGTGGAATAAACTTTAGAAGATAAAAGTTCACAACAGATGGTGCCTTGTGACCCGGATAGAGCTCCTCACCTGTATCCAGATTGAAAACTTCAAGTTCAACAAAGATCTGACTTCGTTCCAGACTGAATCTTTCTGTACAACCAAGGGTTGGTGAGTGTCTCTAATCCAAAAGAACCTTTAAGACCAGTACCAATTTGTTATCCTCTGCGCCGTCATAGACGAGCTAACAGACAGCTATAGGTTTTGTTAGCTAAGTTATCCTCTAAAAATGTCCTTTTAGAGATGAAGGTTACCCTCTGTTTCTAGGCAGGGAAGATTAGCATCACGTGCTAATATTGGTTATCCTCTGTTTTAGGCAGAGAAGGTTAGCATTTCATACTAATAATTTTGGGTTATCCTCTGTTCTTGTAGGCAGGGAAGTTAAGTGTGAAGAGTTAACAATAGTTAAGCTGTGTTAACAAGTGTACCCTCTGTTGATCAGAGAAGTTTTAGTGTTTTTGATTGTGTGGTAACAAAGAAACTCACAAAATGGGTAGAAGAAATGCTAGGCTGATTCCAACCACAGAAAAGGGTGGTCTGGCGACTCCATTGTGGTCAGATAGTGAATTCAAAACACTGTTAGGGGAACAAATGAACCTAATAATCACTGAGAAAGTTAGACAAGAACTAACTCAGAAATATGAGATCCATCCAGACAAGACTTGGTCTGTAGATGAGTGTAAAAAGGTATTAGGAGCATGTATTCGCAAGAACAATGTGAAAGGCATTATCTGCTGCCACAGAATTTGGTTTAGTGCTAGCTACACAACAGTCTCAGCGTAACTCAGAGCTAGAGAGACAGAACAAAGAGCTCCGTGCTAGAATATCCTCTTTGACTAAGAAATTGAACCGCAACAAAGCTGCAGCAAACACTGATGTGGAAGTTAATCAGCCAGATAACATTTACCCTGACTTACAAGCTTTCTTTGAAACAGATGTAACCATCCAATCAGTAATTGATGTGCCTGTAAATTCGGTCAATGTGTGTGGTGCTAGGAGAAGATCTCAGAGAATTGAGGAAACTGACAGTGTTCCTCTCAACTCTTCTGTTGTGCAACTACAAACTGTTGCCAAAACACTAGGACCTAAAGATATAGAGAGACTATCCCAGAGCTTACCCTCAGCACGCACAAATTTTTCTGAATTTAGAAGAGTATTGATCAGCAAAATGCGTCTCTACGACATGTCGTTAGCAGAAATCACACAGCTGATGTCACAAATTCTAACTGAATCTGAATTCAACAGTTTTGAATCTGCTGTTACTTCTGAACTGCAACATGCCAGTAAAGACGATTTGAGAGAAGGTGTTTTGAACATTCTAAAGAATATCATGGGACCCAAAATAGACTGGTCCAGAATCACTAACTGTGTGCAAAGGAAAGAAGAATCTGTGAGTGAATACACCGAAAGGTTTTGTCAGTCAGCTGTAACTTACAGTGGAATAGTGGATGACCCTGAAAGTGTGCTTGATGACAAGGGACCCCTGGTTCGTATCTGGTCAGATGGCCTTGTAGCCGAATACAGAAAAGCTTTACCATTCTTAGATCTAACTTGGTCTAACAGAACTCTCAGAAGTAACCTAGACAGGTTAGCTACATGGGAAAGAGACTCTGATGTTAAAGCCAGAGTAAAGATTGCAGCAGCGTCCTTTAAGGTTAACACAGAGAACCGACAGAAACGTAAATGTCCTAAGAAGGAGAGCAGTTGCCATTACTGTGGAAAGTTAGGACACTGGATGAAAGAGTGTAGGAAAAGCAAAAAGACATTAGGAGAAATTAACAGCTTTACTCAGCTCCTACTCAGTCTACTTAGTACTCTGAAGCAGCCCCTCCCCGCTTCACCGTACTGTTGGAGCAGTTTGCTCAGGTGTTAACTGATAGGGCTGTGAGTGCTTAATTTCCCCAGTAATGTACAACAAATCTGAAAGATTCTTTGTAAATAAAACTACAGGAAGGTTACTGTCACTTCCTTCCATTGAGAGAATGCTAATTAAGTACACTCACAGCCTTACTACAGCTATACTACAGCACACTCTAGTCACTCACCTATCCTGTCTGGGTTATGATGTTTATGACTGATGTTCCATTAGAGGATGGAGATGTCACACACTAAAGTTTGCACACCACCTACAGGGATAGGATAGGACACACGGACCAGTGAGGAGCCCCAGGGAAGAACCGTATGCAACAGGCTTCGGGGGCCAACCCTGCGGTGAAGATACCCTAATAGGCCCTTCCCCATCCAACAGGCCATCCTTACCTCACGGTTTCTTTAGGTGTCTCATGAATTAATAAATAGGGAAAGAAGGAACAACAATAGCAGACTCAGATTGAACAGAGGGTATAACTCTAATGTTTGCAGTCTTTAGAACAAATACTGCTCTGTCTTCTGTTTTTCTTTCTTCCTCTGTGCAGATACCACTTGATGGCTGTCCCCAGACCCATACGCGCCAAACCCCTCACCTGCGTATGAAGCCAACAACAAGAACCACTGCCGAGCCAACTGTCACGGAAGACAGAACAAAGAAAAAAAAATACACAACGCAGAGACTCACATACGGGAACTTCAGTCATCCAACAACATGAACAAGATTGTCGTATTATTAACCATCATGGACATCACACTAAGTGTAGGCCCCAGAAACAACATATTCTTAGAGCTGATGAATATGTACAAACGTGGTGGTCAAGAACTCTTGGAGCATTAATCCCATCGTATGGCGTCATGCAGGCTCTCGATCAAGTCAGAAGCCTGTCGGATTCTGTACAGAAATTGGCCAATGATACAGTTTTGGCCCTGGGCAATATCACGGACACTCCCGCTTCACACAAGATGATGATCTTATAGAACAGAGTGGCCTTGGATTACATTCTTTGCAACACAAGGGGGAGCCTGAACCATTATCGGCCCTGAATGCTGCACCGGTTTAATGGATCCAACCGAGAACTTGAACAATATCCAACAAGACATCCTTGATCTTTCAGTAAAATTACACCAGATGACTGAAGATAATTCTTCATGGTTCGGAGACTTGTTAGGTAAACCCTGGCTGTGGATCAAGGACATAGCAATTCTGCTGTTGTTTCTCCTACTGGCGTACTATCTATGCATCCACAGTATCAAGTGTTTTGTGCAGCAAATGACTTCCGCCTCTCACGAGGAAATGACAGTGCCAACCAGAAAAGATTATTACCCGTAACAAGTGCTATGGGCCTGTAACGATCACAAGTTACAAGAATCAACCTTTAATTTGTATTTTGTGAGAGTTATTAGAACTCTCAAAGGGGGAATTGTGGGATTACAAATTTATTTAAATGTTTAATTTAGATTCCAGTGTAATAATGTACAAACTGAAGAAGTTATATACATTATATTTAGCATTTATGGTGAAGATGATGACATCAGATGAACGATTCTGTTCATAGTCGGTAACGAGGTCCCTGCCAGTTCCTGTTCACTCCATTGTAAGTTAAATGAGTCAGATCACTGAGACTCTAATCTTTTGTTCTGCAAATGGCTTTCGGACCCATGGCCCAGACGTTGAATCGTTAGACTGATTGGATTATCATCTTCACTCAAGTGTTATGTGGATTGAGTCTGTCTTTCTCTTTGAGCAAGCCATATAACCTGCCAAACCGGTTTTCTCAAATCCTCTCTCATTTGCATGCTTTGTTTAAAGTCGTCACCCAGGTGCTTTGTTTCCATTCCTAAGCACTGCCCCCTAAATGTATTAAAACTACAATGTATCACTGCTTTAGTTAGACTTGGATGACTACAGCGACGCGCAGCGAGTTCTCTTCCAAATAAAGAGGAACTTCTGTATGAAAGATATCCCAATGTCTCCTGGTCTTTGCTTCGACAAGTGGAATAAACTTTAGAAGATAAAAGTTCACAACAGCCTCTTTAAATGCTTGAGCTGTTCCTTTGTCTTCTCTATTCTCTCTGAACAAGCGTAAGGAATGTAGTTCACCCAAAAATGAAAATTAGCTGAATGTTTATTTACCCTCAGGCCATTTGAGATGTAGATAAATTTGTTTCTTCATCAGAACAGATTTGGAGAAATTTAGCATTACATCACTTGCTCATTAAAGGATTCTCTGCAGTGAATGGGTGCCGTCAGAATGAGAGTCCAAACAAAACATCACAATAATCCATAAGTAATCCACACCACTCCAGTCCATCAATTAACGTCTTGTGAAGTGAAAAGCTGTGTGTTTGTAAGAAACAAATCCATCATTAAAATGTTTCCAACTTTAAAATGGCTAAAATACGAGTCGTCTATCTATAATATTGCTTTTTCCAGGTAAGTCGTCTCATCTGGATTAGGAGTGAAACTTGCACAGATCAAGCATGTTTATGAACAAAAGCAGTTCTAAACGAATATGTCGGTGGATTTTGATGTGAGTGGAAAACAGTGGATGGGTCTTCTCACTGGAGGAAGTGTTATTACAGTTTAAAGTTACTTCAGTGATAGAATTGTTTCTTACAAAAACAGCTTTTTGCTTAACAAGGCAATAATCATGAACTGGAGTCGTGTGGAATACTGTGATGTTTTATCATCTGTATGGACTCTCATTCTGACGGCACCCATTCACTGCAGAAGATCCATTGGTGAGCAATTGTAATGCTCATAAGCTTCTCGAAATCTTTAAAGAAACAAATGTTCAGCAAATACTCATTTTTGGGTGAACTACTTCTTTATCACTAGATGGTAGGCCTATTGCGTGAGCAGTGCAAAACCCATTGCATGTTTTAAGTTTCTAAAATAATAATAACAATTTAAATATATGAATTCTTCCCAGCAATCTCTATAAAATTATTTCTAAAATTTCAAAAACATCATGGAAATTTGTTGATCCAAAAGATTGGGAACCTTGTATGTTTGTTCAACACAAATCAAATAAATAGTACTGCAACAGTAATCTTATTTTTATGTACCACAACAGCACTTCCATTTTAGGTTTTATCCACTTTTCGAATTTGCCATCCAGGAGCCACATCTGCTGAGGGGACCGGGGGCCCAAGGCTTCACTAATGTCTTTTTGAGTGAAATGCAGACAAGTTTTTCTTTTCTTTTTTTAAAGTTATGGTGGCTGTTGTAACGTTCTGTGATCTCCAGTAAAAGCCTCGCTGGCTGGTGTTCTGAGCGCATCTCACCTGTAGATGGCAGCAGCGCGCGAGGGTTGGAGCTTCGCTGCTGCTTGGCGTCTCAGTAGAGGAAGAACTGCAGGTTGTGTTGAGCGATGTGGTATCCGCCTTTTTCTCACATACCAGAACATACTCCCTAAACTCCCACTTTAACCCTTCTCAACAATCATCTTTTATAATGAATAGATTATAAGCCCGTCGTCCCAGCGGTTCATGGTTTCCTCTCTCTGTCAGTCTTAGTTTGGTAAGTGTCGTGATGTCCAGAGGATGCTAACATGCTAACTCACATTACTGTTAGCTGCTGTAGCTTCTGTCTATGAATAGAAACATGCCAGGCTGCTTTAATCCTGAACCTTGCAACACATGAAAGTGCTTTTTATGTGCTCGGCATTTGAGTTTAGATGATCATTTTTAGTGAGGTTGCTGTTCGAGTTTGCTTGCTGGATGACCATGTAAATAAACAATGCAGACCCAAATGCTTTCTTCTTATTTTTGAATGATTTAGAATTTTATCTAAATTAAATCCTTATAAATTTAAATAAAACTATTTTGTGTATTGAATTTGTTACAAATGTATCCTTTCCCTACTCAGTTTGATAATTGTGATTAATGTATTAGAATGATGACCTAGATTTTATAGAAGTGGCCATGAAATTCAGCGCTAATTTATATTACTTGAAATGTAGGAGCTATGAATGCACATTAAGATATGTGTGAGTGTAACCCTATCTCAAGTTTCCACAGTCCTAGAAAACATGGAAGAATCAGGCTATTTTGCATCCAATGATAGAAGTTACATTTATGCATTAAATCTTATTATAAAGCAAAAACGTGATGATGAAAAAAAAAAAGTAATAGAAACCTGGAAATACCAGGAACTGTAGAATTCAAGGCTAGCGAAATTATATTTAGAATATGCATAATATATACAATAAAATAAAGTAATTTTTTTAATTAGCAACACGTTTTTATATTTACTTTTTAATGTAATGTTTCTTGTTTTTGGTTGTATGTTACTAGTCTTTTATTTATGTTGATTTATAATTTTACCAAAAATTAAATTCCTTGTAAGTTTAAATGATTATTTATTTAATTTGGTTGTCTATTATATTTGCTACAAATGTATCTTTTTTTGATCCCTGTTTGTCCATCTTTGTATCACAGGTCTGGAGATTTCCTTTGAATGGGTTGAAGACACTTTGTACTTTGATTTGGGCACATAAAGAACATTATTAAAGGTGTTGCACAGACCCCTCTTGTATTAAAACATTGTGCCTGTGCAAGAAACGAAGACAGCGGCATCCAAAATGCCACTTGGATTGGGACGCAGAAAGAAGGCGTCTCCACTGGTGGAGAACGAGGAGGCCGAGCCCATCCGGGCTGGACTGAACGTCCCAGGGTTGGATGGCCTGGATGGTGGCAGGGTTGGCCTGGGTGAAGGAGCTGCCCATGAGGGCCTACCACCTCCACCCACCAGCCTGCGACCTCGCCTGATCTTCCACACCCAGCTGGCTCACGGCAGCCCCACGGGTCGCATCGAGGGCTTCAGCAACGTGCGTGAGCTCTACGCCAAGATAGGAGAGGCCTTTGGGATTCCTCCAACAGAGGTGAGCGGCATTTCCTTTTGTGTTATAAAAGCAGGCCTTGGTGATTATACTGATTGAATGCTTATGTTCTTATGTCAGGTGATGTTTTGCACTCTGAATACTCACAAAGTGGATATGGACAAACTTTTGGGTGGCCAGATCGGACTGGAGGATTTTATATTCGCTCATGTGAAGGGCCAGAAAAAAGAGGTGGAGGTCTTTAAAGGAGAGGATGCACTGGGGCTCACCATCACTGATAATGGAGCTGGCTATGCTTTCATAAAGGTGAGAGGAATGAGCTGGGATTTTAAGGAAGCATGTACATTCATGATTTTGATGGTAAAACTAAGTGTTGTGTGACCAAACTTTAATGTTACAGCTTGAATAAATTTTCAATACATATTCCAATACTGTCCAAAGGTTTGGTGTCAGAAAGATGAATTTTTAAATGAGAAATTAATACTATTATTTAGCATGCTCACAGTAAAGACGTTTTTAATGTTACAGAAATGTATATTTTAAATAAATGCTGTTCTTTGGAGCTTACTTTTTTATTAAAGAATTCGGCAACAAAAAAGTGATCACAATCTCCACAAAAAAATATTAAGCAGCACTACTGTTTTCAACATTGGTAGCAATAATAAATGGTACTTAAGCAGCAAATCTTCACATTTGGATGATTTCTGAAGGATCATGTGACACTGAAGACTGGAGGAATGATTCTGAAAATTCAGCTTTACATCACAGAAATAAATTACATTTTAAAATATTATGAAATAGGAAACATTCATTTGAAATTATAATAATATTTCACAATATATGTTGTTTTTACTGTATTTGTGATCAAATAAATGCAGACTTGGTGATGATGAGACTTTTTTCAGAAACTGAACCCAAACGTTTGAATGGTAGTGTACATCACAGTTATTCTTGGTGGAAAATCAACAAAAACGTTTTAAGCATTAAATAACCATGTAAGTAATGCTTATTTCGGATAATCTTACGAATTGTTCTTCCTCTCATTTGCTTATTTTGTCTTTAAAAAAAACAAATGAAGATCATTCATCTCATTTATAAGCCCCACATTATGTAATATGTGTTTTAAAATTAAAAGAATAACAGTACTAAAACTAAAATTACAAAAAAACAATTTTTAATTGTTGTAAATGAGCTGATATATGTATGCTTGTGATCGCACATCAGTTGAATTCTATATCAATTCTATATTATAGTCAATCTGTGTCATTGCTCAACAACCGTAAAGAGTATATACACCCTACTTCACATTATACTTAACAAACACCTCTTAATAAGTTTATCCTCATCTTGACCAGTCATACTGCCCAGCCTGCTGCAAAGCTATAATCTGAAAATCATCTGTTTCCTTTGCAGAGAATAAGAGAAGGCAGTATTATTCATCAGATCCAGGTCATCAACGTAGGTGACATGATCGAGTCAATCAACGGGCAGATACTCATTGGCTGCCGCCATTATGAGGTTGCCAAGATGCTGAAGGAACTGCCCAAAGGGAAAACATTTTTCCTGAAGCTGGTGGAACCTTTGAAGGCATTTGGTAAATGTTTTTGAATATCCTGTACAGTGTTTCCCTCAGGATTTTGTGACACTTGTGGCGGCAGGTGACGTCACATATAAATTTGCATATTTATGACGTCATTGTGTCAAGTTTGCATTCAGACAAGTTGTGGCACTTCAGATTTTCTACTCCATGAACTGTCACATACTGTAATACAGCTGAGTGCCCAATAAAGCTGTTAACATTTACATATTTTCTGTTGCCATACATACAACAGGTATTAATGTAGCTGACATTGATGGCTACAGTGAATCTGATATGATGCCCCCCCCCCCCCCTTTTTTTTTTTTTAAAGACATGATCAGTCAGCGGTCAGGAAGCAAGTCGGGCTCTGCACAGTTAGGAACAGGCAGAGGAACTCTGCGCCTGAGGTCTAAAGGACCAGCCACCGTAGAGGAACTGGTAAGACCGTCAGGTTAAATGCACATTGAACTCAAATCAATTCAGTTCATGAGTCAGCGGATACGTGTTTGCATTTGTGTGACTGGAAAGGTCTAGGCGTGTCTAGCTGTCTTGTAATATGATACACACTTCAATACATATTTTGCAATTCAGCATATTGTCACATATAATAATATAATCGGATTGTGATTAATATGAGGAAAACCTAGATCTCACAGAAGCGGCTGTATGCTCACGGAAAAGCACTTAGAATTTGCACTTATTTAGAAGACGTTTTCATTACTTGATATCATATGTAGTAATGAAAAACTATATATATTTTCAGTTCCCACAGTCATAGAAACCCTTGAAATATTAGGGAATTTCGAAAAGACAAATTGTAAGAAGCTGGAAATGAAAGAGTTATATTTTGATTCCATATATTTATTAATATATTCAAAAGTATTATATATATATATATATATATATATATATATATATATATATACACGCATGTAGTAAAAAAAATATATATATACAGTCAGGTCCATAAATATTGGGACATCGACACAATTCTAACATTTTTGTCTCTATACACCACCACAATGGATTTCAAATGAAACAAACAAGATGTGCTTTAACTGCAGACTGTCAGCTTTAATTTGAGGGTATTTACATCAAAATCAGGTGAACGGTGGAGGAATTACAACAGTTTGCATATGTGCCTCCCACTTGTTAAGGGACCAAAAGTAATGGGACAAGTGGCTTCTCAGCTGTTCCATGGCCAGGTGTGTGTTATTCCCTCATTATCCCAATTACAATGAGCAGATAAAAGGTCCAGAGTTCATTTCAAGTGTGCTATTTGCATTTGGCTGAATATGTGGCTGCGCTGGAGCCGTAATGCGCAGCAGACGTGATGCGCAAATCAGCTCTCACATCACTGAATCTGCTGTTAAAACTGAACCATCCATTCATCATATCATCGTGCAAAACTAAGAATTAGTCTAATTAGAATCATTGTAACATGACGATCGGGTGCGGGTCGGGTCTAAATCAGAGAAAAATATAGGTGCGGGTGGGTGATGGGCGGATAATTTATTTGAAGCAGCGGATTCGGGTGATGTTTGAGCTCATTCACGCATCTCTAATAAATATCTATCTATATAAATATATGTATATATATATATATATATATATATATATATATATATATATATATATATATATACAGTATCTCACAGAAGTGTGTACACTCCTCACATTTTTGTAAATATTTTATTATATCTTTTCATGTGACAACACTGAAGAAATGACACTTTGCTACAATGTAAAGTAGTGAGTGTACAGCTTGTAAATTTGCTGTCCCCTCAAAATAACTCAACACATAGCCATTCATGTCTAAACCGCTGGCCAAAAAAGTGAGTACACCCCTAAGTGAAAATGTCCAAATTGGGCCCAAAGTGTCAATATTTTGTGTGGCAACCATACCATGACACTCCCACCACCATGCTTGACTGTAGGCAAGACACACTTGTCTTTGTACTCCTCACCTGGTTGCCGCCACAAGCTTGACACCATCTGAACCAAATAGGTTTATCTTGGTCTCATCAGACCTAGGGATGCAACGATTATAGATTTTGCTGGTACGATTATTGTCTGAGGAATAATCACGGTTTTACGATTATGACGATTATTATGCATTTATTAATTTCCCAACATTACAAATGTATAAAATCACATGAACACTCTTTAGATGTTAAAGTGTTATTTATTGCTAGCTTTTGAAACAAATAACACCGTAACCAACAATACAGCACAAAATAATAATAAACAAAGACAAACAAAAGTCCATCTCTCCCATTAGAATGAAAAAAGGTAACCGCTGCTCTGAAAACATCCATGACAGTATTTCTCTTTTGAAAATAAGAAATGGAAACAGATAATAAAAGTATTTAATGTTTTCAGTTTATTTATTATTTACATTTCTTTTGGACCTGGGGTAGAGAATTTGGAAACATGGTGAATTTTTTTTTTTTTTTTACTTGTGAATAATACTACAATAACAAAGTTAATTAAGTATTATTAATATAGGACTAATATTAACAGGGGAAACTGTTACTAATGATGGAAATAAACTGAAATATTATTGTAATCAACTGTCATCCATACGTATTCCTTTTAATAATCTTCATAATAATTCATATGATTTTACATGTGGCCTGAAAAAAATCATGACTATTGTTTTGGTTTGTGAGATCGGAGATCGCGCTGCGCACGCATACAAACATTCAGGAGGACAAACTTCTTGAGAACGCTGCCCCGTGACTTTTATTAATAAAATAGATTAAATAGCCTACTGGAGAGACACAGACGCTGGTAGGCTAATTCACACAGGCAACTTTCACCTCTCTCTCTCTCTCTCTCTCAATCGAATAATTAATTCAAGTAGCTAAATATTATAATTAATTCAATCAAATAAATGTGATCTTACCACACTATTTCATCTCATTCTGATCTGAAGCGGGCAGAATGCTGAACTAACGAGCCGTAGCTTCTCGTCAGGTGGTTCTTGCCTTCACGTGGTGCATTAAAATCGTTCAATGTAACGTACAGCTAGCCGTGCATGATCCCTTATGCATTCGCTCTTGAGCAGCAGTTTTTTTTACGGCAACATTTAAATGACACCCTGGTCATTCTTGGTGTACCGAAAATGGTCCCACACTATCGACAAGCATTTCGCTGGTGGAAATAAAGCTTCGCTGTTTAGTCCTTCTGTCACTAATCTAATGCGTTTAGCCTGCGTGTCTCTGATAAGCACGTCATTTTAAACTGGTGCACTGCTAGTGTAACTTTGTTTTCGTTTTGCGCAATCTGCAACAGTTCTGTTCTGTGCAACAGAAACACGCGATTTAGCGGAACCTTTACGATTAATTAACCGTGACGTTTTAAAGCTCGCTTAATCGCCAAACCGGTTAATCGCTGCATCCCTAATCAGACCACAGGACATGGTTCCAGTAATCCATGTCCTTAGTCTGCTTGTCTTCAGCAAACTGTTTGTGGGCTTTCTTGTGCATCATCTTTAGAAGAGGCTTCCTTCTGGGACGACAGCCATGCAGACCAATTTGATGCAGTGTGCGGCGTATGGTCTGAGCACTGACAGACTGACCCTCCACCCCTTCAACCTCTGCAGCACTTATACGTCTATTTCCCAAACACAACCTCTGGATATGACGCTGAGCACGTGCACTCATCTTCTTTGGTCGACCATGGCGAGGCCCGTTCTGAGTGGAACCTGTCCTGTTAAACCGCTGTATGGTTTTGGCCACCGTGCTGCAGCTCAGTTTCAGGGTCTTGGCAATCTTACTATAGCCTACGCCATCTTTATGTAGCAATTCTTTTTTTCAGATCCTCAGAGAGTTCTTTGCCATGAGGTGCCATGTTGAACTTCCAGTGACCAGTATGAGAGAGTGAGAGCGATAACACCAAATTTAACACACCTGCTCCCCATTCACACCTGAGACCTTGTAACACTAACAAGTCACATGACACCAGGGAGAGAAAATGGCTAATTGGGCCCAATTTGGACATTTTCACTTAGGGGTGTACTCACTTTTGTGGCCAGCGATTTAGACATTAATTGGCTGTGTTGAGTTATTTTGAGGGGACAGCAAATTTACACTGTTATACAAGCTGTACACTCACTACTTTACATTGTAGCAAAGTGTCATTTCTTCAGTGTTGTCACATGAAAAGATATAATAAAATATTTACAAAAATTTGAGGGGTGTACTCACTTCTGTGAGATACTGTAACAAGAAAACAAATGGTAAAATAGAAAAGAATGCCTGTTTTCTGATTACTTTTTTGTAAAAAAAAAAAAAAAGTGTATAGGGTTGCTAGAGACCAGAGGTATGTAAATATGTATGTATTTTTTTTCTGAGCAACTATATTTACATATCTGATGACTCAATACGTGCAATGCATCTTTATTCCTGGGGGTGGCACTGTTTGATACACAATGATGACGTGATGTTTCACTCATAATGACCGCAGGCATACAACAAACCAATATCATCAGCAAAAATGTAACTGGTTTGAATGGCTTTACTGCAGAGCAATTACTATATGCAATGAAATATAAATGGCACTGCCATTTGATGCTGGATGTGGTGAATAAGCTGCCAGTGATCAAAATATTGATTTTGAAGTCACTGAAAATGATAGTTTTGAGAATATGGTTGAGATCGTGAATATGAGGCAGATACTGTGGAAGTGCGCTCTGACGATGACAGCGATGGTAAAATCATCTGCTCAAACTGAACCCTTTTAAGTTTTAAAAGGTAATGAAATATGCTTTATTTTATTCTTCTGTAATTGTTCTTAAAATATCAAGAGAGTTTTTTGATATTGCAGCAGTTAGAGATCCATCCGTGCTGGATATATAGGTCCGGGTTGCTAAAGACCCGAATATGTAATAATGATTGGTGAAACATTCATGCATTTAAGGGTTAAATATGTTTATGTATATATATATATATATATATATATATATATATATATATATATATATATATATATTATACACACACATCATATACATAAACACACTTGTAGTCAGTAATGCAGATGCTAAAAATTGTTTTGTAGTACTCTCAAGTCTTTCACAATTTTTATAATATCGGCAAAACCTTATGTGTTATGTTACCTTGTGCTATGCCAGCTAGATAACATTATTCTGGTAACTAATCAGCAAAATTTTCAACAACATTTTAGAAAAACGTCACAGACAACCAACCACAATAGCACAATTCATTAATTAATCATAATTTTAGCTGAGCAAGGTAATCTTTAATATTTTCATTCTTTGTGTTGCAGCCGTCAGCATTTGAAGAAAAAGCTATCGAGAAAGTCGATGATCTGTTGGAGAGCTACATGGGCATTAGAGACAGTGAACTTGGTATGTTTCCCTGCATGTTGCGGTTTTGTACAGTTGTTTTTTAAGTGGTGTTTCTAACTCCCACACTCATTTACAGCTGCCACGATGGTGGAGCTCGGCAAAGACAAAAAGAACCCGGATGAGTTTGCCGAAGCTTTGGACGAGACTCTGGGTGATTTCGCATTTCCGGATGAGTTTGTGTTTGATGTATGGGGTGCCATAGGTGATGCAAAGGTCGGTCGAGTGTAATTCTAGAAATGGCTAAAAGTGGTAATTCTAGAAAACACTGCTTTAGGAACACTATTGAGTTTTATTTTTGTTGATTTTGGGAGCATATGCTGGGATGCTTTTAAGAACGCTGGAAACACTTGTATGTAGGCCTCTAACTCCACTTTTTTTAAGATGCAAATGTTATGAAGACACTACATTGAATGCATTTTAAAATTGTATTCAGATTTGAATAGGTTGAGCCTAATCACTTATGAAATGTCTTATTTAGTAGGATATTAAGCAAAAGATGCTGAGACTCATTGAATTTGCAAGGTGTTTACTCCAGGGCCTGTGTTTGGTACCCCTGTGAGGTTACTCTGTTACATACTGTGACTTTCACTTGCACTGTGTTGCCCTACGCTGTATAAATTGCACGGTAAGGCACAGAACACGCAGTGCAGAGATCGAGGCAATGCTGGTTTGCACTGTAGGTGTGGGTCTGTCTCCGCAGTGTGGATCTGACCCATCCCATGGCAGAATCATGGACCATTTGTCTATAATGATAAACACTATAATGATTCCCTAAAGCATGTGCTGTCTTGTTATGTACTCCTGTTCTCTATTATTCAAAGGATTTCAAGTGGCTTTGAAGCTGTTGCAATGAACCGTTTCTAAATGACCTCTAGTGCTTTACATTTCCAGTTCCGTGGCTTAGCTCTTATTTT
The DNA here is from genome assembly GCA_036784905.1 of Acrossocheilus fasciatus. NCBI lineage: Eukaryota > Metazoa > Chordata > Actinopteri > Cypriniformes > Cyprinidae > Acrossocheilus > Acrossocheilus fasciatus. The sequence continues at coordinate 28,187,800 of CM071940.1, read as the reverse complement.
CAAAGAGTAAAAGAAATGGGAAAGAAATAAACCATCCATTTTCATTTTAGTAGTGTCTACCACATAATGCCAAACATAAGGAAATCTTTGTCTTTTTTATCAGTAAAATCAGTATTAAGAAATATCATGAAGTATTACAGATAGTTTTTCACCTGTTACAGTATTTATTCTTTAAAGGAGTAGTGGAGGAGGTATGAAGAGCTTAAAAGTTGTGCTGGGTGATAGGAGAGTTTCAAACAAACAAACCATTATTGGAGTGAAATGGATAGATTTGAAAACCCATGTTGTGTGTATACATATACACACATGCAAAACATGGCTTTTGAAAACAAATAAAATAAATATATATATATATATTTTGCCCGGTTTACAAGTGAATAGCACTGATGGTATAGGCGTTAGATGGTATTGATTGTATTGATCTGAGTGTATATAGTGTTGATGTGTTTACGGAAACTACACTACAGCCAGTCCAGTTGAGCATTTCCAAGATACTGACAATATTACTGCAAATATGACCAAACACAGGCATCTTACACTGAGCACATGTTGAGTTAGTGGAACTCAGAGCTGATTATTACTCTTTTAACCAGGCAGTTCAACACTGTAGTATTTCACACCTGTAAAGTCAGAGCATGTTTGAAATGTAAAGTACTGATCATGTGATGGTTAAAACTTTAAACTTTATATTTCTTTTTTATTATTTAGCCGGGCGTCTTGTCTTATCGAAGATGTAGGTTAATGTTTAAAGGACCCAGTTTAAAAAGTTTAAAAGAAAAAAAAAAAGAAGCAATTAAATGTTTTGGTGTTACTTTTTACATACTGTAAAACTATAAGTGTAGCTTAAACACAGCTCTCTTGTCGTTGATTTACTTTGGACACTTTCTTTCGATGCTTTTTGAACACATTTAGAATGAATAGTTTACACTGATGTAATGGTTTTGATGGACTCATGTTACACTGTCTCAGACTACCTTCAAATGGCAATAATCATGATATAAGTCTGTTATATCTGCTGTTGTTTTTTTCATTGACAGAAATGCTATTGCACCAAATTGTTATTTGTTAGATCTCTCAACAATATTAAAACAAACAAAATGAGTTGTGTGGATTTGTTTTTTTGGAAAGCAGTAGGTGTTTCCTTCTCATGGTTGATCATTGAAACATTGGGTTCGTTCTCCTTGGCTGAACAACCTCACCAAGGGCATATTTGCATTCTTTACTTTTACATTACCATTGTGAACATACAAGGGAACGAGTGACCTGCACTGAAAACACGATTTAAGTGTGATTTGGTATAGTATTTGTAAGTTATCCTGTGAGAAACACATTTTTGTCATGTTTTCCACTCATGTGGCTATATGTGGAGCTTTCCGTCTAAGTTACTTTGTGTAAATGTCCCTGCAGCATTTGGAAAGCATTTGCTTTCTTGCAACCCCTCACATTGCCTCTGAGTTCCCAAAACAATAATGCTTACACCAAACATTTCACGGATCAATGGCGGTTTGTTTTCCCCTCAAGCACAAGTTGATCCAGTAATGAACTAAGACTGCATATTAGAGTGACGTAAATAAAAACCCAGTGCTCCAGTGGACGAGGTGTGGTCAAAAGACAGACTTCTGAGAATTTTATGATGCTATTTCAAGTTAAGGATATTCACGGCTCTATAAAAGGTCATTATTGGTGAAGGACGGACTTGTTTTTGGAACGTGAGGGTGCTTGTGGAAGGCTTGTGATCTGGATGAAACACTGCAAGTGCAGCTTGGGCTCGTCACGTTTTTGGTTTCAAAAGCCAGTGGACTCCACTCCAGCAACACCAAACAGCCATGCCCTTGCGACCGAGGGCTTCCTCTCAACCTGGAAGAGCAAACACCCTTCCAAGCCTTAAAAACTTCCCTGTTCTGCGTCCGAGAGCTTTGTCGTCTCACACGCATTCGCCCTTAGAGGATGAGCTCTCATGTCCGGTCTGCTGTGAGATCTTCACCGATCCCGTGGTCCTGAAGTGCAGCCACAGCTTCTGCCGCCTCTGCCTTCAGGCCTTCTGGAACAAGAAGGCGGCCAAGAGGGAATGTCCCGTGTGCAGGAGGAAGTGTTCTCTGACGGAGCCCACCGTGAGTCTGGCTCTGAAGAACGTGTGCGACGCCATCGCACAGGAGCAGAAAGGACAAGCATCTGCGAGAGCGGGCTCATATTCGGCCAACGGGGTGTCTAAACCAGAGGCTCTCTGCGCCACTCACGGAGAGGGACTCAAATTGTTCTGCCAATATGATGAAGAGGTTCTCTGCTGTGTTTGTCAGACGTCCAAGAAACATCAAGGCCACAGTGTGTGTCCTTTGGAAGAGGCAGCAAATGATCTTAAGGTGATGTACTTCTAAGAATATTTTTTAGTTTTAAGAAATTATTTTCAAAGTAAGCCTTATTTTTAACACAAATGAGCCAAAATACTGAGGCTAAATAATACTAAAGCTTTTGGTCGTTTTTATTTTGAAATTATTTATGACATGTATATTAACCCTCCGAAATCCTTATTACCATAATGCATCCAGATATTTTTATTGTATTTGTCATTCTCAATTCTTATTACTGTGATGCAATAGATATTTTGTAAATTATTTTTTAATTGTAAATATTTAATATGCATAAACTAAAGGTAGAACTGTATACATACAGTTTGATTACTATATTAAATACTATATTATTATACATATATACAGTATAATTACGTGATTTTTTTTTTGCATTTTAATGATATAATACAGATTACCTTGCCAAATCAAAAAGACACAAAGTTGGATAGTTACTATTACTAAATTACAATTTTGGAATCTGGGTGGCATTCTTGAAAAAAATAAATTTTCATGGTCATGGAAAACTTGATAATATCTGGGAATTTTATAAACTGAGGCCAAGTCAATACACTTTTCAAAAGTAACAGCATTAATATTGAATATGTGTTTTTCTAGAGTTATTTCTATATTATCATTAATTTATTTTAAAGTCTTGTGGGATTCTTGTTTACGGTTTACAAACTGTTCTAGAGGGTTGTTTTTGGACATTGTATGGATTGAGATGTACTTATTTGTTTCTCCAGGAGGAAATGCGGCAGATTGTCATCCCACTTAAGAAAAGTCTTCGACGCCTCTATGAGGCCAAACAGCAATGTGATGACATAACTGTCCACATCAAGGTATCAACAAAGAACAAGATCCACACTAACAAACATCATATGACACACTAACCATCAACAGATAACTGGGATAATCACTTAATTACCCTCTTTATGTTGGGTTCACATAGAACCAAAGACAACAGACAGAGAAACAAATTCACAAGGAGTTTGAAGAGCTTCGGCAATTTCTCCTGAAGGAAGAAGCTGCAAGAATTGCTGTGTTGGCAGAAGAAGAAGAGACCAAGAAACAGACGATGAAGAAAAAAACAGACATAATCGCTCGTGATATACTCACCTTTTCTCAGGCTGTCATGGCCATTGAAAATGAGATTGCTAATGCGGACAGCCTCTTTTTACAGGTAACCTGCTGTATTTGGATTAACTAATCAAGTTTATACAAATGTTAGCACAAATAACTGATTTTACTCTTTTCCCACAGAACTACAAAAATGTCAAAAAGAGGTAATAGTACATTGTACATTTGAAAGTATTTGATTGATCTATTTGCAAAAAAAAAAAAAACTAACCTGAATGAATGTCCTTCCAGAGCTCAGATAACGTTTAACGAACCAGAAAACGTCCCCAATTCTCTAATCGACGTTGCGGAGCACATGACCTCGCTGAAGTTCAGAGTGTGGGAAAAAATGCAGAGCCTGGTGGAATACAGTGAGTGTTCAGTTACTACAGAGTTGGATGAGTTTGTGAAAACATTTAGAATTTCTGAATAGGTTCCTTATAAATTCAGGAGTTGAAATTAGAATAGAATGTCTGACAGGCTGAATTAGAAGGACAGGAGAAAAAAAACTGAACTGCAGTTCAAAGACTTTCAGAGTATCACTAATGTGTTCTGTGTACGTTTTTTAAATCAGTTGTTTGGCTCCAATTGGAAGACTTTGAGTAAAGTAGAGCTTTCTGGGAAATTTTCAGCCAGCATGATAAATACAATGATATGATGTAAAAAAAAAAAAAAAAAAAAAAAAAGTAAAATGATGATAAAATTATAAAATAGAAAAATATTTTATATAGTAATATATTTAATTATTTAAATAATGAATATATATATAGGCGTCATTCCAAAAACTGAATACTGACTATCTTTTAATGTTTCTAGAAATAGCCCATATGTTGTATGAATACATGTTTATGGATAATTCATAAAGATAAGTTAAATGTGGTACTTAATTATATTAAATGTATTATCTATTAAATTATATTTATCAACTACACTTACTTTCTTAAAGCTTAAAGGAACACTCCACTTTTTTTGGAAATAGGCTCATTCTCCAACTCCCCCAGAGTTAATAAGTTGAGTTTTACCGTTTTTGAATCCATTCAGCCGATCTCCGGGTCTGGCGATAGCACTTTTAGCATAGCTTAGCATAGATCATTGAATCCTATTAGACCAGTAGCATCGCGTTCAAAAACGATCAAAGAGTTTCGATATTTGTCCTATTTAAAACTTGACTCTTCTGTAGTTATATCGTGTACTAAGATCGGCGGAAAATGAAAAGTTGCGATTTTCTAGGCTGATATGATTAGGAACTACTCTCATTCCGGCGTAATAGTCCCCAGCTACCGGGCACTACTTTCAGGCGCTGCGTAATATCACTGCGCCTGCTGCGGCCATGTTACGGCAGCAAAGTTCCTTGATTATTTCATAACCTTTCCACCTTCTCCAATTGGTCAAACAACCTGATATTCCCGCCCCAAAACACTATTGGTTGAGCCAATGTCAGGATGTTTAAAAAAAAATTCTCAAAAAACACTTTTAACACTGAAAAAAATTATACACTTGAATTACATTTAAATTGAACAAATTTGACATTTTAACACTGGTACGTAAATATACATTGTTTTCCCCGCTTTCTCCACCACTTAGCTCCAGTGGCGTTGGACCCCAACACAGCGTACCCCTGTTTGTCTCTCAGCAAGAATCTCACGAGTGTGTCCAACACGGGGACGATGAAAGAGCTGCCTGATAACCTTGAGCGCTTTGACCACTTAGTTTTTGTACTGGGCTCCAAGGGTTTCACCACAGGATGTCATTCCTGGGAGGTGGACGTGGGCCAAAATAATGACTGGGTAATTGGTGTGGTTAAAGCATCAGTAGCCAGGAAAGGCAAAATCTCAGGCTGTCCCGAAGGAGGATTCTGGACCATCGCTCTCTCTGATGGGAAGTACACGGCCATGACCACCCCACATAAATCACTCAACCTGAAGGGCCACCTGGACAGGGTTCGGGTGAAGATCGACTATAATAATGGAGAGGTCAGCTTCTTTGATTCAGTGGGTGTCACACCTATCTACACATTCAGTGACCACTTTACTGAGACAATGTTCCCTTTTTTCTGTCCGGGGGCAAATATAAATGGAAACAATCCAGGGCCACTGAAGATCTGCCCTGTGAGAGTGGCAATATGGAACAGTGCCTCCTGGTGATGCCAGTTTTATTTGTGTATTTCTGCTTCAGTCATACAGTACCAGTCAAAGATTTGGAAACGTTTACCTTTTAATCTACTAAATTACTATTTTTCCAGGTTTTAGAATTAAATCAAGTCATTAAATATGTCAAATTGAAGTATGACCAGATGTGACCAATATTCGATCTTCATTGAAAGTCACCACCATTCATCTGGATTCCAACTCTGCACACTTTGGGCGTTCTCACTTATCAGGTGCATTCTGGGATGCATGTTATATATATATATATATATATATATATATATATATATATATATATATATATATATATATATACATTTTTTTTTAAATAAATAAATAGAACTGTATGTAGGTAAGCACATTTTAAATTAGTCTGTCATGGAATTTTCTTCTGCATTAGCTGTCCAGTAATTACTTGTTGAGACTCAAAATGACTTAAAATGAAGGTTCTTTATTTGCATCTGTGGTTCCATGAAAAACCTTTCTATTCCACAAATGTTCTTTACAGAAGGGTCTTTAGATTTTTCTAAAGAACCTTTTCTAAGTTCTTTTAAGAACTGTTCACTGAATGGACTTCTGAATGAATCATTGTGGAAGTAATAATGGTTCTTCTTTGGCGTTGCTCTGTAAAGCCCCCTTTTACCTGCTACAGCAAAAAATACTTGGCTTTCTCACTAGCATTTATTCAACGGCCAGGAACTCTTTACCATTCCTTGTAGAGTCTAAGCAAAGAAAAGCATGCACACCCTTTATAGAGTAGTTAGCCCATGTTGTTTATGGTCTTGACGCAAACTGACCGTGATTAATTATTCAATTATTTTACAGAGAAATAATTATTCAATTATTTCTCTGAAGTCCTCAGCATCAAACTGTCCACCCAATAACTGCTAGCCTCCTTTTCCCCACCAACAGTTATTTATCTTTTAATACAGTGGAAGTTTCTTAGCCATAAGACATGACTTGTCAAAATTTAAAGCACAAAAGTCTGTCATGCATGTAAAATTCATTTCAGGCATTTAAGCATAAGGCTTTAGATAAACAGATTGTAAAGTCCACAAGAAGCTCAGTCAAGTGTGTCTAGACCTTTGATTGGTAGTACATGATGTTAAGTTTTATGGCCAGTTTGTTGTCTACCAAAGTAAATGTTTGGACCATTTAACTAATATTTACATCTACCTCATATATATATATATATATATGTATATGTATATGTGTATATATATATATATATGTATATGTATGCCACTGATATGTAATTTCAAATGATCAGGAAAGCCAGTTGTATTTATTGCTCTTTTCACAATGCTAAGATTAGCAGAAGTAGCAGCTTGGTAAACTCAGTAGATCTATGTAATAGTTTATACAATTTAAGGATATTGATCAAAATGTAAGAAGACTGATTAAGTATCTTTAAGTCCCATCCCATATTGCTTGCTTGCTGTAGAAATGCTGTCAGAAAACACTTAACATTAAATACTAAATATGTGTTGTGATGGTGTTTTTTTTTTTTTTAAATGATGAATGGCAAATTACACAGCACAAAAAGTTTATTCATTCAGATAAATGACACAATATTGAAGTATTGTTTGTTTAGTTTGTTTTATTGTATTGAACACACAGAGAATGACGATGAACATGTCATAAACATTAATGACTATGCTTATTTTATTTATATTAGGTCATCTGGACCAGCCCTTTGATAAAGTTCCTCTTAAGATTTTTTTCTGGTTCACCAGGGCATGGTTTTTCCAGTGTAGTCTAAGAATTCACCATTCTGCTTCTCAGTAAGGCTGCCAATGACACGCATCAATCCCTCCACACTTTCTCTGGTATCAATAGGCGCCTGGTGGACAAAGAGGGAATAACATGCATTTAAAATAGTGTAACATTATCAAAAAAGAGACCACCAGTGTGCTTTTGTGATTCAGGTGTCATGTTGTGTTTAGGTCCTGAGAGATTCCTTTATTACTGATTCTAGATTTACCTCATTTCCCCCCATGTCCGTTCTCACCCATCCTGGGTGAATGGAAATGCAGAGGATCTCATCTGCCTTTAAGTCCCTTGCGGTATATATAGTCAGCATGTTAAGACCAGCCTGAGAGGAAAACAGATGCATGACAAAGTTTCAAATCAGTTAAAACATTTTTTGTTAGAACTGTGGCAGTCAGTGTATAAAGATGATTTTGCACACAGCTTATTAGCACACTCGTTATGACATTCAATTTCAAATAGTTTTACTTCTTTCTATTCAGGGACACATTAAACTATTTGAAATCCAATCTGTCCTTTTCATACTGAAACAGTTTCAAACCACATACAAATGAGGATTTTTGAAACCCATCAGTCTTGGGGTTCTTGTGTACCTTGCTGATGCTGTATGGGAAGAGTGGGAATGGTTCTTTCATTAATGGCATGATGCTCATAGACGCTGAATCCGTGGAGATGTTGATCACAGCTGCTTTATCACATGACATCCCTGGTTTGCCCTTGGCTTTAGCTGCTGTCCGCAGATACGGCAGGTACTCCTGATTAAAGACATTAACAACCAAGAGTTTCAGATGCTGCAAGAAATAAAGCCTCGTTTTAGATTCAGCTTGCTTCCAAAAGCGATTTCCATTACCCTAATGACAAATATAGGTCCTATCACATTGGTGTTGAAGGTGTTTTGCATGTCCTCAACAGTGGCGGTCAGCAGGGTTTTTTGTGGCAACACTGCAGCATTATTCACAAGCAGATTCAAACCATTCTTCCCCAGCAGAGAACCAACTTTTTTGGCAGACTCTTTGATACTGCATGGATCAGCAACATCTAATAGTAGCAGGAAAAAATGTGATTTTTATTTCAAACCCAAAAAAGCTGTCTATTGCAATGTCAAAAATAGTCCAAAAGACAAATGCACATTTACCAAGCTGCACAAGGGAGATAACACCTGGATGCTTTTTGGCCAGTTCTCTCAGTGTCTGAATCAGAAAGAGAATGTGAGTGATAAAAAACTGATTTAATGAGCTGTCTCCGAACCTAAGCTCCTGAATACTTACCTCAGAATTTGGTCCATCTGGGTCACGACATGCAGCAAAAATGTTTGAGCAACGAGCCTCCAGGAGTTGCTTGACCATTTCTAAACCCAAGCCTCGGTTGGCCCCTGTCACTAGAGCACTGCATGCCTTTAACGCCGCCATGTTCAAATATGATCGATTTTGTTCTGTAAACAAACCTGTCTCACTAGGTTTTATATGTAGGAAGCTGAGTGGATTCCACGCCCCATACTGCACTGGCCTTTTTAGTGTTTGTTACCACGATGAGTCAAGATAACACTTCAAAGTGACTCAGCGTGAGCTTATCAGCGCTGATTGCTTTTAGTAATAAAACTGCTTGGATGCTTTCCAAAAGCTGTATTATTCCAAATCATAAATGCTAGGAGTGAAATTAGAGGTTAAAGATCTGGTCTAGAAAACAACAGTCCTAAACCAAAATCTGGAAGATATGACGCAGAAATTGATGAGCTAATTAGTAGCTCTATTGTTGCCACTGTGACTTTGAGCAAGATATTTATTTATAGGTTGTAGCCAAATGGAATTGCAAAAATTGAATGTTTTCAAACAGTTTTCCGAAACCTTTTACCTGCTCCAATTGGTCAAACAAGATATCCCCATCTTAAAACACTATTGGTTAAGCCAATGTTGTTACTGTGTCAGGATGTTTAAAAATAGACCAAATAAAAACCCCAAAAAAACACTTAACACTGAAAAAATTACATGCTATTTTAACACTGGCATGTAAATATTCATTTGTTATAATGTCTTCCAGTTTTCTCCACTACTTGGCTCTAGTGACATTGGACTCCAACACAGCCTACCCATTTTGTCTCTTTGCAAGAACCTGACAAGTGTGTCCAACACGGGGACGATGAAAGGGCATTCTGATATGCATGTTCACATGTGTGCTGGAAACCAATCAGTCCAACTTGTCCATTTTCCATTTAAAATAAAAATGTATTCATTTATTTACTTACTTAAAACCATATGTAGGTAAGCACATTTTAAAACTGTTTGTCATGGAATTTTCTTCTGCATCCGCTGTCCAGTAATTACCTGTTGAGACTCACTCTTTAAAATGAAGGTTCTTTATTTGCATCTGTGGTTCCATGAAGAACCTTTAAAATCCACTGAACCTTTCCATTCCACAAAATGTTTTTTAGATTTTTCTAAAGAACCTTTTTTAAGTTCTTTTAACTGTTAAATTGTTCACTGAATGCTTCTTTGGGTTCTTCTGTGGCATTGCTCTGACAGCCCCCTTTTGAAACCTTTATAATTAAAATAGTTATCAAATTAACCATGCCGTCTATTAATACAGGTTTCTCTTTTTTTCCTCCTAGCTATCAGTAGAGTGGTTTGACGATAAGATTTCTTGTCACATTCTTTTGTTGTATCTGGCTGACAGGAGTATCTTTACCCATGAGGGTGGAATTGGTGTGTGATTTTATAAAAAAAAGTGATAAGCACAGTCATTAATGTTTGACGTTTAACTTCATTCTCTGTGTGTACAATACAATAAAACAAACTAAACAAACAATACTGCAATATTGTGTAATTTATCTGAATGCATAAACGTTTTGTGCTGTTTAATTTCCCACACACCATTTAAAAAAAAAAAAAAAAAAAAAAAAAACGTCTTTAAAGACACTTAATCATTCTTTTTCATTTTAATCAGTATTCTTAAATTTGATAAACTATTACATAGATTTACTGAGTTTGCCAAGCTACTACAGTAGTCGACATTTGAAGTGGATCAAAAAAGTTCAAAGTTGTCTTAAGACAAGAACACATTTTGATGAAAGGTTTTGATCCACTGCAAATGTTGACTACTTTACTAAACTTAGCATTGTAAAAAGGGCAATTCTGATTTGACACAACATATCATAATAGGTAAAATAGGCTATCTGGATCATACGGAGCCCCTAAAAGGACATGGAGGTGGAAAAAATTCAGGGTGGGAGGAAAAAATATTTTTCAAATGTTTTGTGTTCTCTCTCAAAACCTGTTGTGTTCGGACAAACTCTTCCTGTTTACTTTACAGCTTTCAGTGGTTCATACAGCTCCGTATGTTCACATGGGGCGGGTTCATAAAGTTTTATTTTGAACTTGGACTCAAGTATAAAGAAATACAGACACTCAGTGCTTAGTTCAAGGCATGGTTTTGGGATATTCTAAAATGCTTAATGTGGCTTCATGTTTTAAAACTGTGACATTGGAGGGCCAAATTCGATAATAATAAATACTGATACAATTATTAGGCTTATAACCTTATTAACCCTCTGGTGATCTTCGGGCACTTTTGACCGAAAAAAAAAAATTCTGTTTTGAATTTTTAAAAATCACAGCTTCATCGGAATGGTACGAAACTTGGTGACTTTTATGGCATTTGGAATGTGAACACACACAAAAAAATGAGGGATTGATTCGAGCAGGCTAAGTGGTCATAAAAAAAATAGTCACACTTGTGCTCTTCGGTCAAAAATGACCGACCATAGGAAATGAATGGGAAATTGACAAAAACACAGCAAATATATAAAATAAAAGCAATAATTCAACTACAATGCAATAAAAAAGTGGACAGCAAGGAAGGGGTTACACTCTGAAACATCAAGAGTGCAAAACAGGCACATCCACTCACAGACACATACAAACACACATACACAAATATACACATTCAAATGAATTGGTATGGTTATAACCATATAGCCATAACAACTCAGAAAACTGAAATAAGAGGTTGAAATCAGATCAGACCAAGAAGGATTCAGCGCTGATAAAACGTTCCTGTTCATTTCTGTTACTTTTTATAGAATTTAAAATTTTGTGTAACAAAATGCTTTCTCTGTGTTCAGGTTTGACTGTAGTAATAATAATTCAAAAACTGATGCTTTAAATCAACATTTTAAACAAAAAAAAAAAAATCTAAACCTTTAAAAAAAGTTGTCTAGATATATATCCAAACCCATAACTTAATAAAAATAAGTATTGGTGTCTAAAAACAATTTATAGGCCTTTTATATAGAGCTATGTAGGTGTCAGAGAGTCACAATCACCGCCGCCCACGGCAATCACCAGATCACAGTCACCTGACTTCTAATCACCCGCACCTGTCAGTCCTCATCAGCACTTCCATAAGAACCCACTCTCTCTGACATTCATCTTTGGATATTATCTCACATTCAGATACTCACCCACGCTATTCTCTGCAATCTCCAGTCATCAGAACTTTCAATAAACTTCACTGTTACTCACTCACCTGTAATCTCCGTCTTTGTTTGTGCCCGTAGGAATCTATGGGCTAAACCATGGAATTGCAGATGTTTTTCTTATTTTACTCCCACCAGATGGCACTAATCTGGCTTCAAAAATTGGATTTTAAGGACATTGGCTCTATTTTAACATGAAATACTACCATAATTGAAAAGTAATAGAAAATATTTGAAGAAAAATGTATTTTCAATGGGAAAATTTGATCATAATTATTGCATAAATATTCATTAGTACCATGAAATCCTCTCAAAATATAAAATAAAAAATATTATTAAACAAATGTTTCATTGATTTTACTGGGGGAGGGGAAAGTAAAATTTTAGGTATCCGGTCACTTTTGACTGCGAAGATAACAAGTGTGACTCCCAAATAAGGAGAACCAAAGGGTTAATAATATTACTATTAATAAAGCAGAATATGAACGGAATGCCCTGTGCGTTAAGCTTTTTCTGCCCCATAGAAAACGAAGACGGTGATTTAAAAATACCAAATCTGTTTACAGCAGGGGTGCCCACACTTTTTTGTGTGGGGATCTTCTTTTCAAATGAGAAACTCACCGAGATCTACCAAGTGAAAAATAAATAAATAATAAAATAAATAAATAATAATGCTTGTTGGTATGTATCTTTATATTGCATTAATTTAATTATTATTTTTTAAATAATAATAAAAAATAATGTTAAATTCTTAGTACCTCTGTACAACTGCGCCTGCATTTACCTAAAGCAGTGGTTCTCAACCTTTTTTACTCCAAGACCCCCTCCTCTCCAAATCAAAACTGCAAGCCAAACCTTTTATAATCACTAAAACCTGTGTACTCTAGTGTTATTACTTTTCAATTGCATGTAATTATTTTTAAACAAAACAAATTCAAGATAGATTTAAACATTCCATGTTCTTTTTTTGCAAACATACTTTGCAAAAATGTCACTGCAGATATTCTGTAACTACAATTTATAAGTACATAAAGCTCAATTATACAGTAAGAAATAAGCACAAGTCAACCTGCATTACCAAACAAAACCACAGGGAGATGCCAAAGGACTGCATATAAAGTACTACGGATCCATCCAGAACCATTAAACACCAAAATACAAATGAAAAATGAAACCATTCTGAATGTGCGGAAACTCACCAATCTGAAGGGCGGCTTGACGTCATCAGTGAATAGTTCCTCTGTCAGAACAAGTTTGGAGCTTCTTCTCTTTTATTTGGAAAAATAAACCCCAAAGACTTTACCTCACTCATTTACCTTATTTCCCCCCATGTCCGTTCTCACCCATCCTGGGTGAATAGAAATGCAGAGGATCTCATCTGCCTTTAAGTCCCTTGCGGTATATATAGTTAACATGTTAAGACCAGCCTGAAAGGAAAACAGATGCATGACAAATTTTCAAATCAGTTAAGATGGTTCTTGTTCACACTGTGTAGCAGTCAGATGATTTTGCACACAGCTCATTAGCACACTCGTTATGACATTACATTCAGTTTCAAATATTTCCTTTTTCCCATTCAGGGACATTAACATCCAATCTGACCTTTTCATAAAGAAACATTTCCAAATATCTGATTTTAACTGAGCTTCAAACCACATACAAATAAGGATTTTTGATGCCTATCAGAGACTTAGGATTCTTGAATACCTTGCTGATGCTGTATGGGAAGAGTGGGAATGGTTCTTTCAGTACTGGCATGATGCTCATAGACGCTGAATCCGTGGATATGTTGATCACAGCTGCTTTATCACGTGACATCCCTGGTTTGCCCTTGGCTTCAGTTGCTGTCCGCAGATACGGCAGGTACTCCTGATTAAAGACATTAACAACCAAGAGTTTCAGATGCTGCAAGAAATAAAGCTTCGTTTTAGATTCAGCTTGCTTCCAAAAGTGAATTCCAGTACCCTAATGACAAATAAAGGTCCTATCGCATTGGGGTTGAAAGTGTTTTGCATGTCCTCAACAATGGTGTTTTTTTGTGTGGTAACATTATTCACAAGCAGGTTCAAGCAGTTCTTCCCCAGCAGAGAACCCACTTTTTTTGGAAGACTCTTTGATACTGCATTGATCAGCAACATCTAATAGTAGCAGGAAAAAACAATGTTATTTCAAAACTTAAAAACTGTTGTATAATGTAAAATTTAGTCCAAAAGACAATTGCACATGTACCAAGTTGCACAAGGGTGACAACACCTGGATGCTTTTGGCAAGTTCTCTCAGTGTCTGAATCAGAAAGAGAATGTGAGTGATAAAAAAATGATTTTTTGAGCTCCTGAATATTCACCTCAGAATTTGGTCCATCTGGGTCACAGCATGCAGCAAAAATGTTTGAGCAATGGGCCTCCAGAAGTTGCTTGACCATTTCTAAACCCAAGCCTCGGTTGGCCCCTGTCACTAGAGCACTGCATGCCTTTAACACCGCCATGTTCAAATATGAAAGTCTGGTTCTGTCAAACAACCTGCCTCTCCATAAATTGGTGTTTTATATAGGATACAGAGTAGACTCCACGCCCCATGGTGCACAGGTCATTTTAGTGTTTGTAACCATGAGTTGACAGTTGACTCTTGCGTGAACTAATCAGCACCGTTTGCTTTGAGTAATAAAACTGCTTGGATGCCTTCCAAAAGCCAGTGGCACCCCCAGAAAATATTAACAGGGGTGGCACACCAAAAAATAAATAAATAAAAGTATTTACTTTTGTTTCTGGTTAATGTAACGATACAGTCAGGTCCATAAATATTGGGACGTCGACACAATTCTAACATTTTTGTCTCTATACACCACCACAATGGATTTCAAATGAAACGAACAAGATGTGCTTTAACTGCAGACTGTCAGCTTTAATTTGAGGGTATTTACATCCAAATCAGGTGAACGGTGGAGGAATTACAACAGTTTGCATATGTGCCTCCCACTTGTTAAGGGACCAGTGATATTACACAGCGCCTGAAAGTAGTCCCCAGGTAGGTAACTAGTTATAATATAGCTGGGGACTACTTTCAGGCGCTACGTAATATCACTGCGCCTGCTGCGGCCATGTTACAGCAGCAAAGTTTCTTGATTATTACACCGGACTGGGAGTATAGTTCCTCGCCAAATAGGAATAGAAAATCGCAACTTTTCATTTCGCGCCGGTCTTAGTACACGATATAACTACAGAAGAGTCAAGTTTTAAATAGGACAAATATCGAAACTCTTTGATCGTTTTTGAACGCGATGCTACTGGTCTAATAGGATTCAATGATCTATGCTAAGCTATGCTAAAAGTGCTATCGCCAGATCCGGAGATCGGCTGAATGGATTCAAAAACGGTAAAACTCAACTTATTAACTCTGGGGGAGTTGGAGAATGAGCCTATTTCCAAAAAAAGTGGAGTGTTCCTTTAAGTCTGGAATGTGGAATTAAAAGAAGGTTCTTGTCATCAGATCTTAAGCTTCTTGAGGGGATACTGATATACTGATGCAGCAATTCAGATAGATAGCCGGGTGCTTGATTGTGCAAAGTGTTACATGTAGAAAGCTTCGTCGTCCAACAAATGGCAGACTTGCCTGCAGAAAGACTTCAAGTGGCTCCACCTTTCACATACAGTGCCCTCCAAAAGTATTGGAACAGTGAAGACAAAATTGTTCTGTTGGCTGTGGAGTCAAGACATTTGCAAATATGAGACAAAACTACAGAATGTAACATTTTATTATTAGCCGTTTCAACACGTTTTGCCAAATAAAAAGAACCACACTTTTAGAGTTGATCCGACTCATTGATGTGAGCATAAGTATTGGGACAGTTGAACATAATGCCAAATTCCAAATCATAAATGCAATCAGGAGTAAAAGTAGAGGTTAAAGACCTTGGTTAGAAAACAATCCGAAATTATTAATATATTAATATTTGTTAATTTATGTAATGAATGTATATGTATTTGTCATTCCAAAAACTGAATACTGACTATCTTTTAATGTTTCTAGAAATAGCCCATATGTTGTATGAATACATGTTTATGGTTAATTCATAAAGATAAATTAAATGTGGTATTTAATTATATTAAATGTATTATCTATTAAATTATATTTATCAGCTATACTTACTTATTTAAAGCTGAAGTGTGTAATTACTATTTAATGGGTGTAATTACTCACTAACGTGGCCAACGGAATTGCAAAAAGTGATTGTTTTTAGACCTGTTTCATAAACTTTCCACCTTCTCCAATTGGTCAAACAACCTGATATTCCTGCCCCAAAACACTATTGGTTGAGCCAATGTTACTGTGTCAGGATGTTTAAAAAAAAATTCCCAAAAAACACTTAACACTGAGAAAAATGATACACTTGAATTACATTTAAATTGAACAAATTTGACATTTTAACACTGGTACGTAAATATACATTGTTTTCCCCGCTTTCTCCACCACTTAGCTCCAGTGGCGTTGGACCCCAACACAGCGTACCCCTGTTTGTCTCTCAGCAAGAATCTCACGAGTGTGTCCAACACGGGGACGATGAAAGAGCTGCCTGATAACCTTGAGCGCTTTGACCACTTAGTTTTTGTGCTGGACTCCAAGGGTTTCACCACAGGATGTCATTCCTGGGAGGTGGACGTGGGCCAAAATAATGACTAGGTAATGGACTCGATGTACGACTACTTCCGCGTTTCGTGTCACTTGCTCCGCAACTTCCGGTGCTGCGGCGGAAGCAGTTTTTCCCTACCGTTTCAATGAGCGCTCTCAGCATGGCATTTTACACTCGCTGCTTGCAAGAACTTCCACGGATTACAGTGAACAATGTCAATCGAATTGTAAGATTAGCATCGGTCACTCCTTCAAGTAAAAAGGAGAAGGGCTTCAAATTGTATGTTTCGAGCTATATCGACAACTTTGAAGGTACGTATTCTCAAGCTAACGTTAGCTAGCTTCGTTTGTGACAGTGCATACTCTTCTTATAGGATGTGTTTTGTTTGCTTAACCTTTTTAAGATCTTCTGTTTTTATAATTTCGCTAATGATATTATGTTAATACGATCTGTATGACCCTTTAAAGCTATGTCATTTTTTTCAGTCTCTGAAAAGGATCAGGTGACAGGAGAGATCAGCGTGAGGGCGACTTGTTTCAGATCTATGAGGAAGACAGAGAAGCCACATAGTTTGAGAGTAGGGAGACAAAACTAGAGAAATAAAGGATGGATTTATTGTTCATATTTTAAAATGTTTAAATTTCCTAAACTTTTTTTAAAATTAAATTAATATTAATTTATACAGTAAGTTTAGAAATGCAGACATAAGTCTATTCAGTAAATAAATTTAGCACTTTAAAAGAAAGATACTGATTTTGAAAGTTTGTTATATATATATAGAGACAGAAATGACACGCCGTCGTGTAAATAAGATAAATAACATAAGGCTAATTAGTTTGTTTAATAAATAATGGTAGGGGAAACACTGTAAGTGATTAAAAAATAAATAAATAAAAGCGCGGCAAGACTCAGCAAAAAGGTGCGTTTGAGAACAACGTGCGGGCCGCACTAACACTAAACTTTGATGTTAAGTAGGGGGGCCACAAAATATCATTCCGCGGGCCTCAATTGGCCCCCGGGCCGCGAGTTTGAGACCCCTGCTCTAGATGGTTACAACTTTGACCCATCTGTGTGCTTATTTGTATATAGCAAACTTGATCTACTGCACATGAAGTCACTGGCAGTAACTCTGGAAATGGCACACAAGATTCAGGATGCCACCAAAGACCAGAGTGCTTCGATGGATTGGCACTCCGTTAGAAAGCCACAAGTAACATCGTCCCGATTTAGAGAGGTTTGCCATGTACGGGGGCAGAGCTCTGCTGAACACCAGGTTTTTGGCCTTTTGGAGATAAAGTGCCCAAATCTAAAAAGTTATGTTGACTGCCCTTACCTGAAGCTGCAGAATGGCACACCAGAGCTAAAACAACAGCATGCTTATTACTGGCAAGTGCAAGGTCAGATGCTGATCTCGGGATTGGACTGGTGTGATTTTGTGGTGTACGCACAGGATGACATGATGATCCAGCGCATCTACAAAGACTGTAGAATGTTTAAAACTATTAGAGAGAGGGCTGACCATTTCTTTTTTTATTTCTACCTGCCAAGATCCTTAAACATGTAAAAGAAAAAAAAAGAAATTCAAGTTGATTTACATTGTAAAAAAGTTATTTATTTACACATTTTCAGAAACACTGTATCAAAGTTATTTATATTTACATGTTTACAGAAATGCTGTATTAAAGTTATTTATTTACAGACATTATTAAAATTGTTTACAATTAATCAACATATTTATATTCTCTACAAATAAATTCTAATTGTTCCATCCCCTACAGCAAGTGTCTTGTCTAGTCTTTAATCCTTTGCCCATGCTTTTACCAAGGGGCCATTCTGGTAGTTCACAAGGAGGCAAGCAACAGTGTATAGCTGGTTGATGCTCCCTGTGATGGAAAGAGGGATGACTGTATCAAACAGCTTGTGTTGTTTCACCCTGCGGATGAGACAGGAGAGAGGATGGAGTTTGGCACCGCAGCTCTGTGCAGTCGATCACCACTTGTCATCTTCGTTCAGTGGAGGGGAAACTGCTCTCCTCTGCCATGCCCCGGTGCGCCTTGGTGCTGAAGTGGAGTAGTTGTTCCACTCAAACAAAGTGGGCACTGCACCTTTCTTCAGTAGCCGGCGTCCTGTGGGCGTCGATGGCTCGATCAAATCATCACTCTTGAAGTGACGACTGCAGACTCTTGTGTTAGGAGTGATATAAAAATCCTAACGTCGGATATAGTGAATCCATTTTTTACTCGTTTCCTTGTCCAAAGGGAAAGTATGGAAACTAACCACCGAATTAAACCTTGAGGATGTCACATAATGGGACACAGCAATACATAGACGTTGCACCTTCACGCCGAAGGCACTTGAAGCTTCTTGAACTCATTAATAAAATGTTATATTTTAATATAATATACTAAAATGTTGTTACTACAGTTAATAAAATATATAATATAAAATAATTATTTGTAATCGCTATAGATAATCGAAAATTTGACAGAAAGACCGCGCTATTACCACAGCTTGCTATCAGAGAATGCTAAACCGGAAGCTCGCCTACAACTGAGATTTTAGCAGAAACACGTAGGCAGTGGGCCGTGCATAGAGTCCATTGGTGTGGTTCAAGCATCAGTAGCCAGGAAAGGCAAAATCTCAGACTGTCCCGAAGGAGGATTCTGGACCATCGCTCTCTCTGATGGGAAGTACACGGCCATGACCACCCCACATAAATCACTCAACCTGAAGGGCCACCTGGAAAGGGTTCGGGTGAAGATCAACTATAATAATGGAGAGGTCAGCTTCTTTGATTCAGTGGGTGTCACACCTATCTACACATTCAGTGACCACTTTACTGAGACAATGTTCCCTTTTTTCTGTCCGGGGGCAAATATAAATGGAAACAATCCAGGGCCACTGAAGATCTGCCCTGTGAGAGTGGCAATATGGAACAGTGCCTCCTGGTGATGCCAGTTTTATTTGTGTATTTCTGCTTCAGTCATACAGTACCAGTCAAAGATTTGGAAACGTTTACCTTTTAATCTACTAAATTACTATTTTTCCAGGTTTTAGAATTAAATCGAATCATTAAATAAGTCAAACTGAAGTATGACCAGGTGTGACCAATATTCGATCTTCATTGAAAGTCACCACCATTCATCTGGATTCCAACTCTTATGGATGGATCGAACGGATTGAACTGTATGTAGGTAAGCACATTTTAAATTAGTCTGTCTTGGAATTTTCTTCTGCATTAGCTGTCCAGTAATTACCTGTTGAGACTCACTCTTTAAAATGAAGGTTCTTTATTTGCATCTGTGGTTCCATGAAAAACCTTTCTATTCCACAAACGTTCTTTACAGAAGGGTCTTTAGATTTTTCTAAAGAACCTTTTTTAAGTTCTTTTAAGAACTGTTCACTGAATGGACTTCTGAATGAATCATTGTGGAAGCAATAATGGTTCTTCTTTGGCATTGCTCTGTAAAGCCCCCTTTTGGAACCTTTATATTTAAGAGCGTATTAGGCCTTTACCTTTGAATGCTACAGCAAAAGACTTGGCTTTCTTACTAGCATTTATTCAACGGCCAGGAACTCTTTACCATTCCTTGTAGAGTCTAAGCATAGAGAAGCATGCACACCCTTTATAGAGTAGTTGTCAGCCCATTTCTTAATTCAAATTGACCGTGATTAATTATTCAATTATTTCTCTGAAGTCCTCAGCATCAAACTGTCCAATAACTGCAAGCCTCCTTTTCCCCACCAACAGTTATTTATCTTTTAATACAGTGGAAGTTTCTTAGCCATAAGACATGACTTGTCAAAATTTTTACGCAGCGCCTGAAAGTAGTCCCCAGCTATATTATAACTAGTAGTTACCTAGCTGGGGACTACTTTCAGGCGCTGCGTAATATCACTGCGCCTGCTGCGGCCATGTTACGGCAGCAAAGTTCCTTGATTATTACGCCGGAATGAGAGTATAGTTCTTAATCATATCAGCCTAGAAAATCGCAACTTTTCATTTTCTGCCGGTCTTAGTACACGACATAACTACAGAAGAGTCGAGTTTTAAATAGGACAAATATCGAAACTCTTTGGTCATTTTTGAACGCGATGCTACTGGTCTAATCGGATTCAATGATCTATGCTAAGCTATGCTAAAAGTGCTATCGCCAGACCTGGAGATCGGCTGAATGGATTCAAAAACGGTAAAACTCAACTTATTAACTCTGGGGGAGTTGGAGAATGAGCCTATTTCCAAAAAAAGTGGAGTGTTCCTTTAAGTCCCATCCCATATTGCTTGCTTGCTGTAGAAATGCTGTCAGAAAACACTTAACATTAAATACTAAATATGTGTTGTGATGGTGTTTTTTTTTTTTTAAATGATGAATGGCAAATTACACAGCACAAAAAGTTTATTCATTCAGATAAATGACACAATATTGAAGTATTGTTTGTTTAGTTTGTTTTATTGTATTGAACACACAGAGAATGACGATGAACATGTCATAAACATTAATGACTATGCTTATTTTATTTATATTAGGTCATCTGGACAAGCCCTTTGATAAAGTTCCTCTTAAGATTTTTTTCTGGTTCACCAGGGCATGGTTTTTCCATTGTAGTCTAAGAATTCACCATTCTGCTTCTCAGTAAGGCTGCCAATGACACGCATCAATCCCTCCACACTTTCTCTGGTATCAATAGGCGCCTGGTGGACAAAGAGGGAATAACATGCATTTAAAATAGTGTAACATTATCAAAAAAGAGACCACCAGTGTGCTTTTGTGATTCAGGTGTCATGTTGTGTTTAGGTCCTGAGAGATTCCTTTATTACTGATTCTAGATTTACCTCATTTCCCCCCATGTCCGTTCTCACCCATCCTGGGTGAATGGAAATGCAGAGGATCTCATCTGCCTTTAAGTCCCTTGCGGTATATATAGTCAGCATGTTAAGACCAGCCTGAGAGGAAAACAGATGCATGACAAAGTTTCAAATCAGTTAAAACATTTTTTTTTTGTTAGAACTGTGGCAGTCAGTGTATAAAGATGATTTTGCACACAGCTTATTAGCACACTCATTATGACATTACATTCAATTTCAAATAGTTTTGCTTTTTTCTATTCAGGGACACATTAAACTATTTGAAATCCAATCTGTCCTTTTCACACTGAAACATTTCCAAATATCTGATTTTAATTGAGTTTTAAACCACATACAAATGAGGATTTTTGAAACCCATCAGTCTTGGGGTTCTTGTGTACCTTGCTGATGCTGTATGGGAAGAATGGGAATGGTTCTTTCAGTACTGGCATGATGCTCATAGATGCTGCATCTGTGGAGATGTTGATCACAGCTGCTTTATCACATGACATCCCTGGTTTGCCCTTGGCTTTAGCTGCTGTACGCAGATACGGCAGGTACTCCTGATTAAAGACATTAACAACCAAGAGTTTCAGATGCTGCAAGAAATAAAGCCTCGTTTTAGATTCAGCTTGCTTCCAAAAGCGATTTCCATTACCCTAATGACAAATATAGGTCCTATCACGTTGGTGTTGAAGGTGTTTTGCATGTCCTCAACAGTGGCGGTCAGCAGGGTTTTTTGTGGCAACACTGCAGCATTATTCACAAGCAGATTCAAACCATTCTTCCCCAGCAGAGAACCAACTTTTTTGGCAGACTCTTTGATACTGCATGGATCAGCAACATCTAATAGTAGCAGGAAAAATGTGTTGTTTATTTCAAACCCAAAAAAGCTGTATGTTGCAATGTCAAAAATAGTCCAAAAGACAAATGCACATTTACCAAGCTGCACAAGGGAGATAACACCTGGATGCTTTTTGGCCAGTTCTCTCAGTGTCTGAATCAGAAAGAGAATGTGAGTGATAAAAAACTGATTTAATGAGCTGTCTCCGAACCTAAGCTCCTGAATACTTACCTCAGAATTTGGTCCATGTGGGTCACGACATGCAGCAAAAATGTTTGAGCAACGAGCCTCCAGGAGTTGCTTGACCATTTCTAAACCCAAGCCTCGGTTGGCCCCTGTCACTAGAGCACTGCATGCCTTTAATGCCGCCATGTTCAAAGATGATCGATTTGGTTCTGTAAACCAACCTATCTCACTATTGGGTTTTTATGTAGGAAGCTGAGTGGATTCCACGCCCCATACTGCACTGGTCTTTTTAGTGTTTGTTACCATGATGAGTCAGGATGACATTTCAAAGTGACTCAGCATGAGCTTATCAGCGCTGATTGCTTTTAGTAATAAAACTGCTTGGATGCTTTCCAAAAGCTGTATTATTCCAAATCATAAATGCTAGGAGTGAAAGTAGAGGTTAAAGATCTGGTCTAGAAAACAACAGTCCTAAACCAAAATCTGGAAGATATGACGCAGAAATTGATGAGCTAATTAGTAGCTCTATTGTTGCCACTGTGACTTTGAGCAAGATATTTATTTATAGGTTGTTCAAAAGGAACATTCCCATTTGTAGCCAAATGGAATTGCAAAAATTGAATGTTTTCAAACATTTTTCCGAAACCTTTGTACCTGCTCCAATTGGTCAAACAAGATATCCCCATCCTAAAACAAATTAACCATGCCGTCTATTAATACAGGTGCAAAGTATAGCCGGTCCTTTATCTTTTTTTCCTCCTAGCTATCAGTAGAGTGGTTTGACGATAAGATTTCTTGTCACATTCTTTTGTTGTATCTGACTGACAGGAGTATCTTTACCCATGAGGGTGGAAACTAACACATTGGTGTGTGCTTTGTGTAGGAAGCATGCAGTGAGATTAATGGAATCTCTTCATCTCTGAGGGTGGAAGCTACCATGTTGGCATGTGTGTTTCATGTTTAAAACGTAAGGGGAGTATATTAAATCAGCAATGTGGTGTTGTTTATATTTTAAATATAATATATTTTTATATATACAGGTGCATCTCAATAAATTAGAATGTCGTGGAAAAGTTCATTTATTTCAGTAATTCAACTCAAATTGTGAAACTAGTGTATTAAATAAATTCAATACACACAGACTGAAGTAGTTTAAGTCTTTGGTTCTTTTAATTGTGATGATTTTGGCTCACGTTTAACAAAAACCCACCAATTCACTATCTCAACAAATTAGAATACTTCATTAAAAAAAAAAAAAAAAAAACATTTTTAGTGAATTGTTGGCCTTCTGGAAAGTATGTTCATTTACTGTACATGTACTCAATACTTGGTAGGGGCTCCTTTAGCTTTAATTACTGCCTCAATTCGGCATGGCATGGAGGTGATCAGTTTGTGGCACTGCTGAGGTGGTATGGAAGCCCAGTGTAATAATTTTATCCTTTATTTATAAATTTTAGCTTTAGGGAATCAAATCGTAGAAATCCGACTTTGATCGGATTAATTGATATTAATCACCAATGTATAGATTAATTGATATTAATCAAAAGGTACAATTTATACCTTATTAACGGCTCGACCAGCAAGTATTAATACAGTATAAATTAGCAATTCTTCATATTGTTGATAATAATACAGATTTGATTGGGAAATCTCTGAGCACAGGTAACACGATCTATGGCAAATAATTTAAGATTTGAAAATCACGGCACCAGACTATTCATTAAAAATGAATCGAGAGTTTATTTACTATTCCAGGGTACAATACAAACAAAACACATACACACACATACACACACTATGGCAAGATCAAAGCAGTTTGAAGAAAGTTAAGCTATTCTCTTTTCCCGAGAATAAAGACGACCTTAGGACGTCACAAACAGAAGACTCGACTTATGGTTATCTTTTAAGATTCATTCAATTCAAACTTCAGCGAATTAGAGATTTGTTGTTTTACTTGCTTTGAAGTCGAGTTGAAGGCTGTAGTTCTTGAGGGAATCCCCGACTTTCGCTGATGTGTGGTCGCGTGACGTCACTCGGGATTCCTCCTTTTGGATTTGATGGCTTTCTGGTAGCGCGCGAATAGCAAGTTTGAAGTTCTTACGCAGCAGCTTTGCAAGTTACTTTGGTCAGACGTGGACAGAGTGTTGAAGTCTTTTTAGATGATCAGCCAGATGTTTCACAGCGCGATCAGAGGGGCAACGCCCAGACTTTCAGCCAAGTTTTCTTGCAGTTTCACCAGTTGTTCCACCCCACGTTTTTCTCTGTTCTTTGTGTTACATTTCTTTGACTGACTAATTCAAAGTTGGGGGTGTCTGTTTTATCGGACAGAATTAAGTCCATCCTATTCACTGTCTGACCCAATCACATTGTCTCTGTAGGGCGGAGCCCCGCCCAACACGACATCCTTTTCGTGCATACATTATCTGTTCGTAAATGTCACATGAAGGACCATTTCTTAATAACTTCTTATAAAAGTATTCCTCATTCATACGAGACTGAAAATTGACATATAGTTCTGTTCAACTTCTGGCATTTGAGAAAAGCTTTGACCCAATACTAGACAAGGCTATATATATTCAAAAAGACAGTTATAAAGAAAAGATCAAACTAAAACACACCATGCATAGCATAAAACACCAAGCATATGTATATATATCGATATACATATATATATATATAAGACATCAAACATGAGGTATTTGTCGTCTCGACTACTTATAATTTTACCTACTAAATGGGTTAAGTCATAGATTAAAAATATCTTAAGTTCTAATAACTACAGCAAGATAAACGAAACATAGAATACCACATTCGTATATATATTGTCTCTTGAGTCGCTTTAATAGCAGCAGTCTTTTCTGGATTGTCCTTTTGGGCAAAGTCCATAAAAGTTTGGAAAAAACTTTGTATAACTAGAATTCCTTTTGTTGTAAGAGAAACCTGGAATGCAGTGAAGAAAAGGGGTTTGTTGTGAGGTCATGCGGATGACCGTGCTGTAGGTTTGTTGAGGTCTGGTCAACGTATATCTGTCTTTCCTTGTTGATACCATCATTGAATTATGGTCAAAAGCAGTCAGGGGACTCGGGGAGGGTCTGGGCTGGAACATGTACAGATCCCACGTGCTTTGTGCTGTCTGTTTATTCGACTTTATTTATGGTAAACTGGTTCAGGAACAACATTGGAGATTCTGTTCTTCAAAGGGATGGCCAGATGTTTTCCTCCCAGCTTTGTGGGTCTCATGAGAGATAAGGAGAACGGACAGGAAGTTATTTAGAGATTTTGGGCGTTGTGTTGGTCGTTTGTAACTTTTACGACGCTGCGATGGAGAGTGAGATTCTGTGGAATGTTCTTAAGTTTAAACTCATGTGTGTGCGTTCTTTTCGACCAGGTTCTACACCAGGTTTCTTTGACAGTGGCCTTCAGCTCATCTGCATTTTTTGGTCTCTTGTTTCTCATTTTCCTCTCGACAATACCCCATAGATTCTCTGTGGGGTTCAGGTCTGGAGAGTTTGCTGGCCAGTCAAGCACACCAACACCATGGTCATTTAACCAACTTTTGGTGCTTTTGGCAGTGTGGGCAGGTGCCAAATCCTGCTGGAAAATGAAATCAGCATCTTTAAAAAGCTGGTCAGCAGAAGGAAGCATGAAGTCCCCCAAAATTTCTTGGTAAACGGGTGCAGTGACTTTGGTTTTCAGAAAACACAACACCAGCAGATGACATTACACCCCAAATCATCACAGACTGTGGAAACTTAACACGGGACTTCAAGCAACTTGGGCTATGAGCTTCTCCACCCTTCCTCCAGACTCTAGGACCTTGGTTTCCAAATGAAATACAAAACTTGCTCTCATCTGAAAAGAGGACTTTGGACCACTGGGCAACAGTCCAGTTCTTCTTCTCCTTAGCCCAGGTAAGACGTTGTCTGTGGTTCAGGAGTGGCTTAACAAGAGGAATACGACAACTGTAGTCAAATTCCTTGACACGTCTGTGTGTGGTGGCTCTTGATGCCTTGACCCCAGCCTCAGTCCATTCCTTGTGAATTCACCCAAATTCTTGAATCGATTTTGCTTGACAATCCTCTTAAGGCTGTGGTTCTCTCGGTTGGTTGTGCATCTTTTTCTTCCACATTTTTTCCTTCCACTCAACTTTCTGTTAACATGCTTGGATACAGCACTCTGTGAACAGCCAGCTTCTTTGGCAATGAATGTTTGTGGCTTACCCTCCTTGTGAAGGGTGTCAATGATTGTCTTCTGGACAACTGTCAGATCAGCAGTCTTCCCCATGATTGTGTAGCCTAGTGAACCAAACTGAGAGACCATTTTGAAGGCTCAGGAAACCTTTGCAGGTGTTTTGAGTTGATTAGCTGATTGGCATGTCACCATATTCTAATTTGTTGAGAGTGAATTGGTGGGTTTTTGTTAAATGTGAACCAAAATCATCCCAATCAAAAGAACCAAAGACTTAAACTACTTCAGTCTGTGTGCACTGAATATATTTAATACATGAGTTTCACAATTTGAGTTGAATTACTGAAATTAACTTTTCCATGACATCTAATTTGAGATGCACCTGTATTTGGTATTTTCTTATTTCTAAGCATTTGTGTTGCTATGTAACTTTATTGCATTGTTGGTTATTTTTTGCCTTATGAATGCTTCTTCATTTGATGTAGATTTTTCCTGTTTACTTTGTGAAATTTACAT
Source organism: Acrossocheilus fasciatus (assembly GCA_036784905.1). Classification (NCBI taxonomy): domain Eukaryota; kingdom Metazoa; phylum Chordata; class Actinopteri; order Cypriniformes; family Cyprinidae; genus Acrossocheilus; species Acrossocheilus fasciatus. The sequence continues at coordinate 28,160,741 of CM071940.1, read as the reverse complement.
TTGTGTATTTTCTTTTCTTTGTAGTTTCACACTTGTCATGATTAAAAAAAAATTAAGTCTTCATCTTCGTGGAGTTTATAGTGAAAGTGTTTAATGGCTGGATTATGAAACATCCAGTGAGGCAAGTGACACCGCATTTCAGCGATGACTCAACCTGAACGCCTCTGATTGGCCATTGCAGTCATAAACTCAATAGATTTGTGTGTGATTGGTTATAATGCGCAATGCTTTAAAGCGATTAGTTTATTCCTTTTTTTAGGTGATGCAAACATTACATGCGTTTTATTGATTTAGTGCATCTTGAACCTGTAACTGTCAGGTTCGAAAAATGTTGTAGCCCCTTGCGGGTGCCCCTGCTAAATTCCAAATCATAAATGCAATCAGGAGTAAAAGTAGAGGTTAAAGATCTAGAAAACAATAATCCGAAAGTAATGACCCAGAAACTGTTAAGGTTATTTGTAGCTCCATTATTGCCACTGTGACCTTGAGCAAGGTATTTATCCATAGGTTGTTCAAAAGGAACATTCCCTGAAGTAATTTAACCCTTCCAGATACTTTAGATAAAAATCATCTGTTAAATAAATTGCACTGAATACACCAAACAAAGAATTTGCTGATAATATATCAGAGCCTTGGGGGTCTGGGGACCTTCACAACTACTGTACTGCATCTGTGTTGAAGAACACAGAACACATCTTGGTACCTGGGGAGTTATTTTCTATACATGTAGTAGGCAGACAAGTAATGGTGAAAGATCAAAATCTCCAAAACTGTGTTCCTAATGCTGCATTCACATGCTATAGGAATTATCGTGAATACGAGTTTCCTAGTCGGAAATTGGCCATATAAGGCCTCTCTAAGGCCGTTCATGTCCAATTTCTGACTAGGAAGCTCATTAGAACCTGCTCATTAGAAGTGCTTTTTGTGAATATCATGCCCATTTTGCACCAGTGTATTGTTCTGCATCATACTGTATGTTATCAATGTTTTAAAGATAAAATAACAGTAAAAGAGAGTGAATTAAAACAAAATCTAAGATAACATTTAGTATTAGCTCAAATACTAATTTACAAAATTTAAAAAAAATCAGTGTATATATGAGCAATGTATTTTTCAAAACATTTGAAAACTCCTAGATAGCAGCTGAAATATCTAGCTCTAGATGGTGCAGGCTGATAAGCTCTTAGTCTTGCAATCTGCAAACAATGACAAAATTACAACATGACAGGAGCTGATTGGCCTCTGATCATTCTGCAGCCAGTAAGGTTGCTGCTGAATAGTCTGGTTCTGTGTTTGCTGAAAGCAAGTCTTGCAGCATGCAGAAATCCTCTGAAATGTACTATCTTAATATAATTGAACAGTTTCATTGTTCCTTACCACATTATGTTGTATAGTCTGCATTTGTATGTGATGTATAGAGTGAATGATGAAGCAGGAAAGGTGTCACTTAGTGGCCATGCAAATAACATGCGTGACAAGGAATTTCTACAGCTGAACAGCCAATCAGAATGATCAGATGACCCGACTGACCAACACCCAACGCCCATTCAACGGCCGAAAAAAAGCCTATGAGGACCAGATTCAGCCGACGATGCAGAACACACTGAGAAAACATAGTCAGCCAACGAACAAAAACTGCCTGATGGCCAACTGTCGGCTTGGTGTGTACCGGGCTTTAAAGGCATACCTCTGTGCACCCTGTTCGCACAGACATGATTGCAGAGGGAGTGAGAATGGAAGGTGTTTTTATTGTAACATTATGCGCTTTGTACTGTAATATTTTTTTCACAGCTAATGAGGTAATCAGACAGCATTGTATTCAGCCCTCTACCAACGCCATCTCTCATTGTATCGCTTTCATTGTAACCTCCAGTCTGCCTGAGTGTGTTTGTTTGTTTTGGAGGAGGTGTGGTTTTGCATAATGATTATGCAGGGAGGGGGATCTTGCTTTCAAAGCTAGCTTGCTATGGCTAGCCTTTCTGAAATCACATACCCTACCTTTAGAGAGATAGTTCACCCAAAAATTCTGTCATTAATTACTCACTCTCATGTTGTTCCAAACCCATAAGACCTTTGTTCATCTTCGGATCACAAATTAAGATATTTTTGATGAAATCTGACAGCTTTCTGACCCTGCATAGACAGCAATGCAACTGAAATGTTTTATGACCCAGAAAGGTAGTAAGGACATCGTTTAAATAGTCCATGTGGCATCAGTGGTTCAACCGTAATGTTATGAAGTTACCAGAATACTTTTTGTGTGCGAAAAAAATACTTTATTCAACAATTTCTCTTCTGTGTCAGTCCCTGCCACCATTTACGAGAGTAATGAGTATGTGGTTCTGTTGATGCAGGAGCCGGCCTTCTGATGTAGAACAGCAATCTCTCTTAGTTCATCATCTGTATATTCTTGTTCAAATAAGTAAGGTTGAGCAAAAAAAAATACAAGTCATCCTCTCAAGAAATGATAGAAAAATGTCGTTAATTTTGTTTTCTTTGTGAAAAAAAAAGGATTCTTGTAGCTTCATAACATTACAGTTGAACCACTGTTGTCACATGGATTTATTTTAACAATGTCCTTACAACCTTTCCGCATGAATGATTTCAAATCCAGATATTGTGGCAAGATACATTCATCTAAGACAGGGGTGCCCAATCCTGTTCCTGGAGATATACCAGCAGGTGGTTTCTGGGGGTCAGCTTGCAACGTTATATTCTATTTGTTAACTACACAAACAGTGTGTGTTGCTAACTAGGTAAGATTGAGCCATATCGGTTTAGGTACACATAGCTTGTTTAGGTCAGTAGCTAAAGAACTTTAGGGTTTGACACCCAGATACAGATTCCTAAACCACTAGAAATAAATGGAAATACAATCTGGGCTTCACAGATAAGATAACATAAGTTACGACCAGGGACCCGTTCTTCGTATGTTGCTTAATACATCAGAGATTATTTGAAAGATTCCAGATCTTCTAATCCTGATAACTGATCTCTGGCTAATTTGGTTCTTCAAACAAATTTGCATATTTGATTAAAATATCTGGATTAAGTTGTCTAAGATTACTGCGCGTTCTCGTGTTCCCCGAAAAAGGCAGATGTATCGATACTCGAAACCACAATCAGCAATGCAGCGATTGGCTGGAAGGCTAGACAGCAACGTAATGACATCATGTAATTAAAACAGACACCTGACGAAAAAATTCACAAATTTCTGGACCTTTATAAGGAAACAGCCAAGCGAACAAAACTACAAAAATGTTATAATAGATAAATTAAATGTGCACTGTTTTAAATTTATTATTATTTTTTTTACATGGTTCCCAATTATTTATATTCATGATTTCTAGTATTTGTACAGGCTTTACAATTTATTTCAATGTTGTAATTAGCAATTCATTGAAGCAGATTTGCTGTGTGACAGCATTAATTAAAGTTTCTTAAAGGGGTCATCGGAGGCAAAATTCACTTTACAACTTGTTTGAACATAAATGTGTAATGGAAGTGTAGCCCGGTGAGAGGAAAAAAGTGCTAAATTGTTTGATAGTTGTTCATTTACCTTATATGTGTGTATTTTATTCTTATATTATCTTTATTCGGGTTCAATACAGTGTTTTCATGTGTTTGTTTATATATAAGTTTATTTAATGTTTAATGTCTGGTTTACGTGCTCACGTATCGCGCAGTGAAAGGGGAAGGGGCGTGGCGTAGAAGGGAAAGGAGGAGAGAAAAAAAGACGAGAGGCAGAAGATTGGAGATGATGTTGGTCCGAATAATAAAGGATATTCTACCCGATAATCCTGTATATTGAAAGGGAATCCGTCATCAGTGATTGATATTTTGCCAACAAGTATTAATGATATTTAGCACAGGTTACCATCTGCACGTTCGTCCCATGTGCTCGTGTGTTAACTAGCACGAGCCGGATCGACATTCAACCCAGAGACGGGGAAGCAGATAGCACTCCGGGTGACCGGAAAAGCCCGGAGTTCCTCTGTCAACGAGGGACATATCGTCAGGACAGATAGCGCTCTGGGTGACCGGAAAAGCCCAGAGTTCCTCTGTTGCTGGGGAAAAAAAAACCCGGTAGCCACTCGCGCGAGCCAAAGCCACGACGTTCCAGCATACCGCGAGACCCGTTGCGTTCGGGAAAACACCAGGCCTGCAACGTAGGGTGGGTGTGTGAATGAGAGCGTGAATGTGGGCCCTTTTAAGTGAGTTTTGATACTGACGGGAGTGAGTATTTCAGTTGATTTAATCCAAAATTGTAAGATTTTGTTATAGACTTGTAAATTTGTACATTTTCCACTTTAATTCGCCAACTTGTGATTACCACGTGTGGAAATAGATGTTTGGTTTGTTTTCATATTGTCACTTCTGTAACCGGATTTGAGTCGACATTTTAAAAGTCTGTTTACCCCCATTTATTATATATTTTTTTGCTTCACTAAATTTCTTATATAAATATACAAAAAAAAGAACCATACGAACAGTCTTGGATTCTATTGTCGTTATTGCTGCTGAAAGGAAGAGACATATTTTATTTGAACTGTAAAGTTAATTGTAGCCAGGAAATAAATACTTACCCAGGCCCCAGCTTTAACAAAGCAAGTATCGTTACTGGGGTTACATAAATGGAGGCACCGCTGGGATAAATTCCCGTTATTATTTCAGCAGCAGCAAGAGTAGCTAAGAGAAAAAGAAAAAAAACCACTCAGCACTTGTATAGTGCAAAGTAACAGTTTAAGTGGCTTAGCTCTAGCTATGGCTCATTTTCAGACCCCTTTCTCAGTTCCTGACTTGAAAAGTTGGTGCCGAGGAGAAGGCATTGACCCAGATTATGCCATCATTGTGAGTGGAATTCCAGAAGAAACAGATGTTTCTAAAATCGAAGATACTATGCATTCAGTCAAAGCCCTGGGAAGAGTCAGGGTAAGAGGACGGATGTATAGCCAAGAGTCCCAGTCTCTGATAGTGCTGTGTGAATGTCGTGAGAAAGTGCTTGCAAAGAGACTCCCTCTTGATGTATTACCTGCTGATGGATCGGATCCATGGATTTTGAGTGCTAATAGAATGGAGGGTACTGCTTTAGATGGTGGAGGGCCAACTTTCGTCTCGCCTGAGGAATCGGGGCAACAAGAAGAGCATCAAGAATCAAGTTCGCCTAATTTGGTGAATGCTTCTACGCCCGAGTCTATCATCAGAGCAGTAGGTGATTTGCTTAGCAAAACCACCAAAATCTCGAGTGATAGCAGTTCCTTTAGACGGCTAAGGACCTTTTCAGGTATCACTCCCATTCCTGCTGGAGAGGATCATTTAGAGAATTGGATGGAACAAGCAATGCTCATGGTTGAGGAAAGTGATCGTTCCGAAAAAGAAAAAAAGTTAAGGATAGTTGAGAGTTTGCGAGGACCAGCCTTGGAGATTATCCAAGCGGTAAGGTTTACAAACTCAGAAGCCTCCCCAAAAGAGTATCTTGCAGCTATTGAAAGTGCTTTTGGAAGCTCAGAGTCCGGTGAAGATCTTTATTTTAAGTTCAGAGCATTACGGCAACGTCATGGAGAATGCTTGTCAGATTTCCTAAGGAGACTTGAGAAAATCTTGATCAGAGTGGTACAAAGAGGAGGTCTACCTGCCCAGCTGGCTGGGAAAGCACGTCTGGAGCAACTTATCAGAGGAGCAACCCAATCTGACATCATGTTGCTTCAGTTACGCCTAAGGGAGCGAAAGAATAACCCACCTGATTTCCTAGATCTGCTACATGAGATTCGGGAAGAGGAGGTAAGAGAAGCTGAAAGACGAAAGTCTAATCCAACAGTTCGTCAAGTGCAAATTGGAGGTGAGAATTCCAAAGATCCATTCTTTCAAGAGCTTGCAACTGAGATCAAGGACTTACAGACTATGGTGGCAGAGTTAACTGTTAAGTCAAAGGATGATGCGATTTCTGAAAAGAAACAGAAAAGCCAGCAAGCATCAAAGTTCAATGATGAAAGTTATGAAGTACAAGCTCTGAAGAAAGAAGTGAAAAAACTCAGACAGCAAGTGAAAGTGTTGGCTGTACAACCAACACCTAAAATAGAGACAGAAATGGCGCCAAAGGGAAACCAATCGTGTCAAGTGCAATTTACTCAGTCAAAAGAATACGCATCATCCAAAAGAACAGAAGATTACTTCTGCTATAAGTGTGGGGGTGATGGACATATTGCGTCAAAATGCAGAGCGCCTGCAAATGAGAAGAAAGTGATTCAGAAACTCATTCAATCTCTGCGAAAAGCTAAAGGAAAACCAAGGAATGAGGAGGCTCCCGTAGAGGAACACTGTTCTGTGAAAAGAAGCGCAGTTCAAGTCAAACCAACCACAAGTATCCCCGAAGGACTAGTGGGACCATCTTCTGTTATTCCGGTGAAGGTAAATGGAACACCCTGTGAAGCTTTGCTGGACAGTGGATCTGTAGTAACCATTATCTTTGAGGAATGGTATAATAAATACCTCACTGATACTCCGATTCAACCCATTTCTGGACTAGCTGTATGGGGCTTGAGTGATGCCAGCTTCCCTTATCGTGGATATGTGGAAGTAGAGCTGCAATTTCCGGAGAAGTGGAGAGGAGTGCAGAAATCCATAAGTGTATTGGCCTTAGTGTGCCCAGAGCCTCATGGACCCAAACAGGTTCCATTACTCATAGGTACTAATGCAAGTATGTTTCAAAGATTAGCCCAGCTTTGTAAAGAGTCTGCTGGAATAGACATTGTTCGCACAATGCCAGTAAATCTTCAGAAGCCAATGACCTCTGAAAGGGAAGTCAGAGAACAAGAACAGCCAGAAGATGCAGTGGCTGAAATTCAATGGCCAGGTCCGGGTCCACTCAGTATTCCACCTAGAAGGGAGTGTCAAGCTATCTGCAAAGTCAAGGTGATGCAATCCATTGACAAGTGTATCTTAGTTGTTGATCAACCATCAACTGTAAGTGGTCCTGCTGAGGTTCTAGTAAAGCCTACTATTATTCCCTCCTCAGCCATCAAAGTGAACCGATTTCCTGTGCTGCTAAGGAATGTATCGCAGAAAGAAGTCTGTATTCCTGTGGGTTCAGTGGTGGCGCAAGGATACCCCACTGAAGTTGCAACTAGTGTGGAAAAAAACAATTCAGCAAGAGGATCACCTATAGATCCATGCTTGTTTAATTTTGGAGATTCACCGATTCCAAAATATTGGAAAGATAGGTTATCCCACAAACTGTCTGAGAGGCCGAATGTCTTTTCACTCCATGAGTGGGATGTGGGATCTGCTAAAGGAGTTGAACACCACATTCGGCTGAGTGACAATACACCGTTTCGGGAGAGATCCCGTAGGCTTGCACCTGCCGACATCGATGATATACGCCGCCATCTTCATGAGTTGTTAGCTACTGGAATCATCAAAGAGTCCAGGAGTCCCTATGCTTCCCCCATTGTTGTGGCTAGGAAGAAGAATGGAACCGTGCGTATGTGTATCGACTATAGAACCCTAAATTTAAGGACCATCCCTGATCAGTATACAGTTCCGCGTATCGACGAGGCTTTAGACTGTCTTACGGGCAGCAGGTGGTTCTCTGTATTAGACCTGCGGAGCGGTTATTATCAGATCAAGATGGCTGATGAAGACAAGGACAAGACCGCGTTAATATGCCCGCTCGGGTTCTATCAGTTTGAGAGGATGCCACAAGGAATCTCTGGAGCGCCTGCTACGTTCCAGAGATTAATGGAGAAGGCCGTAGGGGACATGAATCTGCTGGAAGTACTTGTGTACTTAGACGATCTCATAGTGTTCGGCAAAACACTAGAAGAACATGAGGAACGTCTGTTAAAAGTCCTCGATAGACTCGAAGAAAGTGGATTAAAAGTCTCACTCGACAAGTGCCAATTCTGTCAACCTCGGGTAAAGTATGTAGGGCATATAATTTCTGAGAAGGGTATTGCCACTGATCCAGCTAAGGTTGAAGCTGTGGCCAATTGGAAGCAACCCACTGACTTGAAATCCCTTAGATCATTCTTGGGATTCTGTGGGTACTACAGGCGCTTCATAGCTAATTACTCCGCTATAGTCAGACCCCTTACTGAACTTACAAAGGGATATCGGCCTACTCAACAGGGTAAGAAACCCGCAAAGAACAAAGGGATGTACTTCAAAGAGTCTGAAGCTTTTGGGGACAGGTGGACGATGGAATGTACGGATGCATTCCAGAAAATCATCCAGTGTCTTACTAACGCACCTGTGTTGGCATTTGCTGATCCAACTAAGCCCTACATTCTGCATGTCGACGCTAGCCAGAATGGGTTGGGAGCAGTTTTAAACCAGGAGAACCCAGAAGGGTTAAGGCCTGTAGCATTTGCCAGCCGCAAGTTAAAGGCATCTGAACAGCATTACCCTGTGCACCAACTTGAGTTTTTAGCACTCAAGTGGGCAGTGGTTGACAAGTTTCATGACTACTTGTATGGTGCAAGATTTACAGTAAGAACAGACAACAACCCACTTACGTACATACTTACAACTGCAAAACTCAATGCCGCTGGTCACCGGTGGTTAGCTGCGCTGTCCACATACAACTTCAACATACAGTATAAACCTGGAAAAAACAACATTGATGCTGATGCTCTGTCGCGCCATTTCTCTTCCTCTACAGAAGAACAAGATTGGCAAGAAATATCACCTTCTGGTATCAAGGCTCTGTGCAAAACGATGACTACTCAAAAGTGTGTAGAGATGCTGGGAGTGTCCCCTGAAGTCCTACCTGAATGCTATGCGTTTCCCACCAGACTAGACGTTGGTTCTCTTGAGCCTTTGAGTTTCGATGACTTAATAAAAGCTCAGGAAGAAGACCCTGCTATTTCTCGAGTAAGACATGCTGTGTCAAAAGGGCAGTTGTTTTCATTGTCCAGAGACAAAGATCCTGAAGTACACTTACTACAGAAAGAGGGATCCAAACTCATAGTAAGGAGAGGATTATTATTCAGAGTAGTGCAGCGACAACAACACAAAGAGTGTTTTCAGCTTGTTTTACCGCAGAAGTATCGGTCCATAGTCTTACAGTCCCTGCATGATGAAACTGGACATCTAGGAGTAGAGAAGACTACTGGTTTAGTAAGAGACCGTTTCTATTGGCCGAAGATGTCAAAGGAAATTGAACAGTATGTGAAGAACTGCGGAAAGTGTATTCTTCGTAAGACACAACCCCAAAGAGCTGCACCTTTGAAGCAGATCACCAGCAATGGTCCCATGGATCTTGTTTGTATTGATTTCTTGTCCCTGGAGCCTGACTCCAAAGGAGTGTTTAACATCCTGGTAGTTACTGATCACTACACTAGGTATGCTCAAGCTTTTCCGACGAAAGACCAAAAAGCTCTCACAGTAGCCAAAGTGTTATGTGAAAGGTACTTTGTTCATTACGGGTTACCAGCACGTATACACTCGGATCAGGGACGCGACTTTGAAAGCAAGTTAATCCATGAGTTACTGAAGATGTTGGGGATTCAGAAATCAAGAACGACTCCATATCATCCTCAAGGGGATGCGCAGCCAGAACGGTTCAATAGAACTTTGCTGTCGATGCTTGGGACTCTTGACCAGTCCCAGAAACAAAAGTGGAGTCAGCATGTCAGTCAACTAGTACATGCTTATAATTGTACGAGGAACGACGCAACGGGATATTCCCCCTATGTCCTCATGTTTGGACGGGAAGCAAGACTCCCAATTGATCTTTGTTTTTCTGTTGCCTCTGAAGGCGAAGCGGAAAATTACCAGAAATATGTATCTAAGCTGAGGACAGACCTAAAAAATGCCTACCAAGTAGCTTCAGAGGCTGCAAACAAGAACCATCAGAAGAACAAAAGACTCCATGATAAGAGGGTTCGAGATCAAATACTTGAAGAAGGGGATCGAGTTTTAATGAGAAAACTAGGAGTCTCAGGAAAGAACAAGCTGGGAAACAAATGGAGTTCCTTGCCGTACGTGGTCGTCAGTAAGATGCCAAACTTACCTGTCTACCGTGTAAAACCTGAGAAGGGCAAGGGAATTGTCAAGACTGTACATAGAAATCATCTTCTGCCAATCGGATACCTGGTAAGAATGCCAGAAGAGACAGAGGAAAAGAAAGCACCTCAGAGACCAGCGACAAGGACCGAAACCCGTCGACAAAATCTTCTACATGAGACAGGAACAGTCGATGCACTTGTAGAAGGAAGTTATGAAGAAGATGAAGTATTGTCGGAATATGAGGATGTTGATGCATATGTACCCCTAAAGACCCTGGAAGAACTTCAGAGATTGTCACAATCTCAGAACCTGAGATCAGTACCACAGGAAAGAGTATCCATTCCTGGAGAGGTTGAACCATGCAGGAGCGGTGACAACCGCAAGGAGAAAGTTACACCCTCTGTTGAAGATCCTGGGCAAAAGAAGATGGGGGGTAGTCTGAGACGGGAAGGCTTTGTCCATGAAACAACGCAAGAAGTTGAAAGACCTAACACTCCAGTGGAAGAAGGGAATAACTTACCTTTTCCTGAAGAACCTGATGGTGAAAAGTGTCCAAAGGGTCTGGAGCCTTCTAGAGAAATTAGGTCTAAAAGAGAAATAAAGCCAGTAGTTAAACTCAGTTATGATGAGTTGGGTAAATCTACCAATCGCCCAATATATATCTATACACATGGTATGCCAGTGCACTGCTGTTTTGTTTCAGAGGGTAAGAGAGATAATTGTAACACTGTTTGGTGCCACCCTCTTGCTACCTGCCGTAAATGCAGTGTGGAACCTAAGAACAAAAAAGTTAAACACCTGTAAAGTCCCAGAAGTTTGATGGGGACATCAAACATTTAGAAGGGGGAGGGTGTAGCCCGGTGAGAGGAAAAAAGTGCTAAATTGTTTGATAGTTGTTCATTTACCTTATATGTGTGTATTTTATTCTTATATTATCTTTATTCGGGTTCAATACAGTGTTTTCATGTGTTTGTTTATATATAAGTTTATTTAATGTTTAATGTCTGGTTTACGTGCTCACGTATCGCGCAGTGAAAGGGGAAGGGGCGTGGCGTAGAAGGGAAAGGAGGAGAGAAAAAAAGACGAGAGGCGGAAGATTGGAGATGATGTTGGTCCGAATAATAAAGGATATTCTACCCGATAATCCTGTATATTGAAAGGGAATCCGTCATCAGTGATTGATATTTTGCCAACAAGTATTAATGATATTTAGCACAGGTTACCATCTGCACGTTCGTCCCATGTGCTCGTGTGTTAACTAGCACGAGCCGGATCGACATTCAACCCAGAGACGGGGAAGCAGATAGCACTCCGGGTGACCGGAAAAGCCCGGAGTTCCTCTGTCAACGAGGGACATATCGTCAGGACAGATAGCGCTCTGGGTGACCGGAAAAGCCCAGAGTTCCTCTGTTGCTGGGGAAAAAAAAACCCGGTAGCCACTCGCGCGAGCCAAAGCCACGACGTTCCAGCATACCGCGAGACCCGTTGCGTTCGGGAAAACACCAGGCCTGCAACGTAGGGTGGGTGTGTGAATGAGAGCGTGAATGTGGGCCCTTTTAAGTGAGTTTTGATACTGACGGGAGTGAGTATTTCAGTTGATTTAATCCAAAATTGTAAGATTTTGTTATAGACTTGTAAATTTGTACATTTTCCACTTTAATTCGCTAACTTGTGATTACCACGTGTGGAAATAGATGTTTGGTTTGTTTTCATATTGTCACTTCTGTAACCGGATTTGAGTCGACATTTTAAAAGTCTGTTTACCCCCATTTATTATATATTTTTTTGCTTCACTAAATTTCTTATATAAATATACAAAAAAAAGAACCATACGAACAGTCTTGGATTCTATTGTCGTTATTGCTGCTGAAAGGAAGAGACATATTTTATTTGAACTGTAAAGTTAATTGTAGCCAGGAAATAAATACTTACCCAGGCCCCAGCTTTAACAAAGCAAGTATCGTTACTGGGGTTACAGAAGTGAAGTGTGTGTAAGTCATAAGTCATAAGTCACCTTTATTTATATAGCGCTTTTACCAATACAGATTGTGTCAAAGCACTTAACAGTATCAAATTGGAGGACAGAGTGTCAGTAATATATAATAAGATTAAACATTCAATTTTAAGTCAAAGGCATTTCATTATTGAATTCAGAGATGTCATTGTCTAGCTCAGTTTAGTTTAAATAGTATATGAGCAATCAAATCGGCAATAATCGCTAGAAATTAGGTGTCCCCAACTGAGCAAGCCAGAGGCGACAGCGGCAAGGAACCAAAACTCCCTCTGTGACAGAATGGAGAAAAAAACCTTGGGAGAAACCAGGCTCAGTCGGGGGGCCAGTTCTCCTCTGACCAGACGACACCCACAGTTCAAAAGTTTCAGGTTCTAACGATAGTAGTATTATGTAGTTAGGTATTTTATTATATTTTTAGTTATATTTTTTAGTTTTAATGTATTTTAATCGAGGTCTCCGGGGGTCATCTGGGTGTCCTGGTCTCCGCTGACGATCAGGGCTGCAGAGATCATCTCTTGGTGCTGATCCACCATCTGATCATAGGAAAGAAACAGACAAATATTAGCGTAGATGCCATTCTACTTACGATGTAACGAGTACACCGTGTGTTGTGGGAAGTGTTCCCGGTTCCGGTTGATCTAATTAATGCAGCCTAACAATCCTTTAACGGATTTGAATAATAGAAGCGTATTAGTGTGTTATGTGTACGCCAGGGTAAAGAGATGGGTCTTTAATCTAGATTTAAACTGACAGAGTGTGTCTGCCTCCCGAACAGTGTTAGGTAGATTGTTCCAGAGTTTGGGTGCTAAATAGGAAAAGGATCTGCCGCCCGCAGTCGATTTTGATATTCTAGGTATTATCAAACGGCCGGAGTTTTGAGAACGCAGCGGACGTGGAGGACTTTAATGCGATAAGAGCTCGCTCAAGTACTGAGGAGCTAAACCATTCAGGGCTTTATAAGTAATTAACAAGATTTTAAAATCTATCCGATGTTTGATAGGGAGCCAGTGCAGTGTTGACAGGACCGGGCTAATATGATCATATTTCCTGGTTCTAGTAAGAACTCTAGCTGCTGCATTTTGGACTAACTGTAGTTTGTTGATCAAGCGTGCAGAACAACCACCCAATAAAACATTACAGTAGTCTAGCCTTGAGGTCATAAACGCAAGAACTAACATTTCTGCATTTGACGTTGAGAGCATAGGTCGTAATTTAGATATGTTTTTGAGATGAAAAAACGCAGTTTTACAGATGCTAGAAACATGGCTTTCAAATGAAAGATTGCTATCGAACAGCACACCTAGGTTCCTGACTGATGAAGAACAATTTACAGAGCAGCCATCAAGTGTTAGATAATGTTCTAGGTTGTTACATGTGGGGTTTTTAGGTCTGATAACTAACACCTCTGTTTTTTCAGAATTTAGCAGTAAAAAATTACTCGTCATCCAGTTTTTTATATCGACTATGCATTCCGTTAGTTTCTCAATTTGGTATGTTTCACCGGGCCGCGAAGAAATATAGAGCTGAGTATCATCAGCATAACAGTGAAAGCTAACACCATGTCTCCTGATAATATCTCCCAAGGGTAACATGTAAAGCGTGAAAAGTAACGGCCCTAGTACTGAGCCTTGAGGTACTCCATACTGTACTTGTGATCGATATGATACCTCTTCATTCACTGCTACGAACTGATGGCGGTCAGATAAGTATGATTTGAACCATGCTAAGGCGCTTCCACTAATGCCAACAAAGTTTTGTAGTCTATTTAAAAGAATGTTGTGCTAAGATCCAGTAGAACTAATAAAGAGATACAACCACGATCAGATGATAGAAGCAGGTCATTTGTAACTCTAATGAGAGCAGTCTCAGTACTATGATATGATCTAAATCCTGACTGGAATTCCTCACAGATATCATTTTTCTCTAGGAAGGAATATAATTGTGAGGATACTACCTTTTCTAGTATCTTTGACAGAAAAGGGATATTTGAGATCGGTCTATAATTAACTAGGTCTTTGGGGTCAAGTTGTGGTTTTTTAATGAGAGGCTTAATAACAGCCAATTTGAAGGTTTTGGGGACATATCCTAATGACAATGATGAATTAATAATAGCCAAAAGAGGATCTATGACTTCTGGAAGCAGCTCTTTTAGTAGTTTCGATGGAATCGGGTCTAACATACATGTTGTTGGTTTAGATGATTTAACAAGTTTATACAATTCTTCCTCTCCTACAGTAGAGAATGAACGGAATTGTTCCTCAGGGGATCTATAGTGTGCTATCTGATGCGATACTGTAGCTGATGGCTGCAAGGATACAATTTTATCTCTGATAGTATCGATCTTGGAAGTAAAATAGTTCATAAAGTCATTACTGCTATGCTCTTGGGAAATGCCAACACCTGTTGATGCTTTATTTTTCGTTAATTTAGTCACTGTATTGAATAAATACCGAGGGTTATGTTTGTTTACTTCTAGAAGAGACGAAAAGTAATCAGATCTAGCAGTTTTTAATGCTTTTCTGTAGGATAGGGTACTTTCCCGCCAAGCTAAACGAAATACCTCTAATTTAGTTTTCCTCCAGCTGCGCTCCATTTTCCGGGCTGCTCTCTTTAGGGCGCGAGTGTGCTCATTATACCACGGTGTTGGACTCTTATCCTTAATCTTCCTTAAGCGTAAAGGAGCAACCGCATCTAAAGTGCTAGAAAAGAGAGAGTCCATAGTTCCTGTTACATCATCTAGTTGTTCTGAGCTATTGGATAAACTGAGGAACTGAGATAAGTCAGGAAGATTATTTATAAAGCAATCTTTTGTGGTGGAGGTAATGGTTCTACCATATTTGTAACAAGAAGTTGGCTTTACAGCTTTAGCTATATGGAATATACAGGAGACTAGATAATGATCTGAGATATCATCGCTCTGTTGCAAAATTTCAACCCCACTAACATCAATTCCATGTGACAGTATTAAATCTAGAGTATGATTTCGACAATGAGTAGGTCGGTCCTGACACATGTTGTTTAACACCAATAGAGTTTAAAATGTCTATAAATGCTGATCCCAACGAATCTTTTTCATTATCAACATGGATATTAAAATCACCAACAATTAGGACTTTATCTGCAGTCAGCACTAACTCCGACAGAAAATCAGAAAATTCTTTAATAAAGTCTGTATGGTGCCCTGGTGGCCTGTATACAGTAGCCAGTACAAACATCACAGAGGATTTATCATTAACGCTTGTTTCTTTGGATAACGTTATATGGAGCACCATTACTTCAAACGAATTATACTTGAAGCCCGACCTTTGAGAGATACTGAAAATATTTCTATAAATTGTAGCAACACCTCCCCCTTTACCTTTTGGACGCGGTTCATGTTTGTAACAGTAATCTTGGGGTGTAGACTTGTTTAAAGTAATGTAATCATCTTGTTTTAGCCAGGTTTCTGTCAGACAAAGCACATCTAGTTTATGGTCAGTGAACATATCATTTACAAAAAGTGCTTTTGAAGAAAGGGATCTAATATTCAATAAGCCAAGCTTTATCAAGTCTTTATCTGTATTATATTGTTTTTTTATTTGTTGAACATCAATTAAATTGTTACTATTACATTGGTTTGGATGTTTTCTGTATTTTCTAGTTCGGGGAACAGACACAGTCTCTATAGAGTGATATCTAGGTGAAAAAGTTTCTATGTGCTGAGAGTTAACTGACTTCTGTGACGTGAGGCGGCTAGCAGACGATCGGTTTAGCCAGTCTGTCTGCTTCCTGACCTGGGCTCCAGTTATTCAAGTACAAACTCTAAGACTATGTGCCATATTTCTAGAGAGAAGAGCGGCACCACCCCAGGAGGGATGAACACCATCTCTTTTCAACAGGTCAGGTCTGCCCCAAAAACTCATCCAATTGTCTATAAAGCCTATGTTATTTTGCGGGCACCACTTAGACATCCAGCCATTAAGTGACGACAGTGATGAATCTCATCACCCCGGTAAGCAGGGAGGGGACCAGAGCATATTACAGTGTCTGACATCGTACTTGCAAGTTCACACACCTCTTTAACATTATTTTTAGTGATCTCCGACTGGCGAAGTCGAACATCATTAGCGCCGACGTGGATAACAATCTTACTGAATTTACGTTTAGCATTAGCCAGCACTTTTAAATTTGCCAAGATGTCAGGCGCTCTGGCTCCTGGTAAACAATGGACTATGGTGGCTGGTGTCTCTATTTTCACGTTCCGTACAATAGAATCGCCAATAACTAGAGCACTTTCATCAGGTTTCTCAGTGGGTGCTTCACTGAGTGGGGAGAACCTGTTTGATGTTCTGATCGGAACGGAAGAGTGGTGTTTTGACCCGCGACTATGCCGCCTCAATGTCACCCAGCTGCCCTGCTGCACGGGCTCAACCGAAACCGAACAATGTACAGGACTCCCTGAACTAGTCGCATCCAAAGCAGTATCTACAGCCCTCACAATCTTACTATCCTCAATTAAAGTTTGGATGCGTGTCTCTAATTCTAAAACCTTCTCTGTCAGCCTAACTATTTCCCTGCATTTATCACATGTAAATCCCTTGCTGGTGACAGAGACAGATAAACTATACATGTGGCAGACAGTGCAAACAACAATAGCAGGAGAAGAAGCCATTACTCACCGTGATTGATGAATGACACCAACTTAACTTACCACTTACCACTGTTGTTTGATGAGCTTGTGAAAAACGGAGCGAGGAAAAAATAAAAATAAATAAATAATAGGCGCGAAATGCAAACCGCGAGTGACAAGCTAACGGGCTAACAAGCTGCACTCGCGGTTTTAAAAGCGAACGATCAAATTAGTTAGATTAGTTTGAAGGATAGCACCTGAAATATGGTGGGAATTAAATTATATGTTATCACTTTAGAAAAAAAAGGAGTGAAAGTAAGGTAGAGATTCAATAAAAAGCGAAGCTACACGGAGCTACAATCACAAACCTCTCAGCAGCGTGCAACAGACTGAAGCAATCGATCCCGAGTGCAGGTTTTCAGAGTGTACACATCCATCCTATAATGATAAAAATCCACCCAGTGTTTTTTTTTTTTAAATCCCCTGTTCTGAGATTCCTGTCAGAATGACATAGTTCTGTACAGGCTGCTCCCGCGATAGTTGATTAGAGACTACACAACTTTATTATTATTATTATTATTATTATTATTATTATTATTATTATTATTTATTTTTCTAATTAATTTTTACATTTATTATTATTTTAAATTATTGTCCTTGGACCAGTAGGGTACTCTTATAATAAAGTAGCAGTGGTTGGGACAGATTTTAAGGATCAATTCCACTTAAAAAAAATGCAATCTAATCTTGTTTACATGAAATAAGCCTGCTCCCGAGCAGGTTTAAGCTTATGGACCTGTTGCTATGACAGCAAGTCCAGGCTGAGCTTCGAAGAACCAAATGATCCAAGATCAAGCGAAATCGTCAACAATCAAATCCAGCTAACTGAGTTAACGACATACGAAGAACAGGCCCCAGGTAAGCTCAGGCACACATAGATAGTAAAACCAGTATATGCTTTGGTGGTAGATCTGCTTGTTTGGGAGGACTGTATTGTGTGGGAATATATGCATGTCTAATGTAGTAGCTCGTCTGGTATTGTAAGAAGATATTTGCTGCTGCAAATACATCCACAAAAACATTAACACTGTCATATCAATTGCCATGCCAAACTATCCAGAGAGTTGTCATTATTGAACTGAAATTTTCCACAAGCTCTTAATTTCTTAGCAGGGCAAGGTCCAAAATGTTGTCCCAAACCTTTCACCATGTCTTTTGGGTGCCTGAAGTTCTAGAAGACACGGTGGAACAGCGCATCTGCAGTATGTAGACTCCTCAGGGGAACCAGTCGACAAGCCTTGGTGAATCTTTCAGTGGCAACTAGCATGCAGGTATGGCTACTGGATGGTGTGAGGTGGCATGGGGATTTGGTCATAGAACAATTTGGACAAGCCTGGATCAGCATTAAGGGCTTCTTTAATTTGCTCATCCCATGGTCCACTGAATCAGGATTGACTATTTTCGATGGCAGAAGGATAGTTTCTGGAGTAGAGTTTGAAGATTAAGGGAAGCAGAGCTAGGAGAGAGCATCTGCTTTAAGTTTTTAGACCCTGGATGATGGACAATGCCAACTGAGCCTGGCAATGGTTAATCCATAGAGAATCCCTGAGATATTTGAGTTTGCAATGATTGGTGATAACTTGGAATGGCTGGCTTGAACCCTCAAGTCACTCCTCTTGTATTTCTTGAATGCAATGTCAACGGATTTGGATAAAATCATTTGCCAATTGTGTAAATGTAAATATATACCATTGTTGCACTTTGTATCCTGACCTGAGCCAGCACTACAGATTCTAGTAATTATTAA
Source organism: Acrossocheilus fasciatus (assembly GCA_036784905.1). NCBI lineage: Eukaryota > Metazoa > Chordata > Actinopteri > Cypriniformes > Cyprinidae > Acrossocheilus > Acrossocheilus fasciatus. The sequence goes on along the minus strand of CM071940.1, from coordinate 28,142,303 downwards.
CTTCTCTACCTGATTTAACTGTGTATAATTGACAGCATAGACATAGACCAAAAGAGAGAGAGAGAGAGTTTTTTATTGTATTAAATTGTATAAAATTGTCATGTGTCTCTCATAAACCTATGTGGCCTGAAATTATGTGCTTAAGATTTGATGTGCCCTTATGTGGTTAATATAAATTTTAAGAATTTTGTGGAAAATCTTCAGCGGTTAGGTCAAGTGTTGTCCCAATTGCAGGCTGCCAATCTCAAAGTAAAACCATCTAAGTGTAATCTGTTTGCCACCAAAGCGCAATACCTTGGTCATGTTATTTCGGCTGAGGGGGTTATGGCCGATCCCAGTAAAGTGGAAGCTGTACAATCATGGCCAATCCCTAAAAATCAGACTGAGGTACGAAGCTTTTTGGGCTTAGCCTCGTATTATAGGCGATTCGTAAGGGGCTTTGCAGAGTTGGCTAGACCGTTGCATCGGCTGACAGAAAAGGGGAGGTGATTTCAGTGGGATGATTGTTGTCAGGCTGCTTTTGAGAAGTTGAAATCGTGCCTTATTACTGCTCCTATTTTAGCCTATCCAGACCCCCAGCGCTTGTTCATCCTGGATACAGATGCCAGTGACGTGGGGATTGGGGCTGTTTTGTCACAGGAAGTTGATGGCTTGGAGTAAGTGGTGGCGTACACCAGTAGAACCCTGAGTAAACAAGAACGTAAATACGCCACCACAAAGAAAGAACTTCTTAGTGTGGTTACTTTTACCAAGTATTTCAAACATTTCCTTTTAGTGAAAGAGTTTTTGCTGCAAACGGACCATAACTCTCTTCGTTGGTTGCATAATTTTCAGGGACTGGAAGGCCAGTTGGCGCATTGGTTGGAACAGTTGGCTGTTTTTCAATATAAAATTGTTAACCGACCAGGTAAAGACCACATTAATACTGATGTGCTATCAAGATTGGGGGCGGGGGGTGGAAGGAGGAAAGAATGATTTGACAAGAGCTCAGCATATTGACCCAGAGTTGAGTTTGATGTTAAAACTGAAGACTCAGAAAGGTAACAGACAGGAAGTTATGAATGCCTACCTGTCCCTTAAGAAGTATGCCTTGGTCTGGGAGCAGATAGAGATTCAGGGCCAGAGGTAGGTGAGAGTGTTGTCTCCAAAAACTGGTCTGAATGCAAAAACTCAAGTTATTATTCCACAGTCTATGATGCCCAACATTTTGAGGTTGCTGCATAATATAACTACTGGAGTGCAAAAGCTACAAGAAAAGGTGAGAGGTCATTTTTGTTGGCCAGGATGGTATAAGGACGTGAAACAATGAACACAAGTGGTAATGTGGATGTATCATCTCTCACACACACCACACATATCCACATGCATTCGCACATACACATATTGTATATACATCCCTCTTTGACATTTGCATTTGTTTTGGTTTCAGTTTATAATAATCACATGAAAAAAACAATTGGCCAAAAGTCTCTGATCTCTGAAGAGTGGCCACCGCTGCCTCTACAGATGTACAAATCACTTTTGCTCCATTTGTCACACAGATATGTGGTGCAAAAGGGAGAGTGCACAAAACTTGTCATCTGCAGGTGAAAAACAGCGTTTAAGACTCGTAGCAGCAGATTCAAGCCGTTGTCGTTATGCACTTGTGTTTGTGCATCTACTGACGCACACCGTGCTGCGTTGTCACGGGAACATCCCAGCTGAAGATTATGAGGAAATTAGATTGAACGTCGAACGTGACTGACTGAAAGGGAACTACCACTTTCAACTAAGCCTATTACTTACAGGATAGTTAATCAAAGCTTCATGTTAGTTAATAGCAGTTACTAAAATGTTAATGGTGCATTAGACAATTGTTCCTGTGTACTTATTCATTAATGACAGAACAGTATTCTAAAGTGTTACCAATTATTATAGTACAATGCCATGAACCTTGCAAACTCTGCCACATCCAGTGACTAGTATTTCCCCAGAAGGACTCATTTTAATAGTTTATTCACAAACTCATGCACCTGTGACACAAAATAGTGAAAGCCCCAGCCTAGATGTTTAGCCAGAAGGCAGAAGATTTCATGTTTCAAACAGCTGCTTAAGAGCTCTTAATAATGATTTCTACATTACCTTAATGATTAATAAGGTGTTAAACATTGGTGTTAAAGGGGTTTTTCATGTCTTCAACATTGCTGGTCTGAATGTTGCTACTTCCCATTTCTGCAGCATTATTTACAAGCAGGTTCAAACCACTGTTTCCCAGAAGAGATCCCACCTTCTTGGCAGACTCTTTGACACTGGATGGATCATCAGCATCTAAAATTAACAGAACAAATACTAGTGCTAAAGTATTAAGCAATGAAATGGTATTCAAAAAACACTGAAAAAATTTCTTCGAAATTCTCAAAAAATGCACAGAGAAGGACATGTTTACATATACCAAGATGTATGATGGTGATAACATTTGGATGCTTTTTCGCCAGTTCTCTCAATGCCTTAAGATCGATAATATGCATAAATAAAGAAGGCACATTAGGATTTCTCCTGGTGTTTTCTATTATTTATCAGTCACCTCAGACTTTGGTCCATCTGGGTCACGACAGGTAACAAAAATATGCTGTTTTGACTCCAAGAGCTGTTTAACAGTTTCTAAGCCCAAGCCTAGAAATGTTTTGCATGTTTTCACTGCTGCCATCATCTAAGTTAATCAGTTTGGCTTATCCAGCCTGCTCTTTAAGAGTGCTTTTTATATGAACCCAAATGAACACCACACTCATTTTGAACTGATGTATTGTACTTCGTTATTAAGGTAAAGAAAAACAAGGCAAATATAAGAGGAAAAGAAAAATGACATGAATAGTCATAGTCAGAGAGACAGTGAGTTTAAAAAGATAATATAACTGTTTGCTAATGATTTGCAACTATAATAAACAGTGGCAGCACATTCAAATTAAGATGCTGTCAATTTTCAAATATTTTCAAAACTTTTTTGCCTGGTATACTTATCCACAACTCCTGCATAGCTGAAATGACATTTTCCTCAAGCTTATGATTTTTAGCATACTTTCCAGGGAACACAAAGGGAGATTTTTTAGCAGAATACCAAAGCTGCTCACTAAGGTGATTTTCAGAAAGCTAATATATGTAATAATATTTTACTTCAAGTCAGATATGCTTTTCATTATTTTTTAAATAAAATGGTCAGGAGTGAGTTGTAGGATTAGTCAGTAGGCTGCGCAGTGTAAGCTAAATTCTGGAAGGGACAACCCAAAAAGTAAAGAGTGGAGTAGTAGTTCAACTAATGCCAATAAAACACAATAGATGGAATAGTGGCAAACAAATCAGGAAAATGTTCAGACATTTAGAATCTGATAATTTATTTAATAGGCCATTTGTATACGTTTTCAATTATATTTAAAAGTTAAGATAACAACTTTGTGGTCCCTCTGAGGAAATGCAACTGCTTGCATATTCACGAGACAAATGTGTCAGGCCATAAATTCACAAGATGCATAAATGCTTGCTCCGGTGTTCTCTCCGTCTTTCTCTCTCACTCAGATAACATTCTACATACATGCTAGTATGATAAACTATACCCTTTTTTCATCTCATACTAGGGATGGGCAAATGAAGCCTCGTGAAGCACTGAGGCTTACCCCTGATTGTTCAGAGAAAAGATTCAAAGCTATGAGAGTGTCGAAATCTGGTGGTTAGTAAAAAATAAAGCAGCCAAAGTTTCAAAGCCATGTTACATGCACGAGAGAGAGAGAGAGATATGAATTTCTCTCTATGATAAATTAATTTACCCATTAAACAGTATGAATATAAATATGAGGTAATAAAAGAATAATGTACACATACTGTACACTAGTATGATTTTATCTCAAAAGAATAAGTCTGAATGAAAACTTACTCGCAAAATCTGGGGGTTCAAAGTTTGAAAATTCTGACGCACAAAGTGAATCGTAAGTCATTAATGTTATTAAATCTTTTCAGTAGCTGTGGGAGGTCAAATTTTTTGCACCATCATGCTGACAATGTTTTAGTCACTCAGCAATCCTGCAGCCTGAACCACTCCTTCCACCCTATAAATAATTTTCTCTGTGTGTAATTGATAAGCAAAGTATTTGCACCATACCATATAGAAAAGACAGTACTGCTTTGTTCCTTCATTAATTGTTTTATTGTATAAAATTACATTTGATACAAATTTGTTATGTGTATGTCATAAACGTGTGGGGTTCAGTTCTTATGATTAGGTGTGAGATTTTATGATTAATAGATTAAACAGGGCAGTTTAGACCTGGACTGGCCCTTTCATGACCTCTTGTATTTTTCCTGGTTTACCAGGGAATTGTTTTTCCAGTATAATCCAAGAATCCACCGTGCTGCTTCTCAGTAAGGCTGCCAATGACACGCAGCATGCCCTCCACACTTTCTTTTGGTTCAAGTGGTGCCTGGTGAAAATAAAAACATAGATATAGTTCATTAATATGCAAAATAAAAACAATAGCTGAAGAAGCAAATGACACTACCTAGTACATAGTGTCACAACATTGGTAATGTTGAACATGGTTGGAGCATTTAAAACCATCTAACAACTCGCATTTAAAATTAAAGCAATAAAACAACTGAAAGTTGTAGCTACTCCAAACAAACAACAACAAAAAAAGGTTTGACAGAATTCAAAATGGTGGAAATCGAAAGCACCAGAAGCATTAAAATCAGCATGACTGTTCAGTAGGTTAATAGCTAAATAATGCTGATTTGCAAATCTAATTAACTCTTACTTATTCATGATAGAACATAGAGCGATTTCAAACAAGTCTGTCTCGCTCACTGCTCACAAATCCACCCAGAATTACCTGGCCTTCAACAATTAACAAAACTGTCAGCCTACACTTCAAAAATCGTTCGTTGTGAAGGAGAGATGGAGTTCTTGAAATAAAGCAAACCGACATACAGTTGCACAATTGCTGTCAAAAAACTAGATGATAATGATGTTGAACATGACCGGGAATGTGGTGATACGATTTCAGTATGTGAGGATTCGTATTTTAATCGTGTTTGTTTGAAATAAATATATGTTCTGTTTTGACTGTTGCTGTGAGTTCTTTATAGGATATAGGCTGTGTGGCGGACGCGCCTATGTTAACAGATTAGAGCAGCCACACTGCCTGCGGAATACGCGCATATCAGGTGCGGTCCAACCACACCGCAACCCCGCGACAGAACAGAAGTGTAGCAGGCCGGGTTTTTTTCCGCAGAAGTCACGCAACAAACCCGCTCCACGTCCGCCACGCAGGCAGTGTGTCCCAGGCGTAAGGCTTCGGTTGAAAATGGCCGGTTTTAGGCATGCAGAGGAATTTTACATTTGAGCGAGCGTGGAGCGATTGCACCGGAGCGGGATGAAATTGTAGGTGAGCGGGGAACGGAATTGAGCGGAGCGGTCTGGTGCGACTTTGAGCGGTGGAGCGAACACTCACGTGAGCGGGGAGCGGAAATTCTCACCGCTCAGCTCCGCTCACATGCTCTGGAACTGAGCAGACCAGTTGCTGGAGTTTTGGTAGAGGAACTTTGTCCCATTCGTGTTTGACGATTCTAGCTGCTCGACAGTCCTGGGTCTTTTTGCCATATTTCATATTTGTCGTTTCATGATGTGCCGAATGTTTTTTTTCACTGGTGAAAGGTCTGGACTGCAGGCAGGACCCTTCTAATACAAAGCCGTGATGTTATAATAGATGAAATACACAGTTTAGCATTGTCTTGCTGAAATATGCAAGGGCATCCCTGAAAAAGACTTCATCTGGATGGAAGCATACAGTATGTTGCGCTAAAACCGGTTTATACTTTTCAGCACTGATGGTGCCTGTCCAGATGTGCAAGCTGCCCATCCCATAGGCACTAATGCACCCCAAAGACATCAGACATGAAAGCTGTTGAACTGGGTGGGTGCTGATAAGACAAATGGTCTCTCTCTTCTTTAGTCTGGAGGATGCGGCATCCATGGTTTCTTAAAAGATATTAAAATTCTGATTCGTCTGACCACAGAACAGTTTTCCACTTTGCCTCAGTACATTTGAAATGAGCTTTAGCCCAGAGAAGATGGCAGCGTTTCTGGATCATGTTGAGATATGACTACTCCTTTTCATGACGGAGCTGTGAACTTTGTTCACGATAATGATTTCTGGAGGTGTTTCTGAGTCCATGCAATGATTTCCATTACAGAATCATGTCTGTTTTTAATGCAGTGCTACCTGAGGGCCTGAAGATCACCAATATTGATTTCTGCCCTTGTCCTGTTAGGAGTTGGGACTTCAGTTTTGTCATTTTCTGTTTCATCTATCTGTTCTTGTTTTCTCAAATTTGGTTTTGTTCCGGTTTTCCTCATTATTTCTTTATTAATTAATTAAGGTTAAGTCGGTTCACCTGGGTTTTTGTCATTATCTCGTTTCCTCCCTAGTTTTAGTTTGCTTTATAAGCATTCAGTTTGAAGTCTGTGTTGGTCGAGTCTTAAAGTTATACTGAAGTGATCTTTGTGTTGTTTATGCTGTTACTGAACTCATTATTGTCATTAAAAAACCTGTTTGCACCCTTCCTTCATCTCCCCGTACTCCTTGAGAGCAACACACGTAACATGTCCTTTGTGCACAAAGATTTCTCTAGATTCTTTAGATCAGTGGCTTTCAAACCTGTCCGGGCGGACCCCCTGCCCTGCACATTTTGTATGTCTCCCTAATCAGACACACCCAATTTAGCTCTTACAGTCTCTACTAACGAGCTGAGGAGTGGAATCGGGTAGACATACAAAATGTGCAGGGCTGGGGGTCCTCCAGGACAGGTTTGAAAACCCCTGCTTTAGATGATATAAATGATGAGATATTCAAAATCTTAACAATTTTACATTGAGGAACATTATTTTGAAATTCTTCCATAATTTGAAGATCACAGATTGGTGAACCTCTGTCAGTCTTAAATTCTGAGAGACTCTGCCTCTCTAAGATACTCTTTTCATACCTAATCATGTTACTGACCTATTGCCAATTAACCTAATTAGCTGCAAAATATTACTAAAAAGAAACAGCTTTAGGAATAGCAACTTTTTTAAATGTGTTGCGGCCATCAAATTCAAAATGACCTTATTTTTTCCCCAAAATGCTACATTTCCTCAGTTTAAACATTTTATATTTTTTAATGTTCTATTGTGAGTAAAATATGGGTTAATGAGATTTGCAAATCATTGCCTTCTGTTTTTATTTACATTTACATAACTTCACAACTTTGTTTGGAATTGGGGTTATACATCAACCATGAAACTTTTGACTGTTGGTGGCACTGACTAAAGAGCTTCAGAGATTTCAAACATTTTGTATTTGTAAGCTTCATTTGAAAATCATTTTTACATGTTTCCTTCATTTGTTCTCAGAATAAAACAAAATTGACTAATAAATTTACACTCACTTTTTCTCCACCCAGTTCAGTTTTCACCCATCCTGGGTGAAGCGCCATGCAGAGGATCTCATCTGCCTTTAACTCCTCAGCAGCTAACACAGTCAGCATGTTAAAACCTGCCTGATAGGTAAACATAACATTTGATTTACACATCAGCTCATGCCATCAGTACTTCAAAGGCAATGAATGAGATCCAGTTTAACTTGTGCCAAAGCAGGGCGCAGTGTACCTTGCTAACACAATATGGCAACACTGGGAATTGCTCGTATAAGGAAGGCATTGTGCTGATGGATCCCCCCACAGTGGAGATATTGATGACAGCTGCTTTATTAGAGGACATGCCTGGTGTTCCGTTGGATTTGGCTGCAGTTTGTAGATATGGTAGGTACTCCTACACAAAAAAAAGAGAAATAATTACATATCTCTGAATTAGAAGTGTATTTTATACTCAATTAATGTAGCATTAAAAGAATACTTTACCCTCTAGCTATTCAAGATAAGTTGACATTAGTAACGGCGCTACACCGGTTTAGCCCCCCAATAGGGTGACCAGATGTCCCGCTTTCCCCGGGACAGTCCCGTATTTCAGCTCTATTTTTAGTGTACCTAATCAAAGGTAATCAAGCTCGTCGTAGAGCAAAATTACCATCCATTCACAGTTCGTTATCGATTGCAGTAAGTGAAGGCGGGATAGGTGGAATCACGCTGAATGACACAACTGAAGCGCTCTCTCGATCTCAAAGGACAGCGCGCGATCAGTTCTCATTGTGCCTGAATTGTCAAATACATACACAGTTGTCAAAATGTCCATTGTGTGGAGTAGGCCTATCTCATGTAAATACAGTTGGTTATGGCTTAATGTGAACATAAACAGGTGTGCGAAAACTGGATATGTGTCACTACATTACATTCATTTGGGGGATTTTAAAAAGGGATAGCAGCCTAATTATTAAATACCTGTCTGTGTCATTAATGTTAATTAAACAACAAAAGATGTTAAATGTATATTAAATAAACCTACTCTAGGCTATTTGAAAAACAATTGTATTTAATTTGTATCTCTATTTGTCTTATGGTTTGTAATTTGCGTATAGCTTATTTGTAATTTGCTTTTTTTTAAAAATGAATAAATACAATTTCTAATATCATTTTCATATTTCCCACACGTCTCGTATTCAACCATACGAAATCTGGTCACCCTACTCCCCAAGCAGTTCAGATGGACCATTTTTTTGATAAAGACGACGAGTGCAGGTAGCAAGCACAGTTCTGATTATGCATATAAATATGCACTGTGTTGTTAATGCTGAGCGCATGGTTGCTGTCCTGTTGTTTGCACATAACTGTCACACAGTAACCTCCGTGTCACGTGATTTGTGCATTTGATCTATTACATAATCACTAAGATTGTGATGTGGTGTTCGTTTAAAGTTTAATTTAAGTGTAAAGTATGCTCAGTTCTAATTATGCATACATCTGAATTGTTTTGTATGAACAGTTCTGAAGTCTTCCACCTTTGCATGTAAAAGGTTTTTGTTGTTGTCTTGTGGTCATTTGTATTAAGCTGTTTTGTTGAATATGCCTATTCTTTGGCAATTTTGACGTCATGAATATCAATTATTTTCTTAGCACCCCCGCATATTGGTCTAGCCCCCACCTTAGCCCTGGTAGAGAAAAAAACTCTGGCGCCGTGCCTCTGAACAGATTTGGAAAAATTTAGCATTACTTGTTAGCGAAAAGCTGTGTATTTGTTAATTTCTCCAAATTTTCTTTCAGTAGCATCATCTGTACCTTGAACACATTTTTAACAAACTTCCTATTTTGGGTGAACTATTTATTTTTAAAAAATATTGCAAACATTGCTACAATTGCATATTGTAGCTTATTCCAACACGTTCTCACTCCAGACTCGTCACATATAGAGTAGTGGACCCGGAAGCGAGTTCGCATTTTAGCACGTCCGGTACCATCGTCGCAGAGTCAAAGGGTTTTTTGAATGGGATTTTGGTTAAATCCCTAAAATAAGGTCCGTGGTTCACATAGGCTCAAGATACTTTCACGTTTTATTCTATGACATAAAACACACCAGTTACACCCCACTCGTGATGTTTTTAAAATGTTACATTTCTTAAAAAAGATGGTTGCTAACAAGTTGCTAAATGGGACTACAGCCGCTGTCGGAGACATTCAACGTCATCACGCCGAACAGTTTATCAATTTATAGTATTTTCCAATCGTAGTATAATCTGTAATACAATTAATTGTAGAATAACCAATTAATAGTCTCCCGCATTTTATATTGTTGTTCGACAATGTTTTTCTTGCTTTCCCCCAAAATACAACACAAGTCTTCGGATGGAAGATGCTCGTTTTACCGCTTTCCTACTGATACAGAGACTCTGGGTTCGTACCATAAGGTAAATTCGTATGATTATTCCATGTAAACACCACATTTACTGGCTTTACGTGGTGAAAGTGAAACTTTAATGATGCATAGTGCTTAACTCTCTGGGGTCGGCTGTATCGCCGGCGATACCAGATCGTTTTTTTTAAGATCAGTGCAAAAGACACTAAAAATACTCTGTTGATTTTGGTCACACAAATAAGTGTTATACATCAATCGAAACTGTTAAGTGTCTACTTTTTTTTGAGTACACTCACAATAGCAACACAACTTTGTGCTTTTGGAGAAATAAGAAAATAAACAGGGTGTGCTCTCTGTCTTCTCCGTCTCCGCAAACTGTTTTGAGAAACGCGTCACTAAAATGAACTGTAACTCAGCGAATACTCAACACAGAGACATGGGAGTTATATCTATAGAAAGCCTGAAGTGTCTACTTCGAAATGAAGCAAGTCCTATCGAAAACAAACATTCTGTGATGAAGTAATCCGTATGAAACCAACACGATGTTCAATCTTTCCTGTCTGACTCATTATCTCTAATGAGTTCACGCCCTCGCGCTCCTCGCGCCGTTCATATGTAAATAGCCACGTGGTGCGTGAGCGCGTGTAAACGCCCAAAACAAAGAGCGGCTACTGTTGCTGTTCACGCTGAGTAAAGAAAGGATTTCCCTCGAAAGAAGAACACGATTTCATCCAGAAGAGGAGATCGATCTGATGAGTAAGTTATGTTTCTTTTTTGCATTAGTTACGGTGTTATTGTGTCATAAACTTGAACAGATTTAAACAGTTAGCTGGGTTTTTCCCAAACGACAACATGATGAATGCTACGCGTCTAAGAATGTTTAGACCATGTTTATTATTAATACTCTGTTCACAAATATATTGTAATAGCATGCTAAACAATAATAATTAGTTTCTCAGATATAAAATATCATTTTTTATAGTACAAAGTACATCCTTTTATTGTACAAAGCATGCTTGAGTCTGTGTCATGAGAGTCATGTCATAGGCTACTATAAAATCATACATACTAGACTATATGACTACAAAATCATAGTTGGGTTTTTCCCAAACTATAATTCCTGACTACAATGTTTGAAATCGTGTAAAACATTTTGAATATGAGGGGCAATTCACTGTATTTAAATTTCTTACGGCGCGATGATGTTTTCATGCTCTATATAAAACAATAAAAGTAATATGAGTGTACACTGTAACATGATGAATGCTACGAGTCTAAGTATGTTTAGTACATGTTTATTATTAATAGCCTACTCTGTTCAGAAATAGATTTTAATAACGTGCTAAACAATAATAATTAGTTTCTCAGATATAAGATTTCTTTCTCTTTTTTATGATAGTACAAAGCATGTGTGAGTCTATGGCTACAATACATATATACAGATGTTCCTGATATTAACATGCTCACAAATGTTTTTTGTTTGTATTTTATTGAATCAGATACCAGCACCAGATGAATCCTGATGTCTCTTCAAACTGTTTTCCTCTGAGAGCGCTGCACCAACATCAGATGTTCAACTACACTGATATTCTATGTTAAAACAAGCTCCTTTTCTACTGATTATGTTTTTTTCTTCTTGAATCCATGGAAAGAAGTAGAAACACTTAAAATAAATATCAGGTATGATTTACTTGTTTCACTTGTTGAACAGAATCTGTTGTCAGTTCACATCTCTGTGGTTAGATCAGTGTGCACAATAATGTGTCTTTGACCTTCATTATGTATGTTTTGATTATACTGTGTTGTAAATAAAACACAAATAATTTAAAAAACCCTTTTTTTCAATGTCCTCACATTTTCTCTTACCTGCCTCACAGTCACAGTCACACTGATGGGCCATTAGGGCCCCATAGGGGAGGGCCCTTTGTCTCTCAGGTGAGACTCACTCAATATTCATGGCCATTACCACTCCCTCGCATATAGACCCTCGATCACAAAACATGTCTTGAAAATTTTAAATCAATATATTGTTTTCTGTGAATGAGTAAGCAGAATGATTTTCACGTAATTTTGAAGTAAATATTCTAGCCTACAAGACTGATTACTCAAAAGTCTTATTCAGGACTATTTAGTCTGGGTTTTAAGGCCTTATTTCAGCTACATTTTTTTTCCCAAAACGTACTAACCACGCATAATATTTTTTTTCTAAAAAATGCAAACATGTACATCCATCTTGGTCACATATTATTGTAGCACAGTTTGTGCTGAATACAAAAAAAAATACATGTTGGTCAATAGTATGTTTTAAGTAGCTGAAAAAAGCACAAATATCAGGGCATGTCAAAACATCTCAAGAGCCCCAAAATGACCTCGGACCCCAGAGGGTTAAAGCCACATTAAAATTAAATGTTTACGGCCATGTGAAGCTGTTAGAAAGCATATAGTCTAGATTAAGGATTTCCTAGAAGCAAGGATAAAATAACATTTTGTGTACCCACCCTAACAAAATGATAGCTGAGATTTATTGACTTTTAATGCACCTTATTCCGAAATGTACAGAAATACGTGCTTTCATATGTCCTTTAGTTATGATTATTTCATTTATTCACTATACTATTTATTAATAATGTCTCATTTCAGTTTTAGTTTGGCTATAGTTTTGTATTTATTCGAGTTTATATGAAAAGGTTCATGTAGCGTGGATTAAAATTCATATACAGAGTAATTCCTTTTCTGTTATAAATAAGTTTGAAAAAGTTGTCGGGAGCGCGGTGGTGGTGGTGTTGAAGGCGACCAAGGTGCTGTAGTTGTTTATGGCCTAAGTTTAGCTTTTAAGTTCAGTGTCTTGTATTTAGGCTTCAAAAATTCATAAAAGTTATATTATTTTGTGAAGATTATCTTGATGGACAAAACGTGTAAGTTTTAACTATGATTGAACACAGATTTTATATTTTGCAATAATTCAAAAGCCTATGGAAAAATCCCATTAGCTTTTTGTCAAGAGAACCAGTTTCATGCTAACAGCCGATCCGCATACAAAGTGATGTCATAGTTCCCCCACTCTATTGAAGCTTGGTCAGGACCACTTGGCGTCGCATTTTGGCGATCAAGGTACCCCTTTAGCATAATTTCTCGACTTGCAGGGTCCTCTGTTGTTTTCAGTTGTTTGTCTTTAAGTAATGGTTTGCATGCATTTGTAAAAAAATAGAAATAATTTAATGTATACTTTCATTGGAGCACCTAACCCCACCCCTACCCCTACCCCTACCCAAAACCTACCCACTTCTGAACAATATAAAACACGTAACAGGCAAATATAAATGCGGTCACAGGCATTTATAGCAAAAACTGACCATAAACAAGCAAAATAATAACATTACAAAGAAGTCGTCTTCTGAAACCATACGATGTCTTTATGCGAAGAAGAGTGTAAAACATAAGGTTTGCTCTGTTAATGCGCTCACATCTCATTCAAAATGATACTCCCGTCCGGTAGCATGACACAATCGTTCACAAGACACACAAGAGCCAATAGCATTTCGCAAACCAAAGCTGACATAAAGCTTCTTCTGGGGGCATTTTTTAAATTTGCGCACATAGACTGCACACAGGAAGAGCTTTATGGCGGTTACGTGCTCATAAATGTGTAAATAATCTAATGTAAATAAAACTATTGTGACTGTTTACATTGAAAAATCACACCCCAACATGTATGCAATAATGGCGATGTTGTTACCAAATATATAATTTAATCATGACAATAAAATTCCCAGTACCTTTCGTGTCGTGCTGCCAAGGGTTTCTTATTTAAAGCAATGGAGGACCCTGCACGTCGAAAAATGACGCCGAAGGGTCCTGACCAAGAGGCAATATGTCACAAGTTGGGAGTGAGAACGTGTTGCTTATTCTGACAAATCATTTTTGGCTGACTAGTTGTCTAGAAATGTAGGCAGCTGATTGCCAAGTCAATGTTGTAATCCGTTACTAGTTGAGACAGACACAGGACAACTTGTGTCAGAACAGAACAACTAGCCAGGGAAACCTGCAGAAACCACAATAACTCCATAAAATGGTAGCTCATGGTGCAACAGTGTCTTTGTCCAATCAGGCTAACCAGTTAAACTGGTTTAAGCTTTTATTTTGGTATAATGGTATGAACCTTGCAAACTCTGCCATACCCCGTGACTAGTTCTTCCTCAAAAGCACTCATTTTAGTAGTCTCTTTATAATAATAAAAGCCCCAGCCTACATGTTTAGACTGAATGCCACTGCACCAACAAGTTAATTTTTTTTTTAAAAAAGACAACTGTTGTTTCAGAACTATTAACTATCCTTACCTTACCTTAATGATTAATAAGGGTCCTATCACATTGGTGTTGAAGGTGTTTTTCATGCCCTCAACACTGCTGGTCCGAATGGTGCCTTTTGCCACGATTCCAGCATTATTTACAAGCAGGTTCAAACCATTGTTTCCCAGAAGAGATCCCACTTTCTTTGCAGACTCTTTGACACTGGATGGATCATCAGCATCTAGAAGTAACAGAACAAACAGCAGTTCTACAGTTCAATAATATCTTGTCTCAATAATAATATTATCAAATTTGAATAATAATATTATCAAATCTCAATAAGAAATCAATGACATCTGCATCGTTTCCTGTTAAAATTTAAAATACAAAGAAGGACAGATGCATTTACCAAGACGTATGATAGTGATCACACTTGGATGCTTTTTTGCCAGCTCTCTCAAAACCTTAAGAAAATAATATGCATTAAACAAGGTAAATTTGAATTTCTCCTGCTGTTTCTATTTGTATTAGTACTATTTACAACTCACCTCAGACTTTGGCCCATCCGGGTCACGGCAGGTAGCAAAAATATAACGTTTTGGACAAGAATCTTCTGCGAGTTGTTTAACAGTCTCTAAACCCAAGCCCCGGTTGGCTCCGGTGATCAAGATATTGCATGCTTTCACTGCTGCCATGTTCTGTCAGTCTGCTTCGGTCTGTCTGCCTTTAAAACGGTTTTGTATGTGCAACCAACTGAACACAGTTAACGCCCCTATAACATTTTGCTTCATGCTGTGATTGAGGATATGACATCGCTTCCCCATATTTTAGCGCCGCCAATCAATCGCCGCCCTTCGCCCGGTGTTCCATAATTAAAAAGGTGCATCTGAAATTAGGGATGCTAGCCTTAATTTTGACATATCGTCCCGTCTGGTTGTCAATCCTTGCAGTTGAGTGAATCGCATTTTTGTAGCATGTGGTATCTCCTATTAGCAGCATAAAAATCAAAACTTTGATTCAAAATGGATTAGCCAATACAGCATAGCAAGGACTTCTTTAATCTCTAAAAAATCTGTCATAGCCTACCTGCATAAATTCCGCTACTGTTCAGAATGTTACAACAGCCAAATTCACCCAAGATTCCTTACGTAAACATTGACCATACTCCGGATTTGGAAATCACGATAATGCAGTCAAAAGACATAATTTAACCTCACTGCTCATGTCGTTCAATAACAAAAGGATGTTGTGGATGTGTGGTCACAAAAATGAATGAGTCTCACTGGGATCGCGCTGCAGAATTCGTTCAGCTCCGTTCCTCTCTGCAGCACAGATAGGCTATGGAACAGTCTCTGTTGATTAAAGTTGAGTAGAATTTGCTTCATTATAGTTAGAGTTTGTACAGGAAACCTAAACCCAACCACTTTCAAATAAACTGTGTTTCACTCCAGACGAGAAACCATGCAGTTGTGTTCTAACGTTCAAGGCAACAGTAGTGGCAACAGTTCAAAATCGAATCACCTTAAATGCAAAAAGATCACTTCAAGAATGAAAATAAAGGGAGTTCGTCTAGTGTTGCTGTAAAAACAACACACACACGTTTGTTTTTGCGAAAAGTGGGGACATGGGATAATGTCCTGAAAAGTCACCTTCTCCTTGTAATAGATTTGTCACAAAAACGCTCTCTCTCTCTCTCTCTCTCTCTCTCTCTCTCTCTCTCTCTCTCTCTCTCTCTCTCTCTCTCTCACACACACACAGGTTTGTTTTGCTATCCTTGTGGGGACTTTCCATAGGCGTAATGGTTTTTATACTGTACTTACTGTATGTGCTATTGTCCTACACCAAGCCTACCCCTAAACCTACCCCTTACAGGACACTTTCTGCATTTTTACATTTTGAGATAAACTTCATTCAGTATTTTTAATAATTTATTTGCCTTGTGAGGACATGCCAAATGTCCTCACAAAGTCAAAAATGTTAGGTTTTACTATCCTTGTGGGGACATCTGGTCCTCACTCTGTGGGTCTTACAAGAACACACACACACACACACACACACACACACACACACACACTCAGGTTTTTTTTGCTATCCTTGTGGGGACTTTCCATAGGCGTAATGGTTTTTATACTGTACTTACTGTATGTGCTATTGTCCTACACCAACCCTACACCTAAACCTACCCCTACAGGACACTTTCTGCATTTTTACTTTCTAAAAAAAAACTCACTCTGTATGATTTTTAAGCTTGTTTCCTCATGGGGACCTAAAAAATGTCCCCATAAGGTCAACATTTACTGGTTTTACTATCCTTGTGGGGACATTTGGTCCCCTGAGTGTAGCATAAACAAGAACACACACACACACACACACACACACACACACACACACACACAAAATAAAAATAAATAAGGAGCAAGAAGAACATAAACTTTATTCAGTCCACAGAGAGAGAGAGAGAGAGAGAGAGAGAGAAAAAGTAGCCTATTACTGAAAAAAAGTCTTTACACTTCCAGCCAAGGGTGAAGTCATTATGACTGGCGCTCTATGTGCGTCAGGATTTTGAACAGCTCCGTTTTGTACCGTGTGCGACCGCCTTTTTCTCTTCTGTCTGCAACCAACATTCTCTCTTCATATTCAACGTTAATATATGTGCAGCGCCGGCACATGTAAAAAACTTGTTTCTGAGTGGTGAAATCTCTTGAACCATCTCGATCACCACAAGGGAAATCCACTCGGACATTTCATTCCCTTTTTCGGACTGCTTATGTTTATGTTATGTTACATAAACGTGACGTCTGTCTCAAGAGAGAAAAATAGACAATATGAACGGATGCAGATAGAGTGATATGTTTTATTTCAGCTTGACCTGTAGCAGTAGGCCTAATTCAATTATTAAAAGCTTAACAAAGCTCAAGCAAAAATCTACCCTGTAGAGAAATTGATTTCTAGCAATTACATCAACCTTTCAAGACATGAGTTTGAGGTTTTTAATCGATATGCTTCTGTTTAAACCATCAGTCCACATAATATCAGTTTAATTAAACTGTTTAATAGCAGTTTAATTCAATTCAATAGCTGTTGTTGAATAGTGGAAAACAAAAAATGAAAGGTGGCATCAGACAAAAAAAAAAAAAAAACAGTGTATAAAACAGTATATTAAATTATGTTTATATTTGTACACGTGCAAAAATGCTAGCACTGTTCTTTTGTTTGTTTATAGGGGTCTTCCAACCAAAGCATAGTCTAGATTAGGGATGTAACGGTATGAAAATTTCTTATCACGATGATAGTGACCAAAATGATCACGGTTATCAGTATTATCATGGTATTGTTAAAATGTGCTGGAAATGTTCAAAAAGTACTTAAAGAATTTAAAAAATCAACAAACAACAAATAAAATGTATTTTTGTTTGCAAAATCACTAAAACAATAATATTACCATAATGTTCGGATTTTAAATGACAACTTGACTGACAACAGTTTAATAACATGTTCAAATAAATAATGTAAATGTTCAAATAAAGCTTTGAAAAAGTTTCATATAAAGGTAAACCTCACATTTCAGCCTTTAAATAAAGAAAAGAGTTAAGTCAAAATTAAATATTATATTTATAATAGTATATGTTACATAAATAATTCTAGATAACTTATCTAAATTGTTTAAATGTATATAATCCACATAAGCTTGTTTTTCATCAACCGGTCAAAATTTACAGCAGGGCATGCACATTCGGTCCGTTTTTGGCCAGACAGAAACTGCACACAGGCTGAATGTGAATATAAGTCTCTGTAAATCCACTCTCTGACACTAGGTGGCGCTTATGGAAAAGCTGAATTACAGCTGTTTCCCGTAAACTCCGTGGACAAAACAGTACTGCGATTAAGAACACTTAGGTATTACATGGACAAAACAAAACAAAATGCCATCCAATCGTTTCTGAAGACAGTCAGAACCTTCAGAGGTACATTCATGCAATTAATTCATTCATATATTCATTTGTATAATTCCCTTAGAGCTCTTTTAAAAACCTCCCTAGCTTTTCCGCCCTAGTTTCACTCAAAACGAAACTACTCTGCGCATCATTACATCCCTAGCCTAGATTGTCTAGTGCACTGAATCAATCCCAGAATGCACTGCAATAATAAGTGTATATCCCATGTACATCTGCTTTAAGGGACTATAGTGCCACCTCCGCCTTGGTCTTTTGATTCCTTTGGCAAATAATTATTTGTGGCATTCTGCAGTCATATTATATGTATAATGAGTGCTAAATTATGTGATGGTTGATTATCATTCTGTGGCCTATTCTCACCTTTCAACTATTTATATTTTTGTTCTGCCTAGCTTCTATTTATCTCTAAGATGTACCTGTTACTTGTTATACATACTGCACAACAGATGGGTTTTATTTAACTTACTTACCTGAACCTGAACTTTAACTATGTAATTGGTCATCACAGTCATGCAATATACAGTAAAAAAAAAGAGACAGTACTGCTTTATTGAGTGTTTTATTGTATGAAATACTAAACAGTATAAAATTATCATGTGTCTCTCATAAACCAGTGTGGCCTGAAATTAAAGATATACTTCACCCAAAAAAAGAGAAAATTCTGTCATCATTTACACACCCTGAAGTTGTTTCAAACCTGTATGAGATTTTCCTTATTGAGTGAAGTATCCCTTATGAATTATTCCTTATCCCTAAGTGCTTATAATTCGGTATGCCTTTTCATTAATAAAAAGTGACCTTGACCTTGTTTACCAGGTCACTGTTTCTCCAGTGTAGTCCAGGAATCCACCGTGCTGCTTCTCAGTAAGGCTGCCAATGACACGCAGCATGCCCTCCACACTTTCTTTTGGTTCAAGTGTTGCCTGGTGAAAATAAAAACATGTATTTATTAGCATACTAACATGCAATATTAAAAATAAATACAGCTTCAAGCTGCGATTACAGCATAACCACACCAGTGCAAGGCTTGCTGTTGAATGGATTTGTGGGGTCATAATCACTCTCAGCAAATAAAAGGAAAACTAGTTTTAACACTATGAGATTTCTTTTGACCAGTATGTGATTATGTCATCAAATTTACATTATTCTCAGGGCAATGTGTGAGGAACACATAGACAGTTTCTTGTTAGCATGCAAAAGCATTGCTGAGATAAATATACATATTTATTTTTATTGCATGAAGCTTGAGTTAAGCTCAAAATATACTCAGGCTGTAACAATTTCTGCCCATTTTGGCCAGTAACTTACTCATTTCATGATTACTTGCAAACTGTTTTGAATAACAAAATAATTTTAATCATGACCAACTAACATAGTCACAACAATATGACTAAAACTTCATAAAGAAGCAATGAAAGCCGTGGTCTAAAGAAGGAATGTTTGACAATGAAAGAAGTATGTTTTGAAAATGGTGGAAATCGAAAACACGTGTTGCAACAGAGCGTGACTTAAAAAAATCAACAATCACCTCATCTCCACCCAGCTCAGTTTTCACCCATCCTGGGTGAAGGGCCATGCAGAGGATCTCATCTGCCTTAAACTCTTCAGCAGCTAACACAGTCAGCATGTTAAAACCTGCCTGATAGGTAAACATAACATTTGAGTTATACATCAGCTTATCGTGCCATCAATAATGTTTAGACAGGCATTGAATAGGGTTTATCTAGTGCCTTAGTATTACATTGGCGTACCTTGCTCACTCCATATGGCAATGTTGGGAATTGGTTATATATGGAAGGCATTCTGGTCATGGATCCCGCCACAGTGGAGATGTTGATGACAGCTGCTTTATTACTGGACATTCCTGGTATCCCGCTTGCTTTTGCTGCCATTTGTAGATACGGTAGGTACTCCTACATAAAAGAAAGAGAAGGAATTATATATGTAATTTTTACACATAAATGAGTGTAGTGTTAAAATGACTCAAAAGACAGCTGTCTGACAACTCATTTTACTATAGTAGAACTAGTCTAGAATAGCAGTTGACTGATTAACAGGGGAATGTTGTGATCCATTATTAAACACAGAAACAATGTTTCGACTAGTCAATGCAACCTGCCGTAATCAAAATCATTACCGAGCGAGAAAGTGGTAGCTCACTTTAGTAATGTCACAGCAGTGTGTTTGGGACTAGCTGGTCTGATCAGTTTATTCTGGTACAGTGCTCTGGCACGTCCAGTGAGACGTTCTTCCCAAAAAGCACTAATTTTATTAGCCTGTATGTCCTGGTGACCCCAGGACATTTCATAATTTCAAGACATTCAAATAAGTAAAAAAATAAAAAAATAAATATATATATATTTTTTAAAAATGATGCATCACATTACCCTAATGATTAATAAGGGTCCTATCACGTTGGTGTTGAAAGTGTTTTTCATGTCTTCAACACTGCTGGACCGAATGGTGCCATTTGCCACGATTCCAGCATTATTTACAAGCAGGTTCAAACCATTGTTTCCCAGAAGAGATCCCACTTTCTTTGCAGACTCTTTGACACTGGATGGATCATCAGCATCTAGAAGTAACAGAACAAACAGCAGTCCTAAAGTATCAAGTAATGAAATGGTATTCAAGACACACTGAAAAATCTCTTTGAAATTCTCAAAAACTATTTGTAAGGAAATTTTAAATGCAAAAATGGGAAACATGCACATTTACCAAGACTTATGATAGTTATAGCACTTGGATGTTTTTTCACCAGTTCTCTCAACGCCTTTATAAAGATGAAATACATAATTAAACAAGGTACATTATAATTTCTCCCGATTTATTTCTGTTTGTGTTAGTTATTCATAACTCACCTCAGACTTCGGCCCATCTGGGTCACGACAGGTAGCAAAGATATGCTGTTTGGGTAAAGAGTTCTCAGAGAGTTGTTTAACAATTTCCAAGCCTAAGCCCCGGTTAGCTCCAGTGATTAAGATTTTGCAAGCTTTCACTGCTGCCATGTTCTGCCAAGCTGCTTCTACTCTGTATGCATTTAGAAAAAAAAAGTGTTCTGCATGTAGGTTATGTAAAAGTATGTGTCTATGTAATATGCTGCAATTGAGGATGTGGCAGAAAGATCGCCTCCCCCATATTTTAGCGCCACCCCGTCACTTTAATCGCCGCCCTTTACCATGAATCTTTGTGGCACGGAGCCGATCCCTGAAGAGGCGAGTCATTTTTGTTACCACGCGCGCGCAACATCTTTTCGTTAATGGGGGTGAACTTGTCAATTCTGCTTACTCTAAATAGCCAGGGCTGTCCTGTGTACAATATAACGACGGGCTCAGACCAGAAGACCAAATGAGGGATGGAGTAGTCATTCTTCTTATAACTTCTTTTGAATTGACGTATTATTCTCAGTTTAACTATTCTCAAGTTAATTATTTTGTATAAAGTTCAAATTCAATAAAACACCATTACTAATGGAGAGAGCTGAGCCGTATACCATTTCTTCTTCACTTTTCTAGCATTCACTCGCAGGGAACTCACTCACTCTTCAGAGGACAGCTCAGATAGCTCATATAAACAACAGATGCAGACAGAGTAAAGGAATGCTGTCAATTCGATTATTAATAGTGACTGCCTGTGGAAAGTTGTAGCTTGAAATAAAAGTGCAGCAGCAGCCTGTGCAAGGTCACACAGAAAACAAAAGACACAAGATGAAACACTTATAGGCTACTCAAAACTGAATTGCCTGGCATACTTATAAAACATCTGCACATCTCCTGTGTAGTCGCGGAACTGACATTTTTCAAAAGACAACATTTCTAAGAGCCCCGGTCAGACGGGCCCAAGATTTTATTGGATAATAGAGTTCAACAGTAAAAAAAATTAATTTTCTCGACAGAAATTTAGATTTTTAGCAATTATGTCAACCCAATTATGGAAAAGTGGCAAGCTACAAACACGTTTGTCCAAAATGATCTTTGATGCCCAGTTTCATGTTTCAGACATTTTCAGTCTTATCCAGAAACATAGGCTAATCAAGAGTGCACTCATTCAATCCCAGAATGCACTGCAATAAGAAGTGTACAACACGTGTACATCTACTATATTTTCCTTGTAAATGTGGGGATAGAGGATGGTTTTGGACTCAGTATACATAAAAATATATATTTCTACAGTGTAAAAATACATATTTTTAATGCTAACATTTATGCAATACAAGTCTTGATGCTTTAAAATATAAATGTAAATCCACAGCTATCAATCAGAAATATGCAACTAGCCTAGATACTGTTGTTTTGTCCACCACCACAACCAACTACCATTAAACAATGAATAGTTTATTTGGGTAAAGGTAAAGTTTCTGCTTTTTGCTGGTTCAATTGATATTTTCTCTGCATTGTTGACTGTCGTTTCAGAGAATAATGCTACGCAGAACATGTTGAATCTAAACGACTCCGAGGCGGTCCGTGTCACTGAATGTGTCAAGAACAAACAAGGCTTAAATTGCGCACATCAGTGAAAGTCTGACCCGGAGAAGCCATGAGGAACAGTACCGTTATCAGCCTCATGGTGGTGACCTCGGCCAAGTGAAGCACTGCATTGTTTGCAGTTACAGGCAGGACTATTGTATTATATTATACATAACTGTCAGGAATATATTGCAGACTAGGCCAGGGTTCTCCAAAGCCTCAGGCCCAAACTGACCTCTGACTCAAATATAGTTAAACTTGACAGTAATAAAGTGTAAATGTTGGAGATTGTTCTTGACTTCAAATGTGTGTCACTTTCCATAAGATATTTCTTTAAACTTAAATATAATGCGTGTTATGAGAGTCAAATGCCTCTGTAACTTTTATAAAGTAAATACGTTTTATAAAAATAAATTTAGAATTTGTCTGCAAAACAACCAAAGGTTGTCAAGTGTGTCCTGACTTTCCACTGCAGTGTATGTTGTGAAGTTTTATCAATAATTTGTTGCACAAACTTGTACATGTTGATATTTTGACATGCACATTTATCCCCTATATAAATCTGATTGATATGCAACAATATTAAATCAGAATAGTAATAAATGCTGTCAAAACACTTAAAAGATACTAAATATGTATGGTGTCACTGTATAATTTTATAATCTTTTTTTTGTTTGTTTGTTTTTCAGGAAACAAGAATTTTGCCTTCAGAAAAATTACACAATGTTATTTGTGATTTTGTTGGATCAGTGTGTTTTATTTTTTAGTCATGTTTACCCTTTGGCAACCTTCCTGATGGCAGAGTCTTTGTTCTTCTTCAAACTGAAACTTTATGACTTTTCCATATTAGTATTAGAACTAATTATAAACCAAAATTCAACTTTTCAAATGTCCTGAATAAACATTTACTTATGTATTCTCTTTTGGGTTTTCATAAACCCCCAACATGAACTGATGCAATGCGTTTATTATATGCCAAGATTCTCTGATTGGTGTACACACTACAGAAGCACACTCCTGACAGTTGTTTATAGTCTAATTTGTAATGTTGTTTTTCTACAGTGTGTATTTGCAAGGGTTAAATTGGCCCCAAACAAAATTACTGTTATTAGAATGGATTCAAGTCAAGGTAACAGTTTCAATAACTGGGCTTTAATTAAGGCAGAGATACATATGGGGGAAAAAAAGAAGTTTTAAGGAAAAATAGTGCTTTATTACTGAATCTAGATTTACTGTAATTTTTATATCAGATATAATGTGTCAGGGGTAAGTGGTTAAAGATCAACAATGCCTGTACTGCAGCTTTGCAGATTGAAGCCAAGTCCATTTTAAGAAAAGTCAGCCCATGTCCCTGGGCAGCTGTTCTATAAAGGCAAGATGCACAGAAGCACAGAAGCTATCTCTTTCAATAAAAATCACCAGAACTGTTGGCTTAGAAATAAAGATCACAAATGCTGATATAATCTGTATCGACTCACCTGACTCCTCCTGATCCTTTTGCTCTTTTGGCTCTCCTCAGCCCACTGATCCTGGAAACAGCGGTGAGACCACAGTCTCTTGGCCATTTAGGCAGTCCATAATCTTCAGTGTTGTGGCCTTAGCCTAGGCATTTTGACCTTCCAGCTCTAACCTGCCCCATCGAGCCTGGGCCTTATGACCTTCCAGCTCAACTGCAGATCTCTGGTGCCTTGGATATGGAGACCAAGGCTATGCTACATGTGTTTCTGTTTCATTTTTTTTATCCAAAAACTTATTTTGAAATGATTCCATTGCATCTGTATGCTTGAGTCCACAGTTTTACTTCCCAGCTTGATTTTGTTTTGTTTTCGTGCTTACAGATATACACACTTCCCTATATACATCCCCTCTGTATTTATTGCCCTGTGTTTTTTTTTGTTAGTCAATGCCTTAAAGTTAAGCTGTTATGTTTGTTATATTCATCTTGGATTTTCTTCAATTTGTGGATTAATAAAACTACTTTTATATTATTTTCTATAGGGATCCAAAACATAAAAATCTGGACTGCAGTTGCACAAGTACTAGTATGTTTATAGATGTATAGTTCCATCATTCAGTTCTATATTCAAATCTATATTTACGGTGATGGTTGATCCTGGAAACTGATTTCCTGCATGACTATTAGTTTCATGTCTTTCGTATGACTCTGAAGCCTCTTCTCACCTCTGATTGCTGCTTTTCACCTATATTATTTTTTGTTTGGCCTAGAACAAAACATAACATGTTTTACCTGTTATACTCGTTATACAGTACATGCTGCACTACAGATACTTTTATTCAACTTCTTTATCTGATTAAACAATGTGTGGAAGTGGTAAGCACAATCATTGCAGCATATTCAGTAAAAACAAAAAACAAAACAGGCAGTACTGCTTTATTGATCAGAGTGTTTTATTGTATAAAATGCTACAGTATATAATATCAAATTGTCATGCGTCAGCCAAAAGCACTTGTGTCCTGAAATTAAGTGCTAAAGATTCAGTATGCCCTTTTATGATAAATACATAAAATAGTGCAGTTTGGAGCTGGTTCAGCCCTTTTACAATTATATGGGAGAGATTTTGTTCTGGTTTACCAGGTCAATGCACTGTAAAAAAAAAAAAAAAAGTTAAGCCAACTTAAAATTTTAAGGAAACGAGCTTCAGCAGATTTTTGGGTTTTCTCAATTTGTCTTTTTAAGTTTATACAACAAAAATTTGAGAATCTCCCACAAAAATAAGTTGAGCAAACTCAAAAATCTGCTAAATTTTTTTTTTAAGTTCGCTCAATTTTTTTTTTTTTTTACAGTGTGTTTCTCCAGTGTAGTTAAAGAATCCACCGTGCTGCTTCTCAGTAAGGCTGCCAATGACACTCAGCATGCCCTCCACACTTTCTTTTGGTTCAAGTGTGAAATAAAAAACATGTATTTATTAGCATACTAACATGCAATATTAAATATAAATATAGCTTCAAGCTGCAATTCCAGCATAACCACACACACCAGTGCAAGGCATGTTTTTGAGTGGATTTGTATGGTCATATCAATCTCAGTGATTAAAGGAAAACTCATTTTAAGGCTATAAGCTGATTATGACTATATATCTGATTATTTATGGCTATTTAAGTTTTGACCAGTAGGTGATGATATCAAATTTACATTATTCTCAGGGCAATGTTTCAGTAATGCATAGAAAGTTTGTTAACATGCAAAAGTATTGCTGAAATAAAAAATGCCCTGTTTGGCATCTTCATCCTTCAGAATAGTGGAAATGTGTATACTGAACCTTATTGGTAACATTAAACTTGAGTTTAGCTCAAAATATTCTCAGGTTTTGACCACTTTGGCCAGTATGTAGTGCTGCCGCTCAATTCATGATTACATGAACATTCTGAATAACAAAATGCTTCTAATATCATGACCAACTGCCATAGTCACAATATAATACGGCCAAAACTTAAGAAAGAAACACTTAAAGCCATGGTCTAAAGAAGGAATGTTTGACAATGAAAGAAGTATGTTTTGAAAATGGTGGAAATCGAAAACACGTGTTGCAACAGAGTGTAACTTAAAAAAATCAACAATCACCTCATCTCCACCCAGCTCAGTTTTCACCCATCCTGGGTGAAGGGCCATGCAGAGGATCTCATCTGCCTTTAACTCCTCAGCAGCTAACACAGTCAGCATGTTAAAACCTGCCTGATAGGTAAACATAATGTTTGAGTTATACATCAGCTCATTGTGCCATCAATACTGTTTTAACAGGCTTTTAATTGAGTTAGGGTTTATCTGGTCAACTCATTTTACTATAGTAGAACTATAGAAGCTCACTTTAGTAATGATGCAGCATTGTGTTTGGGACCAGCTGGTCTCACAGCCTGGCCAAACTAGTCCAATCAGAGTGATCAAATAAAGCTTGTTTCTACCATTTATTTTGGTACAGTGCCACAAACCTCGCAAATTCTGGCACATCCAGTGACAAGCTCTTCCCTAAAACAATTATTTTAATAACCTGTGTCCTGGTGACACAATAGTGACAGCCCCTAGCCTGCAGGCCACAATGGCAAAGGACAAATTGCTGATTTAGAGCTCTTTTTAACAATGCTTTCTACATTGCCACAATGATTAATAATGGTCCTATCACATCAGTGTTGAAGGTGTTTTTCATGTCTTCAACAGGTGCCATTTGCCATGATTCCAGCATTATTTCAAACCGTTGTTCCCAAGTAGAGATCCCACTTTCTTGGCAGACTCCTTGACACTGGATGGATCATCGCATCTAAAAGTAACAGAACAAATACTAGTGCTAAAGTATCAAGCAATGAAATAATATTCAAAAACCACAGAAAAATCTCTTTGAAATTCTCAAATTCTCTCCCATTTCCAAGAAAATTTTAAATGCACCAAGTAGGACACATGCACATTTACCAAGACGTATGATAGTTATAAAACTTGGATGCTTTCTTGCCAGTTCTCTCAGTGCCTTTAGAAGATAAAATGCATAATTAAACAAGGCACATTATAATTTCTCCATTTTTTTCACTATTTATGTTAGCTATTCATAATTCACCTCAGACTTTGGCCCATCTGGGTCCCGACAGACAAGAGTTCTCAGAGAGTTGCTTAAACATTTCTAAGCCCAAGCCCCGGTTGGCTCCACCGATCAGGATTTTGCACGCTTTCTCTGCTGCCATATTGTGTTAGTCAGCTTCTGGCACCTAATCTGCCCCACCTGTGCTTTTTATACAACTCAAGTTAACTCCACACCCATACTGCACTGGGGTATTATGCTCAGGCAGTATATATGACAGAGAAAATGATAAATTATATGATCAGAGGGTGAATCAAAAAAACATGATAACAGTTTTGTATTCTATCAACACTAATCCTACAACGACTGCTTGCTATTACAACAATAGTACACCTGGGTGGGACATGGTTGCTTATTCAAATAAAGGTGAAGTCTCTGTGAAAACTTACATAGAAAACAAAAGAAATGAGTAGCCCTCATATTTAAAACATTGTTGCATGGTATATTTATAAAAACATTTGCACAACTCCCAAGTTGTGGAACTGGATTTTTTTTTTTTTTTTTTTTTTTTTTTAGCATTCAATACTAGTCTAATACCCTTTTTTTCCTTTTGGGGAACACAAAAAATAATTTTTAGCAAAATGCCCAAGCTTCTTAACCGGGAGCCAGTGCAAAGACTACTTGCCCTAGTCTCAATCAGGATCCTAATTTTGTACACATTGTAAAAAATTTGTTTAGTGTGCATTTGGAAACCCCAGTAAGAAGAGCATTGCAATAATGCAAGGAAAGGCAAAGATGTATCTTCTTCTTGCTGTTTTTTGGTGTTCTGTTGTACAGCTTCAGGTATTTGTACTTGGCAACATTTGGTAGACTTGTGGTTTCCTCTAATTCTTCGAGTGATTAAGAAATAGCCTCTTTCTTGGAAGTTGACTGATTTTGTTCAAGTACAGTCCATTTGGGGTCTGCCATGGCTTTTTAAAGAAGATCTTGATTCTTCTCTTCTTGCTGCCTTATTCATCATCTGCCAGTATTCTGTTGGCTATACTAGGACCTATTCTGTTGGCTATACTTTCTGTTTCTTGACCTGGTTTTATAGCCTCTGGCTCCACAGGATCAGGCCCTGTAGCTTGGACCCTGGTTGGTCAACCCTAATTAAACACACAGCTAATCACAGTCTTCAGGATTGCTCTAAACTTCCAGGCAGGTATTTGGAACTGGTTGGAGCTAAACTCTGCAGGATAGTTTGACAGAGTTTGACATGCATCCAAGAGAAACCTTTTCACCTGTAGATCTGTGGCTGCAACACATCAAAACATGATTTTTATTTAAAACTGTGTCATTCACCGCTGAACAGGAAATCTGTGAGAATAATGGAACGTGTGTTGGGGTGCTGTTTGCAGTTTAATTATAGTGAGTCATTCTCTTTGTTTGCCAAAATATAAGTTCACAACAGTTAAAGAGAACAGTGCGTGAGCTGGTCAGATGCACAAAGTGCATTCAACTCTAAAAATATCCCTATTAATGTCTAGGCTGCATACAGTATTTGCATTTAAAAAAGGGGTCATGGTCTGGAAAACTAGATTTTCGGGAAAAGGGTGCGTGGGTGAGATGTTTTGCTCAGTGTACTTGGTACCCTTTCGGTGAATTCACACAGAAGCATGAGAGACAAGTCATCAGTTTGATTGATTTTATTATGCTCATGTGTTTGAATGGCACTGAATCAAGGCAAAAGTGCATTGTCAACACAGGGCTGCAGGACGGTACATTCTCGTTCACTCCTGTACTTCATGGCAGGACAAACAAATCCTTGGTCTATACATGCATGTTCTTTAGCATGCATGCCAGCAACAGGATATTATACTGACAAATGACAAAAACAGCCTTGGAAAAGGCAGAAACATCTCAATAGAAAGGGGAATAAAACAAATAAACCCACAAACCCAAAGCTGAACAGATGATC
Organism: Acrossocheilus fasciatus; assembly: GCA_036784905.1. Taxonomy (NCBI): domain Eukaryota; kingdom Metazoa; phylum Chordata; class Actinopteri; order Cypriniformes; family Cyprinidae; genus Acrossocheilus; species Acrossocheilus fasciatus. Next base: position 28,113,298 of record CM071940.1, on the reverse strand, counting down.
TTATCAAAGCAAACATCAAACAGAGACTTAAGCCATTGTACAGAAAGAATTCAATTTTCTTTAAAAACGATGACTTCAAAATGTCATTGAAGACACAGACGGCTTGTTTCTAAAGCCTCCTCTGAGAATAACCAACAGATGTTGCGGTAAAAGAATGAGAAAGATTGTGGATCATTCATTTGGTCCAATGACCATTTAATAGGATCCTTTTTGGCAGCTTGCAAAGCAATATGCAAGTCCAGAGAGAATTTGGGAAAAGAGAACGGTAGAAAACGTTCACAAAACGTACAAGCACTGCCTTTCTGATACGGCTTGACGAATCCCAGGGTCCTCAGAGCGGCCGACAGACACTGAATGTACATGACAGAGAGCAACAGAGAACAAACCCCATCCACGGACATTTGGCAGCGTGTTCCTTTGGCAGTCCAAGTTAAGATTGGCAGTGCTGGCTATTCAACATATATTCACATGCACAGAGACTATTACAAGTTACATCATAAATGCACTTACGTGGCCTCGGCTGTCTCGCATCAAAAATAATTTGACGCATAAATCAAATGAGTTTTTCAAAGGTCCATGCATTGGAAAGTCCTTTAGTAAGAAAATAAGGATTAGATTACACTGTAAAAAGTGATTTGTTGCTTAAATATACAAAAGTTTGGAATCCATCTGCACTGATGTGATTTAAAATGAATCTAGTATTTTCTTGGAGAGCTTTATTATGTTAATTTAATTTAAAAACCTTGACTTTATGCAGTCATTTAAAAGATTCCACAGATATTGTTCGTTTTGTATAATCTTGACAAATTAAATTAAGTGCAGTAAATATTTGATAAATTATTAGTTTTAAAACTTTCAGTTGTTTTAATGTTCCCTGTTTGTTACCCAGTTGCTTTGTCTAAATTTGTCAGTCATATATTTACATTTTCATCTTACTGTGTACCTAAAGTAAACCTTTATAATTATGTGTGTTTTTCCCTGGGAATCAAACCCATGGGCATTTCTTGACCTACAGAAACACACATTTTGGTGAAGAATGTGTTAAAAGATCTAGAAATTATGGATGTCTCGTGCCTTAAAGATGGCATTTTCATCTTGAAAAATCACTCTTGGTTTGCACAGACTCTTTTGTTTTATACACTGATAGCTTTTATCTTTTACATTTGATAGGATTGATTTAGATACATTAGATCAATTTTTAAGTTAAACATTCTACCTCCTGTTATTTACAGAATCATACTTAAACAAAGCTACGTATTGTTACATACATATTATACATGTTACAATACATATTATAAGGATCATAAGTTATATTAGAAGTCATCAGACTTTATTGTGCTACTGGGGCAAAGCATGAGGCTGAAACGTATGACTGATAGAGAGAGAGAAAAAAAAAGAATTCCAGAAGTGCTTATAATAAGCGGGCATGCTAATATATTTATTTATTTTTTCTTTCATTTTTATTTATTTTAACCATGCTCTTGAGAGAACAAGAATAAATAACGAAGCATACTTATAGGATCTTTATGATTGTGACAATTACAATTACCATATTTTAATGGAATATTTTTAATGGAAAATAAGTAATTTTTTAGCATGTGAAGCAATTGCAAGTTATAAAGTCAGAATTGTGAGATATAAACTCGCAATTCTGAGAACATATCAGTGAGATATCTCGCAATTCTGACTTCTTTTCACAGTCGCATTAACCTTTTTTTTTTTTTTTTTAATTATTTTTATTCAGTGGCGGAAAAGGGCTTCCATAGTGACTTGTATTACAAAATGAAACAAATATGTTTAATTGTCATGAAAATAGTATCACAATTCAAAATGGTCCAACAAAGCTTTGTTTTGTTTATGAAAAACATCTATTTTTTTTTTCTACTAATTTTGGCATTTAATGTGACCTGGACAGGCTCTTGACGGTTTTTGTAAAAAGCATCCATTAGTTGATTCAATGAAAGCTTAAAAAACCATGTTCTCTCAACAGTTTCAGTTGTATTGACTATTTAACATGAAAGCTGACTGAAGGCAACTAAAAGCTAGATCACTTTTTACAGTGTAGATTCAGCTCACAGTCCTATCTGCACAGGTAATCCTCTCTCTCTCTCTCAACCGTAAACACACACACACACACACACACACACACACACACACACACACACACACACACACACACACATATATATATATATATATATATATATATATATATATATATATATATATGTATGTCCACATGTTCTCGTGCTGCTGGTGGCCTGTGGTGATTATGTTTATAGATGAGTGCTGTCTTGTGTGTCAAATCTGTGTCCCTCCGCCGGCCCTGCGCTGGGCTTGCGACCGCCGGCCTGGTTAGGCACTGGTGACAGAAGGTCTGGTCTGATCAGATACCTGCAGGAATGACCACATTCACTGTGCTCAGTTCAGATTTGTTGCACAAACAGCCACATTCGTGTTTCCTGAACAGAATGCAATACTCTAACAAGCATAAAAATACATAGCACACACAAATATTGAGTAAAACAATCATTTTTAATTATTCATATTTGAGGCACCCCAAAAATCCCTTAAAATGCTATCTTGTGATGTCATCGTACTCACACGACATCATAGAGCTCCAGGCGTGTGTCGGGTGAAGGGTTGATAAGAATATAAGACAGTCTGTTGCCCTGGTCCGTCATCCCATCTGACATAAGAAGAGCAGGACAATATAAAGACTATAAATTACAGTCTAAGCATAAGATACCAACTATAAACATACAGAATCGGAACAGACGGCAAAATGTTTGAATGATTCATTTTGTAAATTGACCTGAAGGAAGTATCAAGTAAAGTTCCTTGGTGTATCCAGAGAACATTATGATTATTATTAATGCAAAAATATTTTATAATAATAATTGTTATATTGTTTTTTTTTTCTTTACTATTATACTGCTACATGTACACTACTGTTTAATGTCTTAAAGTCTCTTATGCTCACCAAGACTACATTTATTTGATCAAACATACAGTAATATTATGAAATATCATTACAATTTGAAATAACATTTTTCTGTTTGAATATATTAAAAAAAATAATTTATTCCTGTGATGCGAAGCTGAATTTTCAGCATCATTACTCCACTCTTCAGTGTCACGTGATCCTTCAGAAATTATTCTGATATGCCGATTTGCTGCTTATGAAACATTTCTGCTTAATATTTTGGTAACACTTTATTTCGATAGTCCTCTTTAGACATTCTACTAACAGTAAGTAACTTTGCAACTACATGTACTTATTCTACTAACCCTAAACCTACCCTACTGAGAGTATGTAGTTGCAAATTAATGAGAATTAGTTGACATGTAGTTATAAAGTTACTTGTAGTTAGTAGAATGTCTGAAGTGGACTAAAGTGGATGTTGTGGAAAAGTTCATTTATTTCAGTAATTCAACTCAAATTGTGAAACTCTTGTATTAAATAAATTCAATGCACACAGACTGAAGTAGTATAAGTATAAGTATAAGTTCTTTTAATTGGGATGATTTTGGTTCACATTTAACAAAAACCCACCAATTCACTCTCAACAAATTAGAATATGGTGACATGCCAATCATCTGATCAACTCAAAACACCTGCAAAGGTTTCCTGAGCCTTCAAAATGGTCTCTCAGTTTGGTTCACTAGGCTACACAATCATGGGGAAGACTGCTGATCTGACAGTTGTCCAGAAGACAATCATTGACACCCTTCACAAGGAGGGTAAGCCACAAACATTCATTGCCAAAGAAGCTGGCTGTTCACAGAGTGCTGTATCCAAGCATGTTAACAGAAAGTTGAGTGGAAGGAAAAAGTGTGGAAGAAAAAGATGCACAACCAACCAAGAGAACTGCAGCCTTATGAGGATTGTCAAGCAAAATCCATTCAAGAATTTGGGTGAACTTCACAAGGAATGGACTGAGGCTGGGGTCAAGGCATCAAGAGCCACCACACACAGACGTGTCAAGGAATTTGGCTACAGTTGGTATTCCTCTTGTTAAGCTACTCCTGAACCACAGACGACGTCAGAGGCGTCTTACCTGGGCTAAGGAGAAGAAGAACTGGACTGTTGCCCAGTGGTCCAAAGTCCTCTTTTCAGATGAGAGCAAGTTTTGTATTTCATTTGGAAACCAAGGTCCTAGAGTCTGGAGGAAGGGTGGAGAAGCTCATTGCCCAAGTTGCTTGAAGTCCAGTGTTAAGTTTCCACAGTCTGTGATGATTTGGGGTGCAATGTCATCTGCTGGTGTTGGTCCATTGTGTTTTTTGAAAACCAAAGTCACTGCACCCATTTATCAAGAAATTTTGGAGCACTTCATGCTTCCTTCTGCTGACCAGCTTTTTAAAGATGCTGATTTCATTTTCCAGCAGGATTTGGCACCTGCCCACACTGCCAAAAGCACCAAAAGTTGGTTAAATGAGCATGGTGTTGGTGTGCTTGATTGGCCAGCAAACTCACCAGACCTGAACCCCAGAGAGAATCTATGGGGTATTGTCAAGAAGAAAATGAGAAACAAGAAACCAAAAAATGCAGATGAGCTGAAGGCCACTGTCAAAGAAACCTGGGCTTCCATACCACCTCAGCAGTGCCACAAACTGATCACCTCCATGCCACGCCGAATTGAGGCAGTAATTAAAGCAAAAGGAGCCCCTACCAAGTATTGAGTAAATACAGTGGATACGGAAATTATTCAGACCCCCTTAAATTTTTCAATCTTTGTTATATTGCAACCATTTGCTAAAATCATTGAAGTTCATTTTTTTTCCTCATTAATGTAAACACAGCACCCCATATTGACAGAAAAACACAGAATTGTTGACGTTTTTGCAGATTTATTAAAAAAGAAAAACTGAAATATCACATGGTCCTAAGTATTCAGACCCTTTGTTCAGTATTTAGTAGAAACACTCTTTTGATCTAATACAGCCATGAGTCTTTTTGGGAAAGATGCAACAAGTTTTTCACACCTGGATTTGGGGATCCTCTGCCATTCCTCCTTGTAGATCCTATCCAGTTCTGTCAGGCTGGATGGTAAACGTTGGTGGACAGCTATTTTTAGGTCTCTCCAGAGATGCTCAATTGGGTTTAAGTCAGGGCTCTGGCTGGGCCATTCAAGAACAGTCACGGAGTTGTTGTGAAGCCACTCCTTCGTTATTTTAGCTGTGTGCTTAGGGTCATTGTCTTGTTGGAAGGTAAACCTTCGGCCCAGTCTGAGGTCCTGAGCACTCTGGAGAAGGTTTTCGTCCAGGATATCCCTGTACTTGGCCGCATTCATCTTTCCCTTGATTGCAACCAGTCGTCCTGTCCCTGAAGTTGAAAAACACCCCCACAGCATGATGCTGCCACCACCATGCTTCACGGTTGGGACTGTATTGAACAGGTGATGAGCAGTGCCTGGTTTTCTCCTCACATACCGCTTAGAATTAAGGCCAAAAAGTTCTATCTTGGTCTCATCAGACCAGAGAATCTTATTTCTCACCATCTTGGAGTCCTCCATGCGGGCTTTCATGTGTCTTGCACTGAGGAGAGGCTTCCGTCGGGCCACTCTACCATAAAACCCCGACTGGTGGAAGGCTGCAGTGATGGTTGACTTTCTACAACTTTCTCCCATCTCCTGACTGCATCTCTGGAGCTCAGCCACAGTGATCTTTGGGTTCTTCTTTACCTCTCTCACCAAGGCTCTTCTCCCCCGATAGCTCAGTTTGGCCAGACGGCCAGCTCTAGGAAGGGTTCTGGTCGTCCCAAACGTCTTCCATTTAAGGATTATGGAGGCCACTGTGCTCTTAGGAACCTTAAGTGCAGCAGAAACTTTTTTGTAACCTTGGCCAGATCTGTGCCTTGCCACAATTCTGTCTCTGAGCTCTTCAGGCAGTTCCTTTGACTTCATGATTCTCATTTGCTCTGACATGCACTGTGACCTGTATGGTCTTATAAAGACAGGTGTGTGGCTTTCCTAATCAAGTCCAATCAGTATAATCAAACACAGCTGGATGAACAAATGAAGGTGTAGAACCATCTCAAGGATGATCAGAAGAAATGGACAGCACCTGAGTTAAATACACGAGTGTCACAGCAAAGGGTCTGAATACTTAGGACCATGTGATATTTCAGTTTTTCTTTTTTAATAAATCTGCAAAAATGTCAACAATTCTGTGTTTTTCTGTCAATATGGGGTGCTGTGTGTACATTAATGAGGAAAAAAATTAACTTAAATGATTTTAGCAAATGGCTGCAATATAACAGAGTGAAAAATTTAAGGGGGTCTGAATACTTTCTGTACCCACTGTATACAGTAAATGAACATACTTTCCAGAAGGCCAACAATTCACTAAAAATGTGTTTTTTTTAATTATTATTATTGGTTGAGAATTGGTGGGTTTTTGTTAAATGTGACCCAAAATCATCACAATTAAAAGAACCAAAGACTTAAACTTCTTCAGTCTGTGTGCATTGATTTTATTTAATACACAAGTTTCACAATTTGAGTTCAATTACTGAAATAAATGATCTTTTCCACAACATTCTAACTTATTGAGATGCACCTGTGTATGTATATATATATATATATATATATATATATATATATATATATATAGGCATGTGCAGAAGGGGGGGCTTTGGGGGCTCAATGTCTAAAGTGGACTATCGAAATAAAGTGTAACCAATATTTTTGTGTAAATCAATCCCTTTTTCTCAGGATTTTATTGCTTTGATGAATAAAAAGTAAACAAAAAAGTCTTTAAAATTCTATAAAATTCTATAAAATTATAAATGTCTTACTGTCACTTTTGATCAATTTAATGCATCCTCACAGAATGTAAGCAATAATTTCTTTACATTTAAAAAAAAAAAAAATATATATATATATATACGGACCCCAAACTTTTAAATGGTAGTGTAAATAAAACTGATTAAATGTTTTATTCCTTGTGTTATTTACAAAACATGTCAGATTTGTATCATTTAAAAAAAAAACATTTTTTAACAAATTTGTACAACTTTCATTAGACATCGAATCTATTCAGCTATAACGCTGTTAGATTTACATAGATATTAGATATGCAATTATATTTTTAGCTACAGTATATCACCCAGCGGTGTGCACACTCACTAAATCCAGATGGCGAGAGCCCCAGGTGCTTCATGCGAGTGCGGACCAAAGCGTTGAGCTCCTGTCTCTCGGAGCGGCGGAACAGGTTGAGCCTCTGCTGGCTGATGCGCTCGGCGGCGCTCCCCACTCCCTTGGCCCCGCTGGAGCTCCGCCCACCTTTACGACTCAACCGTCGCGCCCACTGCATGCTCTTCCTCCTCAGGAGCGGGTGGTCCATGGCTTGTGATGATGAGGAGGAGGGAGGCTCGGACGATGTGGAGTTACGGTGAAGACCGGAGCGGCAGAGCAGAGGCTCGCGGGGTTCGCGCGTATCCTCGTAGTCCTCCACCGTGATGGACACCTGAGACTAAGACAACCACACGGTGGACTCATTTCTCCATCGCAACGCATTGGTAACAAAAAATGACAGAAAGACGCACAAGCAGGTACCTCTGAGACAGGCAGTTTATGCGCTTCAGTGCGGTAGATGCCAATGGGAATGTCTCCTGTCGACGAGCACAGCTTCTGGTAGAGACGACCGTAAGTGCGAATCCACAAATCCTCCTCTGTGATCTTCATCTACAAGGGACATCAGGGCAATATCATCATCATCATCATCAATGTCCTCAATTTCATTATGACCACCATCATTATGGGCATAATTGTCCAGATGCAGTCTAGTTATGGATTGAGTGATTGCACTCACAGCACACAGGAAGCCAGATCCAGGCATGGAGTCGAGACCTAGCAGCAGTCTGGTGATGGAGATCATGTAGTCCTTCACAAAGGACTGCAACACATACAAAAGATGAAATCAGACACTAATGACTCTGCAAGTATTTCAGTCATTCTGTGAATATTTCAGTAGACTCTCTAGACGTAGGCCAGGGTAGATTCCATATTTAATAGATGTGAAAGAAAGTTATGTGAGGAACAGTGTTCAATAGCTTTTGTTGAGTATAAGTGATTAGAATGGTAAGGAATATAATTAAATTTTATGATTACGTTTCCTTAATGATTTGAGGAAGCATCCCTTCAGATTGATTTAAACCCACTGACTCATGAGCTTGAGACATAACTCTAACACTTTTTAACTCATTCATTGGAAAAGCTGTTCACAGGAGTATTTGTTAATTCGTTAAACTGAAAAAACTTAATCGCCTGCGTTAACGCGCTAATTTTGACAGTGTTAATACACAGTAAACTCGTCAGTGTTAATTAAGCAGTGTTAATCTCCATTTACTCTTAAAGAGTTAACTTAACAACAAATAGTGAAAAATGCCCCCTAGTGTTGGTGAAAATGATCAGAGTTGAATTCTGCATTGTTAACTTTACTCTGTTAAGCTCCGCCCCTCAAGCCAACCCCAAAGACCAGAGCAAAAGTTCTCTCTTCGCCATTTTCTTTTGCCTTGCACCAAAAGGTATGCTCTTTTAATTAATTTATTAAAACATAAGTTTAATATTTGAGGTTAATAATTGTGCTACTATTAATGCATAAGTTGTAGTTATTTTTAACTTGTAATTTGATTGGTTTAAACTAGGGTTGTTCCGATTCCGATGCTAGTATCGGAAATTCCACCGATACCACAAAAAATTCTGGCATCAGTATCGGCGAGTACTTGAACCCATGTACTGATCCGATACCATTTTCTTAAACAAGAACAATAGTTATGCGCGCTAGTTTTGCTTAACGCTGCAAATCGAAAATCAATTATTCTTGGCTGCTCAGAATGCAAACACAGGAAGTTGTGCTGTGTTGCCACAAGCAACCACTATTTAGAGCAGTGAAGAAGAAATACAAACGTGCTAGCACATTGCCAGTAAATCACTCGCATATGCGACCAAATCTTCACCCTGTGCGATTAAATAAGGTATATTAGCCACTGGGTAATAAACGCTCAGATTTTACTCGCCAGTGTGTGAGTTGGAGGCAATGTATAAGTTTAGCACAGATATATTGTCACTCTCCAAACACTCTGAGTGAGCACTTCAGAGTTTCACTCTCCGTCAAGCGATCTGTGCTATTTTTCAGATCATCTGAATGGATGCGCGGCGCACCTGTATTTGACGTACCGTAAACTCTAGTGTAAAGAAAAAAGAAAGAGAGAGAGAGTCAGAGAGAGAGAGTCTTACATATAGTGCATCAATTCTGCATGGTATGTAAACGATATTCTTTGTTGTATTTTCCTGTCAAAATACCGGAGTTCCTTTTCAGCTTTTAAGAACTGCTGAGTTCTCCAGTAGTAGGCGGAGCTAATGCGCAAACGACAATCTCATTGGCTGGCGCTCACCTGTTATCGTAGTGTTATAGTGTTAAATTTAACTCTTATAGAGTTCATTTAACACTGCAAAAATTACTGTGTGTGTGTATATATATATATATATATATATATATACATATATACATATACAGGCACATATATACCATATATATATATGGTTACACTTTACTTTGATAGTCCACTTTAGACATTCTACTAACTATAAGTAACTTTGTAACTACATGTTAACTAATTCTCATTAATTAGCAACTACATGTCTACTAACTCTCAGTAGGGTAGGTTTAGGGTTAGTAGAATAAGTTGACATATACTTGCAACGTTTCTGATAGTCAGTATGTTGTATGTTGTGGACCCATCAAAATAAAGTGTTAGAAGATATTAAGCAGACAGTCTACTAATACTCTAATGACTGCTAGTTGACATGTAGTTACAAAGTTACTTAGTGTTAGTAGAATGTCTAAAGTGGACTATCAAAATAAAGTGTTACTATATATATATATATATATATATATATATATATACACACACACACACACACACACACACACACACACACACACACACACACACACACTGGTAATAAATATTGTTAAAAACATTTGAAATACTGGTAAATTGGTAAGATACTGTGTTCAGAGTTACGATTAAATTTGACATCTGAAAATTTCACATAATATGCATTTGATTTGGAACTCTATGCAGCTTCCGTACTACTTTCCAATGGAAATGAATGCCTTCCATTCTTTCATTTCTTGTAGATAGTGAAAAAGCAGCTATGACACTGTAATTTGACAAGGAATCTTTTTTTTTTGAAGGAGAAATGTGTTTGTATATTAATTGTAGCAGTGAATAATTTAAAATTCAAAGTTGAACAATTATTAAAGCATGAATCACAATCACTCAGTATGACAGTTCCTGAAATGGTTTCCCAAACATCACATTTGTCTTTGTATTTGGTCAGAGACAAATTATGTGTGAAAGCATATGGTTTATAGTATTTATATGAAATTCACTATGTATTTACATAATGCAAGACAGAAAAAAACTGTAGTTTAGTCATGTGTGGATCACCTGCACTATAGTTACCTGATACAGCAGCGTGTCTAACATACTGACACTAAACACCTTCCCAGCTGCAAACGGTAATCTGAACATGAACACCAGGTTAGATCCCCTCTCTCTCTCTTTCTACAGCACAAATAGAGCAAAAGATGAGATATCAAGTTATTTTAGTCTGTTTAGAAAACATAAATGTGTTTTATATTGTATTGTATTCATGGCTCACTTTTTCCAGTTTGGAGAGAGCTAGGGAATAGTGGTCTTTCACTTTGAACTGCATGAAGCGCATGTTGGCCGGGTGTGTGAGTTCAGTTATGATACTGAGAGCTGGAAAAAGCCTTTGAGAAACAGTGAGAAGAGAGTGTCAAGTCCCCAAATGCCTCAAGCTGAATGACATGCATGTGGAAGGACCTACCTGAAGAGCGTCTGAACATTAACAATGGTCTTGGCATCAGCCATGTAATCCTCTTCAGCGATCATGGAGCTCTCTTTGTCCACCACAACCATGGTGTCAGCAAACGTCACACCACAACGCAGAAGACTATCCAAACTGCACACACAGTGTTGAAGGATCAGTAAAATGACACAGACAGAGACACTTAAACTACAGTTAACAGAACTGAAGCAAGCATTGAACTAATGGACAAAAACTAATATTTTGACAATACTTCATGCCTGTAACAATACTTTGTGAAGATTTTCCTAGAGGTAAGAAATAATGACTGTTTTCAAACTGGTTTCCAAATTCATACCTTTCCTTAACCCTTGCTCCTTAATCTTTTTTCTTAAGTCCCTGTTTATACTTGGTAAATTGGTATTAAAATGCATTTTGGTTGATCGGATCACAAGTAGATGAGGGAGACACATTCCATTACACTTGCTGTTTTAATCTGTCTCTTATGTCCAATTTTGACCACTTTTTGACCACTTTCCTGATTTCTTTGAGGGGAGAGTGTTTGGGTGGGTGTTTTTAGGGGCTTTTTCAGATAATTCAATCTAACATTGTGAAATAAGCTTGCCCACCCTGTTGGAAAAACCAGCATATGCTGGTTAGGTATGTATTGCAGCTGGTTTGAGCTGGTCCTTAGTTGAGTACAAGTACGACAGTTAGCGGAAGCTAGAGATTATGGTTTACAAAGTTTTAAATATGGATATTGTTCTTATACAAATGCATTGCATTGCTTTGCTTCAGAAGCCATTCATTAACCCGTTAGCAGAAGCTAGAGATTACGGTTTACAAAGTTTTAAATATGGATATTGTCCTTCTACAAATGCATTGCTTTGCTTCAGAAGCCATTCATTAACTCCACCCCCCCCCCCCCCCCCCCCCCCCAGCCAGGACATTTTTTTAATATATACAATTGTATAAGTCTGAAAGAAGAAAGTCATATACACATAGGATGGCTTGAGAGTTAGTAAATCATGGGGTGATTTTAATTTTTGGGTAACTATCCCTTTAACTAGCGTTTCAAGACTACATATAGTACATTCATACTACATAGAACATACTTTTTAAACAGTCACAAGGATTACCTACTCGGAGAGAATGTGATTTCATGAGCAGCCAGTCACTAGTTTTGTTTCTGAATGGATCAGTATGTTTGAACAAATCAGCTGAATGAATGATTTAATGACTCACTCATAAAGACACTTGTCACCACCTACTGATGGTTACTGATGTAACGTGTCACTGAAAAAAACCCTCACTAATGTACCGACTGACTGTCTGTCTGGAACAAACAAAGAAAATGGACTGATACAAACAATAAAAATCTCCCACTGCTGTTGGACTGTTTATCAGCACTCAAACTCAATCACCAGAACTAAATGTTGTATAATACATACATGTGAACACCTTCATATAAGCTTCAAGCAAAGCTTCTCTTACTTGTCAATGGAGCCCACTGTGTAGAAAACCATAGGAAACCAGCAGATGGCCTCCAGGAAGTCTGCCTCAGGTCTAGCAAACAGCACAGAAAGAGACACTGAGAATCTGAGGTGATGCCTTGACAAAAGCATGAAAGCATGAAAAATGAATTAGCCAGGTCTCAGTTGTCTCTTTCCAAGTATTTTAAGAAACTGACCCAATGTCTATAAAAATCACACCGCTTCGCCCTGCTCCAGGGCATCTAAATAATGAAATCCAGCCTGCAGCTGCTCCCCAGTGTACATCCAATTAGGAAAAAACAAGATGACTCAGAGTTTTATTACATTTGATTGCATTATATGACAATGAATCTCCCCATATTAGTTTTCTTTTACAGGAGAACTGATGATTATGTGTCATAATAAATACAAAGCAAAGGGTGAATAATATCTAAAGGCTACTATCTACTCTTTCTTAATGTTTCTGTTTTTAGGACACTCACACATTCTCCAGTAGCAAAACGATGGGGTTGAGCTCCTTCCTGGGCCGGTAATACGCCCGCAGCGGAACGATGAAGTTATAGAGGCCGTTTCCAGCGCTTTCTGCGGACACGATAATCAGTTTGTTTTTAAAGCCGTATGAGCGAGCGTCCTCGTAGGGCATATGATGACAAGCCTGAGAAGACAATCTGCTGTTAGGATGTTGTGCTCTGAGGGTGTAGCTGGTGAGCTTTTGTGAACTGTCATACATATAAAAGATTTGAAGAGAGGCAGACATTCACCTTATCCAGGCGCAGACAGCAAAATGGCATTTTCTCCTGCAGGAGGTGGCAGAGGGCAGGAGAGCTGCCGATGTATGGAGAATTTAGCGGGTAGCCTTTGACCCATCTGTGTGAGAAATAAACAGCTGTCTCAGACAAACATCTACACTATCATTCAAAGGTTTGGGGTCAGTACAATTGTTTTATGTTTTTGAAAGAAGTGTCTTATGCTCACCAATGTTGCATTTATTTTAAACACAGTATAAACAGTAAATTGTAAAATAACTGTTTTCTATTGTAATATGATTTAAAATGTCTTTTATTCCTGTGATGCAAAGCTGAATTTTCAGCATCATTACTCCAGTCTTCAATGTCACATGTTCCTTCAGAAATCATTCTAATATGTGATTCCTCTGCAGGAATTCGAGCAGCGTCCGAAAACACTGTGGGAATGCCTTCAGCATCATCGGCTCTGAATCGTATGTGAATCGTACCCCAAGAAGGCTCTGGTATTAGAACAAGAGGTAAACACTCTCTTGAGGAAGGAGGCTATTGAGGTGGTCCCTCCTCGCAACAGAAAAAAACGGGTTCTATAGCCGGTACTTTATCGTTCTGAAGAAGGATATGGGGTTGCGCCCAATTTTAGATCAACGTCAGCTGAACCGCTCAGTCATGCGACTGAAGTTCAGGATGCTCACTATCAAGGTTAAGACTAGACGCCAAGAAAAGTGTACTTTCTCCATTACAGATGACCACTTATCTGGGTGTGGTGTGGGATTCGACCACGATGCAGGCACAGCTGTCTCCTGCTCGTATCGAGACGAACCTCACTGCAGTCGCGAGAGTCAGGCCGGTCACTCACTGTCAAACAGTCCCAGAAGTTGTTGGGTTTGATGGCAGCTGTGTCCAACGTGATACCTTTTGGCCTGCTGTATATGAGACCCCTACAGTGGTGGCTCAAGTCCAAGGGGTTCTCCCCGAGGGGAAACCTGCTTTGCATGATCAAGGTCACGCGGCAATGCCTGGAAATGCTAGCAGTGTTTCGAGCTTTTAAATATTTTCTCCCAGACCTAAGGGATCGCCATGTGTTGGTGCGCACCGACAACACAGCGGTGGTCTTCTATATAAACCACCAGGGAGGTCTGCATTCGCGCCCCTTATACAAGCTGGCGCACCAGATACTCGTGTGGTCCCAGGACAAAATACTCTTACTGAGGGCAGTGCACATTCCTGGGCATCTCAATGTGGGAGCAGATGTCCTGTCGAGGCAGGGGCCGAGGCCCGGGGAATGGATGAGCACTCCGGGCTCTTCTGTTCTCTTGCCTTAGTTGTGCTCTTCCACACTAGGCATGGATTGGTAATTCTGGCAGCATGGGCATCTCGTTCCCATAGCGTTTTTGGATGCAGCTTGAGTTCCTGAAGAGGAACGTCTCCAGGTTACGCATGTAACCGTGGTTCCTCGAGGGAACGAGACGTGGCGTCTCGAAGCCATACTTCCAGCATTCCTGCCAGCACTTGCTTCATTCCTAGAAGCTGACGCACGCTGGTTTCACCGCACATACTTTTAAAGCTTCCTGGTCATTACGTCACCCGCCCGTGACGTCTCGCCCATCTATTGGTCTGATTACACATATGATTCAAAGCCAGTCATGCTGAAGGCGTTCCCATAGTTTTCGGAAGCAGCGTCTCGTTCCCTCGAGGAACCACAGTTACATGCGTAACCTGGAGACGTTTGCTGCACATTTTTTTAAACAGTTTTTTTTTTGTGGAAACTGCAAAACAGCATTTATTTTAAATGTTGTTTTGTAACATCATAAATGTCTTTACTGTCAGTTTTGATCAGTTTAATGTGTCTTTACTGAATAAAACTATTAATTTCTTGAAAAAACAAAACAAACAAACAAAAAAAAAACTTCTAAATGGTAGCACTGAAAATTCTGTTCTGCCATCACAGGAATAAATTAATTTACTTAGCCTTGGTGAGCATTAAAAAAACTCCAAACTACTCCTGTAGTGTATCTGCAATGTAATCAATACTTTCTACTTTTGAAATTCTGATGTATAATCTATAAATAAAACTATAAATAACAAAAACAGTCAATTCCTGTCTGGTTGGCCAAAATAAGCTGCAAAGTGGACCAGACTTTATGCTAATAGTCAAACGTCTGGCTTCATGAGACTAATGAGGTCTAGACCAAAACCAGATTAATGTGGTCTAGAGACCAGGACCTGGTCCTGCATGATTTAAGACTCACTCGCAGTGTGCTCCCCACCACTGGCCTTTCTGCTCTCCCCCCTCTTCCTCCTTCCCCTCCTCTCCTCCCTCATCCTCCGATTGGTCCCCTAGCAGGTCAAATGTAGCGCTGTGCACCCCATCAACCACCTCCAGGACGGGGGCGATGCTGTGTCTCCTCTCCTCCCCTGAGCCACTTGTGGCGGGCAGTGCTAGAGTGTTACAGCCGCCCACTTCTGACCGGGAGCCACTCCTACTCACACTCCCGCTGCCCAGAACCGGCGGGCCTGAGCCTTCTGGACTGCTGTCACTGGAGTCCTGCAGATCTATGGCTACTGTGCCTGTTAGAGGACCAAAGACATTTGTGAGTTAGAGGAAATCAAAACCTGACTTTATTAACTTTCTTATTGCACATTTCACATTTATTGTACATTATTAATCAGCACAGAACTATTAAAAAAAAAAGAAATGAAAAAAGTCTGTCTTAATATTTCATGAAAATCTAATAACTTTCTCAGGAGGATAGAGTTTTAGAGAAAGGGAGTGTGGTTAAAAAAAATGATTAGAAAAAATTAGCAGATCGCCTCCAATCGCTTACAGCACCTTCAGTCAAACTACTCAAGTCCAAGATACGGCAGAGTTCCAGTGCTTTTCACTAGATGGTGATATTGCACTAAAATGGGACTTTGTCAGCAGAAAACCCTAGTGAAATTCTGCAGGGAATTTAACAACTGTGTTTCTCTTTTTCTGTCTACATCTATCTCACGTCTCCATCTCAGTAAAGAACAAGAATTACTGTGTTCTTCTGATACTGAATTGCATTACTGCATTATATAGTATTTATGGAAATTATGAAAAAATAACAAATACTTTGATTGTTTATCAAAAGTTTTTATACAGTCATACAGTGAAAATAATTCCCTGATCATTATTATGATAACCACGATCACAATCAAACTCAATAAGAATAGAATTACATTCATATTTCTCAATATAATAATAATAATAAAAAAATGAATGACTTGGATTTAACTGAACCAAAAGATACTACCATATTATATCTTAAACATTTAAAAAATGTTTAAAACATTATTCTTAAACCTTAATAATAATAATAATAATAATAATAATAATAATAAATGATTTGGACTTAAGGGAACCAAAGATACTACCAAATAATATTTTAAACGTTTTAATTTAAAAAAAAAAAAATATATATATATATATATATATAATTCTTAAACTTTAAATAATAATAATAATAATAATAATAACAACTGACTTGGACTGATAAGAACCAAATACACTGCCAGATGTTTTTTTTTTTTTTTTTATATATATATTTAAAACATTGTTCTTAAACCTTAAAGGAAATCATACATTTTACTGTATGATTTCAGATTCAGTGTGAATAAATTACATTAAAAATAATAATAATAATAAAAATGTGGGGCGGGACCTGGTTCAGTCCATTAGTTGATAATTGGATAGAGGCAGGTATAAATGCTAGCTTGCAGTTGTTTGTAAAAAAGGGAGTTTAGGTACACAAAACAGACAGGATGAATTTCCATTTCATGCTGATTTTAAAGTGTATGTATAATAAGAAAAACAGACAATTACATTGTTATTCACAATAATCTGTATGATAAATTAACAATTCATAACAATTAACATTTAAATATATCTGTTTTTCTTATTACACATACATCAGGCAAAGGTTTACGATTGAAATGAAAATGTGAGTTTACAGACTAACCCATGCTGGCTATAATGCTATGCACTGGAAGTCGAGTGAGGCCATGATAGATAGTCTGTGGGACTGCTCTGGAGTCGCCCCCGGGGCCCCTGACTGGCTCTCTGTGGCCCCTGACAAAGGCTGAGTTCTCCTCCTTGGAGATGTTGATGTAGAAACAGGTGTCAGAGGCTCCCATGATGTGGCAGGGCCCGGGGTTCAAGAGGATGTTGGCTGTGTCCATCCTGCGCACCCCAATCAGACACACGCCGTATCTGCCACAGCAGTTAAGTGTTACTGTGTGTTTACTGGCATGAAAACAGTGATTAACTGCATCTTCTTTATCCAGACTTACTTCTTATGTGCATGAAAGGAGGCAAAAGTGAAACTCTTTCCCTGATATTCTCCAAAAAACTTGCTCTCTTCCAGCCGGATGTGGTGGACCTCATTGGCTGCACACCGCCGGTACGTGCGCTGCCATTGGTCGACAGAGCCAGCACCGCCTTCCCTAGATAGAGATGGATGACCTTTTGAAAATGTTTTCCTAAAGAATTAAGGGATAATTCACACAAAACTGAAAATTTTGCCATCATTCTCTCAGCCTCTTGTCGTTTCAAACCCTTAAGACTTTCGTTCTTCTTTGAAACACAAATGAGGATAAATTTTTAATGAAACCTGAGAGGTTTCTGTCTTTTCACTGAAAGTCTATTACAAAAAACTCTGAAGCTTAAAAAGATCTGCACTGAGTTTTTCACTGTCTCTTTGAACTTTTTGAAGTGTTAAAATTCTGGTATAAAAGGACCTTCAGTGGAGGGACAAAAATCTCTTAAAAAATTGCTTCAATAAAAATATCTTAATTTGTGTTTCAAAGATGAATGCCAATTATACAGTTTTGGAACAACATGAGGGTGAGTAAATAATGATAGAATTTGGAAACACTTTAGTTTAGGAACCGATTCTCACTAACTAGTTGCTTATTAGCAAGCATATCACTAGCATATTTGCTGTCTATTAGTACTTATAAAACTCATATTAATTACTATATTATAATTATTAATTATTCTGCATGACCTTATTTTAAATCCCATACTCCTACCCCATACAACAACTACTTTACTATAACAACTACCTTACTAATTATTATTTAATTAATTATTAATTAAATTAATTATTTAACAACTACCTTACTAATTATTAATAAACAGCAAATTAGAAGTTTGGAGCTTGACATTTGTTGTACACTGTAAAAAAAATGCTACAGTATGAACCTGTTAATTAGTTATAGGTAAGTTTCCGTACTATGGTGAATAACTGCAATTACATGATTTAATGCAATTTTACAGTAAAACACTGTTAAAATTGCGGTTTTTGGACCTGAAAAAGAACAAGTCATTGTATAATTTACAGTGAAAAACCATAAATCAACATTCCTAGAATTCCCTGCATGACACTTCACAGCGTATAGAAAAGAGCAACGTGGACATTCTTCCATTGTGCTCCATAAAATATAGGAAATCATATATGAGGGTGAGTAAATGTCGACAGATTTTAATATTTTGGGTGAACTATTTCTTTGACATGTCCTTCACACGTATTCACAGCGTGCAGTTCAGCTTGGGAAAACATTGTCTCTTACAGATGGGCAGAGAAAATAAAAACCGCTTGATGTGTCTTTGACATCCCTGCGAATGGCTGGGAAGATGAAGGGGAGGTGAGAACCAGAGGGAGTGGAGGAGTGTTAAGATGGAGGAGGTGAAGAAACACGGACGCATGACGCAGAGTTAAATTCACAGTTTATGGGATCTTTGCTGCTGTGTGTATCGATGTGTATGCGTCAATATTTTACAGTCGGTGGGTCTGACCTGTTGAGGGGCTGGAAGGCGCCTGCTCGCTGCTTGAAGGCCTCTGAAGATGCTGTTCTGATAATAAAAAATGTAACAGTTAAACACATGCTGATGGTTCAGTGAATGAGGACTCTGTAGATCTGTCCTTCATCTCGTCTAAGTGAAACTGAGTGCATCATACATTTCCTCCATAGGGAAAATGATTTTTAACGATAATGTTGTTAAAGGATTAGTTCACCCAAAAATGAAAATTCTGTCATTAATTACTCACCCTCATGTCGTTCCAAACCTGTAAGGCCTTTGATTATCTTCAGAACACAAATTAAAACATCTTTGATTAAATCCGAGAGCTTTCTGACCCTGCATAGACAGCAATGCAACTGACACATTTAAGGCCCAGAAAGGTAGTAAGGACATCGTTAAAATAGTCCAAGTCACATCAGGGCTTCAATCTTAATTTTTTGGGTGAACTATCCTTTTAATCAATGGTATTTGTGATGAAAAACTACATTACCCGGTGTTCTGTGCAAAAACATCCACCAATCAGAGTCACCATGAGTAATTTGCACCAAAGGGACTATGCTTGAAGCACTTCAAATGACGTACTTGAGTCTGTCTCACCTGATCGCAATAAGCTTAAACACATATTGTTTCTGTAGATATAATCAACAATTTTAAATGGATAGTTCTAGATTTCACCATCATTTTTAATTTGATTGTCATTTGCAATGCTTCATGGGATTGTAGTTCTTTCCCTCACTAAAGCCATTTATTACAGTCTTGTATCTTTTTCAAACACTTTTTTGCTTCAGATAAAAGTTTGTAATGTTGTCATCCACCTCGTAGCCGGTTGGTTTGATCCAAGGCTTGTAATGCTTTAACAAAGACTGATTTTAAATTCCCTAACAGAAAAAAAAAACAAATACTTCCAGAACAAGCATTGCTGAAAAAGTGGGTGGACATTAATGCATGCTATTCACATCCATTCTACATCATAAATGCCACACGTCTTTTCTGCCCTACAAAAGCAAAAGACCTTAACTCGCTAGAGTGTGAAACTGAGAAAAATGACTTTAAAGTTTTTTATTTGTCCAGCCAAATTAACTATAGGTAGGATACTGGAAATCTGGCAATTAGATGTTTTAGTAATGAAAATTACCTACATTAAAATATTGTGAGCTCAAACTTGATTTTTACCCCTATTTTGAAGTTGCTGTACTCTGCCTTTGCATTGTCTGCAACAAGTGAGAAGTCACACCAAGGCAAAAGACAGTAACTTCTACATTATCAGTATTTGGTTGCTGATCACCATTTACAAAATCATTACATTAAAACCTGTTTAAAATCTAGTGATCATGGGCTATCTTATATAGGCTATTGCATATAGTAATGTGACTGTATTAATTATTATTTTTTTGACCATAATAAGCCGACTAAAATTTAAACATAAGTGGATACCGTTTTGCAACCAATTTATTTGCTATGCTCAGTAACGTAATTGCTTTTATATTGACTTGAATGATATAGCCTAACCTAAAAGAACGACTTGTGGATTGATGTGAATGCCAGCGAGCAGGAATAATGCTCAGAATGCTTGTGGATTAAACATCTCCGAAGATGTTCATCGCCATGGATTGATTTTATCGGGTTACAAGAAAAGGTAGGATACAGATTTAATTGCGAACTGTAAGTACGGGTTTTATGATTGTTCATGCTACACAGGCTACACATGCTACGCTGCCACGGCATTCGAGTCCACACACGTGCAACTAGAAGTGACAGCCAGCCTGGTGAATAATCTGCATTATAAAAAGAAAAGAAAAAAAAATCTTCAAAGGTTATTCACAATTACGTATTGCTGCCAATGTATCTAGTCGTTACAGTGCTTTGTTATATGGAGCTGTTTGGTAGATCACGATCTATCTAATTCGTTTGTCTACACACCGTAATTTAAAATGTGGCAGACTTCAATGGACAGTAAAAAAAAAAGGCAAAACACCATATAACTCCACGCCGGCACCTTAACTTCATTTTGACGTGCAGTTAAAGAAAGGCAGAACGACGTAACTCAATTTGAGCATCCAAACAAAGTGAAAGAGCCGTCACTGGTGTTATACAGTGTTCTGCCTTGGTTTCTCTGGGGCTTTGTGAAGGTACGGTTGAGACGACACGTTATTTTCTCAGAAAATCAATTAAATTGACTCAAGATACTTATGTACATGATAAAGGATGTCTTGAATGTCCCAAAAATATCTATAACTCGTTTCCGATCAAAATCGAAGTTATGGTCTTTTGCTTTTGCACGGCTTTTAACACCAGACAGAGGATGTTTTAGTGACACTGCCCTCAAAAATACATATTTCCGATGATAATGCACACAAATGTGGTTGGCCACTATCAATTCATAAGCTAAAATCTGACTAGATGAAATGCTGTAGTCAAAAGTCTGGCTGCTAGGGATGAATGAATATGAGAGGGATATTTATACTCACTGTCCTCTAGAGGAGTGAATCAATAAGGTGATCAGGGTGGAGGTGGCAGGACACACACAGTTGAGGGCCAACATGGCATACTTAAACTCTTCCTCACAAACCACATGGTCTGCAAAATAAACACATGGGAGAAATATTCATTCTCAGATTTCTTATCATGGAATGTCTTTTCTTTTTTTTCTTTTTTTTTTTACTTTTCCTTGAACAACATCACACTTCCATCAGATGCACATCACACATTATACATCTGAGTACACTCATACATAAGCACAAATATATCTAAACTCACATTCACATATCTAAATGTGCCCATTTATACATGCACCCATTACATATGTTGTGTACATATTGAGGAGAAATTGAATGTGTTTTCATTATGGAGAAATGCTCAATACAAGCTAAGCTCTATTGACATTTTATTGATTACCAGAGAAAATAATTTAATTCTTCCCTAAGTTTGTATAAGCATGCACAACGGTTGATAGGGCAGAACGGTTAAAAGCATAAATATGCATCTTGTATTTTTGTTCAAGAGCTTTTTGTGTGAAAATGTGTGCTATTTGAGCTGAGATCACAGTTTGACATGGATAATAACTTCACACCGTTTTCTGGTAAGTTACTAGGTTGATGTAGTTAGTTGAAAAATTAGATATAGCTTTGCACAGACGAGGCTGGTAAGCAATTTTATTACACTAATTTAAGGTTAAAATGAATGTATGAATTGGGTATACTTTCAAATCTCCAGTCTCCATTTTATTGTGCATTCTAGTGCAATAATTGTGTATTCTAGACTTTTATTGTGTATTCTAGACTTGCCGCATGGACATCCATTGAAAATGTATGACAAGAAAATGTCTACTCTTATTTTTTTAATTTCTGAACTTATATTTTATTTTATTTTATTTTAATTTCTAAATCAATATACACTCGTTTGGGTATGTGAATTTTTTTGTGAGTTGTTTCTGAAAGATGTCTCCTTTGCAGTATTTATTTAATAAATACAGTTTAAATTAAAATTTAAACTAACGTTTTTCTATATGATTATAATTTAAATATACATTATCATTAACCTTCAAAAATCATTCACATAATTGTGCTGCTTAATAGATTTGTGAAAATCATGAAAAAAAATTTCCCAGGATTCTTTGAAGAATAGAAAGTTAGAAAGATTATTTATTTGAAATAGAAATCTTTTGTAACATTATAAATGTATATATTGCAACTTTTGATTTAATGTGTCCTTGCTGCATATAGGTAATAATTTCTTTCTAAATGGAATAAAATAAAACAATAAAGTAAAATAAAGTAAATCAAATAAATAAATATATTAATTAAATTAAATAAAACAATAAAAAAATATACCCCCGAGTTTATAACGGTAAGCTATAAACTTTTGGCTTGTCCAAGCCTGGAATTCAAATCAAAATGTCCTGATATTTGACCACAGGAACCCTGCTAATATAGAGAGGCAATCCCAGAATATTAATTGAAACTCTCACCCCTCCTGATTAGTATTGCTAACCAATTTGCACATCTCAGTTCCCCGAATTTGATTTTAAAGACACATCAGATGGTCAGAGCCTCTCAACGCCATTAACAGAGTGTGAAATAAGGCAATGCCTGAGATCTCATGCTCCTTTAACTCCCCTGCTCAAAACAGCTGCCCTCTTAAACAGCCTCCACACAGCTGAGTGAACACACATCAGCATCAGACCTCGCTGCCATTTAAATGCCAGCCAGTGTACCAGAAAAACACACAAAGACAGACAGTTTAGAACAAGTGAAAAAGCTGAGGGCATAAGAGGACATTTATTAATACTTAAGTGTACATATAGTGATGTTAAAAAATGAAATAACGCGTTCATCCGGAGGAAAATAGCAGGTACGGCACTAATGACTCACGGATGGAGCACAATTTTCATGTGGCTTGTTAGCGGTGAGCGAAAACACATTTACTAATTTTGCTAATTAGGAAAATGAGTCAATAAAATCGCATTAGCATTGAGGAAAATGTTGATTCCAGACATGTATTTCGGCTGTTTATACCATTTACTTCAATTTAATTCAATGCAGACTTGGACCAAAGTCAAAACATAATGGACAGAAAACCACTCAAAACAAAAAAAGTTTTTTTTTTTTTTTGTTAACAACTGTTTATTAAATTTTCTTCTGGGAACAGTAATATAAAACAAAAAGCAGCTGTGCAAATTTAGAACCCACCCCAACCCACCCCCTGGTAAACTTCAAAAATTAATAATAAAAAAATAAAATAAATAATAATAATAATAATAATACAAATAAATAAATGAATATTAATAGATAAATAAATAACAATAAAATAATTTTTACAAAGATTTTAGAAAAGATGACACAACGTTAAAAGCTGAATGCCATAAATTTACAGTTTTCACATTAGATCCATGTATACGAGAAGTTGAGAGTTCCATTGAGAAAAGATGTTTTTTTTTTTTTTTTTTTTGTAACCGAATCCCAGGTAAAGTGTTCAATCCGAATGCTCCTCTGAGGATTGTCACTTTTGCTCTCTCTCTGGGCCTTACCATTCCTTTTCCTTTGGTCTATTTTTGGTTGTTTTGAGATTCTTTATTTATTTATTTTTGTTCATCAGAGGACATAGACATCACCTCTAGGCTAGGTAGCTTATTAAAAAACCTGTGTTCCTCTCACGGCAGGCTTCTGATCGGAAATAAATGATAGGAGTGCCGACTGCTTCCTCATCCTGTTGCTTTCTGCTTCTTTGTTTTGTCTAATTGGAGGGAAGTGGCAGAGTCATCATTGCTTTATTAGGGTGGATGTGTTTACCATGCATGCTCAGAATTGTTGCTCTAGTACAATGTTATTTTTCTTACAGGGTGGATTTAAGAAAATACCAACCAGTTTTAGCATTGCACAAATAATGTGAAACATGTGCTGCATTTTTATATGAATAGTATTTTATACAACAGGCCAGGATCAACTGACACAACCATAGTTAGATTTTACTGACATCTATTCAAACACGCTACTCGCCCAAAGAGAGAAGAATGCTCCGATTGTTTGAATAACCCGAGTCAATTCAGAGAAATGCGTAGGCAAAGGCACGAAGAAGGATTGAAGGTAAAATTGTGAAATGAGGAAAATCAGAGAGTAGGACTGATTGTTCTCTGTGGAACAATTTTGAAAACTTTCTGCTTTGAAGCTAAAATATTGTGTTATTTGACTAAACTAGGCTCGCTTTTTGCACTTTTTGTCTAGTATCTAGTATTGTTTTGATAAGCATTGTTTTGTCTATTAAATGTTTAATTATTGTTTTTATTATGTTACTGAACATAAAATATATATTTTTCTTGTTTAATATTCTGGTTATTTAAATAGTATTGTTTTTATAAACATTTACTGATGTATTCATTGTTTGCTATAATATTTTTCTATAAATAAAAAATAAGTAAAAAGTGTTTCTTTTTTATTTTGTTTTGTCGGGTCTCTTAACTAGTTGCTTATTAGCATGCATATTAATAGAATATTAGCAATTTATTAGTAGTAATTAAGCACATATTAATGCCTTATTCTACATGACCTTATTCTACATCCCTAATCCTACTCAATACCTAAACTTAACAACTACCTTAACAACTATTAATAAGCAGCAAATTAGGAGTTTATTGAGGGGAAAGTCGTAGTTAATAGTGAATAAGTGTTCCCTATTCTAAAGTGTTACCGTTTTGTCAAAGCATTGTTATTCACATAATACTGTCCTGCTTGGCATTGTTTTATCTATATGCTGTTTATTTTTGGTCAAGTTATTGACCTAATATTGTTTTGAAAAACATTTCTTTATCTATTAATAAATAAATAAATAAATAAATGTTTTCTTTTTTTATTTTGATGTTAATTCTTTCTTTATTTGGGGGTTAAATGGATGACATAAATAAATATGAGTTGTACATATTGTGAACAGTTCTACTGAGCACAATATGTACGACTCATATTTATTTATTTATGCCATGTGCAATACCCACTTATTTTTCTGCTCTTATAACTTTTAATGTAATCCATATTTATAATCCTGCACAAGCAACACATCTTTGCACAAGCACTATCCCCATTTTACTAATGTAAATATCAACTTGTACATATAGTTGTTTAAAATGTGTTAACTATATTTGTCTGCATCTATCCTGTTTTTTTTGTTGTTGTTGTTGTTTTGTTTTTGTTTTTGTTTGTACATATCTAAATTACTGTCATTTCCAATGCCACAACCAACACACCTGACCAATAAACTGATTCTGATTGTTGGTGTTAATCAATCATTAATAAGGCTTGTTCTTTTTCTGTCTTGTCTTTAGGTTATTAACTAACAATATCAGTTGTCTCACTGTCATTGTAACTTGATAAATAAATAAATAAATAAATAAATAAGGCTTGTTCTTTGAATTATTCTCCACGTCAGACTGAAGTAGTGGAGGCAGCACTTGAAGACGCACATTCACTCAAAGATCAAACGATGAATTAAAGACCTCTGTTCCTCCTCATGCAGACCCTTTCTGCTCAACCACTTCATCTCCTCCTCCACCAACTCCCTCATTTCCAGTGGCCTCGGAAAGTGCACATTGACCTCAACTGAAGCGGGGCCGCGGCACAGCAGGCTAGAGCACTGTGATAATTGTGTTTCTAGATTCCTTTTTTCTCTAAAGCTGCTGTTTTCATCCCCGTTCGAGGAGTGTAGCAGTGAGAGATTGCGCTCAATCTGTGATCCCCAGCAAGATGTTAACAACAGTGCCACTTCTCTGCCATTAGCATTAATTAAAGCAGCATGCTGGTTATGTTTATGAATGACCTGGCTGTTGATATAGCCACACTAACACAACTGGAAAGCGAAGCGAAGCAAAGCGGCCGGTTACTATTTCCAAACATACCCACGGAGAGGAAAAGAAAATCAATTAATGCAGCAAAAGTCAAACAAAACAAACAGCATTTCGAGATGTGAACGAAACGCTCTTCTCCTCAGATGAACCACTCTGTGAGCTTCTGTTACATTGATGCGAACATTAAGGTGCGATTAAGCTATTTGTAGAGCTGAAGTCAAGTCTCCAGTCGTACTCATTTATGCCACCCACTCAGCCACTTAGTGCATATATTCCAGGCAGTGTCACAACATGCCCGCCATGCATAGAAAAATTGCATATTGATGCGTTCCGCCGAACTGTCAAGAAGCAAGCGCTCTGTAAACCACCAAGATGCCATACCGCCCACAGGGGATAACCACCTCTGACTGATATGAAACATAAGTATATATATCGCAAGTGTCATTTCAACCATAACTCGCAATAAAAGAAGCACATTCTTATTCATAATCCTGCTGACATGTTGCACATAGAAGCAGATAAATAACAAACATCTGGCAACGCATCAGAGGCATCATGCTTTTGGGAAAGTATGTCCAGTGTTTTCAATAGACTGCTTAGATGGCTTCATATTTTCATTTTTTGGGTAAAGCATAAATTCCTTGATGATCTATATGGATTACTCCAAATTTTGATTTGCCGATATGCAAATTTATATATTTTGTGTTGCAAAAACTATATATTTGTTAAAGGATGAACATATTTTGTAGATTTAATTACTCCTTCATAAATACACTTGAGAAAAAGAAGAGCATGCTTAATTGTTAAAAAATCTATTCCAAAATATATTAACTTACAGAAAGACACTTTTATGCTTCTTGTCATTTTTTTTAAACAAAATGCACATTGAAATACTGTAAAATTTAATTTTTACTTTTGAAGTACATTTTAAATCCTTATGCTTTAACAATCTTTTGCCATGGTTTTAAAAAGTACACTTATTTTGATGTGTTGACTAACATACTAAAAGCATTTACTTGACTATAAGTTTAACTTCAGTGTGTTAAATGATATTACATTTAAAGTTAATATAATATGTACTAAACTGCAACTTCATCATTAGGGTGTATTCACATGGGCATTGGCGTTAACACTTCTCATTTGCTTTGAATGGGTGATGCCAACTGAATCGTGGGTTTGTTGCATCACATCACTTGGATTGCTTGCAGCAAAACTTTTAAAGCACCAATCAGATCGCTTTTATGCAAATAGCCTAGCACAGACGCTAGCCAATCACGTTCATGCAATACCAGAAAAAATAATTTGACTAGCTGTTTTCACTATAATGGTTGAGCGTTGATGCCGACACCCTCAGTGAATACACCATTACAAATGTGTAATTACAATGAGTACATGAAGTACAAGTTTCAATAAAAAAGTGTAATTTAAAACAAACAAAAAAAATCAGTAAAAAAGTGTATTTTAGTCTACTATAAATGCTTGTCAGTAAATTCAACATGAATCATATTTCAAAGACAATAGAAGTAATTATAAAATTGCAGATGTACTTAAAGGTATACAAAATGAAAATTCTATCATTATCATGCCTATATTGAGTCTGTTTTGCTGTATGGCATAGCGGCCTGGTTTAGTAACCTGCCACTCACCCTTAGATCTCAGGTGAACCGCTTGGTGCATACTGCAATGAAGGTGGACTGTATGGGGGTTTATCCGCCTCTACAATCTACTTTTAGCAAAATTGTTCTCAGGCAGGCAAGGAAAATGACTTTGGATCCTTGTCATGTGCTGTACGCAGAATTTGAACTACTTCCATCTGGTCGGCGTTACCGCACTCCAAGGTTCAGATACAAACGCTATAAAAATGATTTTGTTCCTTAAGGACATGATTGCTTACAAATGCAGGGATCTTGTTACGTGGTCTACCTTTATTTCCCAAAACAATTTTCCCTTATGAGAAAAGTACTTAACTAAGTACTTGCCTTACATGCCGTCATAGACCTTTGTTTATCTTTAGAACACAAATGAAGATATTTTTGATGAATTCCAAGAGCTTTATGACCCTCCAATAGACAGCAAGGGAGCTACCATGATCAAGGTCCAGAAAAGTAGCAAGGACATAGTTAAAATAATCCATGTGACATCACGTATACGTTGTTTACTATCCCTTAGCTACTATAACTTAAAACACTCAGATAATTGTATTTAATATAAATTTAAACTATAATTCATTTCCATGTAAGTGCCCCAAAACATTACATTCACTTTGCATTTAAGTCTATTCTTAATATTTCCATAAGTATACTAAAGTGCACTACTTTTTTAAAAGGGTCAAAAGACGCATCCAAAACGATTAATATTATTGAAACATTTGTGAATCAAGACGTCATTACACCAAAAATAAAGATGTATTTTGAATATATATATAGGTTTTTTAGGTCATGAATTATAGCGTCATGTCACTGACTGACAAGGCAGCAAGGAAACGAGTCATCGCTTCGTTCTCATTCTTCTCTGATGGGTGACCAGCAGCTCTGGGTTCGACTGACAGATTGTGTGATAGTGTGTAATCTGTGGTTGATCTCTGGGTAAAGCTCAGTTGGCTCATCCACTGACTCATCCTGTCCGTTCCTCCTCCGCCTTCTCATTGACCCTAAAACCAGCGCCGCCACCACATGCTGGGCAGACCATCTTGCTCTCAGTATTCCAGCTGCAGGTAATGCAGCTCTATGGGCCATATAAATGAGGGTCCTCACGTGAGAGAGCAATGCATCTTCTTCGCATTTTTCATCTGCTGCTCACTGGAGCGGCGGCGCCAGCTGCGATCTGGATCTCTAATCATTGCCTCACCTCACATCCTACTGGACCATGAAATGATCCATATAATTTCCTGGTAATCGCCTTAAAATAACCCTTACACACACACCACAGCAATCCCACAAACAAATCGCCACACTTTAAGGTTCTGCTCATTTACAGGAGCATTATTGACAAGTCAACTAGCTACTAAGTTACTATAGCACTGCTATTTATTTTTTAGGTAGTAACTCCCCAACACTCTTGTAAGGAGGTTAATTGAATGAACCTGTTGGTGTTCAAGTGGAGAGGAGTTGTGAAGAGAGAGGCTGGAGTGCAGCAGAAGCAGTTGGAGGGTGAAGAGAATTAATTTTCTTCACTTTTCCACACAATCAAAGCTCAGCGGCTGATTGAGACAGCTGAAGCGAAGGCGGATGGGTACAGTTGACAATCCCAGCATTGTGCAGGACAGCCTCACGGAGCTGAAGGTTTGAGTGCGCCTCAGCCCAACAAGTGATGCTTGATTGACTGGGCTGTTGAACATGAGAGGGGCTCGGACTGCCAAAAACAGCCTATGAGTCTGCCGGCAGCAGGGTTACTATCGTTTTGAATATTTTATCTTGTTTTGTGTTTTGGGTTTCGATTTCAGTTTAGTGTTAATTCGTTTTAATAGTGCATCAATATTGCTTGTATGCTTTATTTTTGTTTTCAGTACTGGTTTTTAAAATCTTTTTAAATCAGCATACGAAGACTTTATCAGAAACTACTGCTTTTTTAGAAAATCTAATCTGAATACATATTATTTATATGGTGTCATGAAAGACTAATCTTGTACTATTTAGACAAGAAAGAGAAAAGAGGAACATATGTCTTAAACTATGCTGAAATAGCTGCCATTTTTAAGTACTGACAATTAACATTTCTCACATTAATCATTAGTAAAGCAGTTTGAGTAGTCAACTAGTAAATTAAAGCATTTTAAGTGGATATAAGAACTGTACAGTAATATGTACACTATTGTTGGGTCGGTAAGTCTCTTATGCTCAACAAGGCCACATTTATTTGATCACAAATATAGTAAAAACAGTGATATTTTGAAATATTATCACAATTTAAAATAACTGTTTTCTATTTGATTATTTTAAAATGTAATTTATTTCTGTGATGCAAAGCTGAATATTCAGCATCATTCCTCCAGTCTTCAGTGTCACATGATCCTTCAGAAATCATTCTAATATACTGATTCGCTGCTCAAGAAATATTTCTTATTATTATCAATGTTAAAAATGTTATTATTATTTCTTATTATTATCAATGTATTTTTTTTGTTTGCCAGGATTCTTTGAAATTTAAAAAGAACACAATTTATTTGAAATCTTTTCTAACATTATTAATGCCTTTTACTTTTCACAATCTCACAATTACTTTTCAAAATCACAATTTAATTCATTGTTGCTGAATAAAAGTATTAAAATAAATAAATAAATAAATAAATAACTTACTGACCTCAAACCTTTATATGTTCACATGAGCGGTTTTTTCTTCAAACCCCCACAACCCCTACTTTTATTTTATAAATATTTTTTCATTGCTAGGTCCTAGTCCATGTAATTGTTTTTGTTAAAAATAACAACACTGGCCTCCACACTATAGCAGACATGTGGAATGGGAGGACCAGGAAAGTAAAAAGCATTATCCACATTTCCACAACTGAAGAGGGATATAAAGTGGGTTGAGTGTTGAAGGACACGGCTTCAGAGGGAAGGAGATTGGCTGATCGGCTGCCTCTCAACACACTCACACATGTACGAAGCGCATCGAATATCACACTCTCTACACCTGCATCCCTGAGAGAAACAATCTGCACGCTGACCTGCGAACTTGATGTGGAACTTATTCTCGGGTTTGAGGATCTGCACGTAGAGAGGGCAGTTTGGGGCAAAGTCCTTCACGGCCCAGGCCCTAAGAATGGTCTGATGGTCCTGTGACAAAGAAAAACAGAGAGGAAGAGAAGCACATGAACAGAAGTATACCATTAGTCATAGTGTCTGCTCTTACGTACCAGCCATTAGCCTCTTTACAGAGAAATTAACATCTAAAGTGCCTGACAACTAGGTGAATCTCATTAAAACATGTAGAGGACACATTTCACCAAAAAAAAATAAAAAAATCTGGGAATTATATTAAGCAAAAAGAAAATCAAGTCTATTTTCTAAACCATTAAGATATTTTTTTTTTCAATGTAAAATTATTAAGCATATTTTCCACCACATTCCAGACATTTACTTTGGAGTTTTTCTTAATTATTCTCCAAAGATTATTGTTTCAATGATTTTTAAATAATTTAAATGAGAATTCAAATGAGCTATACTGTATTTATAATTTAAACAAGGCAAAACGTCAAATATCAGATTTACACAATATATCTTCTTTAATACAGTACTGAAAAGCTTTTTATGTGTTAAGGTAATTATGCAGCTATGGGAGAAGGGAATTAACGCTACAATGCAAAATTAGGCCTCCTTTTCTTAATGCTAAATATATTTAGTGTTTATTTCTTTTCATTTTGGGTTGAAATATGACCCTGATGTTTTCTTGACAGGTTTTGTGAGAGGCCTCCAACTACCTTCTCAAACAACACTTGCAACTGCCTTCAGGATAAATCATTTCACGTTGAACTGTCAAAATGTGAGATCAGCAGGGAGAATATCAAAGAGTGAAAGAGAAACGGGCTAATACTGGAGATGTTTGAAATTGCTGCTTCCTATTTTATGGATAGAAATGAGAGGGTTGAAATGCAGAATGGAAAAAAGGTGAGAAAATTGAGTTGGAGGGGAACATACAGCAGCAAAGCGGTCCACTTCAAATCGGTTGCTTAGGATAAAACAGGCCTCGGCATCATCCATCCTGCAGCCAATCACGATGAAAAGAGGCCAGAGAAACAGGGTCAGGTACCATAACAGGGGAAAAAGGAAGGGGGAAAAGAGAGAAATACAGTGAACAGATGAGAAAAACCGAGGAAGTAAAAGATGCGAATGAGTTTCCATCTAACATCTGTGGCATGCTAATTACCTCAAAACATAACTTCAACTCATCAGAAGAAAGGGGAAGAGTGAGTTCTAGCTAATCAAAAAAGGTTAACCTGTTAGCGCTGCTATGCTAAGTTATCATGCTAAGCTGTTAGCTTGCTACCTGAAAAGATCATTAACATATTTCATGATTTTGACTAATACACAATTTTCCATTAGGCAACGAGTACTATAGAGAACAATTTAGTGGATACATTTATTATTATTATTATTATTATTTTTTACTTAAGTGAGTTAGCAAACATATTAGCTGCACACTGTTTTTAAAACCTCTGGTGAACAGTGACTGGGTTTTTGATTATGAGTTGATTATGAAACGAATATACTTTAAATACATAATATATAGACATTAAATATATTTAATCATACATAGGTGCATTAGTCCAACCTGGGATTTTTCACTCCCAGGTTTAACTATCACTTCATAAACTGCAGATTGGCGTATATGTACAGTTGGCTTCCATTACAAAAAAAAAAGTAGTATATTTCATTCAAGTTCATTTAAAGTAAAGTTCAAGTACATTTAAGTATACTTTATGTATTAAGAATGGTAAAAATAATGAGCTTCTTGTAACTACTGAGCCACTTTTTAGTTTATGAAAGTATACTTTTAAGTGTCATTTTAAGTTTAGCAATAGTAAACTTTCAGTACACAACTAGCTGACTTTTTTTTCTCTTGCAATATTGTGAACTACACTACAACAGAACTTATAGGACTAATAATAGTAATGGTGATTTAATCATTACTTCTATTGTCAATGTAATATTGTTAAAGTGTACTGCTGAATGTAAGGACAAGCATTTATGGTAAACTAATATTTATCATAATATTTGTAACAACACATCTGTAAGGATTAATTTGGAATTTATTGCATTTAAAACATATTAACTTTAAATGTAATATCGAATAACACACCAGTTTAAGTCTAAGTGTAAGTAATTTTACATGCGCTTCAGTATGTTAGTCAACATATCAAGATAGGTGTACATCTTTAAATCATGATAAAATGCTATAAAACATAATGATTTTAAATGTACTTTGAAGTAAATCTTTTAATTTGACATTATTACAAACTGCCTTTGTTAAGAAATATAGTCATGAGAGTGTCTGCCTTTAAATACACCTAAGTTATTTAATTAATATGATATTATCTGCAAATACAGTTTTTAAAAATCCCCTTTTTGATTTGAAGTAAACTACAAGTGCACATTGAATACAATTAAGCACACTTCTTTTTCACTTCGGGTGGCTAGCATTGTTTATGTATTTACTCAGCAGGTCTTACTTTGCCCTCATTAGGTCCTGGTCTTTGAGAGCAGATCCCTGCAGGTAGATGACCCTCTGAGCCCATAGCGGGATATGCAGTACCCTTCGCACCTGGACGTCCATCTCAGCGGGACATAAGATGACCACATAGTAGTCCTGGACATGATGAGCTCAATTTAGTGAAAAACGGGGTCAGACAGACACTGCAAGCTAATGAAACCTGGATCATTCGCAAATAAATAGCTTGGTGAAATTAAATTGATGTTCAGTTAATCCTAGTACAAGAACCTCAGCTTCCAGCGCTCCTGAAGAGGATTAACCAGCACACAGCAGGCTGTCTGAGCTCAAATTAGCATGAACGTACATACTTTTACATGTGAGAGCGTACATACGCACACGCATACCGACCTGCAGTCTGGGGTGTGCGAAGAACTCGTTGAGAAAGTCCATGAGTAGGTCTATCTTGAGACAGCTGACACACAACACCACATGCTTCTCGGTCTGGGCACGATAGCGGCTGTAGTTCCCTCCGGACTTCTGTCGCTCCATCCACAAGAAAGCCAACTGCTCAAACTACGGGAAATCCAAGTGAACAAAGCTTCATTAAGATGGTTTTACAAAGAGGCATCAGACTACACACGGCTTCAGTTGGGTTATCAGACCTTTCTGTGAAATTAAATTCTATGGGCAAACTAAAAGGTGGCATGGACTCTGAATGTCCCTGTGGTCTCTGGCACCAAGACATTAGCAGCAAATTCTTTAAGTCCTGCAAAGTGCGAGGTGGAGCCTCAGTGGATTGCGTTTGTTGGTCAAGCACACCCCATAGATGCTCAATCGGATTGAGATCTGGGACATTTGAAGGCCAAGGCAACACCTTGAACTCTTTGTCATGTTCCTCAAACCATTCCTGAACACCTTTTGCAGTGTAGCCGGATACATTATCCTGCTGAAAGAGGCCACTGCCATCAGGGAACACCATTGCCATGAGGGGTGAACATTGTCTGCTACCATCTTTAGGTAGGTGGTATGTGTCAAACTAACATCCACATGAATGCCAGGACTCAAGGTTTCCCAGAAAAACATTGTCCAGAGAAAAACACTGCCTTTGGCGACCTGCCTTCTTCCCCTAATGCATCTGCTGCCATTTCTTCCTCAGGTAAACAATGCACACCCACTGGGCCACCCCCCTGATCTAAAAGAAAATGTGATTCATCAGACCTAGCATTCTTCTTTCATTGCTCTGTGGTCTAGTTCTGATACTCACATGCCTATTGTAGGCACTTTCGGCGCTGGACAGGGGTCATCATGAGCACTCTGACTGCTTTACGCAGGCCATTCGCAGCTAAATGTGTGTTTTGACACCTTTCTATCATGGCCAGTGTTATGTTTTTCAGCAATTTGAGCTATAGTATCTCTTTTTGTGTGATTGGACCAGATGGGCTAGCCTTCGCTCCCTCCACGCATCAATGAGCCTTGTTTGTCCTTCCTTGCATCATTTTTGGTAGGTACTAACTACTACATACTGGGACACCCCACAAGACTTGCCGTTTTGAGGATGCTCTGATCTAGTCGTACCCATCACTATTTGGCCCTTGTTATAGAGTCCCTTAGATATTTTCTCACTTGCCAATTTTCCTGCATACATGAAATTCAAGAACTCATTGTTCACTTGCTGTCTAATATATCCCCCCTCCCCCTTTGCCATTGCAATGATATAATCAATGCTATTGATTTCACCTGTCAGTGGTTTTAAAGGGATAGTTCATCTGAAAATTCTGTCATTACTTACTCACCCTCATGTCGTGGTTCTCTTGTGAACGCGCCTCGAAGACTGACACGGAAGTGAAGAAATTGTTGAATAAAGTCGTTATTTAGTTTTTTCTGCACACAAAAATATTCTCGTAACTTCATAAAAATACGGTTGAACCACTTATGTCACATGGACTATTTTAATGTCCTTATTACCTTTCTAGGTCTTGAACGTAGTAGTTGCATTGCGGTCTATGCAGGGTCATATAAAGCTCTCGGATTTCATCAGAAATATCTTGATTTGTGTTTTCCGAAGATGAACAAAGGTCTTACAGTTTGGAACGGGTTTGAGTAATTCATGACAGAATTTCATTTTTGGGTGAACTATCCCTTTAATTTTGTGGCTGATCAGTGTATATTTATATTATTTGTCACCCCATATTTACACTCTACTTTTACTAGGCTATCTGTACTCTTACTCAAGCTCTTGATTTCTGTACTTCATTCACCACTGATGTGTAGATATTGGTGGTGATGTGGATCATGTTGGTTGTCTTGTGGATTGTGTGGGTGATATTGGCAGTGAGGTTCTTTTATGTGTTTCTGTGCAAAAGCGCTGAGGCGCATGTGTAATAGGGGGTATAAATGTCTGACAAAAGTGCTTTGCTCCCGGTATTGAGTACATAAAGGGATTCTCAGCTAAGATTTGAGGTGTTTTATTGCGAGTCATGGGTAATGTCTGTTATTCATTGGCTTTCAGGCAAAGGGTATTTGGGAATTGAGATTTGGCACTGTTTAATTGCAATAGAAAAGCTTCGAATAAAAAAACTCATTGCAATGTGTGCACAGGGAGCGATGGGATACGGCGGCTGCTGTCAGTCTGTGTGTCGAGATGGCTCTCTGTGGGCCATGAGCCATACTGGAGATTTCCCCTGTCAGGCCAGAAACAGCCTCGGACGTAACGCTTGCTCACCAGCTGCATGTGGGGGGCAGCAGTAAATGTCAGCTGGTATTTGTGGATGAAAAGAGTAGGGGGGCCTCGCTGGAGCCACTGCCATTTCCTGTGTGACGGAAACATACCAGCCTCCCAAAGAGGAAGCTGGCAGGGAAGCCCTCACATCACACATGAAAGACAAGCTCGCTATCATCTCATTCTCTCCTCAGCCCCACGGGAGGCTCGCGCTCATGAGCGAGTGTGTGCGAGACCTGTTTGGGTGAGTGTGTGTCAATAATACAAGGTATATGTTGAAGTGGGATGTGAAACGTGTGTCATTAAAGCGCTGTGTACATAGAAGTGCATCTCAGCGTACGTCTGTGCGCTTGTGTGTGTCAGACTGTGAAAATCACCAGCTGTGACGCATCTCATGGGGCGTTATACACAAAAGTGATTCGAATCAGTGCCTTTGTCATCATAACCACATAATATTTGCATAAAATGTCTGACAGTTGAAATTATGTGAAGTTGTGAGAAAGAACAATGCAGAACTACTGTTGAGGAAACTGAGTGAAGTCAAGATAAAATACTTTCTTACATTCACTAGGTTCTCTGTAAATGTTTCAGAGTAATTCACAAAATATACCTAAATTACGCACAGTTTCAAAACTCTTCATGAGAATTTGCAGAAATCTTAATGTGAATATCAAGTGGGACAGATTTATTGTAAGGTGACTTAAGGTTTGTGCTACTAGAATATGAATTTACAGTTTGATATGAATTACTAAATTTGGCAGTGTAAAATACAGTATAAATAATAGTATAATTAAATTAAATTGATAAGTTGGTTTTGGAACAATCAGTAAATTCCAGGACAGGGACGAGAGTCTGAAATTAAAAGAAGCTTGGGGCAAAAACAGAACCAAAATGAATTAAAAGAGCCTAAAAAATTTGAGATGTGGTGGCAAAATAGCTCCTTTATGAGATTTTGTTTTTAATATTTATACAATTTCATACAAGTAATAGTGTTGTTTTTCCCAAATATCAGTATGATAGCAAATCTGATTTTATACAACATTTTAATAAAAAAAAAAAGTCAGTTAACAACACATAACCTGTTTTTGCTCTATTTCATCAATGGCAGTAGTTTCAAACAAAGCATAACCGTAATAACTGAATGAATCTGTGTTTTTAATGAATCGGGTGAGTGAATGATTCAATGAGCCATTCATAAAAACAAAAAAAACAAAAAAAAAACCATTGCTTAATTCGCCGAATGACTCAAAGACTCATTAAGACTTTTTGGCTGACTACTGTTTTAGTTTCATTTTCATTTCCATACTCATAATTTTATATTTAAAACATTAATGTCATAAGATTAATTAAAATGCAGTGTAAATGCATTTATGCCACTTCTGGTTTATTAATTATGCATAACTCTGGCTGAATTAAACAGTAAATACAGTGCAATGATGGATTGTGCTGATGCTGATTTAATTTGATAAGTAACAGCCCTATAATGTTTTATTCTTCTAATTGAATGTATTGATTAATGTAAGATTTATGCATGAATTAATTATGCATTACTTTTGCCCCCATAAAAGTAAAAAAAAAAAAGTGCTTTAATTGGAATATATAAGTTAATTTCTATCACTGACAGTGACATAAAAGGAATAGAGGAAAAGTGACAGTTTGTATTCATTATTAAATGTTTACTCCAATATTTCTCACTCAACCACAGTTGCTACTAACATCTGTTACTCAATTTGTCAACATTGGTTGGCTAAAAATATCCAAATGGGTAAACTGCTGTCTTCCATGGGCTGCAAGATACCAAAATATTGCTATGATTATTACTGCCTGGCAGCCATTGCAGTTTATTTTACACACAGAAAATGATAACTTAGGGAATTCAGCAATGCATTAAATGTGGATGTCACTCTCAAAACATCCACAACTGTGCGTATAACATGCTTATGAACTTATGTGCACATATGTACACTAAACCTGCTACTATTCAGACCAAGATGAGGCCGCGAGTGTGATATTGAAATAATCAAACAGTTCAATAAACAAGAAGTTAATAATGAGTAACTTTTACACACAATATTGCCAGGTACTTTGTCTGGTTTTGATCCAAAAATGAAAATAGTTTCAAACAAAGCCTAGCAGAAGCATTGTGCATCAACAAGCAAAACACAGTGGAGGTGTGCTGTTGTTCCTGAAATGAATCAGTGTTTAAAAATAAATTGGTTGAGTGAACAATTCAATGACTGACTCTTAAGTACAGTAGTGAATTGTTTTGTTCCTGAGTCAGTTGCATGAATTATTCAGTGACATATATGTATATATACAATGAAAAGTGTGATTGTCTGAGTGTATTCTATTTACCTGTATTGGTAGAACTATAAGAGCCACACAGATCATGATGACCACCAGCAGCTGAGAGGGCCAGATCTGAGGTGTAACATCACCAAATCCCACCGTAGAGAAGGTGACAACACAGAAATACAGAGAGTCAAAGAGTGTCAGGTTGTTCCCTGCTCGTTCCAAGTGCTGAATACCACAAATACTGGAAAAGAGAGAGAAAAGAGACTAAGAACAGCTCAAATATGGATTTAATGGCTAAGTTCACCCAGAAATGAAACGTCTGTCATTATTTACTCATGTTCTTCCAAACCTGTATGGTGTTATTTTAAAAGCTTTTTAGAGCCTGACTAGAACCATTGTTTTCTTAATAACTTCTACTTGTGTCCCATGAAAAATGGACATGGTGGTGAGTAAATAACCTCTGAATAAACTATTCCTTAAAAGGCATTTCAGGTGGACAGGTTTGGAGGTATTTGCATGTGTATGGAAAGCCAGAGGGTTTATATCATCACTGGATGGTTTGGAGCAAACTGTGATAAACACGAGCCAAAACACAATAACTGTGTGGTGAGCCACGTGCAAAACGACGTGATGCGAACCCTGTTTGTGTGTCTGTGTGTGGGTTATCTTTCAGTTCAGCCAGTGTGTGTGTGTGTGTGTGTGTGTGTATTTGCTCAGTGTTCAAAGGCCGGTTGAGTCAACATGCAGCCGTCAGTGGTGAAAAGGTCATTCATTTCTCTCCTTTCTATTTTACAAACGCACCGCTACCCTGCACATTCAGCACCTCCCTGCTATTTACCTCACGGAACAAGAGAACACACACAACATGGTGTTTAATTATCATCCTGTCAACTAATGACCAGTCACACAGACTGGCCGCACCATCGCACTAGCTTCCATTCTGCAATGTTCAATGCAAAAAGGCCTTGTTCTACATTTTATGCCTACTTATAACATTTCTTTCACCAAAAGCACAATTTAGTTTTATGCAATCATTTTATGCTCTCTCACTGACCTACTGTAAATTGTCTGTCTTTATTTTGATGGGTCTACAACATACAACATACTGACTATCAGAAACTTTACAAGTATATGTCAACTTATTCTACTGACCCTAAACCTACCCTACTGAGAGTTAGTAGACATGTAGTTGCAAATTAATGAGGATTAGTTAACATGTAGTTACAAAGTTACTTGTAGTTAGTAGAATGTCTAAAGTGGACTATCGAAAAATAAAGTGTAACCAAGTATTTATATAAAATACAGTTTGGGTCAGTGAGAGATTTTTTGTTTGTTTGTTTGTTTGTTTTGAAAGAAATGAATACTGTAATGCTGTTTTCAGCAAGTAAAGTCATTTCTATTTCATAAAGTAAATTTCTATGTCAAATAAATGCTCTTTTTTGAACTTTCTATTCAACAAAAAATCCTGTCAAAACGTATCATGGGTGTTACAACAATATGACACAAATAACTTTTTAAAATGAACAAACCATTAACTATGACTTTTGCCTCAATAAACTCCTAATGTGCTGCTTATTAATAGTTAGTAAGGTAGCTGTTAAATTTGGGTATTGAGTAGAATTTGGGATGTACAATATGCAGAATATGTGCTTTATAAACTCTAATAAACAGCCAATATGTTCATAATAGACATGCTAATAAGCAACTAGTTAATAGTGAGAATTGGTCCCTGAACTAACGTGTTACCTTTAATATCAATCCACAATATGAGGAAGGAATTTTCCTATTGTCAGAAATGAATGTAAGGCCCTGTTTTGTTTTTCTCTCACCAGGTAAAGATGAGGCAGAGCAGGGTGCTGATGAGGATGAGCACCTGGTTGAACATGGCCGAGTGTGTTCGCTGAATCGCTCTATGCAGGTCATTCTGAAAACAACATGAAGGAGGAGAGAAACAGAGAGATAACAGAAGGCAGAGATGTGAGACAGCGAGACGTTTAATAACACAGTGCCATTGTGTTTGTACTTATGATAAAAATATAGAAACAATCATCCAGAGCTCTGGCAAATTCGATAACCAGCAAGCTTTCAGCAGCAGAGGACAGATACAATCAGGAAAATAAGGCATGAGAAGGAAGTGAGATAGAGATGGAGAGGAAAATAAGAGCTTTGTGATGAAAGTGGATACACACTGACACAATTGCTCTGGAAGAAAGGATAGAAGATAGGCTTCATTTCTTACAATCATGTTCTCGAGAGCGTGTTTGGCCAGCCAGCAGTTCAGGAAAAC
Organism: Acrossocheilus fasciatus; assembly: GCA_036784905.1. Classification (NCBI taxonomy): domain Eukaryota; kingdom Metazoa; phylum Chordata; class Actinopteri; order Cypriniformes; family Cyprinidae; genus Acrossocheilus; species Acrossocheilus fasciatus. Next base: position 28,072,608 of record CM071940.1, on the reverse strand, counting down.
AGGAATGAACAAGTTTCTGAGGGAGGGCAGAATCACCTGATTGGAAAGAAAAAACCTTTATTTCTTTCAATTCAAATAGATTTGTGGAACAGCTATAATACACAATGCAGCAATTCAGGAGCACTGCTGCGCCGTTGATGAATCTTCAGAATAATGGAAAAAAATATACACATTTTAGTTATTTCTAGCGTATGTAAATGATGAAACTCGACAGCTTTCTATTGCTTTATTCTCACTGAATGCAAGCAACAATAAACATACAGTTCAGTTCACTAATGAATCGCTCAGTCGGTGCAGTTCTTTTTAATGAATCTGTAAAAGCGGTCAGTCTATTTAAACAGGAGTTGTCAATCTGAATCATGAACTGAATCATTCAGTCATCAGCTCAATTTCTCACTGATTCAGCTTGAATTACTCACTCATAAACACTGGTAAAGACAGTTAGAAGAATGTTAAAAATGTTATTGGTTACACTTTATTTCGATAGTCCACTTTAAACATTCTACTAACTACAAGTAACTTTGTGACTACATGTCAACTACATGTCAGCTAATTCTCATTAATTTGTAACTACATGTCTACTAACACTCAGTAGGGTAGGTTTAGGGTCAGTAGAATAAGTTGACATACTTGTAAAGTTTCTGATAGTCAGTATGTTGTATGTTGTGGACCCATCAAAATAAAGTGTTAGAAGATATTAAGCAGACAGTCTACTAATACTCTAATGACTGCTAGTTGACATGTAGTTGCAAAGTTACTTACTGTTAGTAGAATGTCTAAAGTGGACTATCGAAATAAAGTGTTACCTAAATATCAGCATTAGGGTTTCAGGGTTTTGTTGTAATAATAATAAAATTGAATAATAATAATAATAATAATAATAATAACAATAGGTTTTTACTTGTTGGTACAATAAAATGATTATTCTTATTTTAACTACTATTATTATTCTTTAATAAAATAAACTAATTGCAGAAAAACTGTTTTTAACTACTATTACTACTACTACTACTAATAATGTCAGAATCGAAATATTTTTTAAAGGGGTCATATAACTACATGCACTTTTACAAGTTGATTGTACTGAAATGTGTGTTAGCAGTGCCTGTACACAACCATCATAAAATGATAAAAATCCATCCAGTGTTTTTTTTTTAATCTCCTTATTTGTTTTACCCTGTCTCAAATCAAGCCGTTCGACCGTGTGACGCCACACGGTCGGACGCCCCTCCCACGATGGTTGATTGACAGCAGTGTTTCAACACAGACCCGCCCTTGCTCGTGAGCGAGCTGTCAATCATAGTCCGCGCGTCACTGTTGATATACGCTGGAGCTGTCTATGAGCAGAATGGCGTCTAAGCGATTGTGGTGTTCTGTTCTCGGGTGCAATAATGAACACAGCAGTCATTTTGATGTTCCTAAGTCCGAACCGCGAATCATTTTTCACCAGACTGCTTTATAAATGAAGGTCAGTATAAAGCTGGTTTTGCTAAGAAGCTGCTCCTGAAAAAAGAATCGGTACAAACTATTCGTGTTCCTGCTGAACCTCCAGAAGAAGTGAGTGTAATGTTTAATTAACCTTTATATTAATCTTTATATTAATCTTTATATTAATCTTTGCAAATCGCTAGCGCGCTTCACGATGTATGTGGCTAATGTTTACATTCAGGGTACATGCATGTTTTCTATTTACGACGTTCTCAATATAATTAATAATCCCACGTTTATAATGAACAAAACGTTATGGTTATTGTGTTATTACAAACTGTGTACGCAGGTATTAAAGTTAACATGATAACACTACACTAAGCTTACTTTTGTAGATGGTTTATAACGGTGTCTGTTAAGAAGTAATGTAAAAAATTTAAATAAATAAAAAACAGTTATAACTGCATGAAAATGAATGGTAACACAATACCTGCAAAATACTGTTTACATCCTGCAAATGCATATGATCCAAGACTATAAATACTCTAATTGATGTTTTTCAATTTTATGCCAGAATAAGTTATGTTATCTGATCACATATTTACTGCGATTCTTCAAAATATACCCTCAACTGTTGTCAAGGCAACACTCCACGTGTGTTGTGTCAAAAACGCCCCACAGAACAGAGGGGCGGGGCGAGCAAAGCTCACTAGCATTTAAAAACACACGCACTAAAACGGTGTGCTGAAAACAGAGCTGTTTTTGAGCAGGTAAAATGTGTGTTTTCTTACAATACTAATGAGAATTTTTAATTAAAGTATATTACAAACTTTCAATTTAGACCCTAAAGAATCATATTAGCTTGTACAAAAATGGCATTATATGACCCCTTTAACTGTTTGTAAAAAAAAAAGTACTTTTTAACATTACATTATGAAATTATATTATATTTTGTAAAGTTAACAACAACAACAACAACAACAACAACGGTTTGTAAAAATATAATGTTTATTAAAATTAATTTAGTGAAAAGTATTAATAAGCAGCAAATTAGGAGTTTATTGAGGCAAATGTTGTAGTTAATAGTTGGTTAACAGTGAGATTTGGACCTTAAAGTGGTCCATGGGGTCCATAAAAAACCCATTGGCTTGTTGTACTCACAGTGATCACGAAAGGAACGGCGCTGATCATCTCCAGAACGAACGGAATGCGCAACACTAGCTCCCAAACGTTGCCCTGGAAACAAGGACAATCTTGTAAGGGTCAATAAACAGTATTGTCTGTGTGACACTTAGATTAAAGGATAAAATGCTGCTTTGATTGGGTTTGATCCATTGAAAAACACTGGGGTTAAAGGTCACTATTCTAACCCCCCTCAGAGATAGGTTTCATTTATCGGTGGCAGTTGAGCCTGTGGCTGAATGAAGGTGTTAAACGTCTACCATATTTCACAAGCTGGATGTATCTAATAGGTCTCACCCATGTGGACCCTGCGTGGGTGAAGAGGCCTAGATTGTTTGGCAAGAAATCAATGCAGAACAGAGAGCGCGAGAGATGTGCTGATGCAGGTTGTGCTCCTCGCATGGGGATCAAGCGAGATGTAGGAGACTCTAAGAGATCCCCTCACTATCGGCGTCTGGAGGACAAACATGCCTCTTGTCTTCTCTATCCACTTAGTCCCTTCAAAACAGCTCAACGCAAACGATTGATTGTCACCGGCAAACTCTTCCTCTATCAATCGCTCTCTATCACTGTTGGAAAAAAACAGGTCAAAACAGCTCTTGGTGGTTAAGCTTGTTTTTGTAGCTTGCTTGTTGCTCATCTAAAATGATCTAAGACCAGCCTTTACCAGCTCAACAAAGATGATGAACCAGTCTGGACCAGCTAACTTTGAACATCTCAGAACCACATGGAACCAGCTGCCATCAGAAGCTGGTTTTAGATGGATAGTCCAGTAGTTTTCTCCATCTCATTTTGTTTAACCTTCTCAAATACCATTTGAGGACTGCGGATCTATTATAACCAGGGTGAAGGAACAATCTAAAAAGTCGACGGGACATGATATTAAATATATCAGCTCTGCTCATGAATATTTATTACATGAGGTAGTATGAACTGGTTTGCCGAAAAGCAAAGGTTAGTAAATGAGGGCTATACTAGCATTCATACTCACACATTGGTTCAGGCTTTTGTGTGGTGAGCTAGTTTTTTTCCATTTTTCTTTGGACTACACGCAATATAAATATTATGGTTATCTCGTTATCGGTTTGGTTTTACAACATGCGAGATAAATATCACTCAGAACAGAATGTTATTGTGTGTAATTTCTAATAGAGCTGCGATTCTGTTGAAGTATGCAGAAAAGCGTCAAGATATTATTTGATTTTGCGTGTATTAACGATGTAAAATGCTAGAAATATACAACAATTTAATTAGCCGTTTTAATATGAAAATGTTTAAAATCCTGTGTGCTTAGTTGCATTAAATGTGACCTTTTAGAGTATACTTCAAGTCTTAAAAGTATACATTTTATAAACTGTACTTGCAGATGATATAATGTTAATGAAATAAAAGGCCACATAAGTGTACTTAATAATAATAATTAATAATTACTTACATTTATATAGCGCTTTTCTAGGCACTCAAAGCGCTTTACAATTGTGAGAGGGGGGGGGGGGGGTCTCCTCATCCACCACCAGTGTGCAGCATCCACCTGGATGATGCGACGGCAGCCATAGTGCGCCAGAACGCCCACCACACACCAGCTTACTGGTGGAGAGGAGACAGAGTGATGAAGCCAATCAGCAGATATGGGGATTGTTAGGAGGCCATGATGGTCAGAGGCCAATGGGCGAATTTGGCCAGGATGCCGAGGTCACACCTCTACTCTTTTCGAAAGACATCCTGGGATTTTTAATGACCACACAGAGTCAAAACCTCGGTTTAATGTCTCATCCGAAGGACGGTGCTTTTTACAGTATAGTGTCCCCATCACCATACTGGGGCGCTAGGACCCACACAGACCACAGGGTGAGCACCCCCTTCTGGTCTCACTAGCACCTCTTCCAGCAGCAACCTAGTTTTCCCAGGAGGTCTCCCATCCAGGTACTGACCAGGCTCAACCCTGCTTAGCTTCAGTGAGTAACCAGTCTTGGGCTACAGGGTGATATGGCTGCCGAGTAACTCAAGAGTGTTTATTAAAAGGGTGGTTGATTGCAATTTCACTTTTTAATGGTAGTTAGTGTGTAATGTTGCTGTTTGAGCATAAACAACATCTGCAAAGTTGCAGCGCTGAAAGTTCAATGCAAACAGAGATATCGTCTTTTAAAATTATGGAAGTTTAATGCCTACAAAAACGGCTGGTAAGAACTACAACGAACTACTTCCCGGGTCTGATACGTCACTGACCCAGAATAAGCCTGCCCTCGGGAACATGTAAGGAAGGGGGCGGGGCCATGCTGTGCTGTTTTAGAGAAGAGGAAGAGAAAACTAGGGGTGCACGTAAAGATCTATACATATATGAATCACGATTCTGTCTTCTAACGATTCTAATGGATTCACAAGTTTCAAAATTAATGTTCTAAAACAGCCGTTCTTAATACTGTTCCTCCAGTCGCCCTGCTCTGCATCTCTCTCTCTCTCTCTCTCTCTCTCATTCAGATAGTCAGATCAGCTCCAACAAACTGTTCCAATGAGAAGCGTTATACATGGACGCGTGTGCGGTTGCCATACTGTATTAAAGCTTTAATCAGAATAAAACTGTATATTAAAAGCTAACATAAGCAGTAGCATAATAACAGCGTATCTAAAAGTATGAGACAACAAACAAACAAACATACCATTAAGAGCCGTGCTTGCACAGGTTCTGCGCGATCCTCTTCACTAATATCCTCTGTGTCTCAATCGGGCTCAAATTGATAAGCAATATAGACGACGCCATTGTTTACAATACAACTGGAGCACAATGCTGAGCTGAGGGGCGGGACATTTAGACGCACGCTCGGCGGTTTAGTGAATCACAACACACTGAGCCAGCTAACCAATCAGAGCCCATAACTTATTTCTGAGGGAGGGGCTTCATAAAAACAGGAAATAATCGAGGCGTTTGTCAGAGAAGGGACAGAGCTGTGTGGAATAAAGGTAAATTATATGATAAATAATGCGTTTTTAAAAAAATGAAGCATGAACACATATTTGACTGCACCCCATAAACACAATCAAGCCTAGAAAAAAAAAAAACAGTAAACCATCCCTTTAACACACTTAAGTACACTTTTGTCATGTTTTAAAGTACACTTATTTTGATGTGTTGACTATTATTACAATAATTATTATCCCAGAAGAAAGAAAAGTGAACTTTTTTCACGCACTAATTTAGTACTTAATATACTAAAAATGATTCTTTAGTACTTCTTAAGATAGCACATTTGAGTACACTTAGATGTTCCTAAGATTATCTTAAGAAGTGCTAAAGAATGTATAGTATAAGAACAAAATTAGTGCATGAAAATAGAGAATTTTAAAAAGCACTCTGAAGTTCAGCCAAATATATAAGTTATATAAACTTATACTGTAATATATTTTAATTTCAGTGTATATACTTAAGTATATTCTTTTAAAGTAGACTTTTTTGTATTTCCTTAATAACGAATCTTTGTTGAAATATGCAAAAATGTAGGGATTTCATTTGCACTACTGTCATTGCCTGACAAAAAAGAATGGAAGTTGTAATTAACAAAGTCTGTTTGTTCTCTGACGTTCATTCAAAAGCAGACATGTTTTATGACTAAATGAAAGTCAGGCAGGGCTCTTAAAAGCTAAAATGGGCTTGCAGCTAGCATTATAATGAACGGAAATGCTAAGAGATGCAGACATCTCTCTCCAGGTATTACAGACCTCTTTGAAGCCAAGAGGGTCTCATAGCGTACTAGTGATAAAACCATGGGCACATGTGTTGTTTGACTCACCTTGTAGCTGAGGTACACCAGCAACATTGTCTCTGAAAAACTGATGAATGCAACAAGCACCTGGAGAGAGGCGAAAATAGACAAACAGAGAGACAAAAAGGGACATAGATGAGACAGAAGCAGAGGTTGTGTAGGAAGAAACAGCAGGGCAGCGTGTTTCACACTGCCTGAGAATAAATGGTAAACCGAGGGCAACACAACAATGGCAAATGTGTCTGTGTATGTCTTTCAAACACAGGCGCTTCTATGTACCATGGGTTGATTTTTATTAAAGCTAACAGGTTTTTGTTACATGAAGGTCACTAAAAATTTCCTGGAAAATGTCATTCATTTATTTCTGTTACTTTTATTTACAGATTTTATTTTTTACCCAATCATGACCCTTTTAAGTTTCAATCTTAAAATCTAAAAATCTAAAATGTGACCTCAGTCCAAATGTGACCAACAATTATGAACAAAATTTTAATCATAAATAAAGAAATAAAGAAAGAATGAATGAATGAATGAATGAATGAATGAGTAGTAACACTTGAGTACTACATAACTACAATATGACTCCATTTGTTAACATTAGTTAACTGCATTAGTTATCATGAACTAAAAATGAAAAATATTTTAAAGCATTTATTAATCAAAGTTGTATGTGTTCACATTATTTAATGAAACTGAGCTAACATGAATGAATTTATTTAATTATTATTTCATTAAATTATGAATTAATTAATGTTAACAAATATGTTGCTCATTGTTGATAACGAAGAAATTTTAACTAATGGGACATATTGTATTGTGTAACCATAAAAATTATATTAATAATAACAATAACAACAATAATAGTGCACTTGGTTATCTAGGACATGACAACGAGCTTGAGATTAAGACAAAATAAATAAATAAATAAATAAATAAACCAAGGGGCAAAAAAAGAAAAGAAAAATCACCAAAAATGTGGATTTCTTTATTTACATTTTTTTCCACTATAAAGAACCTTTTGTGGAATGGGAAGGTTCCATGAATGTTAAAGGTTCTTTGTGGAACCAACGATGTCAATGATGACAAAATTGTTCTGTGATGTATGTACATCCATTGCTTTAATATTAAATAAAATAGCAAGAGTCTGAAAGTGTTTAAAAAAAAAAAAAAAAAAAAAAAAAGTGGGTTTAAAACCCCTAAAGTGCCTGTATAAAAAACCCCTGTGTGTGTTAGTGAATGAGAGAGAAGATTTATTTGTTCTGACCTGAAGAGCCCAGAGTGGCAGAGGCCTGTTCACCCAAATAATGAGGGACCTGATGACAGGAAGCCATTATTATCATGAAATGAGATAAAAAATGAAAAGAAAATGACAAATTAGAGACGCTCAGATCAAGAAGAGTGCTCATAATTGAACACTTTTTTTTTCTTCACACGTCAAACAAACACAACAATTCCAGAATCCAATCCTTCTACAATGGCTGAGCAATAAACAAGTATTCAAAGTAACATTTTTGTTACGAATGAAGAAATCAATGCTGTGGTGTGTGTTCTGCATTTAAGTAATGAGCACAGCGGCACTGTGTCAGACACACCATTAAACGCTTACAGACAACCGCCAGAATTTTTGATGTCTAATAAATGGTCGGAAACCGAACCGCCTTGTTAAACATGTCACGGAGACTCCTGGTGCAGTGTTCTGAAGTCAATAAATCAATTCTACTGTGGGCAAAACGGCCTAACTGTAAACAACACCATACATTTCCAGCAAAAATTCAATTGAATTATACCCAGTTAGAGCATGTTGGATGTTTAATATATATTGTCTAATTATGAAGAGTGGGATTCTAGACCAATCAGATTTAGTTGTGGGCGGGGCTACCCAGCCCACTATTAATTGCATTTTATTTGCAATTAAATGAAAACCAATGTAAATCATGGTTTACATTTTTTATTAAATGCAATTAGCTAAATAACACACTACAGTTAAAATCAATGTGCTAAATATTAAATACTACTTTAAAGCATGAAAAAAGATTTATCTTTTTATCTTTAACCTTTATTTAACCAGGCAAGTTAATTAAGAACAGCCTTACAATTTGACATACATTTTTGACAAAATAAACTTTTGAAAGAGGACAATCTTTGCGTACACTTGATTGGCCTTTTATTTCAAAAATATTGTATCATCTGCAAGTACGGTTTAAAAACACATTCAATACAATTTAAGTGCACTTATTTTTCCACAACGTTTAATATGAAATATCAAAAGAGATGAGCTTTGAAGTTCTTTAGACAAATAAGATAAACATCTTAAAAAGAGGAGATTCACAAACATGACAAATTTTTGCATTGATTATCGGCAGATCTTCTCTATTAAAATGGCCGTATGTCTGTGTTTCTGGCCCACGGCCACCATCTTCATTTCTCATGCCAGAGTCAAGAGCCTGGATACTTACCAGTCAAAATGGCTTCTGTTGTGGGCAGAAGCATTCTGTCTGAGACAGCCAGGACTGCAGGGGAAGCAAACACACACAGATAAGAGTTTTTATGCATGGACTATCCAAAGGCACTTCAATCTTCTCCAGATTGTTCTTCCAGATCTCACTTTCCCTTCATCCACCCACACTCTCTCCCCGACACCACATGAACTCTTCTCTGAACTGAAAATAGATCCCACGGTTTTCACTTTTGACCAACCTTCTCCTTGCTGTCGTTCACTTGCATCTCTTTGGCATGAACCCCTCGATGTGCTGTTCTTCTGCACTTTGGCAGAAAATAAGTTTTTACTTTTTCATTTGCACTCAGAAATGCAACGGACTTTGACCTGTCTCTCTATCTCTTTGTCTATACTTGCCATCCTTCTTTACACTTCTAGTGAGAGTTGGTGATTTCCAGTGATATGAGTGAAAATCACTGCGGGTGATGTGACAAAGGGCTAGAAGGGATGCAACTCCGACCGGAAACGAATAATGAAATTAATTTTCTACCTATCAGATTGTGTTTTATTAATGTCTACACCTACCCAACCCTAAACCTACCCCTTACAGTAATTAAAAAATAGTAATTATTGTTGTACAGTGTGACAAAAATGACGCTGTATTGATGTACACATGCCCAGTAGCGCCATACGTATCCCGTCTAGCCTTTACCGTGACAAAGTTCAATTTAATGCTAATGAGCAGTGATGTAATGCAGTGACTACCAATAGAAGTGCAGACAGCCATTCAACTGATACAGCGAGCAGGAACACCTACTAGCAACAGCACCAGTACAGTGGGTCAGTCACCTCAAGTGATTAAACACTACCTATGTATAAAGATTTGTTCAATGTGACAGTTAGCACTTAGTCACTAAAGATTGTCATATAACTGTGCTGCTGGAAGGTGTTACCTCTGGACCGCTGTATCCAAATCTACTGGGGGTCACTGTTCATGAAGTTCAGCTCTACTCTAACTTTGCCGGATCACAAACAAACAGTTGCTTTTCCTCAAGAAACAAATTCAACTCTTGCTCAGTCTGACGTTAGCATGTTGCTAAGCGAAAGACTTAAAACTCTATTACAAAAATGTCCAACACACAATTATTGAGTGAAATAATATAAATATTATAATATAAATAATATAAATATTACATTAGATTATGCTATTGATTTAACAACTTAAATGCTACATTTCAGTACTTAATTGCTGTTTATGACTCTTGATGAGTCTAGCTTTAGCATGTTGCTAAGCTAATGACTTAAAACTAGGGTGACCATACGTCCCCTTTTCCCCAGACATGTCCTCTTTCTGGACCTACAAAAATGTGTCCGGCCGGGATTTCTTAATCGCTCAAAATGTCCTGGATTTGGGTGTTTTCTTAATCCCGCTCTGCTGAATTTCTGACCGTTACCGCCTGCTCCCACGATTTTCGTGTCCACTCCTTTAAACATTCTAATATTGTATATAATTTTGGCACATCAGGGAGCCGCTCTCAGTATGCTGAGTATTTAAATCTCTTTTGAATGAGCGTTAGCGCTGTTTACTTTCACTTTCGCGATAAGTCGCACTCTGTGTAAAGGGAGCACATCTTACAAGATCAGATTTGTCAATGATCTTAGGATCTGTTGAGCAGCAAATACTCAAGCACAGTCTTGTCAGTCATCTCTCCTTATTCTTGACCTGTGATCAGTCCAATCTGACTGCTGCAACTCTTGTTGGATGCAGGGTTGCCAAGTCTGCGTTTTTTCCACAGAATTTGACTACTTTTAAACTGTTATCAGCCATGGGTTGATTTTCCCAAGTGGGTTAAAGGTATGAAATATTGCATAAATTACATTTGACTGAAATGCTTGTATTGAAACATTTTGCATTCTATCTAATATGATAACTTTCATGGACTTTTACATGAACTGTTCCCACCTGGTGGAATGACCAATCCAAGCAGTTGAGTCCTTAATCATTTTGAAGAAACACATCTCTCTCATCTTCATTTGACCCTCTAACTCTAGCACTCTCTATTCTAATGCTAATTCTAATTTTATCTGCTTGTTTTTTTAATTACAAAAATTACCCTCTAACATTTACACTCTGTTCTATTTCTATTCTAACTACTTGATTTATTTAAAGGAAAAAAGAGCCTTTAACACTAGCATTCTCTATTCTTTTTCTTTATTATAAATAATGACTTTCTAACAATAGCATTATCTATTGTTTTTCTGTTCTAATGACTTGTTTTATTTTTATTTAAAAATGACCCTCTAACACTAGCATTCCCTATTCTTTTTCCATTCTATCTACTTGTTTTCTTTTTATTTATTATAAAAACAAAATAAGCAAACAAACAAAAAACTTGCTACATATACTGTGTAAGGTGAAACTCCACCCCCCACTGTCCATAATACTGTGTGAAATTATCATTATTTTATTAAATGGAGCTATTTTAATTGATATAGAATGTTAAATAGTACTTTTCCATAGTGTTCTTTACAAAGGTAACTCTGATTAAATATTAAAAAAAACAATTAAGATGACAATAATCAAGATTAATAATTGTAATTATATTTTTGTGTAAAATAACCGTGATTACACATTTAAACATTATAGTGCAGCCCTACTGTTGTTGATAATAGACAATGGACAATATGTGATATGGAGGTCTGCATAAGATCGATTTTTCAGTCCTTCTCTCACAAATTCTTTCCCATTCCTGCTAAAAATAAGATATTTCTTCAGGCTCCTGGCCACAACCTTTACATTTTGCAAAATCCTGCTTTTTTCACCCGCACATGCACTCCACAATTTTAAACTTCAGTTGCGTTAGGTTCTGCAGATCCCAAATGAGCCGCACCTTTAGAATGTGGCCAAGACAAGATATTTTAAAGGACCGAATACCTTTGCTGCCTTGTGAAACAACTTTCACGTCAAGTGCATGGAACAAAGCTTATATGCTTAGTGCCATGTGGCTGTGTCTCACCAGTCTCTCTCCTCCCGCGGATCGTCTAGCAGGACTCGTACGATGTAGAGCAGGCAGCTCAGAACCTTCAGGAAGAAGTTGAAGAGTCGCACTCTCAAACCTGCAAACAAGAGCACGAGGCCGTCACCAATCAGCATTACAAAGAGCTTCACAAACAACAGAAACATGAAGCCGAGTACTCACGGACAGGACACGACAGCTAGAGGACAGCACATCAAACGCGCAGAAACAAATACAAGACCAACCAATTACCCAGCACCAGCTCCACAGAGCCACTCACAGGGGTCAACAGCACTCCACGTGAAAGCAAAAACAAACTACAACCTCACAGGACATGGAAAGCCACAATTAGAGCCGCCCCTCGGCCTGGGCGAGAACTCACTGGATCTTTGGTTTTTGATGAAGAACAGCTTCAGACGTTCCTTGAAAGTGTTTTCATTCACATAGAACTCTACCTGCACTCTAAAAGGAATGATGATGTTTGGTTGGAGATAAACAAGAGATGGAGAGGAAGGGGGAAGGACAGATAATGATGACATGTGTGAGAGAGGAGGCAAGAAAGTTAGACTTATTGCCATTGCGGTAATATAAAAAGCAATCAATTGAGAGCTACAAAGCGCTGTTGCTATATTGAAGTCTAATAGCTTTAGAAGGAAATGATGTTTTTTTGATGCTTTTGCGAACAAGGCGGCTGTGGTTGACCTCGCTATCTGCACTGACTTAATCCAGAATTATAAACGATTTGCACAACGAGGGGGAGCGTAACTGGAGGAGCTGTAACTCTGGTGCTTTTTTCATTTCGCTCCACAGTCTGCAACAAACAAGAGATCTGGAACAGGGAGAAGAAGGCTCATGTTCCAGCTCATGTTCAACCCGATGCCCGTCCAGCATCTGCAGCGGCAAGATGCCAATCACCATAGGCAATCTTTTCGAAATACATGTTCGTATTACATTTACAAATTCGTAAATGTGTTTTCTTGCACTTACAAATGTTTACTGCATGGTTTAAAAGCAGAAATGGGACGTGTTTGTTTTGGGTAAGCACTTAAGTGGATTCCACAGTAAAAATGTTTGTTGTTTGGGCTGTAGAAATGTGCAACAGTAATGCCTCACCCCTTCAGAGTGCTCTGAATGGACTGATTTGTACATGTACACATTTGAAACACCCTAGATGAATATAAATGCTGACCTTTTATTGAATTTGAATTAGACCTTAATAACTTTCCAGTGATATATTGTTGATTTGAATCATCAATTTGGTTGAGATTGAAAGTGTTGTTTTATCATTAACTGTGGATGCAAACATAACGTGGAACCAACATCAGATTGTTATATAAAATTTTTGTATACATATTTGGTAGACACTTTTAACTTTTGGTTATTAAAAATCCCATGGCACTTCTCGTAAAAAGAGTAGGGGTGTAACCCTGGTGTCCTGGCCAAATTGCGCTTTGGGTGTACAGTGATATACAATAAAGCGCTATATAAATGCATAATTTATTCATTCATTCATTCAATCATTCATTCAAACAAAACAAATTGCAGTAAATTTAAGGTATACATTTGGGAATTGAACACTTGTCTCATAATTGAACATACTGACACCTACATACGCCAATTAAATCTGGCATGTTGACTTAACACTGTTTAAAAGCTGTTTAATTTCTGGGTTAAAATAAAAATTCACATTTATAACTGTAAAGATTTTTGAACTTTAAAACTGAATATGTATCCAGCAAACAAAAACGAAATGATGTAAACTAGATTTTAAATAGGCCTAAAACACCTCATGCTTTGATTATACATTATATGCTTTGATTTCACATGATTATAGACAGCGCACATCCATTCTCCATGCATGCGTTATGATTGGTCAGATCACCTGTCAGTCAAACTCCCTGCGAAGTGTCAATGAACTACTTGCACAACTACTTCCACGTTCTACTTATTACAGTTTCTCATGAGAACGCAGATTATTACTACGTTTTAGGGCTGGCATTTCTTTAAAAAAAACAAAAAAAAACAATTAATCATATTTTCTGCGTTAACATGAATTATCTTCAACCTGGTGAAATGTTCCTATTAATGTTTCCCTTCCAAGAGTGCATTCTGAATAATAAATAAATATATTTCCCCACTAACCTGCCGCATCAGCGCTTGTCTTCTCATGAACAGTATTTGTCTTTTACTGATCATATTTCATACCAGTTTTAAATGAATTTGACAGATAAACACATACCCTTGCAAAAATTAACCATGGTTTACTATAGTAAAACTGCCATGTTTTTTTTCCCGTTTTTACCATTTGTGACCCTGGACCACAAAACCAGTCTTAAGTGTCAATTTTTCAAAATTGAGATTTATACATCAACTGAAAGCTGAATAAATACGCTTTCCATTGATGTATGATCGGACAATATTTGGCCGAGATACAACTATTTGAAAATCTGGAATCTGAGGGTGCAAAAAAATCTAAATGTTGAGAAAATCGCCATTAAATTTGTCCAAATGAAGTTCTTAGCAATGCATATTACTACAAATATACCCCAGCGACTTAAGACTGGTTTTGTGGTCCAGGGTCACATTTGTATAACAACACTTTTACTACAAATAGCCTACCATAGTTAAACTATGGTCAGTGTCGTAAAACCCGAGTTAATTTGAGGTTATGGTTTAACTTCAATTGCAATTTTTGGTTTTATTTGTAGTAGATACAACCATCATACAACCAAGGTACTTTTTCAGTCATCTATACAGTTCAGTTCTGCAGCATCTTGCTTTAAAAATGTTTTGCTGTAAATTAATTTCAGTTGATTATATTTTAAAAGAACGATCAAACTGTTAAAATTTTATTAATTCATTTCACAAGACACCATTTTTTATGATAAATTTGTAATAAATCATAAAACACAGAATCCAGAATAAAATAAAATAAAATGGGTTTCATGGGGCCCTAAATTAAAAGGTATCTTACTCTATGGAGTTGAATTTATTCTCAAGTTCTAAGAAACATATGGAAAGTATCTCCTTCCCCATTAGCGCCAAATGAATATCGCTATAAATATCAATATTGTATGATATAGAAAAAATACTGCGATAATATTTTTGGCCTTATTGCCTAGCCCTACATGCAATCATTCAGTCTTTTGGTTATACTTCAGTAAAGAGTGAAATATATTTTAAATGTTTTTGCTGTATATCTTTTAATCGATACTTTTAATTATAGTTTTTTATTAATATTTTGAATTACTTCTCATTTTTATATTTCCTGTTTTCATTTTCATTTTAGTTAAAGTTAAAAGTTTGTTTTAAAATAAAAAAGATAAAAATAAAAATTTCTTTAGTTAACTATAACAACCGCAATGCATCAGAACATAATAAATTCCTATTATTTCCAATGGTGATGATTCTCATACTGTAACATTATCACTGTAACATACTGAAAACAACAGATATTTCAAATGTTGATGCTGAAATGTTGTGATAGATTTTTTTGAATGTTTATGCAGCTAAACTTCCTTTCAAAGTCCCGGTTTATTTACACACATTGAAAGACAAGTCAATATGATCGTCTGTGGTAATTGACATCACACCACAGTAGCTGTCCCCACACATTACGCTGTAAATAACAATTATGTTCGTTTAAAGGTCACTCATGGGAGAATGTCACATACTGTATATTGAGTTTGTTGTTCTCCAGCACGCTTCCAGTCCCCTTTGCTCTGTTTTAATCACTTTTCCTCAGCTCCAACTACCCAGGGACTCATAAAGAGGCATTAGCTAAAGACCAGATCAGTGCGAGCCGGATCACTCCAGTCTTTTAAAGACTTCCCCACAGATCTCTGGAGCCAGCCTCATTACCACAGAGCTCTGCGTAATTGGATGGAAACATGGAGGGACACATAATATCCGGTGAGTCATGTCATAACAATGGGAATAAAGGACGAGAGGAGAGAACACAGGCCAAGCACATGTGTGATCTGTCTGTCTCTCGCTCCCATATGTCAGGGAAACGCGATAATGCGAATTCACAGTCCATAAGGGGTCCCGGACCCATGTGGTGGTTGACCCTAACATATCCTTTCCTCACAGCCAGAAACCCGCCAGATCATGCTGGGTGTTGCTATGGCGACAGAGAGCACCTTCGGGATTCCTAACACACACATAGTAATAATCAAGTTTTGTGGGCGTGGAGGACTTGATTCATTCCCAGCTCCTTGAGAATAATGGCCTGTGCACAAAGTCGTACATACTGGAAGTGCAATGATTGCACCTCCGGTGAGAAATTCAGCATCACATTAATATGGGTGTCAAAAATAAATAAATAAATAAATTTTAAAAAACTCTCTTGATGAAGAAAGTATCATCATTCTGCCACTGCGATGGCCACTTTAGCCATACTGTAAAAACAAAAACAAAAAATTCCTGCTATTTCCAATAGTAAGAATTCTCATACAGTGCCCTCCAAAAGTATTGGAACAGTGAAGACAAAATTGCTCTGTTGGCTGTGGAGTCAAGACATTTGCAAATATGATGAAAAGATGAATATGAGACAAAACTACAGAATGCCACATTTTATTATTAGCCGTTTCAACACATACGTGTTTTACCAAATAAAAAGAACAGCACTTTTAGAGTTCATCCCACTCATTGATGTGAGCATAAGTATTGGGACAGTTGAACATAAGGCAGATATAAAAGATTAAAAGCTATTATTTAGTTGCAGATCCCTTGCGCACAATTACAGCAGTGAGTCTGTGACCCATAGACATCAGACTCTTGGTCTCATCCTTTGAAATGCTTTTCCCAGCCTTTAATGCAGCCAATTCCAATGGTTGCTTGTTATGGGGAGTTTCTGCCTTTACTCTCCTCTTCTTCTGGTGAAATTCATGTTCAATCGGATTTAAATCTGTAGATTGACTGGCAATCTAAGGCTTCCCATTTCTTTGCCCTTATAAACTCCTTGACTGAACTGGCAGGGTGTTTTGTGTCATTGTCCTGATGCAATATGAAGCACTTCCCAATGAATCTGGTGGCATTTTCTTGAATATTGGTAGGCAAGATGGTTTTGTACTCTTCCAAATTCATTCTGCTACTGTCATCATACATTAAGTCATCAGTAAAGTTGAGAGGGCCTGTCCCAGAGGCAGCCATGCATGCCCATGCCATGACACCACCTCCACCATGCTTTACAGATGAGGCTGTATGCTTGAGGTCATTGCAATTCCCTTTTTTTTCTCCACATTTTTGCTTTCCCATCACTTAGATAAAGGTTCATCTTTGTCTCGTCGGTCCATAAACACAGTTCCAAAACTCTTCTGGCTCACTTTTGTGCTTTTTTGCAAACTCTAATCTTGCCTTTCTATTTTTGGAGCTGGTCAGAGGTTTGCATCTTGCTGTGTAGCATCTGTAATTCTGTGTCAAAGTCTCCTGAGGACAGTAGATTGTCAGAACATCACCCCAGCTTTCTGGAAGTTGTTGGTGATTTTACAGACAAGTCTTTTAGGGTTCATTTTCACAGCTTTTATGATTTGTCTGTCATCAACTACTGTTGTTTTCTCAGCCGGTCAGGTCGTTGTTGGTTGCTGGTGGTTTCCAAACTCTTGATTTCTCCATGCCATTTGTTTTTGCTATAGCTCTAATTGATTTCCTCTTTTCTTTTAGCATCCAAATTGCTTGCTTTTCTCTCAGAGTCAGCTCCCTCATCTTCATCCTGGTTTGTGTGTCATCAGCGAATGCAAGATTCAGAATGCAGAAGTAATGGATATAACTGATACAACACATTCCCTGCTTTTAATATCTGAAGAATTAATGCAACAGGACACAGCTGATCACTCAGAAAGACCTGTGAGGCAAATGTTCCAGTACTTATGCTCACATCAGATAGAGGGATGAAACTCTAAAAGTGCTGAACTTCTTAGCTGGTAAAACATCTATGTGTTGAATCACCCAATAATAAAATGTGACATTCTGTAGTTGTGTCTCATATTCATCTTTTAATCATATTTGTAAATGTCTTTACTCCACAGCCAACAGAGCAATTTTGTCTTTACTGTTCCAATACTTTTGGAGGGCACTGTACACTGTAAAAAAAAATCCGTAAAACTTACGGTAAAAAAGCGGCAGCTGTGGTTGCCGGAATTCTACCGTAAAATATACGGTAGCAACGTTTTAGGTTTTACGGTTTTAACTTAAATTTACAGTTAAATACCGTAATTTCATTAACTGATATAATGTTAATATACCAACCTATTGAAGTACTGAAATCTGTTTTGAACCTTTGAAATACACTGATAACCACCAAAAGCAGGTGGTGATGAGAAAGTCACATCATGAACCAAAGCCCATCACAAGCTGCTTTTAAATAATAACATATATAGAAGGTGCACAGTGTCATTCACACAAGTATTAAACACCATCATGGTGAGACTCATTAAACTGAAATATGCAATAAACATTAATTTAACAACATTAGATGTAACATACAACCCTAATAAACATAACTGATAAGAAAAAACTAAGAAGAAACCTAGTTATTTCAAATAAAAAAACATCAAATTCAAACAAAATTTGAAATGCAATGCAGGGAATTCTGGGAATGTCAATTTACGTTTTTTTCCCTGTAAATTTTACATTCTTTTTCACTTCCAAAAGCGGTATTTCACCATAAAATTGTCTGAAATGTCTATTACAGTTTTTCACCGTATATATTAGGGGAACTTACCGTTAATGTTACATGTCTGTCTGCCCTAGTCCTCGTTTTCCTTATTTGGTTTAGTTCCTGTCCTCATTAGTTAATTAGCATTTGATTGTTCCCACCTGAGTTTGATTATGTTGTTTGCTCTTTTGTTCCTGCTCCTTTATAAGTCCTGAGTTCTCCCCCTAAGTTTGTTCGTGATTATCAATGTTATGAAGTGTATCGATGTTTCTGTTAATGTTCCTGTATCTACTTATCCTTATTAAAAGCGTATTTTGTAACCCGTCGCTTCCTCGCACTCCTTGAAGGACACACACATAACAGTTAACCATTTAACAGGTTTTTACCATTAAAATCACGGTCATTTTTTACAGTGTACATTCTCATTACTGTAAAGTAAGTCGCATCCTTTTCATATCCAAATATAGTGAAATCATATTATAAAGCAAATAAATCAAATCAAATATAGTGAAATCATTATAGTTGTCTTTTATATTTTTCCATTACAGTAATGCAACTTTATTGGGGGTAAATGGGCTTAATTGCTATGTAAACAAAAGTAAAAAATTCAATTTCTTATACATTACTTTGATTTCATGGTTATTACGAATAAAACGGAAAAATCTGACTCAACGTTGTGTCTAATATTGTAAATAGGTCAACATTCAGATGTTTACTTCAATGAATACTGGATTTCATGCAACCTCACCTAGACTAATCTGTCTTTGTATCCAATGCACATGTTTATTATTTTTGAACATTTTTTTTTTTTTGTCAGGTTTCAGGTTTTCAGTCAGGTTTTGAGATCAACAGTGAAAAATGTTTTTCATGTCCTTTTTTTCAGACACTTCTTTCTTTGGTGTACATATTCTGACCATTAAAGCCATAATATATTCTTTGCTAATTAGCTCTTAAGAGTAATTGGACCGGAGACCAGAGAAAGCACAGCAACATTGAATAAGCCTTTTAATGAACCAGTGATCCAGTGGCTAATATAAGGTGACAGACACTTCATTAAATATACATCAAATCATGTAGTATTTATTGCCATTTCTATAACAGACCATCCAGCAGGAACAGCACATATAGAAATGAGTCTAATGCTGAATGTTTGTCATTCTCATTTATTTATCTTGTTATTCGTTCATTTAATCAAAACCTTTGGATAACTGTATACCCTGACACAAATTGTTCACCTTTTGAACAAGTGGCTAAACAATGGAAGGTGCTGATATTACATATCATAATGATATATTTTATTAATATTTTCATACAATGCCTTCATTCAAATTTATAAATGTAGGCTATAATTGTAGTATGCCTTAGAGTGTTGATGTGTAGTAATTTCTAAATACTTCAGTATTCTCAATAATTTGTTTACAGATATTTTTTAAATAAAGAACCCCCCCCCAAATAAAAAATAAATAAAATAAAATAAAATAAAAAACTAACAGAATAGATAAATACATACATAAACAAATAAATTGCAGTAATTTGGTAAGCATGGAAGAAATGGTGCCCACTGGGACTTTTCTCACAAAAACACTGAATCAAACATGAGTGTGAATTTGAAATGAATAACAGCCAATTAAATACAGCACACTGGGACTTTACACTGTCTTGCTCTCTGTGTGCAAGAATCTCCTGGTCATATCCTGTTAACACGACCCTTATTTGTTGCTTCACCTCACATCGGCTTTTACAACAATTCTGTGTTCACAAATAGTAAAAAAATAAATAAAGCCAAGCAAAACATGCAGTGCAAGACACTGACTTTATTGTAAGTTAAATTAAAACTGAGCTGGATACAGCCTAATGGGCACTTCTTGTGTACTTCAAATCCTAGAAGTATATTAAAAAGCTGAACTTAACATAATATTGATTAAATAAAACACCATTTAAGTTTACTTAAAGAGAGGACATTTTCATAACACTTAAGTACATTTTCACAAAGTGCATTTGTAATAATATACAGTAGTTAAAAGTTTTACTTATAAGTACATTTTGAATAATTTTAAAGTTCTTCATTTTAATAATATTATTTGATATTATATAAAGTTCATTTATTTTAAACATACTAAATTGCACATTTATCATTAAAAAGGTAAAAATCTAAGTTTAATGACATTAGAGTGTATTTTAGTTTAACAGGTCACACTTTAGTTTAGGGACCAATTCTCACTATTAACTAGTTGCTTATTAGCATGGATATTACTAGCATATTGGCTGTTTATTAGTACTTATAAATCACATATTAATGTCTTATTCTGCATAATCATATTTTAGATCCCTTAATCCTTAATCACCATACCTAAACTTAACAACTACCTGATTAACTATTAATAAGCAGCAAATTAGGAGTTATAATTAGTTAACTATAAATAGTTAGTTAATAGTGAGAAAAAAAACCCTCTTAAGTTCAACTAATTTAATATAAATTTAAACTACATTAGTACTATGTTAGTATACTATAATATTGTATAGTAATAATACATTTTAATTGACTTGCAACTAACATGTGTCCGAAAGCATTGCATCCAGTTTAAAAGCATACGCTTTTAAAGTATATTATTTATGTAACAAGTGCTCTTTTTAAAAGAAAGTGTACTTCTCTTTCTAAAAGGGACATGCAGATTTTGATGAAGGTCCATCAGCTAAACATCGCACATGTTGAGGCTGATAAAATGCACGTCACTCATGCACTCAAGGAACTAGCTGCTATATTTGTGAAAGAGGATGATAGTATTAAATCTTCAAAAGTTTTATTTGCCATGAGGCAGCAAAACGCAAGTAAAGGAGACATCCACATATGTCCTAATGCCATATGATAGAAGTGTTTCTGCTTTTTGCCTTTTTATTAATAGACAGAACAGTAAACAGTGACAGGCAACAGTTGAAGAGAGAGGGAGAGGTCAGGGAAACACAACTCAGCTCTTGACTTATAGATCATAAGACTTATAGACCGTCTGCTGGGCCCCAGCTGCAGTAGTAGATTCCTGTTTAAATGCCTTCTATTGCACGTCAGTCTATCATTGTAGCAGCATCGATTTCACATTTACCCACAGTTATCTTTCATCTAAAAGTGAACTGTAGTACGTCAAGTCTAAGTAGGAAATAATAGGAAACAATATGTCACTGAAAGTTGTTTGCAACTCTTACACTGTAGTTGTGGATTTTATTATTGTCCTGGAATAGACCTTAGGTTAGATGCCATGTTGAATTTAACATGAATAGATGTGAGGGAGAGTCTTTACAATGGCACACACTGTATGAAGGTAGCAGATCACATATTTTTCACAACTCACAGATTCCACAACTGTTTTGTGGTGTTTTTGTCTGCTTAAATCTTTTTCGGAAAGACGTTTTGTCAGCTGGACAGTAAGGTATGTTGTTAAACAACAGTACCATCCATTGAACGCACTGAACTTCTGTCCTTCACAGTCTCATTTTCATTCTTGTCAATAACTAAATATGGCTCTACCCTTATAAGGTCTATTAAAAAGCTAAGACACAGCGATAATATTGATATCCATATTTCTTTTTTACAGCCTTGAGATGCCAAAATGTAGCTATAGTTTAGTCTATAGTAATGGGACAAACCCAAAAATAAAATCCACATAATCAAAAGGCAAAAGATACAAAAGTTTATAAAGGTGTCTTAAAACAAATCAGTATGAATTGAATGTTTAATCCAAGTCTTGTGGAGAGATTCGATTGCTTTATTTGATTAACAGACTTAAGTTTTGGTTACCTGGACTTTCAGGTGAGGGACGGAAATCTCTCAGTTTTTATAAAAAAAAAAAAAATCTGTATTTTGAGGATTAACCTAAGACATATGGGTTTGGGACCACATGAGGGTGAGGCCATGATGGCAAGATTTTCATTCTCTTTAACAGATTAACTCCTGTATTTAGTGGTTGATACTCCCAATCTGTATGTGATCTGATGCTAATCCAGAAATCATCATCGTTAGTATATGTGCAGTTTCGCATATCTTAAAGCTTTAAGAGTGGTTCTCGTTTCAAAATTCATCTAGCGACTGGAATATCGTGGATGTCCTGCAATCACAAAATCATCCACCCACTTGCTCGAGTAGACAGATGATGCATTTGGACCTTGGTGACTGAGATTTTTTGTTCCCTTTAATCATGTTATGCAGCTGTCATTGACATTAACAGTGTAAGAATCTCATCAATACAAGACCAAACTAAACCTTTTTAGTTACATCATCCTCACCTTCTTCTCAAAAACTACACCATAAGATATGTTGTAATTAATATTCCCACTGTCTAGATATAAAATCTTCCATTTTATGTAAGGCTTCTGCAGTATTTCACCATCCATACTCATTCATTCATGCTTCCATATCTTTCTCTGTCGGTTCTCCAAAAAAAAAGAAGAAAAAAAAGAAATAAGATATAAAGAATATACAGACATAATGTACTTTAAATTTAATAAAGGTAATTAGTTGAACTTATGATTGCTTTTTGACCCACTTAAGTAACTTGATGACATTTTTACGTGTAATTTCATAATTACTTCTATTGTCTTTGAAATATGATTAAAGTGCCAAATGCAGATGTTGGGCATAATTTCCAAGCTGCTTTTTCTCCATGCATGAACAGTGGATGGTAATTTATATTGCCAAGCTTCAAAGAGCACACAAATGCTTGGTATTGCAAATCATCACCTGCTTTATGTATGTAAAATAAAATTTTGGCTATTCTGTTTAACATGCTTTTGTGTTTCAGGTAAGAATATGAAATGGGTTTGGTACGACTTGAGGATGAACTGTTCCTTTAAAGCTTCCCTGCGGTCTTGCTCAGTCTCACAGCAGGCTGGCATAAAGCTCACCCAAGAGTCAATTGTTCCCTGTGTCATTTTCATATGCTATTTTATATGCTATTTTTCAAATGGAAAACTCTTTTCCACTTGAGGGAGTAACAGCAGTGAGCAAGTAAAGTGTAAACATCACCACATGAAAGGACCCGAGCAGTGGGCTTGATAATACCGTTGACTAGTTAGCTAAAGGAAAGAGGGAAAAACATTAAAAACTCATAAAAGCCTTTCAGCTCTACGGAGAAGCAAACACACTCTTCCATACAGCTCCCTTGGCGATAATGCAGGGAATACTGGCAATAGAGTTGCTTTCTCAAAAAGCCAATTACACAACAATAATGCATAAAATGATTTTTTTTTTTACTATATTTAACTAGTAAATATCCTCTAATGAAGTGTGCACAGTTTCTCTGAAAACAAGAGGAGGGGGACTTCTTAATAACGCTGTAAAAACCATAATTACTTATTTTTCTTTGTCTATTACACAGTTCCAATCCCTTGCCACTTAAAGGAACATATCACCCAGAAATGAAAATTCTGTCATTACATACACTACATCCATGTTATTCCCAACCCAGAATAACCAAAGACTTACTCTTTTTTTCCAATCGATCAATCGTTCTATCTATCTATCTATCTATCTATCTATCTATCTATCTATCTATCTATCTATCTATCTATCTATCTATCTATCTATCTATCTATCTATCTATCTATCTATCTATCTATCGTTTTACAAGAAGGGCAGAAAAATATAAAGCACTTTATTATTCATAGTTTTCACGTGATGTCACGGCCTTATAGAAACGCCCACCTGGAGGACAAAACAAAGCTTTGCTCCACTGACCGTCAGTTATTTTTAGCAGTTTGCATTAAAGTAGTAATTGTCACACTTCGCTGCAGGAAGGATGCAGGAGTCACGGAGTACAAGATAAAGAATCTTTAATAAATCCAAGAAACAAACACAGGGGAATATCCACACTGGAGCTAGGAGAAGCACACAAACATAACAAGTAGACCCGACAAACACTGAACGGACTGGGGCTTATAAAGACAGGGAAAGCAAGACACACCTGGAGCAAATTAACAATCAGACTGGGAGACAGAAACTGGGTCACACGGAACACATGGGGAGCAAAAACACAACAAAACAGTCCAGGGGCGTGACATTACTCCCCCCCTCTTGGAAGGTGCACCGTAGAAACATCCAAAGGGGAGGGGCGGGCGGGAACTACGGAGGCGGCTCAGGAGGAGGACAAACCCTCGGGAGGGGGCCGGCAAACAGAGTCCAAGGGGGCAACGAGGGAGGGAGGAGCCAGGGAAGAGACAGGAGGGATCCGGAGCAGGAGGTGCACAGCAGGACCCAGGCCACAGCCATGATGATGGCCCATGGTGGAGCCGACAGCAGGAGGAGCCATGGAGGAGGGATGGCCGCTGACTCCAGGGGGCCGACCGACCAACAGCGGCGGAGCAGGTGGTGGAGGAGCCCGAGGCAGAGACGGAGAGCCGACGAGCCAGGGGGATGCCAAGGAGGAGCCGAGTGCTCTGGCGACCGAGGTGAAGGTGGAGCTCCGGAGACCCGCGGTGGAGCCGGAGCGACTGAGGACCAAGGTGGAGCTGGCAGGAGGAAGGAGCCCAACTGAGCAGGTGGGACAGAGTGACGAGGTGCAGCCGGAGGAGCGGAGTCCTGAGGCGATGGTCTTTCTCACCAGAATCCACTCCACGAAGGCGGTGAAATCCTCTCGAGGACCATCCTCAGACGACAGTGCTCTGCACGCAGTGTTTAAGCTTGAGTCACACGGAACACATCGGGAGCAAAAACACAACAAAACAGTCCAGGGGCATGACAGTAATATAGTAAAAGGCATATATTAAAGGGCGAAATTCAGTGAACACCTTATTGATGATGCATATTTTGTACAGGCAATAAGATGAACCCAGAATATAAACACAATGTACAAAGTTTCACATTAAATGGTTTCCCATTGAAAACCATTAGAAGGAAAACACTGAACCATTAAGCGGATTGCATTTATATTCCGGCCTCATCTGCTTGTCTACTATGCATCATTAATATGGTGATTACTGAATTTGATCTTTTAATATTACAGTTTTAAATATATTAAGGCACTTTAAGCGTTTTTACAACGTTTTGTCGCACTGTTTAATGATTGAAAGATTGTCGCGGATGCTTAATATGAATTGCAAATGGCCAAAACTTGCATTTTGTTCAGAAATACCTTTGTGATCTAAATATTTGGAGGTGGGAAACAGATGAAAATTTGACAGGCTTGAGCTGCAGTTCTATGGATGTTTTGCTCTCCAAGTCTTTGAGCCAGTCACATGACTGAAAACTGTGAATTATTTTTTTTTATTCAGATGCCCAATTACAGTGAATAATAACAGAGAATATGAGAAAGTAAAAAAAACAATGCCAGCAAGAATGCAAGCTGTTATTAAGGCCAAAGGAGGTCATACCAAATATTTAAGTTATTGAAATTTTGTTGTTGTTGTTGTTGTTGTTGCTGTTATTGTGTGAATAAAGACTATTCAGATGTTTCAGTTTGTTATTTGCCTATAAATGACAATAATTTTAAAATATTTTTGTTTTCTCTAGTATGACAGGTGATCATACAGTGTTTAAAAATGTATTATACTGCATTTATTGACTGTAATTGGGCATCTGAATAAAAACAATAAATTGCTTTACTAATTTTTTTTTCTGCCTTTTGTGTAAAACAGTAAATTCATAACAACAATAATACTATTTTAGCAATAGAAAAACTTGCGTTTCTAATTTCTTCTGACAACTTTTAAAAATATAACTGATGTGGATCTCAGTTAGGGTGAAAACATTCAAATTAAACATATACAATTACATTAAATACACTGATAATATAATTTAACTAAATATGTGACTTGTGCTGGAAAAATAAGTCAGAATGAGCATGGGCTAATTTTGAGCTCCAGGCAAAACAAGTGAAAAATGTAGATTTTGGTCAAATTTCAGGTTTTCACAAAAACGAGTTCATCAAGCCCTCGTCTAGCAATCACAATGCTCCAAATAGTATTTAAACTTCTAAAATGATATTTATTTGTATGTTTGGGGAACTGTTCGGGAAAAACATCTGACGTGTAACATTATATTAGATCTGTGCCTTAGAGTAGGACTTCCAATAATATATAAGCCATGCTCATTCGCCCATTTAATCCCACCGGACACAATAGTGAACATAAAGAAAGTTTTCATTTATAAAGCTCTAAAAATCTAACTGACTGATGTTTTATTGCAATCCCTGCAAATATGGAAAAAACAAAGAGTTTCAATTAAAGGAACACTCCACTTTTTTTGGAAATAGGCTCATTCTCCAACTCCCCCAGAGTTAATAAGTTGAGTTTTACCGTTTTTGAATCCATTCAGCCGATCTCTGGATCTGGCGATAGCACTTTTAGCATAGCTTAGCATAGATCATTGAATCCGATTAAGACCAGTAGCATCGCGTTCAAAAATGACCAAAGAGTTTCGATATTTGTCCTATTTAAAACTTGACTCTTCTGTAGTTATATCGTGTACTAAGACCGGCGGAAAATGAAAAGTTGCGATTTTCTAGTCCGATTTGGCTAGGAACTATACTCTCATTCCGGCGTAATAATCAAGGAACTTTGCTGCCGTAACATGGCCGCAGCAGGCGTAGTGATATTACGCAGCGCCTGAAAGTAGTCCCCAGCTAGGTAACTAGTTATAATATACCTGGGGACTACTTTCAGGCGCTGCGTAATAACACTGCTGTAATAAAATCAAAATGTATTTACCTAAAAGATATTGTATTTGTTTACCTATAAGTCATGTGACCATTAACCATGAGGATGTGTTGTTAAATGATTTACTTAAAATCTCAGTTTCATATTTTAGGTCAAAATGGTTCAGCTGGCAATCTCTGGCTCATTATAAAAACATTGTATATATTGTATAATATTGGTATGACAGATTTCTGTAATAAAAGATGAGCTTGTCAAATGTCTACAAAGATTTATGAAGTGACCTTAGCACTACCCAACACTTAATCAATTATATGACTAGGGGTCCATTCACATCATTTGTTATATTGTGAGAGTAGCACTTAGCCCAATTAATATGATGGATTTGTGTCTGTTTGTGTCTTAAGGGGGAGGAGTGAGACACAAACAAAGATCAAGAGCACATGTCTGGAAATGATCCATTAAATAACAAAAACAGATATTCCACAGAAGGACAATTTTATATTGCATATACACATATTTTGCTATCTATCTGACCTCCATACATCACTCAAGTGCTTAAATTCTATTGACATCATGCATCCAAGACGGCTTATATTTCTATCCCGCTGGTTCTTTTTGTAATCATAAAGTACGTTTTGATTTCTAATTGAATGTCGATTCCAGTCTTTACTAAAGAGACAACAAATTTTGGGGTGCCACACAGTGACTACAATGAACTCCAGCACAATACACGCTGATGAAAATCTGAAAGAAATGTTTTCCCTGAGTGATAAGATACGGGAACACACACAATCCTAAAGGACATGCAGACAAAAGCAGCACTCCAATAATACAGGAAAAATGACATTCGTAGAGGCACAGAGAGACACTCTCTCAACCATGACAGAAAGCAAGAAATTGCACACCTCCCTGGTGCCGCATCTAAAGAAAGGTTTGTGAGTAGCCTACTTCATCCAGCCAAAAGGAGGTTGAGGCAGCCTGACCCTGACTGACCTACTGTAAACAGTGATTTTTTAACGATTGTTGAGAAGGACATTTAAAGGTGCACTAAGTGATTTTTGAAAAACACTTTTGACCACAGTGTCTGACCAAGTCCCAAAACACACAGTAATCAGTAGACTTTGTTTATTTAAACAGGGGGTCATCTCAATTATCACCAGTGAAGTATGGAGTGCCACAAGGATCTGTCCTAGGTCCTCTGCTATTTTCAATATACATGTTGCCCCTTGGTAATATTATTAGAAAAAACGGGATTAGTTTTCATTGTTATGCTGATGATACTCAACTATATATCTCAAGACCAGATGAAACTTCTAAATTATCTAAGCTAACAGAGTGTGTTAAAATCGTAAAAGATTGGATGACCAATAATTTTCTCCTATTAAATTCAGATAAGACAGAGATATTATTGGACCAAAAAACAGTACACAGAATCTCTTGGATTACAATTTGCAACTAGACGGATGTAGCAATTTGTCCTTTGAAAATCATATTTCCCATGTTTCAAAAGCATTCTTCCATCTTGGAAACACTGCCAAGCTTCGAAACATGTTACCTCTGATGCAGAAAAGCTAATTCATGCATTCATGACCTCTAGACTGGACTATTGTAATGCACTGCTAGCTGGTTGTCCTGCATCTTCAATAAACAAGCTACAGGTAGTCCAAAATGCAGCGGCTAGAGTCCTTACCAGTTCAAGAAAATATGACCATATTACCCCAATTTTACAGCCTCTGCACTGGCTACCTATTAAGTTCCGTATCAGTTACAAAATATTATTACTTACCTATAAGGCCCTTAATGGTTTAGCTCCTGCATACCTAACTAGTCTTCTAGCTCGCTACAATCCATCCCACTCCCTAAGGTCACAAAACTCTGGACTTTTGGTAGTAGGCTACCTAGGATAGCAAAGTCCACTAAAGGAGGTAGAGCTTTTTCGCATTTGGCTCCCAAACTCTGGAAAAGCCTTTCTGATAAAGTCCGGGGTTCAGACACACTCTCTCTGTTTAATTCTAGATTAAAGACATCTCTTTAGCCAAGCATTCATACAATGCATCTCATAATCTTTTACGGCAGTTATATCTGATCAAATGCACATTATTATTCTTTAGCTTGGTTTGAACAAATAATTTTTGCTTGGTTTGAACAGCAGCTATGCTAATTATGTCTCTGTTTGTTTCTCTGTTTCTGCCACGGAAAATTACACAAGCTTCAGTCTGGATCCAACCCTTAAAAGATCTGAGATGACCGAACACAAGAGATGATGCCAACCCCTCAGAGGACCTCAGATGATGCTAACCCTGAAAAAACACATAGAACTACCAAATTTTGCTATAAGTTTGACTGCAACATATAATCATTGCTGTTAATAGTGTTCATCGTCTGTTTGATTACGTCATTACCTGATTTTTACTGTACATTTCTGCCATACGTACATCAACTTGACATAGTCACCACTGATAAGCTACTAATAAATATACTGTAGAAACTTAATTTCCTGTAAAGCTGCTTTGCAACCATTTGCATCATGAAAAGCGCTACACAAATAAACTTGAATTGAACTGAATTGAATTGCAATGATAGAGAGAATAGAGCGCTTAATTTGAGTGCACAGGACGGATATTAGTAGATCAACTATAGATAGAGAGAGATGGCAGATTAAAAAAAAAGAGGAAAATATCGGAGAAACAAAACATTAAATAGAAGGGTTACGATCAGGCAAGTAGGAGCAGCTTTCCAGCGGTAGAGAGAACTCAAGGAGCGGAAATGGGCTCGAATCGGATGCTGAGGTTAGGCTGTTTCTTCTTGATAGGTGAGTAACGTTGATTTTGCTTCGTTTCACACAACTTATCCGTGTTGGCTTTTGTTTGACTATACTTGTGTGTCATCTTAACTTGTTTCAGCGATCATCGTTGCCATGGTTGTGTACGTACGCGTGGGTCAGAGATTTCAAAATAGGGGCGAGGTCCTGTCAGGGTATGGGCATGTTTGATTTGGTGCTTTCAAATATCAACATCATTTGTCAAAAATTGCTTAGTGCACCTTTAAGAGGAAAAGCTATTTGAGCCTTCACAGCTCAAGACGATGTTGCAAGGAAACACATTTCCCATACTCTGTTAAAGAATTTTGTCAGGTCCCAACCAGAGAATGAGCTTATATGATGGATATTCCTCGGAGGTTGTGAGAAGAAAAAACACCAACTTTAAAATAGCATCTGTCTGACAGTAGTTGTATATCAGTAACAATGGTGGTATCACTGGAGCAGAGAGCGTTCAGATGAGAAATGGCGCATCTGTAACAGCTGTGTGCGGGGCAAACATTAGCATGTTCAGCACTAACTAGACTGAAGAATAATAGGCTACTAATACTTAATGTAGTGAACTTTAAAGTTTTTTTAATGAAATGTAAGGGAGAACTCTATAGTGCAAGAACCTTAGTTTGCTACCGCAGCTGCAGTTTTAAGCAAACAGGGCTGAGATGATTAAAGCGATACCTACTTTTGCACTTCAGCTTACTGTTAGCTTCTGTCCAAATGGTACCCTTTATATGGACTTCTTGTAACCTTTACCTACACATGTCAGTCCATATGACCATAGAGCAGGGTTCCTTTGAATCCTTCCCTGCAGAGTTCCAATCCTAATTAAACACACTTGAATAAGCTAATCAAGGTCTTCAAAGTTACTTGAAAATTACGGGCAGGTGAGTCTGATCAGGGTTATGAGCCACCATGGCCAGATTTGAGGAAACCTACCATAGAGTGTCCCATTTGAAGTGCTGTAGTCAAAGCCAGCACCTTCCAAATCCAGGCCAAGACCTGAGTATGTTGAGTCTGAGTCAAGACCTAGACCAGAATATGATTGAGTCCAAGTCAAGGCAGAGACCTAAAGAGGGTCTGAATGAATCACTATAATGTAATATCCTTTCCATTGGGGTGAATAAAATTTGGTTTTGTGTCACCTTTGTTTACATGCACAACTTTTGTTTTAAATGGACTGAATTCATTCCGATTGATGAATCTGAATGTAGTGTTTACATGAACACTAAATAAAGTGATCGAATTGATGTGCTTCAAATCAGATTTGATTTTTTGACATGCGCACACTGCACAAATATATTTTCCTGCTGTTTGCACATAATACGCATTCTCCTACACTGTTTCTTTATTTGTTTTAAACTGCAGAATTAATATTTATCCATTTCCATCGGTTTTCAATCCGATCCAGTGTTTACATGCACTCTCAGTCGTATTAGAAAAGGAATAAATCACCCCTTTCAATCCAAACGATTGAACAGACTGAGATCAGTCAGATTCATTAAGGTGTTTACATGAAGGCTTTTCAGTTCGAATAATTACTAATGGATTATTTGGTTTCATGTTTGTTTATTGTTGTTATCTTCTTCTTAAGACCATTCCAGCATCTATGGCTATATTCATGGAAAGGACCAGTTAATCCATACACAAGTCTATTTTCAAGTTGGCATAGACCACAAAAAGTATTCAAGGTATTGTAGTACCGGAGACTGAATTTGGTCAGTAACGAGACCAAGACCATGAAAATTGACTCGAGATGGTATTGCAACCAAGTCTGGTCTTGAGTACTAAAACACAGCCTATTTATCATTTATGGCTTGTAAAGATACTCACAAGAACCCCCTTGATGTCCCTTTGAGCAAACCCCACTGGTGTGTACTTTACAATGATCTGCTGTCCAATAGTCTGTGCAACAGAAATTGGCATTAAATGGGACTCTTGTGGTACTCCTGTTGGTGATGTCATGAATTAGTTTGCTCCAAAGTGCACACGTGAACTTGCTAACACAATTTTGAATCTTTAAATAATAATAGTCAGACTATTGGACTGCAGACCATACAGCAGGGTTCCTCAAATCCGGGTCTGGTGGGCCTACAGAGTTTAGCTCCAACCCTAATTAAAGATGCCTGAGCAAACTAACCCCAATGTCTTCAAAGTTACTAGACACTTACATGTAGGCAAGTTTGATCAGCGTTTGAGTTAAAATCTGCAGGGTGCTTGCCCTGCAGGGCCGGATTTGAGAAACCCTGTTATACAGTCTTGTGGGTTTCATGAGCATAAACAAGCAAAGACTATGAGACTAGTCCACATCAAGTGAGCCATTTGGGATGTCATCAAAGTGAGAAGTGCAGTGAGGGATGAGCACGTCACTTGCTGCTTTCACGCAGTCTTTTGTCTATGAGTGTCTCCAGCGTTTTTAAAATTGTATAAGAAGTGTCCACTCTGTGGAATGACTGATAGGAGCACTTGTCTTCATCTCCAACTGTTGCAGCATGCTTTCCAGCACAACAAATAAAATGAAAGTCATAATTTCCCTGCCATATGCAAGAACCTCTGACAGTAAGTAAATGTACTCAATAGCCTTTTACTCTAGTTTTTTCCCTACTGATATGAGTAGACTTGATTAAAACACTCATCACCTTCTATCTCCCATGATCCTTTACTCATTTTTCCACTCATGTGCCAGAGCTGCTTTTACATCTCTCATCAGATGTCTTTATTAATGTTGCCCACATCTTTGGGCTTACTGTAATAAAATTAAGTGCAAATGACCCCAAGTGGAAGGTTAATATGGATGTTGGGGTCTAAAATGCCAGAGTAATTTAAAGAGACGTGCCCCTGCTCTAGCCCCTACTTTTAATGTCCATTAGTCCATTTAGAGTGCTATCTTCCATTATGCTTCCCCAGAGCCGCAGTACTGCCCAGAGCTCTGTCGGTATAAGCAAGAGTCACTACTTGGCGTCACCGTTTCCTCTGCCTGCTCTGTTGCCCTGTAAATTTCATACGGACATATATTTGGCATTTCATCAAATGAAAATAAATGTTAGTCTATTACATGGCCTGTCATGAACTGCCACTAAAAGCAATTTACAAATGGGAAATTGATTAAATATGATAAGCGCATTGTTCTTTACAGCCAATGCAGTGTCTCTGAGGCTACAGAGGGCCTAATGAAATTCTGGCGGCATATTGCTGTAACGTGATTTGGGAGCAGGGGAGATCCAATCATGAGTGGAGTGTGTTGGAAACATCCTTGCAGCAGAGTGCTACACATGCACAGACAGGCATCATGGGAGAATCTGTTTCGCTTACGCCAAGGCTAGTGACTAAGCCTGTGAGGGTATTCCCTGACAGGTAATACTATACAATGTTAGCACACAGACCCTTTAGCTTCATTTTCAGAATCTTAATTTATCCTCAGAGGATCCACAAGAGTCAGCTTTCCCTTGTAATATTAATTACACTTTGGCTTTTTTTTAAATTAAGTCAGAGGCGGGGAGCTTGGTTTAATTTGGCAAGTCCACAGTCGTGATACTATCACTCTCTGACAAGCTCGAGGCTTCAAGGTTTATTACAGTCCAAGTTAATTACACCCACACTCTAATTAACATCATATTAAAGGCGAAGTTCGACCAAAATATATACAAATTGGAAAGGCAGGTTGTGATGATGGTATATATTGCGTGATGGAAAAATGTGTCCATTTATAGCATAGTAGATGGAGCATTTCCTTGTATCTGTTTGTGGCCGTTATGTTATTAAAAGCAAAATTGAGAAAGAAACATGAAGGAATATAAAAAATTGAGAGCAATATGTGACCCAAACAAGTTCAGATGAGGGTGAAGGTATTATTAAGGAGTGCTGGCTATAATCCAATCGGGATTGGATGCAATGTTAGTGCAATGTTGGTTTTATTGTTTTGAGTCTTTTTATTGTATATAATTCAGGCAAGGGTGAAGCTGTATTTTTATTTTTTTTTGTGGGCAATGTCTCCTCATTTTTTTTATTTGCAATCTCTTAATTAGTCAGACAACATGTTATGGCGACTCACAGTGAAGAGATATATAACGTCTTCAGGATCACAGGTAGGTGAAAATCACAGGTAGGTGAGTTTGATCAGGGTTGGAGCTAAACTCGGCAGTGCATTGGCCCTCCAGAGCAAGATTTGAGGAACCCTAGTGGGTCAGAAGACCTTGTTTTGCTGGTTCAAGTGTGATTAATTAGAGTCCTTTGCAGGAACGAGTGCCTCTTCTTCAATTTGATACCTGATTATTTTATCATGAGAGGTAATTGTGCTTGTAAAATTTTCAACACACAAGTCAACTGGGTAAATGCAATGTTTGTATAGATGTTTAAGAGGCCAAAGTTTGCTAAATATAGCGTGAATGAATAGTGAGGGAATGCCTCTAATGTTCTGTTCAATGTTTCTCTGCATTTGCTGGGTAAATGATAAGGT
Organism: Acrossocheilus fasciatus; assembly: GCA_036784905.1. Taxonomy (NCBI): domain Eukaryota; kingdom Metazoa; phylum Chordata; class Actinopteri; order Cypriniformes; family Cyprinidae; genus Acrossocheilus; species Acrossocheilus fasciatus. Next base: position 28,038,220 of record CM071940.1, on the reverse strand, counting down.
TAATGATAACAATAACTTTTAAGATTATTTTTAGGTTTCATTAGGTTACATTTTATATATAGGCTACTCGTATTAATGCTACACCATAACCATAGTACATAGTACGCTCCTCCGAAAGGTACCAGAATTTTATATTTTGGTGCAGATCCCCCAACAAAATAAGGATTTTTTTGTTGTTGTTCCATTCTTTTTTCAAGAAAGCATACAGGCAGCTCTCTGTCAGGATTCTGTAATTTGTCATGTTTTTTATTTTTATTTTGTAATTTGCTGTTTATGTTCTATGGTCTTTGTAGTTCCTTTTGTTCATGTTAATTAGGGCCAGGTGTTTATTGTTATCTCAGGTATTTAACCATGTGCTCTGTTTTTCCCTGCATGGATTATTGTTTGTTTGTATGTGTGTCTTTCCTGTGGTTATGGATTGAGGTCTTGCACCTGCTCTTCATGTCATGTGTTCCATGGTAAAGTTATGGGTCTTATGTCTTTGCACTTTTAAATACCTTTTTATTTGCATATAGATCCAGAATATTGTTTACACTGCACCCTAAATGGATCAAGTGCACCAGCAGTGAGCATGATGGCTCGAGTCAAAAAAAAAACAAAAACAAAAAAAACAAGACACACACAAACATAGTGCCCCCAAGGAAAGGAAATACCAGGAAAAAAGCAAATAAATAAATAAATAAACAGTGGAAACACATATGCAAACAAACTCACACACAAGCCATTATGGAAAAAAAGCCAATTAAAGGTAAATATTAAAACCTTGTATTAATACTTGTACAAATCAGTCCTCTGACCCACAGACGATCTGGCCATGGCAAACTAGAAGTGTCCAGATCAATTTTTTGGTTTGACAGTTTTCGTCCACCAGCAGGTGGATAGTGATGGTGTGCACTTTGGCCCCAGTGGTGCCATACAGTGGACACACATATTGGCTGAAACACAGGCATGTCATATTCCCATTGCGGTCTTTAAGGTAGTGCGAGGTGAACACAGCAGCACAGTCCTGACTGCGCTTAAAAGTATGACCAGATTTTTTTTTTTCTTTTTCTGGGCTTACTTCCTCTATCTCTGTGAGCATGCACGCTTTCTTTTTTTGTTAACAACTTTTTATTAAATTTTCTTCTGGAAACAGTAATAAAAAACAAAAAGCAACTGTGCAAATTTAGAACCCACCCTCTGGTAGACTTAAAAAAAATCAAAATAATAAGAAGAACTTTTACAAAGATTTTAGAAAAGATGACACAACATTAAAAGCTGAATTGGTCAGTAACGAGACCAAGACCATGAAAATTGACTCGAGATGGTATTGCAACCAAGTCTGGTCTTGAGTACTGGTCTTCTCTTATACATTAGATCCATGTATAAGAGAAGCTGAGAGTTCCAGGTAACACTTTATAATAACTGCACACTATGAATCATTAGTTAATCATTAGTAAATAGTCAATTCATTATTTATAAAGCATTGTTACAACATTAATAGGCATTAGAAAGCAGTTTATAAACACAGCAATAAATGTTTTGTTCTTGAGCATATCTATAATGTTTAATAATTGTATTTTCATACTTTATTAATGAACAATTAATGATTTCTAAATTATTACATTATTTACAAACCAGTTATTTAGGAGTTGTCAGTGGTTCATAAGATCATTTAGAAAGTGTAAGTAAATGATTAATAAACTATTTAAATGTACATTTATAAATCTTATTATTTAGACACATGATAATAGTTGCTCAGTGTGTTAATAAATGCTTTATTAACACATATTCCTGCTGTAATTGATGATTAAGTCAGGTAGATGTAAAGCATTTAGTAGTTGCCAGTCATTTATTTGTGTGAGCTTATCTAAAGTGAGGACTATTCATACCTTGTAAAGCATTTACAAAGGAGATTTAAAGGCTGATTTATCTTCCAAACAGACAAGTTAAACAAACACAACACAGAGGGATACAGAACACAGAATTATTTTTTCAAGATGCAAAAATGAAACTGTACAACTGTACAACTAAAAAGAAAAATTAAAGTGTACAGTTGGACAGCATCACTTTTTTTCATCTTGAAATAAATATTTTTGAGTTCTGTATCCCTCTGTGATGTGTTTGTTTATTTTTTTCTGTTAAGAAGATAACTGAGCCTTTAAATCTCCTTTGTAATAGATATGCTTATAAATCAAGAACAAGGCATTTATAGCTGTATTTACAAACTGCATACTAATGACTATTAATGTTGGAACAATGCTTTATAAAGGATGAATTGACTATTTACTAATGCTTACATAATGATTCATAGCGTGCAGTTATTATAAAGTGTTACCAAGTTCCATTGAGATGATGTCCAACAAATACACCGTCCAGGTTCGTCTGTCCATTGTGTGAGGATTCCAACAGCTGACTAACAATTTTTTTGCTGCTGTGAGAGTAAACATCTTTGTTGGATGGATAAGGTAAAGTCCCAAAAGTCATTCATGAAAAAATGGTGCGGAGTAGAGGTCGACCGATAGTGGAGTTTACCGATACCGACAGCTAGGTTGGACCACACTGGCTGATACCGATTAATCAACCGATAGTTTTCAAAATGGATACTGAAAGAAAGCTAGTGCTTTACTATTTTTTTTTTTAAAAAGCAGTAACAGTACTGAACCATACATTGTAAATGAATAAAAATATTAATATTATTTACTATATTGATCATTAAAGTTATTTCATAGTTTGCTAATGTTAAAAGAAGAAACTTTAAAATGTAAAAAATGTGGCCTATTAGTTGCTAATAGTGAATGTTGAAATGAACACACTAACAAGCAACAATACTTCTACAGTTTTCATTAATGCTACGAATGGACTCTTATTGTTAAGTATTACCATTTAATTTCAACAATCATGCTTAAAGACGGCACGAGATGGCTGAGGGATCAAAGATAATCTGCACAAATTTCCATCATGATCCGACAGAGATAAGGAACAGATATCGGCATCACGAACAGCTTAAGATAAAGTAGAAATGAAAATATAGTCGATTCGCGAATAGGATTTATGAGTAGCGGAAAAGAAAGTGAAAGACTTAGCAGAAGGATTTAATAAATGCCAACTATTCACCAATGAGGATGACGTTACACATTGCCAAAGTCTGTCTGAACAAAAGGCTTGAGAGTGTGATTCTTTTGGTCCAGATCTATCTAGGACATGCGGCATTACAGAATTTGTATCTGCACCCAATACAATTTCAAAATCCAAAAATTTCAAGAGATAGGTTGACAATGCAGAGAAAAATTTGGGTTTGGAGTACAAGGGGCATAAACTGAAAGAAATACAATATTCCTATTTTCCACTATTGTTTTTATATGTGTTATTCTACTATCTACTATCTGTGTCTGTATCACAACCTTTATCTAAAATAGTAATATTTAAAGTCCTCCGCACCAATATTAGGACACCTTTGATTTTAGTATCCGAAGATGAGTGAGATACCACTTCATAAAACTTATTATTACACATGCGTATATCCTCCTCTTTCAAATGGGAATCTCGAACTAACACTATAACAATCTTTCTTCTTCGCAAAAAATCCAGAAAACCTGAACGTCTGTGAGGGTCATTTAGGCCATTAATATTACAACTCAGAATATTAAGGTCAGTCATAGGTATCGAACAGAATTACTGCATAATAAGACAAAATACAAGTTTGAAAATAAAACCAGTTGAGTCTACCATTAAACCAAGAGGGGTGGGACTCTTCAGGCACTTCACGATCTGATTCCGATTTTGGGAGTCACGATCCGATTCCAAAACTATTCTTGATCTACATTTTTTCCCCAATTAATTCTTCTGCTGTGCAAATACATATTTACAACTTTACATTTTAACCAAAATTGCAGTTTCTATGCTTTTTGTTTATAGTTGTTTATACTGCCATCTTAAAAGTAGGGTTGTGAATCTTCACTGGTTCCACGATTCAGTTCAATTACGATTATCATTATCAACTCAATATCACGATGCGTCACATTCTCAGTTTTCAATTTTACTGCACATGGCTACATTTTCACATAAACTTTATAACAAATTTATTTTGTGCAAAATTTACTTTATTTATTTTTATTATATAAGCAGGCTACTTTTTTTAAAATTACTTATTTAATCGTGATGCATCAGAGAATCGATTTTTTCTCCCACCCCTATAAACCACCCCCTATCCTTCCCGTCACTATTCAAAAAAACATAAACACATTCCCATGATCTACCCATGATCAGATCAAGGTTTGTTCTTGGTTTGATCTGCCATAGAATACAACTAGAACATAAATAAAAATAACATCATAATCAGTAAGCGATACTGTATGCACAATGAAAGCTTCTACTAACTATGAATTAAGAAGTGAACACTAAAGTGAACAGTGAAAGAGACAGTCACCCAACCATTTAGAGCAGGGGTCATCAAACTTGATCCTGGAGGGCCGGTGTCCTGCAGAGTTTAGCTCCAACTTGCCTCAACACACCTGCAGGGAAGTTTCAAGTATACCTATTAAGACCTTGATTAGCAGCTTCAGGTGTGTTTAATTAGGGTTGGAGCTAAACACCAGGACTGAACTTGGTGACCCCTGATTTAGAGCATTTCTTCTCCGATTAGACAGAAAATGTCCAGCTGAAGCTGAGAGCTGGTGGATGAATGGGATCTGAGAAAAACTCTTGCTTCTTCTGAGTATAGCATTTTAGAAGATCCAGTTTAGAGCATAGCGACTGAACAACTGACATATGAGAAGCAAACTCATTCCGCATCGCCGTCTACTCAGTTCTTAGAATGTCCTCAAAGTGTGTAAAAGTGTTCGCCATCTTGTCCATCATATAATTTGCGGTCGGTATCTTGGATTTCTTCTTTCGACGGAGACAACTCCTGCTGTTTCCGATTGTATGCCATCATTGTATACAATGATGTATACCGATTGTATTTTGTTTTCATTTGTATCGTGTTGTTTTTTTTTTGGAATTGTATTTATTTATTTTTTGTTTGGTTACTGATAGTAACAATTGTACATTTCACAGCTTTTCCTAGTGTAATGGCATTGGGCAACATGCAATAATTCCCTTTAAAGTTTATCGGTAACACTTTAGAAAAGGGAACACTTATTCACTGTTAACTATGACTTTTCCCTCAGTAAATTCCTAATTTGCTGCTTATTAATAGTTAGTAAGGTAGTTGTTAAGTTTAGGTACTGGGTAGGATTAGGGATGTAGAATAAGGTATTAATATGTGCTTAATTACTACTAATAAATGGCTAATATTCTAGTAATATGCATGCTAATAAGAAACTAGTTAAGAGACCCTAAAATAAAGTGCTACCAGTTTAATCACAGAAGTGTGTGTCATGATCCACATAGGAGCCAGAGACGAGTAGACACTACTCCCCCCTCCTGGAAGGTGCGTCCCGCGCCGTACAACATCCAACGGGGAGGGGGGGTGGGCGCTCTGGAGGCCTCAAGGGGCAGAGTACAGGGACGGACGGCCTCCAGGGTGGATCCAGGGACTTGGGAGGCCATGGCAGATCTGGGGACTCGGGAGGCCCTTTTGGGGGCGCTCTGGCAGCGCGGAGCTGGCCGGGACCAGCGGGGACTCTTGGGGGCACTCTGGAAGCGCGGAAGATGCAGGAGGGCTCTTGCGAGGAGCAGGCACTGGCGGGCACTTGAGATTCTCCAGCGAACTTGCCATACTCTCTGACGGCAGGCTTGCCATACTCTGGCAGCGGGCTTGTGCGGGCTGAGGATGGCGGCTGGAATTTCCCTGGGAACGGCGAGCTTGGGTGAGCCGCGAACGGCGGCCGGGATTTTCCCGCAAACGGCAGGATTGGGAGAGCCGCCCATGGCTGTCGTGTCTTCGCCGAGAACGGCGGGGGGGCTTGGCAGCCAAACCAGCCTGAAGTCTGCCCAGCGGGCTGGGACCAGCCACAGACAGTGGCGGCCTGGAGTTAGCGGCGGCAGGCTGGTGTGGGCGACGACTTCCATCTTTTGTTTTGGTCCGGTCTTCTGTCACGATCCACGTAGGAGCCAGAGACGAGGAGTCGAGGAGGCAAGGAACTTCGGGAACAATAGACTTTATTGTGCCAAACATAGGGAACACTGGAGACACAGAACGACAATCTCAAAATGACAATGCTGACAATCTACTGACATTACAAGACCGGACACTGAGGCAGGGAAACACAGGGTTTATGAAGGCTGGGGAGACTAGATAATTGACAACACAGGGCTGGGGACTAATTAACTAATGAAGACATAACGAGGACAGGAACAGGAACTCCAAATAAGGGCACGAGAGGAGGGGGAAACAAGACAAGAGACAAAGTCTGACAGTGTGCTGATTGCAGTGTATCACGTGAAGGTGATTAATTTGTGGTGTGATTCCCTGCTTGTGTATTGGAGTATTGGGTTTTGTATTTAAAGGATTTATGACCTGCCTTGCCTGTGTGTATTTCATTATACCCTTTCTTCATTTTAACTGGTCCTGTTATGAAACCAATGTCTTAGCAACTATATGTATATGCAAGTGAAATAAGAAATAAAGTTATGTATTTTTGTAGACCAGCAGCTGCCTTTGTCCTTTAACTAGGATATGCATGAATATCTCATTGGTCTCTTAAATGTCTACATATTGTTCCCATTATTGATAGTTTACTAAACAATACAGGTAAATTTCGGTTTCACTTAAAGTGTTTTCAGTAGGGGTGTGCCGATCCGATATTCAGTATCGGTATCGCTGCGATACTGCATGGCATTTTCTGCCAGATCGGGGTCCAAATCCGATATTGTGCGTATACTATTGTGTTATTGTTAAGCACCACAAAAGGCACAGACAAATTATAAAACACCATAAAGTTTTCATGCACTATATTTCAAGTGTTCTGAAGCTGTTACATGGTTTAATGTGAGGTACAGATGAATAAGTCAAGTTCGTGTAAATTTCTCTCCGCCGTGGCTGTCATCCTCCATTCAGCATTCAAACTGAAACTCTCTGCAAGATTATTAAATGTTCCTAATATTATACTTGATCTGTAAATAAAGATAAATGGTTTTGCATAAAAGGACTTTATCTTGCAGGACTTTATCTTCGTGCTGTTTTCAAAATCGTGTTGGTGTCTGTTAGATCACAACACTGGACAATAGATCATATGCTCTTAACGAGCACAGTAACTGAAATTTAAAACTGTTAAAAGAAAAGGCTCAATAAACTATCGCACAGGTTTGATACACTATGCATTAACATCTCTTCACTTTGTGCTTTGAACCTTTCTATGCGGACTTGCGGAGCACCGTGCACTGTGCCTCCGTGTTGCTTCAAGTGCATCATTCTGCATAAGCACTTTGTGCTGCTCTGCATTGGAGCTTTTCGTATCATAATACTTTTGCACAATGAAACATTATTAATAGCCTTTCTTGTTCATCTTATCTATCGTAACTTTCTGCCTTAGTACTGTTCATTTAATTGTTTCATTTAATTTTACAGTGTATATATTTATATATAAATATATTACTTGTTTTTCATGAATGTATTTTACAACAATACAAAGAGCAATGTATATCATTTTACATTATCATTTTAGATTTAGTCGTACACTTATTCACTTTTATTTGTTCCCCACTAAATAATTCCCCCCCCACTAATTTTAGATTTTATATAATTGTGCACTCATGATTTTTCTAGAGTAAATTTTGCTGCTGAATTTTCCACCAACCCAGTTTATAATAGTATTTTTTTGTCATAGATTATAATTATATATGCATTCATTTGTTGTTTTTCTTTACAATAAAGTTGTCTATATTTAGTAGATTGTGTGTAACACAAAAAAGTCATGATCAGGTCAACACACATTGAGGTATACAAATTCAACACTGATTTAAAAAAAACGGTCCAGGTATCGGATCGATATCGGTATCGGCAGATACTCAGAATTTTTGGTATCGGATCGGGATCGGTTCTGAAAAGGTGGTATCGAGCCACCCCTAGTTTTAAGATTGTGTACACACAAGTGACTTGTTGAACTAATCCAGAGATTTCCTGCCTGTGAGCTGTATAAGCTAGTTTATCAAGGTTGATGCTAGACAAGGAGCTTAAAGAGGAATAATGGGGCTGCAGGGGGAAGTCTGTGAAGTGGGAGACACAGCAGCAAAGTCAATAAAAGATTTGGCCTGTAAGACTGAAGGCTGTTATTTGTATGATAATGGAGAGCCGAGTACCATCATTGCTGAGCTGTGGGCCGCTGCAGTCCCAGTCTACCGGTTTAGACGAACAGCGAACAGTGAAGCACGTTCTGCAAAAAAGCTGTGTGACTGAGCATGATGGATGAAGTGTGTGTTTATGTGCAAGGCAACACATTCCTCTAATGCCAGAGATGTTGATTTGATCATTTTAGACATGATTGGATGGTGTTTCTGCAAGGGCATTACTTAGGAGTAAATTAAAGATTGAGTGGCAAGAAAGAGTGGCATTCATGTTCTTTATCATTCTTAATGCCTAAAGCTTTATTTTAAGTCCAGTTCAAAGCAAAAGGCCAGACTGCTCCTTTCACTGTGAGAAGTGAAGCATCAACCCACACCAGATCTGAAATTCTACAGCTAGCCATGTAATATTTCTGAGTCATAGGTTATTGTCAGAAACAGAAATGCTCTTGGTTTAATAGACTGGTGAGGCAGTTTAATTTGGGCCTCTCATTATGTACTCAGCACTGTCTGATCAAGGCAAGGTGAATACAAAAAAATGACAGCTCACTATTGGATCATTTTCTTACTGCCTGAAGTGAGTAACCGCTGCTATATTTTTAGTACTGTAATTCTACTTTCAGTTTTCATAATGCACAATAGCTTTTTCTGTAACAAGCTAGTTTTCCAGTAACATGACCAAATTGACTCAATACAGCTGTTCACACCAACACGAATGTTCAACCTGATCTTGCAGGACAACACACAAAGTGGCAATTTTGTATGAATCTAGAAAATGTGAAGCCTCTCTTGATTTTGTTAGAGTTTGGTGTTAGCATGCCATGTTGCTAAGCTAACAACATGATACAAGGAGCATAAAATACACAGCTTATGTATATATTGATGAAATTATTTAAAGATGGAACTATTTTTATCAATACTTTTCGCTATCGAATGAACTGAAATGTTTCTTGAGCAGCAAATCAGCATTAATTAGAATGTAAACCTGTGTCATGACTTAAAATGCTGTCTACATATTGAATAAAGATTTACTTCATAAAATGACCCCTTGTTGATGTAAAATTAATTTTAAAGAGTTTACTGTGTATCATATTCTAATATTTCATAAAAAACAGTGGTCCTATACATGTCCACATATGTCTTTGCTAAACTTTGAATATCCACTAACCCCAAAAACCCCCCGCTGGTGTGTCCAGTGTGACATTTGGTATCACTGTGAGTTTTTTTTTTTTCCTCGATGACATTTATTCAAGTTTCTAATTTGAATGCTTTTCATATTATATCATTTTCCATGTTCAGAAGCCATCAAAGGCCATGTTAATTTCCTGTGGGTGTATTAATGCTGTGACTGAATGCTCCTCAACCAATGACTAGTCCCTCCTTACATATTTTCTTATATATTTTTGAAGCTAAATGGATTTTGAATGGTGTTTTGCTTGATTAGTGCTAAAAAAAGATTAAAAAGCGATAATACAGTAAATTAGATATGTAGATACTAATTATACTGGTTTTCCATAACAGCTGCACTCTTAAAAGTAATGATTACAAAAGGGTTTTCTCAGCAAAGCCATAGAAGAACAATTTTGAGTTCTCCACAGGATCTTTCAATGAACAGTTCCCAAAATAACCACTATAAAGAACCTTTTGAGCTTGGAAATGTTCCATGGATGTTAAAGGTTCTTCATGGAACCATCGATGCCATTAAAACCTTCATTTTTAAGAGTGTGGAGGAGATGAGGCTGTCTGGAGGGCTCAGTTCCTGCGTTTGTTGCTCAGAACCAGAGCTCTGAAAAATCATGGAAAGCCACACGCTGCCATAAAGAGAACAAATGTGCTTTTAGTCAAGTATTATGTTAATTACTCCAGGAAATCCATATAAGTTATTAAAGCCACAGTCCTGTTTATCTTTTGAAATGAAATAATTGATTTAGTCTTTTTTTCAAACCGACATGCTTTCGATTTAACTGACATGCTTTAGAGGAAATTGCTGATTCAATTTCTGGTACAACCACAGCTCAGATGACACCTCTTGAGCCTCCGTTGTTGGGGGTGGTAGGTACATTTTTGGTAAGGTAAGGGGGGTTGGCTATATGCATTATATGTGAAGAGGCACTCAAGTAATCTGAACAAACACATGCAGAGTTCAGGGAATGAGAACACAGCAGGGGAAACAGTTCAAAACAAAAGTTCAAAACACAAGTGTGTTTAGCAAGTATCAAGAGGATAGAAGTGGCTGGCAGAGTGTTGTTGCATATATATGCGTAGGCATACGTGTGTTTACATGTGTGTGTGTGCACTAGACACTTGCGTGGGAGATTAATAGAAGTGAGAGGTGTGAGACATGTAGGACAAGCTTTGGCAGAGTTGGCCGCTGAATTAACCTGTCTGTCACTATTAATCGCCGCTCTGCTTTCTCCTGAACTTCATTCCCCAGAACTTAATGCCTTCTGCTCAAACCTAATCAAGTCCTTCTGACACAATGTTTGTCAGGTATTTCCCTCAAATAGCAACTTACTTTTCCCTAAAGTCTCTGCACCTTCTGCCAGTTTTAGAAGAGTAAATACAGCCTGACATTAGCGGCAATGCTCCACTTCCTGTCAGACAGCCAATGGGATGTTGTGTTTTCACTGGCATTTGAGGTAATTATATGCTATAAGAAATCCAACCTTCAAAAGTTCTTCTCACAAATGTAAAACAAGTAACTTGGACAAAGATTTTTTTTAGTAGGTAGAGTCTGAAAAGAATATGCTAAACATGTTTTTAACAAATAAGTTTTATTGGCCTTACTTATATACTCAAGTATTTCTTCAGATGTTGTCTGAATGTTGTCCAAATGTCATCATTACTCACCCTCAAGTTGTTCCAAACCTGTATGAGTTCAATTCTTCTGCTGAACATAAAAGGAAATATTTTGAAGAATATTGGTAACCAAACAACTGCTGGTAGCCATCGAATGCCATAGTATGGGGGAAATACTATGGATGTCAATGGGGACCAGAAACTATTTGGTTTACCAAGATTCCACAAAATATGTTAATTAAAATGTTCTGTCCCCATTTACTCACCCTCATGAACAAAGTCAATGGAGTTGTTTGGAACCTCAAAACTCTTCAAAATATCTTCTCTAATGTCACACCGAAGAAATAAGGTCATACAATAACCATCAGGATGGATAAATAATTACAGATTTTAAATTTTTAGGTGAATTATCACTTTAAATAAGCTTCTCTGCAACATTTTTTGCTCATCCTTCTAGATTTTTGTCATTTAGAAAGTATAAATCTTGTGAGCTAAAACGGCAGGCCAGTGCTGGAAATCTAATTTTCAAACAACTCAGTTAACATTTGTTCTTGAAAGAGTGAAGCAATTCTGAGAATCTAAAATGAAGCTCAGTTGTACAAACCTATTTGCGTCTTAAAAGAAGGATAACTGCACAAAATACCCTTTCCACCCACCACAGGACACCATCTTATGGATCACAGGGAATCCCTAAGAATTGCAGAAGGCCACTGTGCATTGTCTATCTATCTAGCTATCCAGACAGTATTTGTTATTCATGTAAGGAGGTGATAGTGACTGCACGCAGCGGGGAACACAATGCCACAGGATCTCCAGGGACGAGGAATTACTGCCTCTGACACACACACACACACACACACACACACACACACACACACACACACACACTTTGTTTGTACAAATGAGGACAACCCCAAAAGCATATTTTGTCAGATTCTGCTCACATTTGGGTACAAATATGGTCGATAAGTAGGTAGACACACACACTTCATGCGCTGCTGCCAAACTACAATGGCTCTCCACTGGGCTTCAACAACAACCACTGGGGCCAAACATTGTCTAATAAATAGTTTAACTAATGAACGAAAATTCATTATTTACTCACCCTGATGTCATTCCAAACCAGTATGCTGTTATTTTGGTCCAATAAAAAAACCTAAAAGAATAATTCCTGAAAAATCTTCATGCAGCTCTTTTGATGTTTTCCATACAAACAGCAGTTCATAGAGCTCATCCCCAAATAAAAGTTGGCCCACTGGAATAAAGATCAACTTCTTTATTAAAGTGTGGCTTTACAATTGATCAATATGAAATCAAAATTGCAATATGACTTAGTGGGATTATCAAATTGCAAAAGCTGAATGCTTCATTAAATTTAACATATAGCCTGATGCACATCACTGTGTTCTTCTACATGCACGATTCACAGTTTTAACACCTCAGAGCAATAATTAAGTAATTTTTTTAAATTATTATTAGAAATGATAATATATAGATTATTCGGTGACAAAAGCGCATCCAAAGCCATTTCTTTTCCCCCCTAACTATTAATTCCCATCTCAGCACAACAATCAAAAGAATTAATGATGATACACAAACATGCAATGTACATAAATATACAAGTATTCATGTAACAGTACAAGTAAAATGTAAATCAGGGAAGAAAGAGAGGGAAAAAAATAGAATAAAAATTATTAATAATAATAATATATAAATAAATTGGGGGGCAGAGGATTACTTAAGTGCCTTCAAAGATGGAGAAATAGGGTAAACGTACCTATTAAGCTCACCAAAATCTACACTGAGATATTTTTAGTGCACAAGATATTGGTTTCAGTACAAAAAGTTATGTTAAAATAAAATATTAATCTCTCATACAAAAATATTTAATTTGATTTTAAATGATAAAAGCATTTCAATTAAGATATACATCATTAAATTAAAAAAGTCTGGCTGTGCTTAATGGGTACATTTTTGTACCCTTTAAGCACACCCCTGTTCCCAACACTTTTAAAAAAATTGAGGAAACCCATTGCCTTAAAATTTTTAAGTAAATAATAATTTTGGTCCCACTTTATATTAGGTGGCCTTAACTACTGTGTACTTACATTTGAATTAATAATTTGGTACAATGCACTTATTGTGTACATACATGTTCTTACATTGTACTTATATTTTTAAAAATATCTATATGTACTTACATCTGTAATTAATTTCTGTAATTACATTTATAATTACACTGTTGACCCATCCCTTACACCTTAACCCACCCTTAAACCTACCCATACCACCAAACCTGTCCCTAACCTTACCCGTATCCCTCCTCAATAGTAGCAATAGTGTTTTGCAATACAGTATGAACACAATAAGTACATTGTACTTATTTTTTGATGTAAGTACATAGTAGTTAAGGCCACCTAATATAAAGTGTGACCATAATTTTTTTTTTTTTTAAAGTTAAGTGAACTTGACAATTCACTTAACTTATTTTTTTTTAAATTATAATTTACTTAAAAATTTTAAGGCAACGGGTTTCCTCAATTTTTTAAAGTTAAGTCAACTCATCACTTTTTACAGTGAATAAGCTCACATCGTTTTATTAAAAATTCTTGTTTATTTTAAGGAAAATTTTAAAATAATAATTGTAAAGTCAATCACAAAAAAACAACAACAACAACAACAACAACAACAAAAAAAAAACAACAGAACACTAAAATCAAGCAACAAGGCATTCAATCTGATCAGTTATATATTCACAATGAAGTGTCATTTAAGCACATTGCAACATCTATAATCCACGTTCAGCTAAGTAACACATTCAAAAATCAAATAAACCAAACCAATAAAACACACCAATGAAACGTTTAATTCATGGGTATGAACACAGAAACTAGCCTCATTATGAAACCACTTTTTAAATGGATGTCAATTTATCTATAGTCTCTTAAGGCTGGAATACACTGCACGATTTTTGCCCTGATTTCCCACAGATTTACAGTCTGGAGAAGCTGATGCTAGATGCCAAAGATCAGAGCCAGTCTGCAGATTTGAGTCGACAGAATCCACAGAAAATTGATTAACTTAACTTAAAGTGACAACCATCAGTTAATACTTAAAGTCTGTTTATGAAGTATTTACATAGACGTTCAGTGTGGAAGAGCTTAAAGAGAGCACACTGAGCTTAATTGGAGCAGCAACAATTTTTTAATAACTTTCATGTAATATTTATTAATATGACAGGATTTTGCTAAATTAATAGTCTAGGTCATGTATTAAGTTCATACATATTTTAATATGAAAACCATTATTAACAATATCTATGAAATTATACTTTTTCTTATTGATGTCACACTGAAGCTGTGTGATTTTCATAGTAGTGCACCCTTTAAGCTCACCTTAAAATAATATTAAATCTTTAAAAATTACAGCACTGTAAAATGCCAGACCAGCAATTAACTGTCAATTTATAATATTATGGATGTAAAAGTACAAGCAGTAATGCCAGTAAAGTAATATATTGGCGTAGCACGCAATCTTATACAGCTAGTCAGCTAACTGTGTTCTGTAGCATCTGCGCTGTGTTGCTAAAACTATCTTTTGGATCTAATGTAATTATTTCCCACATCCAAGTTCCAGGTTATAATATGCAAAAGTCTGAACATTAATCTCTTAATTTTACAATAAGTAGTGAAACTTACCAAAAATAAAGGCTTAAACATCTAAAAAACGCACATTTAAGGGGCTCCTCTTTTGGTGAAAGTTTTTAGACAGCTTTCAAAATGGCCGCCAGACAGTGTGAAGACATGGAGACTCATATCTCAGTGTGCAATGATCTGATTGACTTGAAATTATAGGAGGTATATAGTAACAAACACATCAATAGCTTAAGACATGACGTAGGATAATAAATTATTTTTTCTTTTTATAATCTGATTTCAAAAATGGAAGTGTGCTTAATGGGTATGTGAGCTTAATAGGTACGTTTACCCTACATTTTTATCAACATAGGTTAAATAAGGGTCCCATATTTTATCAAAATTTATAGTTGATCCCCCTGAGAAAATATTTAATTTTTATCTTTTTAGAAATATCATTACGTCACTAAGCCATAATTTAGGGGATTTAAGTGACATAATTAAGCAGGTTTAACATATATTTTGGAAAATGTGCCGGGTTCACATCTTCACACTTTTGGACAAATATTAACAGCATCAGATTTACAATGAAAAGCCTTTATAAACCTGTTATCAATAAAACACAGACACTCACTAATCCAAAATAAAGGCTCGAGGGTTTAGGCATAAATATTAGTATTCTAACTTTACTATTGTAGTGTAAAATAAATATGAAAAACATGGTTGTTGTTGTTGTTGCTATTAATATAATTGGACTTCTAGAAACAACACTGTAAATGTGATGAGGACTGAGATACTAACACAACAGATACTAACAGAGATACGAGTCCTCTCTATAGTCCAGAAAAAAAGTAAACTGTGCTTAGTTTGATCACTAAAACAGTTGGTTCTTGTAAAGAGAGCAGCATGAACACCTTTAAAAGTAACTAACAAATCAAATATTGTTATAGTTCTAGCATGCCTCATTACCAAACCACACTGACATGAAGTTCGACATGTCTAACAACCCCATATTTGTTTGAGAGCCGAAGCTAAAAGGTTTTAGGAAACAATTATGTTTTGGTCTATTTGTCAAATATATATAACATATAGATTCAGAAGACTTGAAATATAGTACACAAGTCATATGGACTACTCTTACGATGCTTTTTGAATCATCATAGTTATCGCTATGAACAGTAATCAGATGGAAAAGAGCAGCATGATGATTCTTCAAAAAGTCTCCTTTTAGGTTGCATGAAAAAGTAAGAGCATATGAGTTTGAAGAGACAGTAATTAATGACAGAATTTGGATTCCTTTAATGCCCACATTCTGTTTAAATTGGCATAAAGTGATTTGCCTACTTGGACCTTTTTGAGGTCTTCCTGTTTAATTCAGAGGCGAAGGAGCCAGACGTCCTTATGTGAAGTCTTTAGGGAGCCAGGTTGAGCAGGTTAATGTTTCACACACACACACACACACACACACACACACACACACACACACACACACACACACACACACACACACACACACACACACACACACACACACACACACACACACACACACACACACACACACACACACACACAGAGAATTGGATTGTAAGCTTTATTCAGTGGCAGTGTTCAGTGGGTTGTCTGTACAGGAAACAAGCTTCTCTATCTTTATCAGCTGTACTACAAAACACATCCACAGGGAGAGCGAAAAACGACGGCGTTTTCCACCCCCGCACACTCTCTGATAGGCAAATAACATAATCAATCCCCAGTAGATGAGAGTGATTAGATATGATTTTGGTAATGAGATCCCTTTGAAACTGTCAAATGGAGGCGGTTTCATACGAGGAATTATCACCTGAAGTAGTCGCACCATTTACGAAGACATGTCCCCTACTTTTAACCCCCTTACGAATGAGCGCTCACCAATTAGTGCATTTTAAACGCCCACTCAGGAAGACCAGAAGCGAGGGAGAAAACTCATTCTTATCTTTCTAAAGGACTAAAGTGTTTTGGTCCTCAGACCTCACCTAGCAACGCAGTGTCAAGCATAAAATGCAGATTTAATTTTCCACGGTCTGGCTAAATGGTGTATATAGCTCACGTGTACGTTTAGGTGCTGCGGCATTCACAGTATACTTTGGTTTCGCAGTCAACATCAGTAAAGAAAACACTGAATTACAAACATTCAGTCCAGTAGATTTCTGCAGGAAATATACATGGCATGAAAAACAGGCAGGCAGTGGTACCATCTGAGGTGTAAAAACATCAACACATGAGATATTAGATAAAACACAAGCATGCACAAACCCAAACACTTGTCACTTCATCTTTTGTTGTCTGTAAAATGGCTGTTGGAGTCAAAGAGATCAAAATGTGACCAGACTGCATGAAACAACTATGCAAAACAGAGCCTGTCTTAAAACTTGGCGTGCTGCCTAGATAGACAGCATTTGTGGGCATCACAAAGAGTTTTAAAACACAGCCAAAATGTACAATACTAAAAAAAAAAATACTAATACTAATACAATGCTAATGCTCACTCTCATACTAACAATAATACTATAGTACTATGGTAACAGTTTACTAATCAGACACAGACACCAACGCTAATAAATGCTCATATAAATGTTTGTGAACACTTGTGGCCTTTTATGTATAATGCATTATAATATGCAATGCATTATCTGTTTTCATAAATAAGTTGAAACGCATTATATTTCTACATTTCTAATACCCACTCTAACTCAACTCTGGCTTTTATTAATATTAATACTGTCTGCAAAAAGGCTGTTGAATCAAAGAGTTCAAAGTGTGACCAGACTGCATATAACAACTACTCAAGACAGAATAAATAGAGACTGTTTGAAAACCTAGTTTGCTGCCTAGCTAGACAGCATTTGTGGGCATCACAATGCGTAGTAAGTGTTAAACAGAATTATACTAATGCTCATGTTGATCCTAATACTAGTACTATTGTAACAGTCTACTAACAATCCTAATAACACTAGTAGCTACTGATGCTCATCATAATACTAATGATATTACTAAAACAAATACAAAAACTAATAGCATTCCAATGATCTTATTAACATCAATGTGTACTAAGTGATATAAACAATACCATTAGGTTACTAATGTATATTATACTATACCATACTGCCGTTACATACACACTAATACTATTGCTAATATAATTTGGGATACTTAGTGTATTCTCACACTAATACTAATAACAGTAAGCCTTTGCTGCTGGCAAAAGGGCTGTTAAAGTCAAAGAGATCAAAGTGTGACCAGACTGCATAAAACAACTATGCAAGGCAGGATAAATAGGGGCTGTTTAAAAGCCTAGTGTGCTGCCTAGCTAGACAGCATTTAATAAGTTTTAAGACACAGCCAGAATGTACAATACATACTCATACTAATGCTCACTCTGATACTAACCCTATTAATAGCTACTAATGCTCATTATAATACTAGTGATATATTACTAAAACTATTATCAGTACTAACAGCATTCAAATTGTCTTACGAATTGATATAGCCGATACCTGTAGGTTACTAATGCTCCTATAGCTACTAATATACTATGGCTATTAATGCAAATTTTAATACTGTCTGCTCATACTACGTACTATTATTCTATTACTATGGCTACTACTAATACTCACAATAATGCTATTGCTGATACTAATGTGATTCCCTGTGCAGTGCTCATATGCAGATTTTTAAGCGTGTGTCGTTGTTAAAGCACGCATGTAAACATAAGCTGAGGAGTTGAAGTTGCTCTACCTGTCGTCGGTCTGCCAGTCCCCGAGCAACAGGTCTCGGAACCGGTACCGCGGCGGCAGCGGCAGAACCTCCTTCTCCAGCTCCACCATAGTCACTCAGCAAAGCGCACAAACCAACGCGGCGTGGAAATGCAAACGCCTTCGCCCTCGTTTATCCCTCCGCCGTGATTGTTTCAGGTCGCTCGCGTACAGAAAGTGTTGTCATCACTCAGGGACGGGAGACACGGGTCTAGATCCACTATCACAGCAGCGACAGACAGAGCAACTGGTGCCTCCCTGAGCTCAGCAGCTGTCTGCTCTCCGCGCACTGACACGAGACACAGCGCCTGCCTGGACATCCCGCTCCATGCTGACACAGGCGGTTTCACATCAGCCGTAACAGTTGCCAGTTATTGCTGCAGTGCATTATTTCACCATTGTCCTGTATTGATTGAGGCATGTGCTATTTTGAGACGTGGGAGAGTTCATTTTTTATAACCCAGCAGCTAGTACTTGCAACCCGCTTGCAGTCATTTCGTCTGCTGCGTTGTTGGAAAATGCATAAGTCGACAAATCTGCTTTTTGCCTGATATGTCAATCAAAAAGCACTTATGCAGGTGATGCGAAACCTCATTTTTATCACTGCCATAAATGATCCATTTCACAAGCCATTGGCTTTACCAAACATAGTGCAGTGAATTACGCACTCAAAACTGGAGAATGGGATAGGTTTGCAAATAAGCAGCGTGAAATGTGCAGAAAGTAAAGGGTGACACCTGTTGCGGTGTTTGACATGCTTTATCCGCCTACATACGCAGTTAGCATAATAATGCAATTATAATCAAAGAAGTGGAATTTTCATGCCGGAGTCAAATTAATTGTGTTGTCACATTCGATTTAAAACCTGGAACAGAATCCAGCCTTCAGTGCAACTGTGATGCTGTCAATAATACGGGGATCTTGAGCGCTCTGCCCCCTAGCGGCTGCCTGCGGGTGAAGCTCAATAAATCAATCGTGTTTAGCTCCTGAAAGGTTTAATATACCCTCAATCTCAGCCTTTAAAGGTTTTGATGGGCTTTTTACAGGCACATCTGCTCGGTTGTGGCGTTAGAGAGATTCTCGTAAAGGCTTTAATGCTGCAGAACGCTACTAAACAACACATCCAGGGAAAGGCTAGATAACACCATGCTACACATATACGCTACCATTCAAATGTTTGAGGATTAACATTTTTTTCAAACTCTTGTTCATTAAGGTTGCACTAAATCAAAAGTGACAGTAAAGACATTTATAATGTTACATAAGATTTATATGTTAATGCTGTTGTTTTGAACTGTTTTCAACATTGATATTAAGAAATTTTTCATCAAATCAACATATTAGAATGATTTCTGAAGGATCATGTGACACTGAAGACTAATTGATGCTGAAAATTCAGCTTTGCAAAATATATTCAAATGCGAAACTTAAATTGTAATAAATATTAATATTGCACAATATTACTGTTTTACTCTATTTTTGACCAAATAAATGCAAATTTGGTGAGCATAAGACACTTCTTTTAAAAACATTCAAGTTTAATGACCCAGACATTTAAAGGAACACTCCACATTTTTTTGGAAATAGGCTCATTCTCCAACTCCCTCAGAGTTAATAAGTAGAGTTTTACCGTTTTTGAATCCATTCAGCCGATCTCCGGGTCTGGCGATAGCACTTTTAGCATAGCTTAGCATAGATCATTGAATCCGATTAGACCAGTAGCATCGCGTTCAAAAATGACCAAAGATTCAATGATCTATGCTAAGCTATGCTAAAAGTGCTATCGCCAGACCCGGAGATCGGCTGAATGGATTCAAAAACGGTAAAACTCAACTTATTAACTCTGAGGGAGTTGGAGAATGAGCCTATTTCCAAAAAAGTGAAGTGTTCCTTTAAACGGTAAGTGAATGTACGTGTATATTTTTACTTAAAAACCTATCATGGGTTAAAATTTTTAAATCCCATGATTGTACCATGGTATTCATGGTTGAACAAATACGACTAGATTGGTATAATGAATGACAAAGAATAAAATTTCCTTTAGTTAATTTAATATTAACATCCATGCTGCCACTTGGCATTATATGAAAACGTAAAGGTACAATAATATAAAAAAAAAACAATTATAAATCCTGAAAAAAGAAAAAAAGATGAAAACAAATATGCTACTCAAAATGAAGACAAAAAACTTTTCAACATCGGCATATCACATTACTCTGATAATTCTGGTGAAAGAATGTTGCAATGTGCAATTAAATACGAAAAGACGATTTTATTTACAAAACAGGGATATAAAAATGTTAGTATGTAAAAAAAGAAAAACACAAATCCGTAAAAAACAGTAAGTCTTTTTCTTCTCTTCCTCGATAGGACACTCAGCTGACGTGGATGTTCACTGATTGTAGTGCCTCTACAGCCCAGCTGGGGTACTGCTCCCTGGACACGAACATCCTCTTCATGAACGCCTTCACAAACTCAGGAAACCTCTGCTCTATGATGCTCTGACGCACTGACCGCATGAGGGTGAGCTGAGGAACGATACGGCGAGGACAGGAAGGGATGAAGTGACAACAATAATAATAAATACTGTATTAAAAACACGTAGTTGATTGATATAGTGACCTGGTAAGAGATGTTATGGATGGTGATGTGATGCATGGCTGCGGTGTCGCTCTTGAACAGCGCGTGAAGGTAAGCCCGACTGTGTCTGTCATTGTCAAGACAAAGAAAAAAGAAAATCACAATCATGTTTAGGTTTATGGGATAAAATGAGTTTCTGAAAATCCTCTGCTGGGTGCAGAGTAAATGGCAAAATATTCATTTTTGGGGGGTGAATTATTCTTTTAAGCACAGCAGGCAACTGAACATCAGCATACTGAAGCAGCAATTTAGCCAGTTAAACTCCAGACAGATGTCTGTACCTCCTGCAGGTGGGACACTGGCAGTCAGGATCAATCGGCTGAAAGTCTTTAGCATATTGTTTCTGTTTGAGCTGCAGAGATCCCCAGGGAACTAAAGCCGAGCCAAATCTCTGAAATAATCATATACAGCCTTATTAAAAATGGCAAAATACAAGATTACAATAAGCATCACTGGTTTTATCCAAATGTTAAGCGCAGTTTCTTTGAAAAACTGTTCAAACTCTTGTAGGTTTATCCTGACAGGCATAAGCAGGGCTAGGTGATAGAGCTCATTTCAGCTTTTTGCATGAAATGTAGAAAATCATAATAATATTTCACAATATTACTGTTTTACTGTATTTTGATCAAATAAATGCAGCCATGGTGAGCACAAGAGAGTTCCCAAACCTTTGAATGGTAGATCTATAGAAAGGGACGTCAACAGAAATCCATCACTTACTGCTGTTCGAGTCGGGAAAACACAGTCAAACATATCACAGCCCAAAGCAACACAGACCACCAGGTCTAGCGCATAGCTAAAACACATTAAACAGACAATCACCAACCACTACTTGCGAAGAATGAAAAAGCACAGTTTCAGAGGAAGTGAGGCTTACCCGACTCCCATGAGGTAGCGGGGCTTTTCTCTGGGGAGGTGGTCTGTGCTCAGGGTCACCATCTTCCAGAAATCATCCTTTTCTTCTCCCCCACTCAAGCCTCCAATGGCAAAGCCTGGCACATCACGCTTTGTCATTTCTGAGTGAAGAAACAGAGCAGAAAGATTCTAGTAAGGTGTATCGTAAATATGATTAATATGCTTCAGGTTTGCGTTTGTCACCTGTTAATGGATCATTTTCATCATTAATGTGATAACTACATCCGTGAGGAGAACTGACTTCATACATCCACTAAAAATCACTGTGACACCAGCTGGTTAAAAGTCATTGCAAAAAGGGTTCAGAAACATTTTTTTTTAAAGGGGTGGTTTACTGCGATTTCACTTTTTTCATTTTAAATAGTGTGTAATGTTGCTGTTGGTGCATGAACAGTATCTGCAAAGTTGCTGCGCTGAAAGTTGAACGTAAGCAGAGATATCGTCTTTTAAAAATCAGGAAGTTTAATGCCTACAAAAACGACTCATACGGGACTACAACGAGATACTTCCTGGGTTGCATACGAAATAACCCCATCAACCCCTCCCTCCGGAACACGCAGAAAAGGGGGTAAGGCCATGTTCTGCGGCTTTGTCGAAGAGGAAGAGTTATAGTGGAGAGTTGTAGTCATGCCGTCGAAACGGTGTTATTTTCACCCAGCTGTCAGGTCTTCTGTGTTCAGCTTCCTACGGACGCTGTAGTTCATCAACAATGGTTAAAATTTATGTTTGATTATGTTCCTGACAAATATAATCCTAATTCAGCTTTCTGTGCTGCGCATTTTATGGAAGACAGCTTCCAGAATCTACATGAGTTCAAAGCCGGATTCACACAGAAACTATTACTAAAACATGGAGCAGTTCCAACTTTAAAAACAGAGGCAGCAGTTGTTGGGCCACAACCTGTAAGTAAGATTTCATAATTTTAAATGTATTTGCATGTATAATTTCAGACGTAATGTTTTAGTTTTATCAAGGACGTAAACAAATGCCAACGCTGGCTTTAGTAGCCAGTTAAATGCTATTTTGTGTGACAAACGCATACAAACATTTTGGACCCGAATTTGTAATTATGTACTAATTTTGTAAATGTATTTTCCATGTATACTTTATGACGTAATTTTTTGATTTGATCAAGAACGTAAACAAGCCAACGCTGTTTGGTTAGTAGCCAGTTAGTTCGATGCTATTTTGTGTGTATAAGACAAATGTGTACTAACTTCAAAAAATTGTATGTAATCACAACAGCAAACTTCCATTCAGAAACGTTTGTAAGAGCCGTGCTTGCGGAAGTTCTGCTTGACTCTCTTCATTACCGCTTTCTGGGTCTGATTCTGGCTCAAACTGATACGGCAATATTGACACCATTATTTACATTTGACCGGAGCACGTGCAGCTGTCGCCTGTGAAGGTAATGGGCGTGAAGTTTCCAGACAACGTGCAGTACGCAGTTTAGCCAATCACAACACACCGGCCCAACTAACCAATCTGAGCCCATCGCCTGTTTCTGAGGGAGTGGTTTCAGAGAATCAGGAAGTCAAGCGGTCGTTCAAATGACAGAGGAGAAAGCGGCTTACAATAAAGGTGAAATATATGAAAAATAAGGCGTTTTTTAACAAACGAAACACGAAGACATGTTATATTGCACCCCATAAACACAATCAAGCAAAGGAAGAAAAGCAGTAAACCACCCCTTTAACATATTCCACGTAGTAATGATATTCTGAAATGTGACTTAAGTTTGGGGATTTTTAATGTTTTTAAGATCTTTTATTCTCACCAAAGCTGCATTTTTTTTTTTTTTTAAATAAAATAGAGTAAAACAGTAATTCTGTGAAATATTACGCTTTAAGCTGTTGTCTATTTGCATATTGAAATTTCTTCCTGTGATGACAAAGCTGAATTTTTAGCATCATTACTCCAGTGTCACACAATCCTTCAGAAATCATTGTAATATGCTGATTTGCTGCTCAAGAAACATTTCTCATTATTATCATCATCATCATATGTTGAACCGTTTTGTGGACTAATATTTTTTTGATACAATTTGTCAGTATTCTTTTCTGAATAGAAAGTTCAAAAGAGCAGCATTTATTTGAAATGGAAATCTTTTGTAACATTATAAATGTCTTTACCCTCACTTTTGATCAATTTAATGTGTCCTTGTTAAATAAAATTATTAATTTCTTTAAAGAATTAAAAAAAATCGTACTGATCTGAATCTTTTGATGTTAATGGAATTTTAACAGGATTTTACAATAGATGCACTTTTGATGTCCAGTGGTCACATGCAGTCACACAGCACTTACCATCTAAACAGGCCTTGCGCAGTTTGGCATCAAGCCCCCCTTGAATGATGGCGAACAGGTTCTGTCGATCTGGATTCTTATTTGCTGCGATGCAGCGGTCCAGCCAGCGCACAGAACGGTGCATGGCCTCCTCCACCCGCGGCCCTTTCACCGTACTGCTGACCACGTCATCCAGCTGCATCATGATGTCTGAACCTGCACACATTGCAGAGTCACAAAGATTTCAATAAGCATCTGTTGAATGTTCTGTTGAGCGCTGATGATGATCTGTAACATTATTTATACCCAGGCTGTTCTGTATGGTGATGGACTGCTCAGGAGTGAGCAGGATTTCCTTTCCATCATAAGGGGAACGGAACTTGACGCCCTCCTCCGTCACCTCCGACAGCTCCACTAGAGACACCATCTGAAACCCGCCACTGTCCTATTAAAAGAAACACAAGTGAAACACTCTGATGAGCAAGACAAAATTAATTCATAAAAGTAAACAGAAGTGATTTTCAACCAGTTGGTCTCAGCAAACTTCTAGAGGGGCTGAAGGATGATTTATAAGTACTCAAAGAAATAAATTATTATTAATCTATTAAAATAACCAAACTTTAATCTAAATTAAAATGCTTAAACGCACACACAAACAAACACACACACACACACACATCCTCCTCCATAAATATTGTTCATCTTGAAGAAATTGCGGTCCTTGAAATTCCTGGACAAAATGAACAGTGCTGGGTATATTACTTACAAATTGTAGTCTGTTACTGATTACAGATTACATGATGAGAATTTGAGTTAGTAACCTAATCTATTAGATTACATAATTTAGGTTATGTATTCTGACTACTTTTAAAATTACTTTTCACATCACTTGTTTTAATGAGAATATTTTGAACCATGTTGATATAAAAATACAAAGAGAAAAAAATATATATATAATCTCTTCTTTATTATGAACAACATGAAGTGCATTAAACATGAGGGTTTTCCAAACTGGGGTTTGTGAAGGAACTACAAGGGGTTCGTGAGCTATTGAAAAATTAATTAATTAACTGGTAAAACTGTAAACCTAAAAAAAACTTTTTCCTTCCACTCAACTTTCTGTTAACATGCTTGGATACAGCACTCTGTGAACAGCCAGCTTCTTTGGCAATGAATGTTTGTGGCTTACTCTCCTTATGAAGGGTGTCAATGATTGTCTTCTGGACAACTGTCAGATCAGCAGTCTTCCCCATGATTGTGTAGCCTAGTGAACCAAACTGAGAGACCATTTTGAAGGCTCAGGAAACCTTTGCAGGTGTTTTGAGTTGATTAGCTGATTGGCATGTCACCATATTCTAATGTGTTGAGATTGGTGGGTTTTTATTAAATGTGAACCAAAATCATCCCAATTAAAAGAACCAAAGACTTAAAGGGTTAGTTCGCCCATTTAAGACATGAAGTTGTATGCAATCCTTACCAGCACTATAGTGCATACACACTGACCCACCCTTTAGTCACCTCCCTGGTCAGAGTTCTGGCCGCTGGAAATTTTTCAAGATAGTACTCCCGGTTAGTTTCCGGGGCCTCGAAACTGTGCGTTTTTACGTGAAAAAATTATTTGCGTTTCAAAGCTTGATTAATTTACATCACAAAAAACACGCCTGACAAAATTCATACCTCAGTTTTAATCGGCACTATTTTCTTTCCATTTCTATCAATCCGCGCTGCTGTCAACGTCAACAGTGCGCACGTTCAGATCAGCTGTTCCATAGTGTTTACACAATCGAATGACAACGACATAAAAAGTAGAAAATGAACAATGGTGCGAACTTGTAAATTCCCAGGCTGTGACCACATGAATGTGCCGGGATCACCGTTCAGATTCCATCGTTTTCCAGTTTCGGATATAGCTACGAGACAGCTTTGGCTGGTTGCCATCGGCTACTCTGCGGGAGCTAAAATATCGAGAATCAAGGATTTCCGTGTGTGCAGTGCTCACTTCAGCGAAGACGATTACATCCCCAACCAAGAAGGAAAAAAAATGATTTTAAAGAGTTTTGCTGTACCAGTACCACGGGTAAGCTCTATTTACTAACTTTATGATCCAATGTCTAAACTGTACGGTAAAGCTGATGTTTAGACTCCAGTGGAAATCACGTGAAAAGAAGTCTAATATAAAAACAGTATATAGGGATATATGTACAATTTGTACATCTGTTCCGTCTGACATTGTGCTAAAATTGGTTTTGTCATCAGAAGTTTCGTAGTCAGACATGTTGTCAGCGAGTCGCGCTATCAACAGCTGATCTGAACGTGCGCACTGTTGACGTTGACAGCAGCGCGGATTGATAGAAATGGAAAGAAAATAGTGCCGATTAAAACTGAGGTATGAATTTTGTCAGGCGTGTTTTTTGTGATGTAAATTAATCAAGCTTTGAAACGCAAATACTTTTTTCACGTAAAAACGCACAGTTTTGCGGCCCCGGAAACTAACCAGGAGTACTATCTTGAAAAATTTCCAGCGGCCAGAACTCTGACCAGGGAGGCGACTAAAGGGTGGGTCAGTGTGTATGCACTATAGTGCTGGTAAGGATTGCATACAACTTCATGTCTTAAATGGGCGAACTAACCCTTTAAACTACTTCAGTCTGTGTGCATTGAATTTATTTAATACATGAGTTTCACAATTTGAGTTGAATTACTGAAATAAATGAACTTTTCCACGACATTCTAATTTACTGAGATGCACCTGTATATGTGTATATGTATATATATATATATATATATATATATATATATATATATATATAAAACATGATTATACGCATTTTAAAATGTAATCTAATTACAAGGATTTAATTTTTGGAATTTGACTACCTAATCCAGATTACATGTAATCAGTTACTTTTCAGCAATTAATCACGGCTCATTAAATTAAAATATCAATACTCTGTTCCTGCTCATTGAAAAAAATACAATAAAAATATTGTCACAATTACATGAGAAACACTGCGGTCATCACATCAGAAAGTTGAGAACTACTGGTTTTCTTAATTCCCAAGACCTTTCCAGGAAGTCATTACTAGAGAAGATATTTTTACATTATTTTATCATTTACAGAAACTGTTGGGGCAAATGCATTTTATTTTTATTATTAGTATTGTAGTAGTATGTAAATATTTCCAATTAGACATCAACTGGACAGACTGGGGTTTCATGCTGGCTTGATTATATTTACAAAAAAACTGACAATATTTTTTAAGACTTTACTCATTTCCATAACTTTTCCAGTCTGCTCTATCCATCAAACTGACACTGCAAAATCTGCATAAGAAGAATGTGAATAACACAAATCAAAGGTAACCTACATTTTACTATTAAGCCTACTACTTCTTCTGGTGTTTGGTAACAGTTTGAAAAGAATTAAAAAGAATGAGAAGAAGAATTACCGTTAAGAGATTTCTATTCCACTTCATAAATCCATGCAATCCATTGGCTTTCTGTATTAACTCAGGACCCTTTAGGACACAATAACAGTTAAGTAAGTTTAAAACATTGTGCACTGATGAAACACTCTGACAATCAAAGCGTTTTTTTTTTCGCTCATACCGGCCTCATGCCCAGATGATACGTGTTTCCCAGGCATATCTGACAGTCCAGATCCTCCAGCTGGTCCACAGTTATGCCTTTCAGGGTACCCTGAGTGCCCACGGGCATGAACACCGGGGTGTAGACAGCGCAGTGCGGGAGAGTAAGAGTGCAGGCTCTCGCCTTACTCACGGAGCACTCCGCCACGATACGAAGAGCGAGAGGAGCAGCAGAGGACACAGCCTTCACTGATGCCATACTGCCTTCACACTCATGTGTGCTGCCGAGTACGGGCGCAGCCATTTTGAAAAACGGTGTCCGATTCACTTGGGAGTCGGATCTTTTTGATGAATTGGATGAACTAATACAAAAACCGCTCAGGGGTGTGTTTCCCAAAAGCAACTATAGTCCAGTCTCTGACTCATTGAACAGTAGCCATCTCTTTCAAAAATGTCTGATGCATTCAACTCAAAGATTTCAGATTTATAATTTGTATGTATCAGGCATTTAGATTTCAAATAGTTAGTTAGTTAGTTAGTTTTATAAGCTGAATCGTGCAAGAAATGACCACAAACACGTTGGTAATTAAAAACTTAATGAATAATAATACTAATAATAATAATTAATAAATAAATAAATAAACAACAACAGTAAATGCGTTATAAACAGAATATGTTCTTAATAAGTCAAGTCGAGATATCAGGGACAAAAGTAACGAGGTAAAATAATTTTGAATGGCTGTTTTGAACGAACTGTTTAAAAGAACCGATTCGCGGAAATGAGTCGGACTTCCCGTCTCAAGCAATGACTCAAGAGTCTCTCAGTATGTCTGAAACCAGTTCATCATTACAAAATAGGTGTAATGTTGCATGATAGTGTGAATTCTGCTCAAATATCGCTTTCTTCTACTAGTCGATATACAGTATAACAAACTGAGCCGAAACCATCTCTTAATAATGCTGTAATACGTAGAAAATATGATTCATTTTTTTAAATTAACAGTAATAAGTTTAATTTATACGTGGTGATCTTGCGGTAATTATACATGTATATTTGATTAAAATCAGAATTATAATTTTTATTGTATATATATCTACGTTCAAGTCTTTTCGTTGAAACTAAACTGACACGTGAGCCGTCCAATAGCACTCGTCGGTCGTTAGAGGCAGAAACGAGGATCGAGCCAATCAAAAGACAGAACATACCCGGAAGCGTTCTGTGGGACCAATCGGATTTCACGACATCGGTTGACAGGAGGCGGGACTCGCGACACCGGTGGAGGTCGGATGTCGCCTGACCGGATGATAGCGAGAAGTTTTGTTTTGTGAGTTTACGAATGATTGATCCTCAGATCAGTGCACGGATCTTAACGAACGCGCCCTAATACGCGTCGTCTGCCCGTCAGCGAGTGTTTTATCAGTTATTTGTCTTTGACAGACTGATCTGGAAGTGTTTGAAGGGTGGAAACTGAACACTTGGAAGTAACCCGAGCGCCCTGCTGCCGCGAGCCCGTTCCTGCGCGCTGAGAGACGGTCAGAAACCATGGGCAACCGGGGGATGGAGGATTTGATCCCCCTGATCAATAAACTCCAAGATGCTTTCAGTTCCATTGGCCAAAGTTGTAACTTGGATCTGCCGCAGATAGCCGTGGTTGGAGGACAGAGCGCCGGAAAAAGCTCGGTGCTGGAAAATTTCGTCGGCAGGTTGGTTACTATATTACTCATTTCTCTTCGATCGCGTGCAAAAGCCCAGCTCGCTGTTTTATGTTTATCTAACTTAATAAGAAGACAAACATCTCATTTGTTACTTTCCAGCTGTGTTTTTATACTCGCTGCTCGATCGATTCACTCGGTCGGGTTGTCATTCACAAACGGGAGTTACGCAGTTGACGTAAGCCGCCGCTCGCCGTCATTCATTGAAGTGTAATGGGCGTAAGTGAGAGCGCAGCGCAAAATGGGGAAGTTGGCGGCACAGTGCACTACACACACACACACACACACACACACACACACACACAGAGAGAGACAGACAGACAGACAGACAGATGAAGTTGTAGTCGTTGTGTCCTTGGGAGTTGTATTGTGCCATAGGGGAATCAAAACCTCTAAGATATTCATTTGCGGTGATTAAGGCGTTTAAGTCAATTCCTCGTTCAAACAGCGAACACACGGATCCTGCGACTCTGTCACCTCTCTGGACGTTGACGTCATGTTTTTTGTGTACATGTCCTTATAGAAAACTCTGCCGTGGTAGTGGACTTGTTTCGTGTGGTAATAGCACTGCAGTTTAATATATAAAATGATTACTAAATGTATGGAGATACTTGCATAATCCTCAAACGGGCCTCGAGGAAACGTGCAAAGGTATATGTCTAAAAAAAGTAGTTCCACGGTGTTTGTTAGTTTTTATTTATGATTATTTTCATGAGAATTAAGCACATTTACCCCCAAGTTGTTGTTTCTAAAACATCAGAATGTTTTCTTTTGAAAATATTTAAATTAGGTTCTTGTAATACACTTCTGTCTTTTTTTGTCTATTAAAATCAGCATAATTTTGAGGCAGTGCAATTGCATATACATATTTTGCTATTTTAAGAAAATATAAACATTAATTTCTAATGTGCGGTAAGTCCTAAATAGACCACACATATTATTACTGTAATGCATGATAATGCTCACTTTTGAAGATTATTAAATTAGTTTTTTTCTACTTAAATCCAAATAATTTGTAATCAGCATATAAGTAATTTGCAATTTAAAAAAATATCAGTATTATTTCCACATTACAGTAATGAGATTATTCTCATAGAAAAAAATTGTGTTTTACAAATAAAAAATATCATTTAAAAAATCTTTCAAAAGTAAACCTTGCAATAATGCATTATAGTCTCTTTCTCTCTGTTTACACACACACACACACACACACACACACACACACACACACACACACACACACACACACACACACACACACACACACATCAGAATAATTTGGAGGCTGTACAATCATATGTAAAGACCTTTTGCAACTTAAATGAAATATTAATATTGTTTCCACATTACAATAATACCAATACTGTAAAAATATTTTACTGTAAAAATACTGTAAACTGATTTTTAAAAAAACCTGCATATGAACAGTTCATAAATTGTCCAACTACATAGTATAATACTTTAGATTTATAAAAGGAATACATACTATTATTTTTAATGTACATGAAATATCCTTTAGTAATATCTGCACATTTCAAGTCAGTACTCAGTACTGTGTACAGGTACTTATCTTCTGAAAAATAAGTTGAATGAACTGTATTATGTATACAGGTGAGAGTGAATTTCCTGTCCTGTTCCACTTGACCTTGCGCAGGTTGCTGTAACCACATGTTTTGCAGTATTCATAGGTCAGTGCCACACCTGTGTCACACAGCAGACTGCAGCACTGACAGGCCTCTCATGAAACCCTGTTCAGCCTCAACTAGGAGAGGAAGTCATGCTTGGACAGATGATGTTTGTTACTGTCAGTTTTCCTTTGGCATCAGATTAGATTGTGACCTGTACCTCCCTGCATTCATTTCCTCACCACAGTCTTCTTGATGCGGCTGCTCTGTCTCCGGTCCAATTTGAATGAATTTTGTCTTGATGTTTAGGAGAGGAAGAAGTATGAATCAGACTGATTGGCTGAAATTTAGTTTTCATTTCCCATGGATGCGGATGTTCATCTCTGAAGAGCTTGTGAATGCATGTATCAGTTTTCATCAGTGAAGATGATTAGACATTTTGTTGACCAGAATATATCTCCATTTTGAGATTATTAACATAAAATTCCTCCTGTTTGTCGTTCTGAAATCTACCGATAGCCTTGTTGATGGATTATAATTTTTTTGAGTGAATTTCATTTCGCCTCATGCAGATACCCTAGTGCAGACGCTAGCCAATCCCGTTCATGCAATGGGAGTATGTGCTTGACTGCTATCAGTAGGTACGTTCAAGATGCACAACACTAGTCTCGTTTTGCTCTCACGGTACTTTGATGGCACATGTGATCAGAAGGCAGATGTAGCGCCGATCAAATTCGGACAAATGTTCTAACCAGAATGCATTGCTTTTGTCAAGCGGCAGCCGATTTTTGCGGCGCCGCATTATGTCGAACGCACCTACTATGACGGCGCTTCAGCACCAAGCTTAGTCAGACACGCCCTCCGTTAAGCGTTGACTCTGACGCCCCGTGTGAATGGGGCGTTTACCGTTACAAATCCACCAAGTAAACTGACTCCGTTTAGGTCTGCCACCTTGTTACATGTCACGTGAGGGACAGCAGAACGTGGCCAATGAGGGAGAGGAGAGAAGTGATCGAGATTTATAATTGATTGGTGAATTAATAGTTTTTTTTATTATTGTGTGAGTGTGACCAATAATGCGTGAATGCAGCATGATCTGAATGCAGGGAAATACACGGAAGTGAATTGCCGTCATTTAGAAATGAGATCGCATTTATGTATGAATCGAGATCGTGATTTATTTGATTTTTTTTTCCATTAATCGTACAGCCCTATGCAGAACACATGATAAAAGCAGGTTTTGTATGATATTCTCGTGTAATAAGCTACAGTATTGTTCTTTCTGATTGGTGTTATCATGCATTACCATCTTAGAGTTTTTTTTTTTCTTTTGTTTTTCTTTTCCTTGCAACATTACCTTGGATTTCATAATCAGGTTGAGCAGGTTTGTCCATTACAGAATAGCAATCAGTGTTAGAACTGCTTTGACGGACAGTAGAAATTAGACATAAACCATATATTAGATCACCTATACAACAATACATATATATATATATATGTATGTATGTATGTATGTATATATGTGTATATACTAGGGGTGTCAACGTTAACGCATGCGATTAATCAAAAAGTTTTTACATGTTAATATTTTTTTAACGCAAATGAATCATTTGATAAGGTTTGACCCCAACTTCTTCCCGTCATCGCAGCGCGGAAGGTTATCTATCATTGTGTGATGAGGGTACAGCAAACTAGTGTTGCCAGGGCAGCGCCACAAGTGGGATATTTTGAAAATACTGTCGTGGGAAAAAATTACAGAGCCGTAGGTTGCGTTTTTTTGGGCTACTTTTATAGTGTACCATGGCCGCCCAAAGTGTATATACGCTGTGTCTCATTTAGAAGGCTGCGTCCTCCGGAGGTCTCATTCGAAGGGTGCATACGTCATCGAGGCTGTCTCATTTCAGAAAAGCATGTAGGACACTCCGAATGCGACCTTCGAATGCGACCTTCTTTCACGGGAATTCGGGAGGATGCATCAGGTGTATCCTTCGCTGCTACGGATAACCCACAACTCTTTGCATCGCCATAAACAACCGTCGTTAATTTGAAAAATGCCGGCGCCGGCAGATGTACACACAAGCGCAGATGTGATGTTTTCAACTTAACTTAAATTACCTCCAGTAAATTCGGTTAAACTTTGTTCTTAATATCCTCCTCCTTTTTTTCTCTAACAGCTGTCTGTTGTACGAACGATGCAGCACCTCAAACATTGAGCAAAATAAAACTTTTTTTTTTTTAAATTACTTTCCAAATTTAGAAATATTTTTCCTTCATTTAAGTCGTGTGCGAGTGCAATGATGCTCTAAATGTGTTGGCAAA
Source organism: Acrossocheilus fasciatus (assembly GCA_036784905.1). Lineage (NCBI taxonomy): Eukaryota > Metazoa > Chordata > Actinopteri > Cypriniformes > Cyprinidae > Acrossocheilus > Acrossocheilus fasciatus. Next base: position 28,004,706 of record CM071940.1, on the reverse strand, counting down.
TCAACGTGATACTTCCTGTTTTCTTTTCCGCCCGTCCTACGAAGGCCGTCTCGTTTAATTCTAGGTTGAGGACACTTCGTATATGTTACGCATCCTACAGAGGATGCAACCTCCAGAGGATTCGACCTCCGGAGGACGCAGCCTTCTAAATGAGACACAGCCATAGACAAATAAAAATTAAAATAGATCCTTTTTCTAATGTTTATTATACTTGGAATGTATCCCTGGCAACTGAGAAACGGAGAGACGGTTGTAACATCAAACAACATGAGTTTCAGCCACTGATCTATAATACCATTATATATAGATCAGTGGTTTCAGCTAGAGCATACATGTTAAGGCTTTTAAGCAGAAATAAACATGACAACAGCCACTGTAGATGATATAAGATAATAAACACACGATTTTGATAGGGTATGGTTTGTATGTGATTTTCTTTTGTTGAATGTGTACATCTGAAATGCTAATTTGTGCAGCATATAAAAGGCTATTTAGCATATTTTAACAATAGTAAACGACCAAATTCCACATGTGATCGTGAAAGGAAGTTATTACAAACACTTGATGGTGGTTTGAAGTGAGTTCTGAGTAAAAGTGTACCATTAATCTCATAAATTGTCTTATGAAGCATGATGCTAATATTAGCTTTAATGCAGCTGCAGAACAGGCCCAATTCTTCTTTTATAGTGCATTTTGTCATAATACTTCATGTAAGATTGCAAGAAAATGCTTTGTTGTATTTAGAAATGCTTTTGATAATAGTTGGGTAAATGTATACTGGGATTGGAGCGATGTGGCTTGGTGAACATTTTATTGCCAGTATAAAGGCTGATAACGGTTGAATAAAAACAAAAGAATAATGATAAAAGAATAATAAGGATTATGTCACATACCTGGCGGAAGTGTGAAAGATTCTGTTTGCTTAAACTAGTTTGTCATGCATTTCTTTTTCAACACATTTACAGGTAAATCCTAGTATTTTAAATTTGCGATTAATCACAGTCCATGACTGTGATTTTAACGTGATTAAATTTTATAATCAATTGACAGCACTTTTGTTACATAACATTGACATAACATTGTTACCCAGTTTCTTGCTGTATCTACGTCCGTCACAAATCTCTGGCAGTCATGTGACTGTAACAGTCGCTCTGTTGTGCTTTTATGATAGAGTTAAAGGGCTTTATGTATTGCATAGATAGATGAATCATTGTTTGATATGTGCTTGTCACACCCACAAGCTTGTGTAGGATACATGTCCTGAAAGACATTCCATTTACATCCACTGTCCTTAATATACAGGTTCATATGGCCATGGAAAACATGGAAATACTAGGGAATTTTAACAAGGTTTTCCTGGCCCAAAAAATTTATGAAACTTGTTTAAAGTATGGTTTTAGAGTAATTCTTTGCTCTAAAACATTTAAATAGCTAAGTGATCAGCCTTTTTTTTTGTTGTTGCAAACTTTAGCTGGACAGACTCACAAATGGTTAATTAGTGAAATCTGTCTGAAATATAAAGATGTAGAAATACTCTCCAACCAAAGAAAACTGATGAAAATTCATTGGGTAAAGAATTATAATTTTAAATAAAAACCCGCTTTTTACATTTTTTATCAGGACATTATTTGACCCATTTTTAACCGTTTTCTTTTTGGGGACCTCCCAGTAAGGAAGTTTTATGAGGTTTCAATCACCTAAAAAGGGGTTTTAGATAATTTTTGTTTTTGTAAGCTTAGTCAAACATGCACAAATAACATGTTTGTGTGTGTGTGTGTGTGTGTGTGTGTGTGTGTGTGTGACTGCGGTGGTTGTGATGGAGGTAGGGCAGGGCTGGGCTGTGCTCCAGGGAGGCCAAATGTAGTCATACCGCGAGCGTTCACCTGACACCTGTCTGCTCATCAGGAATTTCTGGATGCTCTCGTTTCTATTCACAGACTTTGTCAAGCATTCCAGTATTCATCTATTTTATCTTAAAGGCTATTGTGACTCAGATGTTGTTTGCATTGCACTCGTGGTTATGTGCTAGTGTTGCTGTGAGAGTTTAGTAAACTTAATTGGTCATTGTTTATGAGTCTTTAGTTGTAAGACTATAAGGCTCAGAGGAATAGCTTCCTGGAATGGGCTGTGTCTCACAGGTGGTGTTATTTGAATTCACTCGCTCCAGTTTATTGAGTTAAGCGTGGGCTGTTTCATGGATTTAACTTAGTTTACATGCAGTAGCACTGCCTGAACTATGAAAAGAGAGTTTTTTTGTTTTTTAAACCATGTTTCTGATGTTATTATACTGCAACTTCTCATGACTCAACAATAAGGATTGCAGTTACATTTTCTAGTCAAAATTCCCAGTGACTCACAAAAATTGATGACACATTTATTATATAGCTAGCTATTTAATGGTTATAAATAGCCATTCAAAGGTTTCAGAAGTTTATGTTCACTAAGGATATATTTATTTAATGAAAAATGCAGTAAAAACAGGAATTTTGTGGAATTGTATTGCAATTTAAAAGAACTGTTTTCTATTTTAATATAATATAAAATTTAATTTATTCCTGTGATGCAAAGCTGAATTTTCAGCATCATTACTCCAGTCTTCAGAGTCACATGATTTTTCAGAAATCATTCTAATATGCTGAATTGCTGCTCAAGAAACGTTTATTATTATTATTATCAATGTAATCAATATATAAAATTTCTATATTTAAATGTGTCTCCTTTATTTAAGCACCAGCACTGCAGCTGTACAAATCCAGACTGACTTATTTTGTTGTTTTGAAATTTGTGTCAATACCCCAGCCCTACTGCTAATTCATATACCCTCTTTATAAAAACAATTAGTACACATTTATTTTTTATGATTTTCAACCCAATCAAAGGGATGTTTCAAATATTATCACAAATAATTCTCACAGTTTCAACAAAAATCAAACAAACAATTCTATAATAAGTGTTATTAACTGTAAAACAGTGACAGGTCAAATAGCCTGCGTTCACAACAATTCCCTGATTAGGGATGCGCAATATTTGATTCTTACCGATATACGATATGCCGATATTTGCATGTTAGCTGATGCCAATACCGATATGAGTTGTTTTGAAACATTGCCAAGTCTCTCCTGTACAGAAATGATAAACAAATTAGTATTGGGCCAACAGCGCCCCCTATATTAATAAAAAATGCATTACAGGATGGATGTTAGGATCCGGGGGAGGCTGCCACTGCTGATACTGCACACGCTAGTGACTGTTGACTCTCTGTTGAATCTACGTAGATTCTCAAATTAAATGCAGAGATCCAATCATTCAGGCAAAAGTTCGTTTCAAGAATGACCACACTGCTGACATGATTGTATCGCTAACACATCTTGTGTATTTGTTATACTTGAATTTTTTTTATTGTTTTTGCCATCAAAATAGCCTAAGATGCTGACATGGCATTAAAGGGTTACCCCAAAATGAAAATTTTGTCATTAATCACTTACCCCCATGTCGTTCCCAACCCGTAAAAGCTTTGTTCATCTTCGGAACACAATTTAAGATATTTTGGATGAAAACCTGGAGGCTTGTGACTGTCCCATTGACTGCCAAGTAAATAACATTGTCAAGGCCCAGAAAAGTATGAAAGACTTTGTCATAATAGTCCATCTGCCATCAGTGCAGGGTTCACCTGAACCTACTAAGATGGTACCTCAACGTTTCATAGACACACAGTGAAACATTGCAAAATTAGGCTGAAACCACTGAAACATGATGCCTGGAAAATGCAAGTTTCAAGATATTTGGCTCACCAAAGAAGATTACAAAGAATGGCTTGCCAGAGATCCAAAGGATGTAATGTTGAATTGCTTTTCTTGTTAAGATAATGTAAAGCCATGAGGCAAGAAAAACTTAAAAGCATATTCATATATCTTAAAACGTCTGGTTACATGAGCCTAAGCTCTTTTCAATAAAATCCATGCAAAAGTTAATATCAGATCATTTTAGAATACAGTATAGTATGTACCAAATATTATTCAATTTTATGTAAAACAGAAATACGATAAATATTAGATTTGTCATATGGACAAAAAAAAAATTGCTTTTTTGCATAGTTGTGTTTGACACATGAAAACTGTAACAATATTTCTTACAAGGTGACGCGATGCAACCTTTGCTCTCACTTGAAATGTGTCCCCACATTAAGTCCTTGAGGGTATTGGACCTGGAAAGTCCTTGAAAGATCCTTGAATTTGAAGTTAATCAAGGTGTGGGAACCCTGTCAGTGGTTCAACCGTAATTTTACGAAGCTACGAGAATACTTTTTGTACGCAAAGAAAACAAAATTAATGACGTTATTCAACAATTCGTCTCCTCCACGTCACCATAGCGCCATTTTGGAGAGTATCCACTGAACGCAAAGAGTGTACGCTGTTCTGTGTTAACCGTACCACACAGATATGTTTTCTATGTTTATTTACACTTTGATTTGAACTAGGCTTGGGCGGTAATACGGTAATATGTTATACCGCGGGATCTAAAAATAGCAACGGTATCAGTTTCAATACTGTTATACCGTCATAAAAAACAATGCACTTATATAGGAGACGAGGATTAAATATTAAATATAATTTATTTAATGCCTAAAAATGCGTATGCTTGGTTGTCATCACGTGACAGCGTGGAGGAGAAAGAGAGAGAGGGGGAAAGATGGCGAGTCGCGCACCAAGTGACCAGGGTAGGGTTGCACCAGCCATTCGTAATAGGGGTCGACCGATATGTGTTTTTCAGGGCCGATGCCGATACCGATTATTACAGACCAAGTGGACCGATAACCGATATTTTTTAACCGATATATTATATCTGATGTAAAAATGAAAATTAATGTCAAAGTTAAGAATAACAAGGGCTCTGACAAAAACAAAAAGTGTTGATTGCACTTCTTACTCTTGTCATCCTCCATGCATCCATCTATAATAAGGATATTAAAGAGAGAGTTAAAAGTGGGGCCACTGCATGCTTCATGATTAAGCCTATGAATACTCTACTAAAGCTAAACAGCTTGGGGAAATGTACGTATTTGGCTTCAATAATTTACATGTTAGAAATGTATGTGTAATAGCATAACCTCTCATAATTATAATATAGTAAGTGTAAATAATTCAATTGTCTTCATAGATCCATTGTAGAAATTGTTTAGACTGCAACTATTTTAATTAAACTATAACACTAATAGCCTGTTATAGGCACACTTGGTTCAATAGCCTGTTGAAATGTCACAATTTATGTCGTCCTAATCTTGGCCTATGTGACAGTAATTTCGATTAGTTTTCATTTACAGTGCAGTGCAAATGAAGCCATACAACATTAATTTCAGTTATATTTTAATCAAATGGGTGTTAAACTCAATTTTTTGGCAAACAAATGGGTTTAACATTAAAATTAAAACATGGATCAAATAACGTATTGTGTGGTTTATTCTTTTAAACAAAAGTTGCTGTAGTAGTATTAGTAGATAAACCGAACTTTTATTTTGACGGGTTGCCATGAGGACCTCTTAAGTTTCTGTATAGCCTATGTCTATGTATATGATATGACGATCGTTTTACTCAAATGAAACGCTCAAATGCTCATGAAGCAACTCTCAGAGCAGTTCTGGGGTTGTTGTTCATGTGTTTATGTCCTCATTTACTGAGATGGCAGAAGCTGAAAACACCGCGAGCGTCGCGCACTTCAGTATGTGTGTGTGTGTGTGTGTGTGTGTGTGTATAATCAAAACCGCGCGTCTGTGCCATTCACATATACAGAGACACGCAGAATTCATATTTAAATAAGTCTTTTTGCAGCTTAATATTTACAGATACTAGTCCATAGCGCGAGTCGATTTAAGTGTACTGACCTACTTTTGATTAATTCATCCAAACTTTGATGAACTCCGTGACTCCGCGTTATACAGTAAATTCCCTTTATATGACTGGATTCCGCGATTCCGTCTGCGTTTTCCTCATCGCGGAAACCACAAATAGATCATATTGAGGTGTTTTGTAACTTCAGTGTAGTGGATTGTGATTTATTGCAACTTGAGCAACGTCTGCTGCTGCCTTTGAGAGACAACTGATGCCTGATCACTGAAACTGTAGCAAGCGCTTTCAGTGTGAGAGTGCCTTGGTCTTCCACATTGATTGGTCGGACTCGTGACTCCCAACAAATCAAATGCGCGGTGGGCGGAGACTGCTCGAGGCACAGAGTGGTGAGTTCTGACAGGCTGCATCAGAGCCAAATAGCGCGTTTCGAAATTAAATTAATTTTATCGGCACATCGGTTTTGAAAATGACCGATACCGATAATCAGAAAAATGCTTGATATCGGCGCCGATAATCGGCCAGGCCGATAATCGGTCGACCCCTAATTCGTAAGTTCTTACTTAAATTAGAATGTTAAGTTCACACTAGAGGCTAGTAACTACTTGCTAGTTTGTAGCTAAATTTGTACTTACTTCAGTTGCACCAGCTGTCCGTTAAGCAGGACGTAGCTAGTAGTTCTTAAGCTCTCCGTAAAGTAATGCGTAGTCGCATAAAATGACGTTTACCCTAAATCATCCAATAGAAACCTTCAAATACGCGAGCAGAACTTGTTTAAATGTTATTGATTTTAATTAATCCTTCATTCTAACTTCTTTCGCCTTACGTATACTAACGGTAAAAACAAGTTTCCATTAAAAACGATACATTAATAACATTAGTCTATATGTAAGCTATTTTTATATGTAAATAACATTCAGAAACTGTAATTGAAATAAATAAGGATCAATAAATACTGAAAGAAAAAAAAAACATAAGAGATGCCATTTATTTATTATTTCATCTGACATGCGCAAACACGAACCGAAGTGCACAGAGGCGCGCTGTAGTGTTGAAGACGGGCTAAAAAAGAAACAAAGTACTTTTATTCACATATTGTTCTCTCTCTTAATATGTACGTGAGTGTAAATGTCAGCAGCATCATATATGCCTAAAGGATTGGAGGTTGTCAGGTAAAAGAAGAGCATATTGATGCAATTCACTCAGTCTGCTATTTTATTCCAACCGTTACTCCTGACCAGACGCGTCCGTAAATATTTAGTTTATACGTAGAGTTACACTTCAGCTAAGTGTAATGGTGCAACGAAAAAATATTTAGTAGTGCGTAAGTTGTAACTTAGTGCCCATTTACGTCAAAACTAGGCTAGGTTGTAACTTACGTTCAGCTCGTGCAACCGGCCCCAGGGTCTCGAAAAAGAACACAACTTCTGCAGTTTGGCAGTATTTCGGTTTTCGACCGAACGAGAAGGGAGAGGCGGTAAATACGGATGAGGCAATTTGCAAATTGTGCAACAAAAAGGTGACCGAGAGAGATGGAAATACCTCGAACCTAAGGTGACAGTGTCTGAGCCTTATGAATGAATGAATGAATGAAGCATTTATATAGCGCTTTATTGTGTATTGCTATACACCCAAAGCGCTTTACAATCATATAGGGGTCTCTTCTCAACCACCACCGGTGTGCAGCATCCACTTGGATGATGCGACGGCAGCCACAGGACAACGGCGCCAGTGCGCTCACCACACACCAGCTACAGGTGGAGAGGAGAGAGAGAGATAGAGCCAATTCAGTGGATAGGGATTATTAGGAGGCCATGATAGACAGGGGCCAGTGGAGCCAATTGGGCCAGGACACCGGGGTTACACCCCTACTCTTTACGATGAGTGTCCTGGGATTTTTAGTGACCACAGAGAGTCAGGACCTCGGTTTAACGTCTCATCCGAAAGACGGTGCTTTTTTACAGTATAGTGTCCCCGTCACTATACTGGGGCATTAGGACCCACATAGACCACAGGGTGAGCACCCCCTGCTGGCCTCACTAACACCTCTTCCAACAGTTACCTAGTTTTCCCAGGAGGTCTCCCATCCAGGTACTGACCAGGCTCAGCCCTGCTTAGCTTCGTGGGCAACCGGTCTTGGGCTGCAGGGTGATATGGCTATGGCTTATGTCATAATTTTTTTATTATTCACGGTAATACTGTATACCGAGGTAAAATAGGGAGGAGGTTTGACGGTATCAAAATTTGGATACCGCCCAAGCCTAATTTGAACGAAAACTGCATACAAAAAGTATTCTCGTAGCTTCGTAAAATTATGGTTGAACCACTGATGGCAGATGAACTATTTTGACGATGTTTTTCTGATGAACGAAGCTTTTATGGGTGACAATTTTAATTTTGTGGTGGAGTAACCCTTTAAAAAATATATACTACTACTACTACTAATGCATCTTGCACACATGTGAGTTATTTGTCTTATCGGCAAGGCATATTGGCTTAATTTTTTTTTTTTTCAAATCAGCTGATGCTGATGTTTACATTTTAAGACTTTATCAGCCAATTTCGATAACGTTCCAATAATATCGTGCATCCCTGCATCAGATGTTTTGTCCCATCCTTCAAACATTCTGTAGCTGACTGTTTAACTGACTGTGCAATTACTTATTGGCCCAGTAAGTAGGGCTGTGATATATATATATATATATATATATATATATATATATATATATATATAAAATATATTCTGAAACGCAAAAATAAATAAAATGTTTACAAACGCGGATGGGTGACATGAATGGAAATGATTCCAGATCGGCAATGTAAGGTCCATCGCTCATCACAAAATAAATTTGCTGAATGCAGAATAAACTGTGTTTTCCTGCGCTCAAACCTGCCAGTTTAAAGGAAATACCGTGTATGGCATTTGAGGTAATTTGTGAATTAGCATAGATTTATAGTCTAAATAAAACAATCTGTTACTATTATTACACTTGTATACAATCTTTGTATTATACTTGTTATTGAGTGTGTGAAGTCACGTGCACTACCGCCGGTGGCAATAGACAACCGCGGTGACAACCGACCACCACAGTGACGCGGTTGTCATGGCGACCGTCACAGCCCTACCAGTAAGTTAAGTGACAGTTCTTTCAGCTTGAAACTCTCAGACTAGCCCCACGCAGAGCCTGCTGAATGTGTAGAGAGGAAGCGAGCGCTCGCTTGGGAACCATATTTAAATAAATTGCCACTGGAACACAGATAACAAGTCTGATAAACAGTGGCTGTTCAAATATAATGATAAAAACCACATAACACGTCATTAGTGATACCTTAGTGCTTTAGCACACTCTCTGACCTTCTGTCAGGCTTTTATCCACCATACTAACATTTAGACAGCTGGGAATTAACAAACAAAAGCACTATTCATCTCACGGACACAATCAGAGCTCAGTAAACATTAGTAAGTTGCACATATTAATTAGCCCAATCTACGTCGCATCTGCCGTTATACAACATGCCAAGTACAACGAGACCAACGTTGAGGTTCTTGGTCAAATTTCATCCTGCTGAACTGGATTTTCAAGATCTTTTTCCAGATCTGGTGGTTTGATCCAATCGCAGGCCAGTGCCTCCATCTTGGGTGTTTATTGCAGGGCTGATGTCATTGTTCTGCGTGACTTCTGCTATCTGGCTCCGCCGGCTGCTTTAGGAGGGGCTGTTGTTCAGTTTACTGCACTCACTATGGGAGGAGTACAAAAATGGTGCGAGAACACAGCATGAACCTTGTGAAAGGCAGGCAGATCATGCAGATAATGCCACGGGATATTTTGTGACAAATGTGTTGAGGAAACTGAACCCATCAGTTAGGCTATTAATTATGAATTGGAGGAGACAAAGGAAGTTGTTGTTTTTGTTGTTCCATATGTTGTTTATGGTGAGAGACGCTTCACAAACAAACAGCTTATCATTGCAAACGAGTACGGAACCCTGTCCAAAATCCCATGTCCAAAAGATATGAAATTGCAGTTTACATGACCATTTTCCAGCCTCTCACTGACACTTAGAAGTGAACAGCCTGATTTTGCAACTATACCTTTAAGACTACTGTTTGTCAATGTCTTTGTTTTGATTGGCTGACCTCTTTTTGTAGTTCATGCGGTTGTTCATATTTTCATGTGCTTTCAGATGGAGCAGCTTTTACTACACAGAGCCTTAGTTCACTGAGAAGCTACGCAAATAGCTGTCATTATTGCAAATTTCATAATCATGCAATAATATTGTCTGCACTTTTTTGGCGTGACTTGTCAGTGAACAACGGCTCTGTGTAGTAAATGCTTCTCCATCTGAAAGCAGCTGATGGAGATTTACTACTGATTACAAAACCGGCTTTACTGGCAAAACGCGCATGGAAATCGCATTCGATTAATCGTGCAGCCATAATTTCTTCTGTAGAACATAAGAAAATATTTTGAAAAAGTGGCAGTTGTTTTTATTTATTTATTTATTTATTCATTCATTTATTTAGTTCATACAAAGGAAGACAATGGTCACATTTTTCAAAATATAATGTTTCCATAACTATTAGGTTCATTGTACATTAAGTCTAATTATTTTCTGTTTTATATTTTTTAATTTGTAGTTATTTTAAGTTCTGCTTTAAGCAGGTTTTTTTATTTTTTATTTTTTTATAGAAAATACAGGTTACGTTTTTAACCCTTTTCTTCTAATAAATATATAATAATAAGATTATATATTAATATATCATAAAAATCAAGACTTGCATAGTTATATTCACTATATTTGTTTTCATATCATTCAGTTGCACATTGTTTTGAGGATGTCACTGGGCAGAATATGGAATATATATATTCCATACACAATAAATATATATATATTTACACAAAAAAATAAAAATGGGTTTTTATCTGATCAATCAAAAATAATTTACATTAATCAATTATCAAAAGCACCATTAGTTGCAGCCATGCTGTTTTATAAAGGTCTAGTAAAAATATTCTGACTGCAGCTCACTTCAGTGTGTTTCCTCTTTCCTCACTAATATAGCTGTGCTTTCATTCGGCTTTTAATGATTTAAGTCATCTCGTGGAATATCTAAAGCAAGTACACAGGCCTGATTTGTTCCCTTCAATCAGAGAGCATACACAGGAGGAAACTGATAGTTTGGTCCATAATACATGGAGATCGAGCTCTAAAGCTCTTGATTCTACTGTGTACTTGCTCTTATGAATATTTAACATATTTCCTCTATAGTTTAAGTGTATCATTTTTAGTAATAAGACCGTAACCAGGGTACCAATGGCTCCTCATTACCATTGTTAGGTCAATAATTTTGGTTGCTAACAAAATTTGTTTGAAATTTTCTATACTTTTTCACTCCCTTAACAGATAATTTAACATGAGTCTATAACCTATTGCCCTAACTACCACAGTTATTACTGTTGGTTGCAACTGTAATAATATAAATACCTAAAAAAAATAGCACAATGTTTTTACTGTTACAGTAAAAGTACTGTTACTATTACAGTTTTTACTGTACTTTTAATCAGATATATGCATCCTTGTTAAGCACTTTTTTCAGAAAAATCTTGCCAACCCAAAGCTTTTGCACAGAAATTCATAGTTTTTTTTTTTTCCCCCCACAAATAACCATGCTTTAGCTTGACTAACACTGGTAAAACACTCCCATCTTTAAATTTATCCCCTATAAAGCACCCCTGCTACACACTGACCCATTTCTAGACAGAATTTTCTGATTGGCTAACTCCCAACTTAACCCATGCTGTCACAAAGACAGATGCGATTACTCAGCACATCTATTTCAGTGATATGTTCATCAGGTGGCAGGTACATTTCATCGCAGGTGTTCCAAAAAATGATTACAACGACTTTAAACATCATCATCTAAAAAAAAGAATCCTCCTTTCCTTTTGATTTTGAGCTGAATATGACACATTCTCAACAGGTTTTGTGCGATTCACCCGGTCCTTTTTCAAATAAACAAGCAAAATCCAGTTTTCTGTGTTCCATCGTCTTTAATGAGTGAACTCCGCTGAGGTATGCTTGCATTTTGGCTAATGAGAGCAGGCGATTAGGCCGCTTCTCCCGCTGATGGAGTGAGACTCACACTGGGTGTAGCTGAAGTCTGTCTCTCCCGCTCTCTTTCCACTCTCTCTGTGCCGCTCTGCGGTTTTGCATGCATAATAGATGAAATGATACACAATCTGCTCAGCCTCCTCTATCATTTAAAGGCCATGAATAATGGACAGCAGCCCACCTGCCTGTTTGCACTGGAAAGAATTGGGAAACGAAGCCATGAGTCTTCTGAAGCGCTCATGTGAATATTTCTTCTTATTTGCAAAGTGCTTCAGTCCACTGCACATGTGTGTATATTTACAAGCCATTTTTTTCCCCTTCAATTATTTAGATTTTCTAAAGATGAACAGATTGGATTATATAGTTAAATATACCGTTTATTGATATCATTATCACCATTAATATGTATTCTGTGTCTCTTATTAATGAAAAAAATTCATGCAGCAAGCAAAACAGAACAAGGTTATTTCCAAGTAAAGTATGCCAAGGTTATACAATACTGGATCCATCATACAATGCAATTTATAATATACATGGAGAATTAGAAAATTAAAAGAAAAGAAAATTAAATAATATATGGAGTACATACAGTATGTATAAGCACTATATATATATATATATATATAGTGCTTATACATACTGTATGTACTCCATATATATATATATATTTGCTGCTCTCCTCCACGAAACCTGGAAAAAATATATGGTATGTTTACGGTTTCCACACAAATATGAAAGAGTTTTCCACTGTTGAACTGGATGTCTGGCTATATATTGATAGATAATTATAATAATAATAATTGTATCTTGCACAGCAAATTAGAATGATTTCTGAAGGATCATGTGACACTGAAGACTGGAGTAACTGGAGTTATGCTGAAAATTTAGCTTTTGATATTAGGGGGGGGGAAAATCACATTTCTAAAATCTATTCAAACAGAAAAAAGTTATTTTAAATTGTAGTAATATTTTACAATATTTACAATATTGCTGTTTTTTTCTGTATTTTTGATCAAATAAATGCAGCCTTGGTGAGCATAAGAGACTACTTTTGCAAACATTAAACATTTTAATTATTCCAAACTGTTGACCCTTAGTGTAAATATATAAAAATAATATATTACAAATTATACTAGTAATGAAAAATGATAGAAATAGTAGTCAAATGAATACATATTTACCGGCTATCTTTTTCCATTTAAATGAGTGCATGTGTGTTTGTGTTTGTGTAGGTGTTGGGCTTTGCTGGCAGAGTGGGTGTTAATGAAGAGGGGGCCATGCTTGCATGCATGTGAGGTTAGGCAGGCACACGGCTCTCTATGGCCTGTTTTCATTCGCCCTTCTCCCCCTCCAGGCTTTGGCCGTTGTCGTACATCCACGTGCTTCATGCAGCCAGACGGTGCCGTCTTCATAGGCCACACTTTAAAGCTCTAGCTTACTTTTGCATATGGCTGCATGAGATATTAAAATAAAATATTGTGGTATGGCGTAAGGTGACTGTCAAATTATGGTGCAGGCTGCAATTTATATATTTATATTTAACAGACATTATAGTTTGTGACACAATGTTCAAGTGTCTGAGAACGGCTTGGTTCCTTTACTGTGAATCGAACCATTCGAAATGAACACACAGAGCCGAGCTGAGCATCTCTTTGTGTATGGGCCTTCTTTTATTGTGAAGCTGTGTGTGTTTTTAAAGCATGGTCTGTGTTTCCTAGGGATGGGTATCGTTTACATTTTATTGATACCAATGCTGCTCATCGATACCGGTACTATTTGGTGCAAAAGATATGATGTGAAAAGTTATTTTATTACTGCTGAACTTTAGCAACTGTATTAAAGTTCTTCAGTCAGGAGCAGGGAGTTATTTTTCTCTTTGTGTTTTATTTTATTAACATTAAAGGAATAGTTCACCTATAAATGAAATTTGTCGTCATTTACTCACTCTCAAGTTGCTTTAAACCTGAATGAGTTTCTTTCTTCTGTTAAACATAAAAGTTATTTTGAAGAATGTATTAATTTGTATTCTTGTGCTGAACACACAATAAGTTATTTTGAAGAATGTGGGAAACCAAAAAGTTGCTGGTCCCCAGAGACTTCCATATTTTTTTCCTACTATCAAAGTCAGTGAGGACCAGCAACTGTTTGGTTACCCACATTCTTCAAAATATTTTCTTTGGTCTTCAGCACAAAAATAAGAATTAATACAGGTTTGGTACAGCATGACAGTGAGTAAATGATGACAGAATATACATTTTTGGGTGAACTTTCCCTTTAATGACAATCTGCAGCATGTTCAGTTCTGTCCCTTTAAGACCTGCACACATCTGTTTCTCTCTCAACTGTTTACTTTCACTTTAGACATAACTGTGTTTATATGTAAACCTTGTGTGTTTTTGACAGTATTAGCGCAATCAGACGATAACTAAGATAATCAGGTGCTGTTTGACCGGCCTTTTAGTGTACGCACGCTTCAATTGTAAGCGTTTTGAATAAGCGGATGTCAGAAAAGCACGCGAATGAAATGTTTAACCGGCAAGGCTTTAAACTAAAGCACACGCAAATAATGTACTTTTATAATTGCGAATAAGTGCAGTGTCTCATGAGTGTAACTCTACCGCTGAGACAACTTTTGATGTGAATGTGTCTCGCGAGTTGCAGTTGGAGCCGAAGCCGGGAGACACAGTAAATACAGCGCATTGCTTGAGGTAGATGTTGTGTTTTGTCAGTAAATATTTCATTATATTACTGGTGTTGCCTCCTTTGTTCACTATTACACTACTGCATCTGACACTGCTGTCGCTTAGTTTTGTATCGTGAGCTCACACTTTTGAATGTTTCACTCTTGCCGCGATGACTGATTGCACGCAAACACACACAGCGCATGCGCACGTTTGTCATGAAGCTTATCAATAGTCCGGTATTGACCCAATTACATACCGGTTCTCGGTACCCATCCCTAGTCTTTCCCCTGGGGCTCTGCTGCGTTGTGCATTAGGTGGGCCAGTGATTTCGGGGAAAGGGTGGCTGGATTCACAGCTGACTGCACCAGCTTTGATCGGGACCAGATGTAGAGCTGGATCTCCTGGAGAGACAGGCTTACTCATTAAGACAGACTGTGATTGGACTCCTCTCAAACCCGCAGACACGCTTTCAACCCACCCACAGCATGTGGGATGCCATCAAAGCTTCCCATGTGGAAAAAGACACATCATTGGCATTTCATCATGTGTTTTTAAACTGTCCCAAAAGTCTGAAACATACCGGACACAAGTAAATGAATGCAAATGTTCATAGTTTAAACAGTGTTGTCTGTGGCCAGTTTTATATTTCTGTCTGACTGTTGTCATGGTTGATGACAGTTTATTGAGAAGGTAAAATCCCAAGTTTTTGTTACGATAACATATAAGACACAGCTGCTGTCATCTCAGGAGTTGGTAAATACTTAGTTCACCCAAAAATAGAAGTCTTGGCATCATTTGCTCTCGCATTTTTTTTCCATTTTTTTTCCATTTTTTTTTTTCTTTCAAAGAAGATATTTTGTAAAATTTTGGTAACCAAACAGTATTGTTAACTACTGACTTCCATTGTGTGGATAATAAAAACACTTTCTCAGTAAAGTGCAGTGAATGGTAAAAGTGTTTGCGCTACAAACCAGTGTGTTTGTACGCTCTTTGCGCTCTTTAAAGTCAGGTGGATTTTGATTGGTTGTCTGTGTTTTATCATTTGCTGTGAAAAATCATTCCATTCCCAACAGTAAAATTATTATATTATATTATATCTAAAATTATTATTACAGTTGTGGTGTGGACTTCACAATTCTCATAGAATTAGAGCAATTTTTAAATATGAAACACGAACATTTTTTATTTTATTTCATTTACGTTTTATTTCGCAACACTGATACTGAGTTTACAGCACAACTAGTGTAGTCTGATTCCAGAACAAATAATTCTCATGAACAAGTTCTTTTTAAAGTAAACCACTTTCCAAACCAACACATCATGCCCAGTGTAGTTCAATTCACAAACAAATTATTATTTTTTTTTTTTAACTTGTAACTTTTGTCTTATTTTCAAATGGCCTATTTTTTGTTTCAGATCTAAGTTTGTAATGTTGTGAGAAAACTCAGGGCTGGTTTGGTATCTATTTATATTTAACTGACTTTAAGGTCACTAAGCGGGTTTTTTTTTAATCACGAAGACAATTAATTGGAAAAATACGTCGACTCAAATCCACTAAAAATGTGTTGAGTCATTTTAATGCTCTATACAATAACACTATTATTTTATGTTTATAGCTAGCTAACTAAATAATAACACATAGCACATGTATTTGAAGGTAGCTCTATCGCCCCCTTGAGTACTGGAGTCAAGAACATTGCTTGTGTACAGCGGGCCGTGCGTTCACAATGTTTTGTCTGTGTATTTGTGTCTGTTTTTGATTGAAAGTCTTCCTCATTTTCACTGACATTATTAAAAATGTGCCTTTTCTGTCCTCCGTCCTGCTTATTAGATCTGCGAATATATTGGAGTATAAGAGCTGGACTTGCTCTGCTCTCAGCTCACAGTTTGATCTCAGAGGGTGTTAATGCGCCACAGTGTTATTAAATGCACCCTGATTTGGCTGCAAGATATGGCAGTGGCCATTCATTTACAAAAGTGCTGCAGCCTCTTAGGAATTGCGGGCCTTCAAAAGATGCCACCATGTTTTAATATTCATTGCTACAAGGGGCCAGATAGCGTCTTGGTTTGTGTGTGTGTGTGTGTGTGTGTGTGTGTGTGTTCTGATATGAATGCAAAGAGGTTGCTCCTAAACATTCGCCCCCTTACTCATGAATAATTTGATCAGTCTTGTCACCCCTGAAAATTGAGTTTGATTGCTATGAACGACTCAAGAGTGTTTGTCTCTCCTCCGCCCATATTCACTTTCTCTTTCTCTCTTTTAGGGATTTCCTTCCCCGAGGCTCTGGCATCGTCACACGCAGACCTCTCATTCTGCAGCTAGTTAACAACAAAGCTGGTGAGTGTGTTGATGAGCACAGCACTACTGAACAAAGCCTTCTCAGGTATTTTTAGTATGTATGCGGATGGTTGAAACCACATGCTTTCATGTGTATTCATACACAGCGTCCATAGTGTTTGTGCTGGAGCTAAAGAGGTGTGACATTAAATTGGGTGTCAGAAAATGTCACATCAAATGACACATCGAGGGCCCTTTGAAATAATATATGTATAGGAGTATATGTATATTAATTGTTTTGTTTAGTTGTTTTAACATTTTAATGGTTAAAATACTTTTTAATAACCAAAAGGATTTCCTATCAGTTGAATTCATAAAACTTAACAATAATTGTGCCGTTTTAAATGTTTTGTTGTCTGTTTTATTTTTTTCAGCAGCCAGTGTTATATGATTTTAATATGAATTTATAATCAAAAAAGGTGGTTACCAAATGAATGCTTAAAACCTTAACTACATCTTAAAATGTAATCAAATGAAATTGGAACAATTCCTTTCTTTCTTTCTTTTTTGACAAAGTGTTACACGATAGAGTTTTAATTTTTTTTTTTTATTCATCCAAATTTGGTCAAATTCTGTGTTATAAAGTAAATAAATTGTAGTTTTATGACTGAATCCTGTGGTTCATCCACATTTTCTGCATTGCAGAAATTACTGGGTTCTATATCAGTCAACAAAATGTAGGCTATTTACGTATTTATTGCAATTCCTCTTACTAGTGGCACAAAAATGACACTATAATAACGTCATCTTATTCTGTTTCCGTACATAAAGAAAGTTCCCCTCTGAAAATTCTCCTTCTAACATTTACATCTCTCAGCCGCTTTAAAGCAATTATCATTTATATTGTTTTCAGCATGAGGCACTGTAATGTAGCGAGAGCAAGGAAGTGCAGATGGAGAATTAATTCAGACAGAAAGACATTACCGAACAAATTATCTTCCAAATGAGTGCAATTGACCATATAGTTGAACATAACAAAGCTGAACTGATGTTGTCTGCTTGTATATGCACATTATCTGTGGACCATTCACGTCATTGGAAATTGAAAATCAGTTTTTATTCCAGGCCAGTTCCATTTTGAATTAATAATGGAACGAAATGAAGTTTGGTTCTGTTAATGCAGAGGACGGAAAATAGGAAAAGGGAAAAAACTAATTAATTGAAGCATCTCTTCATTTGTAATTTTAGATTTTTGTTTTATTTTTACATTGATATGAAAATGTAAGTGAATTAAAACTGAAAGAGGACTAATTAAGATGTAAAAAGGCTTTTTTATATATAGTATTATGTATAATATAATGTGCGTGTGCGTTTTTGTGACAAATGAGGACATAAATTTGTATAATGACAAGGGTATGACATGGGTATTACAAAGAGAAGGTGACTTTTCAGGACATTACCCCATGTCCCCACTTTTCAAAACACTTATAAATCACACAGAATGGAGTGTGTCTGAAACAAATCTGAAATAGCACAAAGTTTCCTGTAAGGGGTAGGTTTAGGTGTTCGGGTTGGTGTCGGGCAATAGCACATACAGTCTGTACAGTATAAAAACCATTACGCTTATGTGATGTCCCCACTTTTCACAAAAACAAGCACGTGTGTGTATGTAGTAATATAATGCATTTGCATTTGACCCATGGACCTCAGTTAAGTTTTTGGGCCTTTGTATTGAAAATGTAGGCTATGTAGAACAGTGTTATTTTAGTCTCACTGAAATGTTACTGTTTTTTTTTGTTTTTTTTTATTAATATTTTGAATAATTTTTTATTTTTACATTTCACATTTTCATTTCCCATTAAAGTATTAGTAATTTTCTGGTGTTTTTGCCATTTTTATAATTTTTTAATGTCAATATAATAATATAACTTTATGAATTTCAGTTTTAGTTATATTGCTACATCAAATATAACTTAAAGAAACTCAGTAATGCTCTTTTGGCAACTAAAAAAGGGTTTTCAGGTTACATTTATTTTCATTCAAGTAACTTGTGTAATGCTGTCTCTCATGCTTTGACAGTGATATGGTTTCGCCTTTAGGTGATAATATTACTGTATGGTCTTTTTGCCTTGATGCTGAAATGTCATCGCTCTAACCCACACACTCCGTCGCTCTGTTTGTAGAATATGCGGAATTCTTGCACTGCAAAGGGAGGAAGTTCGTGGACTTTGATGAAGTCCGGCAGGAAATTGAAGCAGAGACCGACAGGATTACGGGGTCCAATAAGGGCATCTCTCCTATTCCCATCAACCTGAGAGTTTACTCGCCACACGGTAATACAGCACAAGGCTCCCTAAGACCACAGCTTTCCTCAGTCCACACTCGGCAGCCATTGTTAAAATGTCACTCGTCTCTTTCTCTGTTCAACAGTATTGAATCTGACTCTCATCGATTTGCCCGGTATGACTAAGGTTGCTGTGGGCGACCAGCCTCCAGACATCGAGCACCAGATTCGAGACATGATTATGCAGTTCATCACTAGGGAAAGCTGCTTGATCCTCGCCGTCACCCCGGCCAACACTGACTTGGCCAACTCGGATGCTCTCAAGGTGGCTAAGGAAGTGGACCCTCAAGGTGAGGATTGCTGGGAGGGTTACACACAGATAAAATAACAAAAGGATGTGTATAGAGTTCACAGAGTAATAATAAATGACTGGAAATGTTATGGATATTCGTTGGTCAAAAGAGTAGCCCTGTGGATTGAACACAAACCCTGATGATGTTGTTAATGTGTTTTTGTTTGTTTCAACAGGACTGCGTACCATCGGTGTGATTACTAAACTGGATCTGATGGATGAGGGAACAGACGCCCGGGATATCCTGGAGAATAAACTCTTACCGCTGCGGAGAGGTGGGCAGTTTGTACTTAACATAATCACTTTACAGCAGTGTCATTTATGGACAATTTCTTATTATGTATGAGCCATTTTATGTCACAGTAACCATACTCTACACTGCTATTCAAAAGGTTGGGGTCGGTAAGAATTTCCTGTTTTGGAAAAAAAAAAAGTCTCTTATGCTTGACCAAGGATCAAAAATACAGTAAAATTGTGACCATATTACAGTTTAAAATAAATGTTTTAAATTTTATTATATTTAAATATATAATATATTCCTGTGATACAAAGCTGAATTTTCAGCAGTCATTCAGTCTCGCATGATCCTTCAGAAATCATGTCTTTGATGAATAGAAAGTTAAAAAGAACAACATTAATCTGAAATAGAAATCATTATAACCATTATAACTGTATGTTGATTTTGATCAATTTAATGCATCCTTGCTGAATAAAAATATTAATTTCTTTAAAAAAATAAAACAAAATAAAATAAAAACAAATATAATACTGACTGACCAAGCTTTTGACCAGAAGTACATCTTATGTAATTTGAAATTATATATAATATAATATAATATAATATTTAATATAATAATAAAGAAGCTCCCCGTATATTTTTGTTGACCTATTCTATAGTATTTGACGGTTCTTTCTTCTTGTCCTGACTTGTTTTGGACATGTCCTGTCCTGGATTTTTACATTCCTTACTGTTTCTTTGTTATTCTCACATGTAAATAACATTCATACCCACTGATACTAGTGCATATATCAATCGCAGTATAAACAATATTTCAAAATTTCAGTTGACACAATTCTATCATCGCATGGTATATATTGTCAAATCATCCAGGCCAACGCTTATTTGCCGCTTTCCCTGTCCCAGGTTATATTGGCGTAGTGAACCGAAGTCAGAAAGATATAGATGGCAGGAAGGACATTCGTGTTGCACTGGCAGCAGAGAGGAAGTTCTTCTTGTCCCACCCCAGTTACAGACACATGGCTGAACGAATGGGAACACCACACTTGCAGAAGGCCCTCAACCAGGTGGGACCAAATAGCTTTCGCACAAACTGCATTTATGGATTTGCATAAATAACTGACGATTTTAGAAAAGATTTGTGTACGGTCATGTAAATGAAGCTAATGCCTGAAAATCACTTCATTTAGTCAAGGCCACCTTCTGTTTTGTGCCTCTCTGTATATAACTTCCTCTTCTTTTTATTTTAGCAATTGACCAACCACATCCGGGACACGCTACCCGGCTTGCGCAGCAAACTCCAGTCTCAGCTTCTCTCTCTGGAAAAAGAGGTGGAAGAGTATAAGAACTTCCGCCCGGATGACCCAACGCGAAAAACCAAAGCCCTGCTTCAGTGAGTGTTTACGGCAGGCCACTGACGTGACTAGCATCTCTATCTCAAGCAGTTTCTAGGCTATAAACTCCGAGTGTCTCTTTCAGGATGGTCCAGCAGTTTGGAGTGGACTTTGAGAAGTGCATCGAGGGGTCCGGAGACCAGGTGGACACGGCAGAGCTGTCCGGAGGTGCCAGGATTAACCGAATTTTCCATGAGCGCTTCCCCTTCGAGCTGGTCAAGGTAAATGCTTTGTTTGAACAGAACACTTAGTTTGGTTGCACTTTATTTTACAGTATGTGTACTTGCATGTACTTACAGTGTACTTACTTAAAGTACTTGTAATATAAGGTAACTACATGGGGTATTGTTAGGTTTAGTGGTAGATTCAGGGTTAGTACCTAGTTGTTACCTAGTTATTGTAATTACAATAATAAGTACATAGTATGTACACGAGGAACAGGACTGTAAAATAAAGTGCTACCCTTAGTTTTGTCTGCTTTTGAGCTGATAAAGTTAGTCTGAATGTCTGGAAATACTACTTCGATCTTTAGATAACACGTCCCAACAAGTTCCCAGGAAACCACACAGGTACAGTGGCAAGTCCCTGTTATGAAGTCTCTCTTTCTCTTTCAGATTGTGTTTGACGAGAAGGAGCTCCGGCGAGAAATCAGTCACGCCATTAAGAACGTCCATGGTGTCAGGCAAGTGGTGTCCCATTGACGGCAAGCACTTGTCAACCCTGCAGGCCATATGGCGGCATGAAAGCCACACCACTTCTTATGTCCTCTGTTCACTGACTAATATCTCACTCTTTCACTCCAGTCACACACTTTTTTTCTCTCTCGTGTGTTATAGTAAGGCCATGCTTTCACAACACAGCTACCAGAATCGCTTTACTGTTCACGTTTTTTTTGTTTTAAATATTATTAAAATTGTGCATATCGCATCTGTCAGTAGATGTATATATCAGTAATAGTGGCATTTTTTTAAGTGTTTTCTGCATGTCACCACCATTTGCACAATACCATATTTTCCAGAAAATAAGCTATACTTGGCTATACGTTGCATCGGGTCATTATACAGATAAAAAATGTCTTTTTTTTTTTTTTTTACATTCAGAAATTATAAAAAAAACACACACATTGAAGAGTTTACAAACATAGAATTATATACAAACATGTATTTTAGTTTCCCTTACTCGAATCCTTTAAATGTAACTTTTCAGAACAGGAATGGAAAAATCATCGGAATATATGTCAGATGAAAAAAAAAAAAAAAAAAAAACTTACGTAAGACTTATATTCTGGAAAATATATCTCATTATATAAAAAATATAATATTTATTTGTACATGTTAGTAGATTTTAATAGGAACATTTGAGCAGTTATTTTTTATTTATTTATTTTTTAATCAAGAACCGCTCCACATTCTGAGGCTTTAAACTTTATAACTAGATATGCGCAGAATACAATAACAAAATGCAGATTTTATACATGCAAAATCAATTGCGGACGTATATTTTTGCACCTCCAAATTTTTGTGCTCTTTTTTCAAAAATATTTTAAGAAAATGTTCTCCCCATCTTTTGTTCTATCGTTGTTTGCAGCACACAATGTAGTTGCTCATACTACAAGATTGTGCTGATAACATAAAAAAAAGTTCTAGTGAAGATTGAGACAGAGTCCACATTCCCCTGAGTCCATGACAAGACCAACACCATGAAAATATGGTCTTGAACTTGGTTTCTAGGGGCCTTTTTACATTCGGTCACTTCATGCGTTTTCTCTGATCGGCTGTCTGTCTGTTTTGTTAAAAAAGACATGGAGCTCATGTCAACGAAATCAACAGATATGTGCTGCATTTTATTCATCATGAGCTAATTTCAAGATCAAAGACCACAACAGGAAAAAGAGCGACATTAGCACTGAAAAGATAAGTTAGTCTTACTGCTTTTAATAAATGATTATGTGTTGAGCTTCTGTGACTTACTTTCAGTATCATTTGCAGCAGTTTGCGCATCGGCTTGCTGAATAGATGCGTGTTAGCGCTGTTATATCTGACTATAACGTCATATGGTCTGTTACACGCTCTCACGTGTTCATATTTTTTACAATTTTGGGAGTAGTAAAATTTACATATGTGGTTTCAACAACCAGATGCATTTGCATTTGTCCAGTTTCGTCTGGAATGTGTCCCAGATGACCTCCTGAAGTAATTTGAGTGAGAGCATTTATACCTGGAGCATTATATTCAGAGAGCATTTATACCTGGAGCATTATATTCAGAGAGCATTTATACCTGGTCTTTTCACAATCGGATAGCTACCCGAAAACACATGACGTGACCAGGTGTAAACAGGCCCTAGGACCAAGAGCATGAAAATATGGTGTTAAAGAACTGATTTGAGGACCAAGACCAAGACAATTAAATTCTGATCTTGGACTTGAGGACCAAAACCAAGAGCATGAAAATATGGTCTTGAACTCAGACTCTGGGATCAAGACAATGAAAATGGGATCTTTGACTCAGAATAAAGGACCAGGAGCAAGAAAATATGATCTTGAACTCGAACTTGAGGACAAAGAACATGATGTCTGGAAAATGTGGACTCTGTTGTGTCCAGCTCGACCCTTCTCTGCTCTTGGTTTTGACCCAGACTCGACTGAGTTGCTTACTATGTGTCTACAACCAAAGTTAGGCTGTGATTTATCACTCTAGTGAGACCCTCAAATATTTGTCTGCGACCGCAAAAACGGTGTCATGAGGGCATGGCCTAAAGAGATTTTAAGAGAAACCTTGTCTCTGAAATGTCTAATTGACTTCTTTTTCCCCACAGTGAACCACGCTCATCTGTCTGTTTATTATGTAGAACCAATTTTTTTTTTTGTCTTTGTGAGCTAAACTGTTGTCTTTATCCTCTTCTTTCCCTCCATTTCACTTTCAAGTATCCTAATTTCATACAGTTTCACTTCTTTTTTTTTAATGTCATTGTCACAAATATCTGTCTGAGTTATTTTTTGGCACTTTTGTTGTTGTTTTTTTTTTCTCCTCACTGTTCGTCACTGTCCTCTTACGTCCTGCTGTCTGTCTGTTATGTGCGTTCTCAGAACTGGGCTGTTCACTCCAGATCTGGCGTTTGAAGCCATCGTGAAAAAGCAGGTCATTAAGCTGAAAGAGCCCTGTCTGAAATGTATCGATCTGGTTATTCAGGAGCTCATCAACACAGTCAGGCAGTGCACCAACAAGGTACTGCAGTACCCCAGCCTGGCCACAGGGGGGCTTCCTGTGAGGGGATCACACTACACCTGAGACAAACAGATGGGGCTTTCGGTGGAAAGCACAGAGGGAAAGTCAGAGGTTGAAAGTGTTTGCGTGGCGGTGTGACCCCCTCGGCCCCCCCCCGGCTGCCGCGTGCGCTGGCTCTGCTGTCGTGTGTTGGGGTGTTGTGACGGTCTTGTGATAAAGAGATGAGCGGAGAATTTCACTCTCTGGTCATCTGTGGTCTAAAAGGGATGAGCCAGGGGTCTTGCAACATCCTGAGCACCTCTGTAGCCAAAATGTGGTCAAAATGAAATGTAAGGGCTGTTTGAGGCCAGTTCACACCAAGTCTGAAATTGATGCTTGCATGTTAAGTAAAGGTTGGGATCGTTCAGTTTCTTAATGATTCCAGTGTCAATTGTATTTTTTTTTTTTTTTTTTTTTTAAGATTTATTTTTTTGCATTTTCTCCTTTATTGTGATAGGATAGATCAGCGCTAACCTTTCGTCAAAGTTGTTCTAAAACCTAAAACCAAAATGTGTTCTTGTTTTAGGACAAATTTGATTAACTTTTTTGATCCATGTGACCACGATAATATCGATACAGTGTTGTTATCGAGATCCCACAATATTGATAATATCGTTACATCCCTAGTATATATATATATATATATATATATATATATATATATATATATATATATATATATATATATATATATATATATATATATATATATATATATATATATATATATATATATATATATATAAAATGCGTTTAGTAACTATTGTTTTTTGACTAGTTTAAGTATAATTAAGTACATATGTATATGTAATTTCATACTTATTTCACTGAGAGTACATTGAGTCTTTTTCACCAATTTAAATGAACAACTCATTGGGTTGAAGGTCTCTAAAATTCAAGAGTTTTGAGAGATTCATTAAAAGAGTCAGAGTTTATTAGAGTCACATTTTCAAAAATTGCACTGGTTGTGTAGTAGATCTATTTTGCGTCCGCATATTTGTGTCGCTAACTTTTTTTTTCCAAGCCTAACTTATTTTGCTGTGGTGCGGTGTTTTCTTCACATTGGCTGAAGAATACAGATGTAGAAGAACTATTAAAGTCAGCATGAAATGAAAATTCACCCTATATATTATATAAATACATATTATAGATCTGATTGTGACCAATTAATTCATGCATTTGTTACAATATGGAAAAAAAGATACTGTATGCTGCTACTTCTGTATAATTGCAACTTTCACAGAACTAAGCGTCATGCAAACCATTTTATTCCGGTACTTCCAAAAATACAATGAATCTGTATCTGTTTTTTTTTTCTCAGTTGTTTTTCAGGTCAGTTGTTTTAATATTTAATCATTTTAAAAAATATTTATACTGTGTAGTATCATTGGACTTGATGTGAATATTTTTGGTGTGGAAAAATGAAAATATTTTAGACTAGTTTTATTGGACGTTGCGTGAACAAGCTTTTCTAGGGTCTGTTTATTGTGGTGCCAAAAAATACATAATTCATGGATGTGAAAACCTGCGGCTCCCCCTTTTGGACCTAGTTTGTATCTGTTCATAGATAAGCAATGATTAATCAACTAAAAGTTTCCTCTCTTTTTATTCTTCCCCTTTTTTCTCTTTTTCTGTCCTTTTTTAACACCTCAACACTTCTTCTCCCCCTGCCCACTGGCATCACCCTGAAACCTTCAGAACGGGGTTGTTCACCCCTGATCTGGCCTTTGAGACTATAGTGAAAAAACAGATACGCAAACTGAAAGAGCCCAGCCTGAAATGTGTGGACCTGGTGGTGTCCGAACTCACCACCCTCGTCAGGAAAAGTGCCAACAAGGTAACCAGGAGCGGATCGCGAAAAGGCGGAGTTAAAAAAAAAAAAAAAAAACCTCCCCCATTCCTTCATTTCCACGCGCTGCCACCCACCCAGCTTTCCACCTTTATCAATCAGCCACGCCCTCTCCGCCACACGCATAGTGTGTGTCTGGAATGTGTCCGTGTGAATCGTCCGAAGTTCTGTTTCATAATGAGTTACATTTCATATCCCATGTGAATCCAATAAAAACCATCCAGATTGTTTGGAAAAATTGGGTGTTTCCAAGCTGAGTCAGCTTTAGAGCCCCACTTCCAGTGTTTGTCAGTGGCACATCACCTCCTTTCATTCTTTGTTGCTTGAGTAGAGCATCAGTGAGCCTGAACCACTGACTGTAGAAGTAAAAGACATACAGAAACAGGCGCTTCGCCTCCTGCCCCAGACACAAAAGGCTGCTGCTGTTGTCATAGCAACAAAGAACCCGTCACCTGCCATCTTGTGGTCATAGGTGGAACTGCAGTGCAATACTTGATTCTGTTCTCCCTCTTGAATGTCACATACTTTTTGAAATTTTCTTTTGAAACATTCTTTCCTTTCTTAAATCACTATTTCACTCTCAGTTTTGGAAGAGTATTGGTGGGAATATAGTATCAAAAAAGTGCAAATATTTCTTGCATTTCACATGGAATTATCACTTCAGATTTATATGTTTTAATAACTACGGATGGGAATCGTAAGGAGTTTACCAATTTTCGCTCTAGTTCAAATTCTACTTGATCGAAAAAATTATTATTTTAATACATTTAAGCAAGCGCCAAATTATTGATCCTAATGATATTATACCATATTCTACCATTATACTATATATGCTTACAAAAAAAATAATAAATGATTCTTACAAATTAAAATACTAAACAGTGCTATGCCGGTAACATTTGTAAAATTATTCTTTATCACAACTAAATGTACTATTTGTACGTTTTATTTAAGAAAATATCTGACCGTTCACTGACGTGTTCAGGTTGCACTCATTCACGATTGTATATCTGGTATAAAATGCAACTGTCCTCACTTTTTGCAGCAAATCGCAAATACAATTTCTGTCATCTTTTCAGGACTGTAATGTGTTAAAAGAGTGTACAAAATAACACATCTGTAGCAATGGTGTGAAAGTGAATAGCACATAACAGGCACATTACCGGTATGAACATAGATATCTATTGGTACTATATATGTCACATGACTAAACATGCATCATCGTTTTCAAAAAGCTCAGTTTTCCTTGGCAAAAACACCATCTCAGTGTGGACTAATATGGAAAACATATTAGTGTGGAAAAAGCCTATACTGATTTATTGTCTGCCAGTGACATAGGGTGCGTCCGAAATCGCATACTTCCCTACTATATAGTATGCGAAAAACAGTATGCGAGGCGAGTAGTATGTCCGAATTCATAGTTTTCGAAAAATAGTAGGCGAGAAGTACCCGGATGACCTACTACTTTCTTCCGAAGTCTGTAGTAGGCATACGATGGACACTTTACTATCCCATGAGGCCGCGGGAGAGGCCGCGTCATATTCGAAAAATGGCGGAAAGCCGCGATGCAGCTGTCTTCAAGTGTAAAGTACCTCAGGGAAAAGCATTTTTGATGTTCATTGTGGTTGACTTGTAACTTAGGCTACTTGTTTAACATCATCCAAGTAAACGACTGACTTGTTGAGGGTTTAACAAACAGATGAAACTACGTCAACCTCAATGTAGTACATCAGCTTGTTAACGCCGCTTTCTTTAAATAGACGGTTCGTTAAGCGTTAAGAATTTAAATCATTAACGATGTTCACGCAGTGAAGTGGGCTCTTTAAATTTTCGCGCTGTTGTGAAGACGCATGACACGTGACAACATCAACATGGCGGATGTAGTACGTCCGAATTCCATTCATACTACCCTCATTCATACTATATAGAACATACTTTTTTAACGGTCGAGTAGTACGTTCGAATTCAAATGTAGTACCTACACAAGAAGTATGCGATTTCGGACGCAGCCATACAGTTCTTAGTTTAAGTCTAATAGGTCCAAAAATAATGACTTTACATTCCTTCAGTAAGTGAGTGAGCCATTTAAGGTCAATGAGTTTGATTCGCAAGAAAAGTCTAAAGATATCACTTAAACATAACGTCTTTTGCTTGGTGCTGTAGATTCAACAGCACGTCGTCCATAAAATCGGATATAGTCACAAAATTGGAATTGGTCATCAAGACCTGCTGTATAAATGCAGCGATAGTAACATTTATCATCATCATTTGGCTGTAGTATTTTACAATGATATTTGTAACCGTCTCTCGATTCCCAACCCTAGCATCCCTTAAATTTAGTTTACTGCACTTAGAAGTTCATTTATTGATTCACTGTCCATTCCTGGCTGGGAGTGATTGCTGTCTTACCTGCACAACTTGCTGAAATACTCAAATCTGCATATGTGTGTGTGAGTGTACGCATGCCTGCTCTCTCTTGCATTGGTTCGTCTTGTGCATGGTGGCTTAGCGAAAGCTAGTCCTCACGTCGACCTGTGTGAAAAGGTCTGATCGTCATTAGCTCCTACCGCTTTCACATTGCAGAATGTGTATGTGTGTTTACGGACGTGTGCGTGTGGCTATGTTTACATGCCGTAGCCTGCATCTATCTGGTGTTTTTCCCCACAGCTAGGCTCTTACCCCAGACTGCGAGAAGAGACTGAGAGGATTGTCACTACTTACGTCAGAGAGAGAGAAGGCAAGACCAAGGACCAGGTGCGAGACTGGCGAGAGAAGATCCGCTTTGACCACATAGGTTTTTTTCATAAATTCTCTTAATGTGCAAAATTGTTTTTTTTTTTTACAGGTTCTTTTGCTGATTGACATTGAGCTGTCATACATTAACACCAACCATGAGGACTTCATTGGATTTGCAAAGTATGTGTAGCATCCAGTGTGGCACATTCTGGGTTTCATTTCTCACTTCAAAGCTTGACTCCTAACCTTAGCAGTGCTTCTTGTGTTTTTGGACTTTTGACTGTCTGCAAGACTGGTCTGCAGTGCAGTTTATTCTGACTAATTTACAAAGGAAGTGGCCATGTGGCCAACATGTAAAGCAAAGTTAAAATAAAATGGTATGTAGCCATCAAAAATTTCACAATTATGGTCAGGTTCAGGTCAGACTTCACAAATATTTTTACTTTATTTCATTTTAATTTAGTTTTATTTTATTTAGTTTAGTATAAATGTATTTTATTTGTTCAAAAGTGACATATTACAAAAGACGTCCATTTTATTTTTTTAATTACTATTAATCAAAGAATTTTGAAAACATGTATCATGATTTCCTCAAAAATTCTAGGCAGCGAAAACTTTTCATAATTGATGATAATAATAAGAAATGCTTGAGCAGCAAATCAGCTAGGGCTGCACTATAAATCGCATGCGATTAGTCATGCGCATCTCATCAGTAAAGCTGGTTCTGTGATTAGTAGTAAATCTCGTGCTTTCGGATGAAGCGGCATTTACTACACAGAGCCGTAGATCACTGACAAGCTACGCAATATCGCGTTCATAATCGCAGAAGAATCGCCTTCGATTATGAACGTGATATTGCTTAGCTTGTCAGTAGCACGTAATGGAGGTTTACTGCTAATCACAGAACTGGCTTTACTGAGGAGATGCGCATGACAATCGCATACGATTTATCGTGCAGCCCTAAAATCAGCATATTACAATTATTTCTAAAGGATCCTGTGACATTGAAGACTAATGTAATGATGCTGAAAATTCAGCTTTGCATCACAGGAATAAATAACATTTTAAAATATATTAAAATAGAAAAAAGTTTTTTTTTTTTTTCTTTTTCAAAAACATTAAAAATCCCACTTCCCTCTTTGCAGTTTTATTTTTTCTGACAATCCAATCTATATTATTATCTCTATAATGCTCTTGGGGCATCAACAGCAGTTTTTTGTTGTATATAGATTTTGTTGGTACTCTCAAGATGTTTTAAACCTGTTAAAGAACCTGTTTGGACTGTGTCTCCTGTTTACTGTCAGTGCAGTGGACTAAAAAGTTCAGATTAGATCCCTATGCCTGTGCGTTATGGCTAATGCATTGGACGTAACTTAAATGCACTAAAATGATTAGTGCATGTGTTTGATCTCTCAGAAAACTAGTGTACAACTAAAGACTTATTGCATGTAAAATGTTTGCATGCTCAGTTGGTTACTGTAGAGCATTCAAGAGTTGAGACAAAGGTCGCCTACAGCATCAAGCCTGTCTGACCCTGCTCGCCCCGCGTGTGTCCTCATGCGCATGCCGTGAGTTTGTCAGGGCACCTCTTTTAACGGTTCTCATGCCGTCACTTTCAGTCTTGACTTCAGACGGATGGATGACGGTACCATACCAGGGTACGGCAACAACAGGTGCGCTAGCGCCCCCTTAATCACCCAGTCATCTTAGATAGATGTTAATCAGACCACCCATCTCCTCTTTTTTTTCTCCTGCCCTATTCCTCCTTCCTGCCTCAGAGCAGGATTGCTCCCACCCAGAGTGCCAAGGAGGTTTACACAAATCATCATTTTACTGTTGTGCTATTCTAACAATACAGACAATGGTGTGCAATCAGTACATAATAAGTATTTTCTGTCTGTTTTCCCAACCTGCAGCGCCCAGCAAAGGAATATTGTCAACAAGAAGAGGGCCATTCCCAACCAGGTACACTTTTCTCTGCTTTCACATGCTCTTCAATCCAAGTTGACACTCCTTCGTTCCAATACCATCATGCCATCCACTATTCCAATTAAACACGAAAGGGCCTAACCTTGAACCCTGAGGGACCCCTTCCACATCACCCCTTTTAATTTACCCCCGTGATTAAAAACTGAAAAGTATGTTTCCCCAAGGTCTCTATCACTTATAAATGTTATCAATGTGCCCTTGATAACCCTTTTACACAGTGTCCTTACCAGGTGCAACATAATGCAATGAGCGATAAAACCTGAGGCTTCCATTTAAACCGGATTTTGCCTTTACTGACCACAAATAGTTCTTTGCATCCCCACCTAGAGTAATCTGTGTAACTTTATATAAAGTTGTTTAGCTTGTAGTACTAAATCCTGGATTTTAACAATCATTTTCAAGATTTGGATAATTAAAAAAAAAAAAAAAAAAACTTTCATGTTTTTGTTCTGCAACACAAATGACATAACTGACATCATGACTGAGCAGCTCTATGTTTTGAATGGCTGATGTTGTGAAGCATCACGCTACAGTTTGTGTTGACAGCTGGAATTCTGTCCCTTCACGCCTGGTTAGGACACAGTGTTAGTATTTTTGTGGACTGTTTCATTTGAATGAACATTGCTTGCCACTAAAGAGTATTTTTCTTTCAGTTAGAAAAATAAAAGAGCCTGAAATGGGCTTATTATTTATGAAGGTTTCAGTGGAAATGACATAAGCAACTTGAAAGTACGCTGTGTTATTAGACAGGGACATTCCCTTTCATTTCCTCCCGCTTTTGAGAAACTCTGCTTTCACTAGCATCACAGCAGTACTAGCTGCTAGTAACACTGACGCATGACAAATGAGTAATCAATGCATTGTTTTTTGTTTCAGTCTTGCCCTAATTTAATGCAAACTTCCTTTTTCTGTTGGAAATGTAATTCAGAATGTGCATGGATCCAGCCGTGACAATGACACAACCTAGTAGATAATTCTGATTTGTGGTACTGTCAGTTAATCTAATTGCATGTAACTTTGTTCTGTTGCTCTCTCTCTCTCTCTCTCTCTCTCTCTCTCTCTCTCTCTGTCTGCTTCCAACTTTTTTTTTTTCTCACTGTGACTGTTCTCTGTTCTTTGACTCACTCCATCACCCTTGTCCCCTTCAAACCATTTCATTTCCATTTGAAAAACGTGTCTTTCTTAACCATCCTCCTGCACTGTCTTCCCTTTCTTGCTTTGCTTGTTTTCGGTCTCTGTCTCATTTCTTCTCCCCAAAACTTGCCCCCACCCCCGGCCTTCCTTATCACTGCAGGGTGAAATACTGGTAAGTACGACAAAGCTACAAGCCATGCCCAGTTATAGGTCACCAGCGCTCATCCAGTCAGGAGAACTGAGGCCGTAACAGGTCAACTAACTCATAATTATCAATGTGCTGTGTAAACTTGCTGGCGAGAATTATAAAGGAATTATAAAGCTGATGGTTTTTCTTTCACTCTGCAGCTAGGTGGCCTGAGAGAAGGCGAAGCCGAGAAGGTATAGTCTGGTGGAAAAACCAAAATGGTGGAACCCGGAATAAAAATTTTAATCAAGGCTTCAATTTCAGTTACGAGTAATCAGTAACTGACGTCAAATCCACCATAAAATGCCCACTGTAATTAGTGGCATCACCTAACATTCGGTAATTATAGTAATTAAACCGAGAGAACATTACTAACCATTCCTTTGAGAAAATGTCACAGTGCACCCTTAATTTCGTATGTCAGTGTATTTTTATGCTTGAAAGAACCTTTTTTTTTTAATGAGAAAATGGAGTGAAAATGGAGGCCTCGGTTGTCCTGTTGCTGGATGCGAGTCCTGGCGGCCCGGGCTGGGTGAGCAGAGTTTGCCTTGTGGAGAATCAGCCACTACATCACCATGGGGATATGGTGGGTGGGTGGGGCCCAAAAAACATCCAATCATACTAGAGAGCAAAACTCAAACCCAACATAACATGTAGAGTGTGTTTGAGTTTTCTATACGTTTGTAGTGTGCATTTTTAATGAATTCATAGATTTTAAAATAAATTTGCCATGAAGAGCTAATCACAATTATTTTCCACTAAATTATGATGATTTCTTTATGCTAACAATACGTCTTAGGTAGGACTGGGCTATATGACCCCCCCCCCCCCCCCCCCCCAAAACAAAAGACATTTGAGACTCTTACTATATTTAATCGCATTACATCCAAACAGCCATTTTTGTCAGTTAAGTTCAAAAGTAAAACAATAATCATCTAATTAATGTAAGGCATGTTTTCTGTTTTTCACTAAATGAAGAGTAGCTAATTTAAGAATTTAAATTCATATGCTGTGTAACAATTCAGAGTAATAAATAAGCATTTACCTTTAGATTTGTTTATTTGCTTTTAATAAATAAAAAAAAAGTGCCACACAGGGCATGAGCATTTTTAAGGTGATAAATCATTGAATCATAGTTTTGAAACCATTAAATGAAATGGGCAGAGGGAATTGAATTGAATACATTTAATTTAATTGAATCTTAATCACAAAACTAAACCTTTTAGAAAACTTAATGGCCAAATGAAAGTGTCTTAAAGTCATCACAATAATAACTTGATTAATTTTAGATCTACACTAAACTTATTTTAGATCATCTAAGTATTGCCCAGCCCTACCATAACAGTTAGTTAGTATTTAGCTGGGGGATTTTTTTCTTTTCTTTTCCCCTTGGTGTGCCAGTAATGGCCAGAATGTGGCAGTATCGGGTTCCTTTTGCTAATCAATTGACTAATTTAATAAATTAACTGCTCAACCTTAGAGAAATCCTTTCTGGGGCAAAGTTAATTGGGGGATTTCTGTTGGGGTAATTAAAAGTCGCCTCTCACAGGTAATCATCTAATCATCTCCTCTTTAATTCAAAATCATCCCTTCTATCAACAGATTTCTGTTTAATGAAATTTCTGATCGCATTTTGCCAACTCTTTGATTAACTTGTTGATAATTATGCATTTTAAATGTACATAATATTAGGATTAGTTAGTGTAATTTAGAAACAGCAGTCAGAATGTGCAACGTGGAAGAACGGTGAAATCGTAACACAACGGAAAATAGGGTCATGCTCTCATTTCTTTCAGTTGTGGGCGGCAAAGGGAAATTGGATCCATGTTAGAGAATACAGAGCCCGAGCCAGACTCTGACCACAGATATTTGCTGGGTTTCTGTCTAATGAAAAGATATTCGAGAGCGCTTTTGTGGTCATTTGTTCGGGTCGCTACAGTACATCCTAGCATGAGACGCCTGAGCCGACTGAGCCATACTGTCCTGATGTTTTTTCTTCTCATCGGTCTCTTCTGTCTTTTTCCCCTCTCAGAGATGGTTATCAGGTTTCTTAAGAAGGTTGATGGCATTTCCCCACCAAGGCAAACAATCTATATAGTCTGCCATAGCTTTATGTCTGCTTTGTTTCTGTTGGCACTCTAACTCTAACCCCCTCCTCTCAGTTTCACTCCGTTTTTACGGAGAACAAAGCAAAATGGAAAGGGAGAAAAGGGATAGTACCGTAGAAATGCTTGCAGTACATTTCTTTCTTTATTGGAAAAAGATCAGTGTCATTGATGCCACGTGGTATTATGACGTAAGATGTAGTACCAGAACGGAGCTGGAAAATGCATTAATAATGTTAATAAGATTCATTTTGATTCCATGTTGACTTTATGAAGCAGTGTTCCACAACCCTTGAGTTACAGACACCTTTTAATCCTCAAAAATAACACAGATTCCTTTACCACTGAAATCTGGAAGCCCTTTCCCTCCCATTTCCTTGACTAACCCTTTATTTCTCCAGCTCCTGTACCTTCTCTGTTTACCAGTACAACACACTTACCTGTATCTTCTCTCCCTATTCCTTCCTGTTCAATAGGTTTTCACACTTGAGTGTACGTCTTTCTCCATTTAACACCACTAACAGCGTTCTCCTTTGTCTACCAGCTTGTAAGCTTGATTTTACTCACTAATTTGACCCTAACATACCACTGCCGACCTCTGACCACTGTTCCTGTGACAGGCCAGTGGGTCTGGATGGCATCTGCCGTCACGTTGCCCTGTGCTTTAGAACTCCTGTAGAGGAAAAAAAAATCCACAAGCACAACAAAATTGTTCCTTTGTTCTTTTATTGTTGCTCTATTTCAAGACTTCAAGACACTCCCCAGTGTTTTTTTTAGTGTATATTCAGAGTTTCTAGAGCATTTATTTGTGACTAAGCTTTAATTGCTGCCTTATGTTCTGACTCCATGCAGAGTAGATACTGTAGTCTAGTGGTTCCCAACTGGTGAATCGCAACCTAAAGCTAAATATGATTAATAAAGTGCAAATATAATGAAATTTTTGCTAATATGCTAATACTGATACAACATATGCATTATGTTGGTAAATCACTCTACTGCTGTTCTTCATGAGGTTACAGTCATCACTTTTCTGCTATTTATTTGTATGTTAATATTTTTGCATATCGATGGGCCCACATTTTCCATAGTTTGAAATGTAGTCATTTCAGTTGGGAAATTTCGCATAAGGGCGGAAGATTTCCACACGCGGATTCGTTTTATCGACAAGCATAATGCTTTTTGTTTTAATAAGTGATTTCTGTGTTAAGCATTGCTATATCCCTTATGAAAATTAACCATGGTTTTTACTACAGTCAAAACCAAAAAAAAAACATGGTTTCTATAGTTAAACCATAGTAACAACAAATTGACCATGGTTTCGCTACACTAACCATTGTTTAACCATTGCATTTGTAGTAAACTGTTATACAATTAGTAATCAATATGCCAAAAAAACAAAAAAACATGGTTACTACACTTGAAATGAAACTTACCAACAATGGAGCTTTTTTGCCTGAAAAATTTTTTACAAGATTGAAAAACAATGGACCATTTTGCCTGAAAAATGTCAATGAATTTTCGAAACCAGTTGAGAACCACTGCTGTAACGTACAAAGCAGTGTTATTTATTTAATCACGTTAGCCACAATAGAAGGCAACCAAACTTAACTAAATATTTCCACAGCAGGTAAGCACAGGTTTGCACAATAGGGTTTTCAGGTTTGTTCAGCATAGGACACAAGCTTCCAGCACAAAGACTGTGTGAATCTCATAAATGTTTCCCCACTCTTGTGGCATGCCCTACACCCTCCGCCCCCCCTCCCCCACCCCCCACCCTCTGTCCCACAGGTGATCCGTAAAGGCTGGCTAACCCTCAACATCAGCATTATGAAGGGCGGCTCCAAGGAGTACTGGTTCGTTCTGACGGCCGAATCGCTGTCCTGGTACAAGGACGAGGAGGTGAGATTCATCTGTTCTTCATTTCTCGTTTACAGTCCCTCCCCCTTTCGCTTGAGCTTAAAACTAGTTCCACTCAAGTTGGGCTCAAACTCCATGTGTGTTTGAAATTAGTGCAAACGTTAGCTGTTTTCCAGAGTTCCTGTGGCTTGACTGGTAGAGTGTGGTGCGAGGAACATCAAGGCCTTGGATTTCATTCCCAGGGAGAACATAAATTTATGAATGTGTACTTTAATGCATTTGGCAGACGCTTTCATCCAAAGCAACTTCAATGTAAACGTCTCACTTTATTCCCCAAGAGAGACTGTTTATATGTAAAATCCCCCCCTGTCCAGCAGCGAATGGTAGAGTCCTTTCGCTCGGGCCACGGGTGTGTGTGTCCCTGCCCAGCCTAACCAATGTGCGGACTACTGTTCAGCTGCAGCATGATGAACAGGTAGTCTGAACACTGGGCAGGCGAGGGGGAGGAAAGAGGGCGGCTGGACCGCAGGTCACTGCCCCGAGGACCGCACACGACTGCAGAGGAGAGTAAACAGTTCAGACAGACACACTGATAAAGCGTCGATCTTACTTAACCCGTCGAGAACATGTTCAGCTTGCTACTTATCTAAAATAAAGTAAATTAAGGTTGTTATATAACCATTGTTTGGATTCAGCAGCACGTTTAGTTAACAAAATCCCCATAAATTTGATTCTCAATACTGTAGTACTGTCAAATGTGTTGATATTTTAATTGTAAAGTATAATTTATGTAGTTTACTGTAAAACAGTGAAATAACTTTTTATATATATAAAAAAAAAAGTCTAATGAAAATCATTGTGAATAAATTGGGAGTTACAAAAAAATTCAAAAAAGGTGGAAAAGTAAAAGATTCGGGCATGCTACCTTAATGATAATTTGAGGGCGAAAAAGCTTAATTCTCATGAAAATAATGTTGCGATGAAATAGGTTTCATTTTCTTAATGCAAACTATAACCTCTTTTGATATTGGGGTGAAATGTGACCGTTTTATGTTTAGATTTTTACTTCTAAATAGCTTTTTGTACCGAATAATGAAGGCACACAAAGAATCAAGTAATTAAAGCTGGTCCGCATATGCAAAAAAAGTATATTGAATATATTATGAATCTAAACATAATGAAATCGGTTGAAATAACATTACTGAATATCCCGACATTACTTATTGAGAATGTTTACATTAAGAATTCTTTTCAAATGTATATATTCGGTATACTCACATGTCCGCTGCTGCGTGGCAAATGCATATTCCAGGCCTCTGCAGTTTCTTCCAAGAGTAATACGGACCTTTTTTGCCATTATGGCTACATTTTCGCATTCTGGACCATGTGCAGTTTTCGCTCCTTACCATTGTTTTATGAATAACGCTGAGAAATGTTCCTTTAGCAGTGGTTTTCAAAGTAAAGAGAAAGCGATAAATGGAGAAAAGAGAGGCGAGGTGCGGGACGAAAGTAGAAAAGGGACGAAAGGGGAGGCAAAGTGACGTGGCAAGCGCACTGAAATGTTCCAGCCGGGATCTGACTTTGGAATTTGCAGGAAATCGTACTGGGTTACTGGGGGGTTGTTGTGTGTGTATGTATAAGTGTGTGTGTGTGTGTGTGTGTGTGTGTGTGTGTGTTGGGGGCAGGGAAGTGTTCCTCTGAGTGATGTAACTGTTGGGGCCGTAGCTGTGCAGACATAAACGTTTCCAGATGCTGCTTCTCAACTCAACAGAACGAGTTGGCAGCATTAGTCCTCATTCAGACTCCTCCTCTTCTTTTTCTTTTCTCTCTGTCTCACATCCCCCTCTCTGGCTTGGCAACCTGGTGGTCCTTCTTTAAAGGGACAGTTCACTTCAGAATGAAGATGCGGTCATGTCGCTGTCATGTCGTTCCAAACCCATATGATCACTAAAGATGTTTCGAAAAATCTTCAAGTAGCACTTTTCTATACATCCATTGTTATATATTATTTTTAGAATCGCTGCAGGTTTTGATACCACTGTGAAGTGGTTTATAAGGTTGTTGTAACTCCCTCTCTCATCTCACTCTAATAGGAAAAAGAGAAGAAATACATGCTTCCTCTGGACAACCTAAAGCTCAGAGACGTGGAGAAAGGCTTCATGTCCACTAAGCATATTTTTGCAATCTTCAACACTGAGCAAAGGTCAGGGCTGACTGCAACTCTCTGTGTTTGTGTATTTTTGTTTGGCGTTCGGCTGCTTTATGTGTTCGATCCCCCTCACAGGAACGTGTATAAGGACTTGCGTCAGATTGAGCTGGCCTGTGATGCGCAAGAGGACATGGACAGCTGGAAAGCCTCTTTTCTCCGAGCAGGCGTTTATCCTGAGAAAGATCAGGTACTAATGCTCAGTTTGAACACAAGTACAATCTAAAACACTCCGCATTCCATTATTGAGAGTTTAAAGTCTACACATTTAAGACTTTTTTTTGTATCAGGATTTATTTTTGACTGTCAACATGTTACACTACTAGAACTACTACAAGTCACTTTATTGCAAAAAAAAAAATGCACTAAAAACAATCTTTCCTGTCACTTTTGATCAATTGAATGCATCCTTGCTGAATTAAAAAAAAAAAAATCTAGTACAACGTAACGATGTGTAACTATGCACGTATTCGTATTGAACTGTTCGGTACGAGGCTTTCGGTTCGGTACGCATTACAAACCGAACAATCCGTTGGACTAATACTATTTAATTTGGAAAATAAAAGAGCTTAAATTGTGTGATATATATATTGTTCTCAGTGCCACTGCGCTCAAAAAGACAAGCGTCCTGTCTGCCCAGTAATGACCTCTCCTTGCTGGGGTGCGTCGAAAGATGATGATCTTGTATCGACGATAGCCAGAGATATTGTCAAAAACATCAATTATTGGCAATATTAAGAGGATTTGGCATTTCCAATTAATGTTGTTACATTATTATTTTTGTTAGGCCTATTATTATTATTATTATTATTATTATTATTATTATGAAGTTACACTTTTATTATTAAATTAAAATTACAATTAATTTGTCACGCAATATTAGGCTACTTATATACCTATATAATATTAGGCATAACTGACGCGCTGTGAGAATAAGATTAGGCCATTTATTCCTCAATTAAAATG
The DNA here is from genome assembly GCA_036784905.1 of Acrossocheilus fasciatus. Taxonomy (NCBI): domain Eukaryota; kingdom Metazoa; phylum Chordata; class Actinopteri; order Cypriniformes; family Cyprinidae; genus Acrossocheilus; species Acrossocheilus fasciatus. Next base: position 27,965,227 of record CM071940.1, on the reverse strand, counting down.
TTTTAAAACAGGTCTATTATGCACTGAATTATATGCCTATAGTTAAAATGTTAAATGCAGTCATCAATAAAAATCAATGAAATTGCGGAATATGCGGCATCAGATGCCGAAAGCTACATCACTACATCTTTGAATAAGATTAAGATGTTCACTGGCATAACCCCCCCCCCCCCCCCCCCCCCCCCCCATTCAGCACAATAAGACCAGGAACATATTAAAGATACAGGTCACTTTAGATGTTGTCTTTAAAATTCATGAACATTCCAGAACTTAAATCAAAGGCAAATAAGAAGTGGTTGTAAAGAAACTGGGGTGTGTGTGTGTGTGTGTGTGTGTGTGTGTGTGCGTAGGTGGATTCAGAAGAGGCCGCTCCAGCCGACACCTTCTCCATGGACCCTCAGCTGGAGAGGCAAGTGGAGACCATCCGTAACCTGGTGGACTCTTACACTGGTATCGTCAACAAGACCATCAGAGACCTCATGCCCAAGACTATCATGCACCTCATGATCAACAACGTAAGTTTACAACTGCTTGTGTTTTAAGCAGTTCATCTTGAAACATATTAATTCTAACATATTTCAAACATCCTCACCTCTTCATTAACCTTTCATTCCTGTTCTGTTGTCTTTCTGTCCTTAGGCTAAAGACTTCATCCACTCAGAGCTGCTGGCGTACCTGTACTCCTCAGGAGATCAGAACAGTCTTATGGAGGAGTCTGCTGACCAGGCCCAGCGCAGAGACGAGATGCTGCGTATGTACCACGCCATAAAAGAGGCCCTCTGCATCATCGGTGACATCAGCACCAGCACTGTGTCCACTCCTGTGCCTCCGCCCGTCAATGATAACTGGATTCCAGAGACTAGGTTAGAAAATTAACAGCATTCTGCTGTCTGGGAAATAATTACATTCCCGTTCTTTTCTTTTTTGGGATACTATGGCCTGTCCCAATACTCGGTTGCATAATTTGACTGGCCAGAGTATATGTTGACGTGGATGGTGATGTAAAGATTGTTGTTGTTAAAAAAATTGGGCTGATAAGGTTACAGACACTCCTGCTAAACAGGTCCCCAACCCCTGTATTTCCTGTATTTGGCCCAAGTGTTCAAGTGAGTGTGAAGACCACAAAATGTGCATAGAACTTTTAATTATTGGATGTAGGGACACCCTACATCATCGTGTTGTAGAAATGCAAGTTTTTATTTTCAGTACTTGGCTCTAAAATAAAATAAAATCCAAAAAAATTTTCTTGCGCTGGAAAGTTGTTCTTGACATCTCACCATAATGAGTCACGTGAGTTCCTGTACATGATAGATGATGGGATGTGCTTAGCTTCAAATACCACTCCAAAGCAGTATAGAGATCTACACTGTAAAAAAAAAAAATCCGTAAAATTTACGGTAAAAAAAAAAAAACGGCAGCTGTGGTTGCCAGAAATGTACTGTAAAAATACAGTAGCAACATTTTAGATTTTTACAGTTTTAACTTCAATTTACATTTAAATACAGTACATTCATTAACTGATATAATGTTAATATACCAACCTACAGAAGTACTAAAATCTGTTTTGTACCTTTGTAACACACTGATAACCACCAAAAGCAGGTGGTGATGAGAAGAAACAGTTATTTCAACAAAAAAGCATCAAATTTGATATGTAACGCAGGGAATTCTATGAATGTCAATTTACGGTTATCCACTGTAAATTATACGTTCTTTTTCACATCCAAAAGCGGTATACTACCGTAAAATTGTGTAATGTAATGTCCAAAACAGTTTTTCACCTAATATAGTAGGGGAACTTACCGTTAACCATTTAACAGGTTTTTGCTGTTGCATTTTTACAGTGTTTTACCGTTAAATTCACGGTCATTTTTTTACAGTGTAGTGAGCAACAAATGCACTGATGTTTGGCATTTGTCAGACTTAGGACAATCTTTTCCTGTCGCAAACAAGCGAGCTTATGTAGCCAAGGCCTAAATGTGGGCACTCTGCTGCTGTAATTTCATAATTTTGAACAAATTAGTTTGTAACTTGTTTCAGGAGTTTTACCTGAAGAACTTCACCATGAATATACTGGGCCTTAAGTGTAGTGTACCTACTAAACTTGCTTTAGTGTCCTTCATAACTGTTTTAATACTATATTTCTTCTTTTCCTGTCCTGTGTAGCCCCACCCCCCAGCGCAGACCGCCTACATCAGCCCCGCCTCCCAGCAGGCCTCCAGCAGTGAGAGGTCCAACACCAGGCCCGCCCCCTCTTAACCCCTCCCCCTCCTTTGCAGCTCCACCCATTCCTTCTCGCCCAGGCCAGCCCATTAATGCCTTCAACAACAGCAGCCAGGATCCTTTCAGTGCGCCCCCTCAGATCCCCTCCCGCCCCGCCCGCGTCCCTCCAGGCATCCCCAGGTAAGACACTAAACCGTCTGTCACCTCCATGTAGATGCCCCCCTGTGCATGTGAGAATGAGCATCTTGTATCTGAAGCTCAGAGGACTGGGGAAAATACCGTTTGAACAAGGTTTGACTGTTGTACTGTTTCTTCAGCTCTTATTCTTCTCTCACTAGTTATTGCAGATATTTGCATGCAGATATTTTCTCCTGTCACATACTACTACTAATAGTATTAATGCAAACAAGTTTTCCTTCATTTACTTCTCAGCATATTCTTTCCAATCCTTCCAGTGATATAATTTGATCTCCTCTCATCTCTTCTTTTTGTCGTCGTCTTGTTTCTACTAATCTAGCCTCATCTGTTCTCATCTCTCCTCATCACTTCTATTCTCATCTCTTTTCTATTCAAATTTTTATCTATTTTTTCTTATATCTTATTGTGCTTTCTCACTTTGTCTCATCTGGTATTTTCTTAACTCTTCCTGTCCTTTCTGCCTTGCTTCTTTTCTTCTTGCCTCTTCTTCTCTTTTCACATTTAGTCTTATCTAGCCTCTTTTGTCTTGTCTCTTCCTGTCTTTTCTTATCTTGATTTATCAAATTTTGTCTGTTCTGCTTTTGTGTGGCCTCGTCTAGCCACTTCTTGTCTTGCAGTCTCACTTAACTTCTCGTCTCATGCCTTCCTGTCTTGTCATATATCTTTTCATCTCTTCTCTTCTTGTCTTATTTCTTCACATTTTCTCATCTAGCCTCCTCTTCTGTTCTTGTCTATTCTTGATTGCTCTCATCTAGCCTCTTCTCGCCTGTTCCTCACCTCTTCTTTTTTATATCTCACCTCATGTAGTCTCATTTCTCCTCATCTTGTTTTTTCTCATCTCTTTTTATCTAGCCTCATCTAGTTCTGTCCTTCCTCGTCTTTTGTCTCATCTCTTTTCCTCTCTTTTAGTCTCATCTACTCTCGTTTCTCCTCAGCTTTTGTATTTTCTCATCTCATCGCATCTAGTCTTCTTTTATCTTATCTAATCTTGTTTCTTCATCATTTGTCTCTTCTCATCTCATCTAGTCTCATTAAAGGGATAGTTCACCAAAAATGAAAATTCTGTCATTAATTACTCACTCTCATGTTGTTCCAAACCTGTAAGACCTTCGTTCATCTTCAAAACACAAATGAAGATATTTTTGATGGAATCTGAGAGCTCTCAGACCCTCCATAGACAGCAATGATATTACCACAATCAACGCACAGAAACGTAGCAAGGACATCGGTAAAATAGTCCATGTGACATCAGTGGTTCAACCGTAATTTTACGAAGCTACGAGAATACTTTTTGTGCGCAAAGAAAACAATAATAACATAATTTATTCATTCAACAATTCTTCTCCCTGAATTACCTTCTTCTGCTATTTTGGAGAGTATCCACTGAACGTAATCGGCGTTGTTGTACGTTCAGCATGCGCGTGCTGTCTACTGAACGAAAACAACGCTAATTACGTTGATATTATTGTGGCAATATCCTTGCTGTCTATGCCGGGTCAGAAAGCTCTCGGGTTTCATCAAAAATATCTTAATTTGTGTTTTGAAGATGAACGAAGGTCTTACGGGTTTGGAACGACACGAGGGTGAGTAATTAATGACAGAATTTTCATTTTTGGGTGAACTACCCCTTTAAGTCTTGTCTCTCATCTTTTGTCTCTTGTCATCTCGTCTCATCTAGTCTTATCAGTTCTTGTCTCACCTAGTCACCTCCTCTTGCCTCGTCTCTTTTACTTTTGTCTCATCTAGTCTCATTTCCAGGGCTGGGGAGTAACGAAATACATGTAACAGCGTTACGTATTTAAAATACAAAATTTGAGTAACTGTATTTCGTTATAATTACATTTTAAATAGGTTGTAATCAAATTACAGTTACATCCGAAAAGTATTTTAGATTACCTAAGTGATTACTTTGAATTTTAATGTAATTTCTTAATTTAATATTTAAGTAAACAGTTTGGGGATTTTAACCAACAAGGCAACCGATTCTCCGTTGGAAAAAAAAAAAAAACTTCGTGCAGCAGTTCATTTAGCAACTCGTAGTGAGAGTGCATACACTCATCATCACAACAAAAAAATGGACGACACAACAAAAAGTCATTCGCGTAATGCATTTCTCTCGTGGAGATACAAAGAATATTTTATAAATCTGAAAAAGGTAACGTAACATCTCAGTGCAGTGCAATGCCTACCTGCAACAAAACTTCTATCAGCATCAGGAAGTTGTTCTTGATCTTTGAAAAATTTTATCCAGTAACTCGTTTTTCTATTTTCTCATATTTTGAGTGTTGAATGGTTATCATTACATTTAATATTTCTAAGAATGTAATTGGCAAATGCCACCGAATTCTCCTATAATTCACACTTTGCATTCGGTTAACAGATCCATACGAATCATGCATGAAATAAAAGTTCATAAAGTCAAACGATAGCTTTGTGTGCTTTACAGATGAACTTGAAGTCTTTATTCATTCGAAATGTTCAATAATAGATCATTTTTGGCACGGTAATGCGATGATTCAATTCGTAAACAGATGATTCTTTTGAATTAGTCTTTTAAATGAATCATTTCTTTTGTTTAATGAAACCAGTGTGAATGGTTCACATTAAACTGGATAGATCTGGGGTATGTTTCCCAAAAGCATCGTTAGCGAACTGTGGTTGTTAAATTACATTGAACTGTAACAACATTACTTGCGACCGTAGTTGCTTTGGGAAATGAGCCCTGTCAATTTTGACTCAGCGATTCTTTTGTGACGACGATCGCTTCTCCATAGAAAGGATTATGACGGAATCACTTAAAGTTAGGTCCATTCATTAAACAACTGTGCCAGTTGTTAGCCAGTTAGCTACTGTTATGATATGTTTGGTGTGTTTGGATTAGTTTTGAAGCTTGGAATGCAGCATGAAACAGCACGGAATGTTGATTGGTGGATTTAAATGACAACATTTTTTCACAGAAATGCTGTGGAAAACTGATGTTAAAAAATGCAAAGAAAACACAAATCTTACGACTGGAAGATGTCACTTTTATTTAGAGTTGGAAAACATAAAAACAAGACATCAAGTGTTCCTTTGTGTTACATAGCTTAAGTAATTCAAAGTATTCTTAAGTATTTAGATTAAGTTACTAAACCTGAGTAATCTAACGAAATACATTACTGATTACATTTTAAAGCATGTAATCTGTAGTGAAATACACTTTAAAAGTAACCTTCCCAGCCCTGCTCATTTCCGCTCATGTACTCTTGTCTCTTCTAATATCTTCTCTTTTTTGTCTTTTCTCATCTCATCTAGTCTACTTCCTTATCCCTTCTCCTTCATCATTTCCCTGTGGTTGTGGGTATGTCTCACCTTTGTTTCTCACTATTTCTCCTCCTACAGCAGAAGACCCCCTGGCGCTCCCAACCGGCCCACCATTATCCGCCCCGCCGAGCCCTCCCTGCTAGACTAGACCCATGCGCTGGCCACCATAGGCTGACAGAAAGAAAGAAAGAAAGAGAGAGAGAGAGAGGAATGGCTGGAGAACTGCACTGAAACATGTGCACGTGTGTCTACACATACAGCCTGACCAATAGACCTAAATAATCCACTCAAACTGTCCTCTGATCAGCGCTGCTAATCACATCCTTACTTTTAAAGCCCAGAGGTCTAAATTAAGCACATAAATATTCAAATAAAATTATTATTGTTGTTATTATTTTGTTCAAATGTAGAGTGAACTAAAGGGTGTAGTGGCCTCCAACTTTCAGTCATTTCATCACTCACATAGGTCAGGTGACCACCAGGGGGTATCCTACTCAACTTGTGTAGATGAACCAACATTAGACTCATTATGCCTCCTTTCTGACTAGTGGTTTAATGTGGGATAAGATGTATACAAGCACTGTGCAGGCTAGTTGCTGTTAAACTAGCCTGTCTTCTTCCGGTTCTTGGGTAACTTAAGGGTGGTTGAAGACTGTTTCTTGTTATAGACACACTTCTTCATGTGTTTTTTTTTTCTTTTTTTTTTTCATTCTGTGTTTTCTTGACTCTTTAACTTGATATGCTGAAATAAGACACCATGACCGTTGTTGTTATTGCTATGTGGGATTGATTTTGATCTGATTTCTTTGTTTTTCATGTTCAATTGACCGTTTATGTTTGATATCCTTCAAAACAGCACTTAGTACCAAGCGACTGTTAATTATGACTCAATAGCAGCTAACCGATCCGAGAAATGCAAACATACAAGTCAAAAAAATAGATGTTGACACTCATATTTGGAGTTGACAAGCAACATCTTCTTTCTGTTGTGTCGGGAAATTTGGTTCTTGAAAGCACTTCTAGTTCTTGAGTGATGGGAATTTCTTAGATAGTCAGAAGAGGAGGTGCAGTTTGTATGCAAATCTCTGTAATGATCTGTTTATACAAATAATAATTTGTGTATATGAATATAATCCAGGAAAGCACGGTAATCACTCGCGACGGGCCGACCCGTCAGAGCTCAGAGCTCAGGTAACATCCGACTCCAAATCTCGTAACAGTTTACGCTAGCTTAGCGTTCTGATCGTTGTAAATTAAATTAATCTGCAAGGCGCTTTTATTTTCACATTCAGGGATAGTAAGGGTCGGGGGAGGGTTTACGAGCGGGAAAAACATCAGGACGCTACAAGTGGGATGTGGGAATGCACTCAAACACAGAGTCGCTGAACATGGTACATGCAGGTGTATTTGAGGTCTGGGGGCGTTTGCTTTATGGAACCAGTCCGCTCTTGCCTACAAAGACACAGGGAACTTTCTGAACACAAAAAACGGTAAACGGTGAACCTTTAACGTAGAGATCATAGTAGATGTACTAACACGCGTATTTCTGAGTGTATTATTTATAACCTGGGCATTTGTCTTTGTGTTGATTTGCATTTTTCACAAACTGTTTGCTTCTGAGTAGAACGACAGATATTATTTGCCATCGACAGATTTATGCCCCTTCAGTTGCGTTAACAATGGTTGAACAGAATTCAGAGTGAACACGGTCCAGCTGGTTTTCTGTTGATCCTGTTTTGATTGCAGAATCTTTAACGTTTGCTTTTATTGATGTGTTTGCAAGGAAATGAGCTGTGCTGAATTTTGTTTTCTTGATTAACTTGAGGATAAGAATAGGGATTTGGAGTAAGCGGGAGCGGGTCTTTTGATTTTAGTGTCGATTCGTCTGTAAATAATCGAAGGCATGGAGTCAGACTTGAGATGAAACATAAAAATTAGCTGCAGATTTCAGGGCCGAATGCTCTTTAATCACTCCTGTGTGTTATGGCGACAGTGATGGCAACTGCTGCTCCTCCTTCAGGCTTCTTCAAGGCTTGAATTAAAATCGTATCCAGCCATATCTTTTCCGATTTAAAATTACTTCAACATCTGTTAAGAACTGGATGAAGCCCAGATCACTGCAGCCATAACTTTTCCTCTGGCCTTTGGTTATGGTGCCCCGATCCCCGTCTCTCCCTCTAATAATTGTGTCCTTTTGTATGGAGTGAGGGACTGAGGACATATTTAGCATCCTTTTTTATGCTTTTGGAATAACAAATCATTGTCAAGTGCCTGTGTAGCAATTAAAATGGACTTGGAGCAAAATGCACAATGAGAATTGGAAGTGAGATGATAATAAAAGGTGTTGTGTATAATAAAGATCTGGTGCTCTGGTGGTCGGTGTTTCCTTGTGTCACGTCTCCTCGCTGTCTGCTTGATTTTCCATGGTATGTCTCTCCCAGCATGCATCTCTTCCTCTCGGTGTTCTCATGGAAATAAATCAAATGTAGTCTCACTAATCTGTGACTGTGTCTGAAACCACATGCCCTTCTTTTGAATAAGTAGGCTGCTTACTTTCGTTTCCAGTTATTGCATATTCCAAACTGGTGTTATATTATTTTATAAGGAGTGTGGGTAATTCTGTCTTCTACTGGATCTAATTGATTTAGGCCTACATATTAAAAAATAAAAAAAAGATTTTCTACATATTAGATGACGTGATAATGTCTGAAAAAACGCTTTATCAATTTTTTTTAAATAATAAGTAATAATACCAGTCAAGCAATACTTAGTAGCTACAAGGTAAATTTGGTATACACTGATATATGAACACTCCTGCATTTTTTAGTCAGTTGGGCTCATTGTTCATAACAAATGTGTTTTTGAAGCGCCTAAGATAGTAACCAATTGAGAATGTGAATGCAATGGCCAATTATAGGTGTTAAAAGTTAGCGCATCCACTTAGAACTATTCAAAACTACTGTTTAGTTGCCTTCACGGTATAGTTATCGGTTACCGTAATTTCGAGATGACAGCACGTGATGCACAAAGTGTTCACGTGGTCGAAGAACTTGTAATTTTAACTTCTTAACTGGAAATGTTCTGAGAGCTTCGACCATGTGAATGCTGTACCACTACCACCTGACAGATGCCAGATTCATTGGAGCCACAGGCGCTACTTCCGTGTCCGAGGAAAAGCTCAGAGTAGAATGTCACGTGTTCTCATCTCAGAATTACTGTGATTGCAGCTCTTGTTCATAGCAAACATGTTTTGGAAGTGAGTGTGAACGCATTGGCCAAAGGTTAAGTCAGTGGTATATCCATGCAGTACCGTTAAATATGTGTTTTTGTGCATCGTAAACTCATTGATGGCTTTGAATCGAGACGTTAACTGAATCATGTTGTGAGGTTCCAAACGATTTCCCACCTACTGAGAAAGTCCATACTTTTGTGTTATTTCTATTGCATGATAAATATGCATATACAACCCGAATTCCGGAAATGTTGGGACATTTTTTTAAATTTGAATAAAATGAAAACTAAAAAGAATTTAAAATCACATGAGCCAATATTTTGGATTGTGTTTACCAACAGTGGGTTCTGGAAGTATTCCTGGGCCCATTTAGTAATGTCAATGACAGAATCATGCCGATGAGTGATGCAGTGTCGTCTGAGGGCCCAAAGACCACAGGCATCCAACAAAGGTCTTTGGCCTTGTCCCTTACACACAGAGATTTCTCCAGTTTCTCTGAATCTTTTGATGTTATGCACTGTAGATGATGAGATTTGCAAAGCCTTTGCAATTTGACGTTGAGGAAAATTGTTTTTAAAGTATTCCACAGTCTTTTTACACACTCTTTCACAGATTGGAGAGCCTCTGCCCATCTTTACTTCTGAGAGACTCTGCCTGTCTAAGACATCCCTTTTATAGCTAATCATGTTACAGACCTGATGTCAATTAACTTAGTTGCTACATGTTCTCCCAGCTGAATCTTTTCTAAATTTCTTGCTTTTTCAGCCCTTTGTTGCCTGCTACAGGTCTCAAAATGTTGGCACAGGGGCATCAAATTTGAAATGAGCTCATTTAGTGGATAAAAGTGTAAAATTTCTCTGCTTAAACATTTATGTTCTATTGTGAATAAAATATTGGCTCGTGTGATTTGAAAGTCTTTTAGTTTTCATTTTATTCAAATTTTAAAAACTTCCCAGAATTCGGGTTGTAAGGGTTAACAAGAAGCTAAATAGAGGTAATCCATTAGTTACTATTTCTAGGCTGATATACAGGTTTCAGTCCCATTACCCTCACTTTTCAACTGAAAATATTGAAAGGGATCCTCCACAAACCCACGAAAGTCATAGCACAAGGACTTAGCTGAAAACTGTGCACTGATGCATAGCTACTTAAACATCCATCCAAGTATTTATTTTTTAGCATGCACTAATTAATAATTCATGGGTACTGTTTTAAATAGATATAATGTCAGTCGGAATGGAGCACAAGAGCGTGTAATGAGCTGATGAGACACATTTGCTGAGTCGAGGGTCTCAAGAACAGGAATAAGAACTACATGGCTCTGTTACCGCTTCTTCCTCTGTAAAGCTGACCTTTTACGTATGACTCATGAGCACGTTTCCTTAGTGGAAATAAAAAAAAAAAGAGCGAGAGAGAAAGAGAAGTCCTATGTCATCATGGAAGACCACATCTGACTACCGAGTGTCGTTTTATTATCAGCATGTGACCTGATGAGTAATGCAAGGCTCATATTTTCTATCAAAATCAGCTGTTTCTACATAATAAATGGTTTCACAACTTTTGAGATATTAATCTACCCCCAACCCCTCTCCACATTCACACAGCCTACACGGTCATAGTATTTCATAGCTCATCAGAGCCTGTTGAGTTACTGTAAACATACATGTTTCACTCTGTACAGCACACAAATGAAATTCTCACTGCTGATCTGTGCTTTTGGTTGCGGTTGTTGAACAGACGTCCACCTCCTCGGCGGCCAGAGAACCAGTGGTGAAGCTGCTCTGGAGGAGGATCACCATACAGCTGCTCTACTGCACCATGAGGACATGCCTGTTTCCAAAGGATATCAATTGGATATCAAAGGACCAATCAATTGGATTGGAAAAAAAAAAGTCAACTTAAATTTTCCTGTGTGATTTAAAAAACTGACCAAAAATGAGATTCTTCTAGGTATTACAGAGTCTTGTTTGAACGTTAATCTCATCTTGATCTGAAAAGGTGCTGACCTAACGTTTTTCTTTTTTAGTAGTCTTGGTTCTAGAGGTGGTTTTTCCCATTCGGTTTCTCCATAGATTAAATAAAAATGTTGAACCAAATCAAACCAGCTCAGAATTGCAACATTACAAACTTTGATTTTAAACAAAAACCAGGTATGAAGCACTGTGAATAATGGTGAATCTGAAATAATGTTAAAATGTAAAACTATTGACTTGGAGTCATTGATTTTATATATTAAAAACAATATAATTAACCTTTTTTTTTTCAAAACTTTGAAATATTTACCGAGGAACAGAAGAAAAAGAGTGCTGCATTGATGTATTTTATAGGCCAACCATATATATTATACTGCATTTTTGTAGGACAACCCATAAGTTTGCATCACCCTGGTTCTTTCGACAAAAACCAAATGTATTTATATTTTTTCCCATTGGCTTTTGGATTACTGCAGAAAATAAGCCCTGTTACCAACAAAAGCTGATTCTTACACATTTGGTTCATCATGAAACTTATCACACATGAACATAACTGAATGTTAAAGCCTAAACACAATCACGACATGTAGAAAACTAAACAAACTACACCAGGGTCACATGACTTGAGCATCACCGCCATTAAGCTAGGGAATAGCGGAGTTGGCATGATGACATTTAAAAACCATTTAACCACTTGTGTATTTATGTATTTTTTAAGGCGTTGAATAAAACGTGTGAACATGAGCTTGTGTTCACCACAGACCTTATTTCAACCAAAAACCCATTCAAAAAAACCTTCAGTACGATGGAACCGGGTGGCCTAAAATGCAAACTTATTTCCAGGTTTTGGTCTGCAAAAATACATCAGGGAACTACAGGAGGTGCGTTCCACTTGACTTTTAGACACCCATTCTACTTTCCAGCAAACTTTCCTAAGCAGTTCCTCTCAGGGGAATCCATGCTGCCATTTTGAAGTGCGTTCCACTTCGTAAAGTGGCCGAGGAAAGTTTACATGGACAGGCTGTCTCCCCAACATGATACACATTTTACTGTACTGATTCTAAGAAATTAGCTTCGGATGTTCCAATTCAACCAGTCACAAAGTTCCCACCAGTAGTGAGCACTCTTGCGAGCAATAACATATATCCGAGTCAACAAGATGGAAAGAAGTTAGCAAGGGAAGGGCATAAGAAAGCAAAGTCGAATGCATCCAGGGAGATAAACATGTCATTTTTAGATTATAGGAGTGGGTGGCTGCTGCCAGATCAGGACCAGAATATGATTGCTTGACAAGGAACGTGACCCAACTTGCAAAAGTTGAGTGCCAAATGTCTACTGAATAAATGATGCAAGATGAATGAACTCTAGCGACTCTAATTTATAGGTAGTTTTTAATGAATATGGTTGTACATAATTTTTACTAGGCATGTGGTTTAATGAGAATATTTGTATATTATTGCAGGGTGATGGAAGAATAAAAGAAACACTAACCTACAGAGATTAATGGCAACAATCTTGAAAGTATTGTTATGAAATAATGTGATTCTGATTCCCACAGTACAGTAATAACTCAATTCATTGCAGTCAGCAATTGACTTGAAATGTAACATGAATAACTCAGATGAGTTTCAAATTCATTTTGCATTTGCACTTGCAATGCCATATACGACACACACATTGTTCCAAATGAGATGCTAATGTGCTGTATAATAAACCATTCAAAGCAAAACGTTCCCTTGGATTTTTATTTTCCTGCTGTATAAATCCATAAGAAATGTTAATTGCGATGTTATTTATTTCAAAAGTCTCATATATTATTTGAACCACAGTGTTTTAAAAGTCAAGTACAAAATTACATTCAAATGTTTCTACAGTACTTCAAGTAAATTTAGTGTTCAGCAGTGTTAGCACTCTACAGAAAACTCTTTTAATTAAAACTCTGAGAAATGGTCAATGGCCAAACACTTCAATTCTAGCATAAACTAGAGGGATATTTTTTGGACCTGAGAGTTTCCACATGTCTTCATTTACAGAATCCATTATTCCAGCAGCTTCCCCCCAGTTCATCTCTGCTATGTACAAACTCTGTGTTTGTCACTGAATAATCTGCGTAACGTGTAGATCTGGGTGAGGGCCACGCTGACCATGACCAGCAGACTGACACTGGACCAGAAGGAAACCCGCCACAGGTTATCCTCCAGCAGGTAACGGTCACGAGCCTCGAACGCCCGCAGCGTCGTCTGTAGCTGACGACTTCGCTCCAGGTTCTTGTGCACAGCATCCATTGTGTCCTGTGTGGAGAGAAAACATGAGTGAAGTTTCCCACAAAACATTTTGAAACATTGCATTTTGGTTGCAGATGATCTGTGCCAAAACTAGAGCTTTAAGGAAAAAATTAACTGCAAATAATTATCTTAACTGTATTCAACCATTTAAAAAAAATGTTCTGGAAACAATGTGAAAATACCAGCCTGGTAGCTTTTCTTTAACCCTAAAATTTCTAAATGATCAAAACATAACCTGAAAAACCTGTAGTGCACAATCTACAACATGCTTTCTGTTGTCTGACTGATAGTATATACTTTTAGTGTAATTGTAAAATCGTCCACTTTCAGGTTGTGATAACATTTGCCAATATTTTTTAATCAGGGGGACGTGAGAATAACTTTTATATTGTTAGTAATATTTCAAGATGAACACTTACTGGACTGAAGCAGCTTAGTTTTATTTTTGTTTTTTGAAAAATCATGGTGAAATTTGGGGGAAAACTCAATTTGATCATAAAATGACATTTAAAGCATTAATACCATTTAACTAAGAGATTTTATTAGGAGATACAGATTGACAAGGCTTAATATTTATATACATTTTATGTAACTGGTCTCTTATGTTGTTGAAAAGCTCTCATTGATTTACATTACAAGCTATCAGAATTTCATCTTTTAGCCATATAAATATTAGCAACTGGACCAAATTACATATTGTTGCTTAGTTTGAGCTCCATATTCTCCTATATCGTATAATATGAGCCATACAGGCTTGGTATATCAAATAATACTCTTTTTTTTTTTTTCCTTTTTCTTTTTTTTCTACTGTTAAAAAACAAAAATAGATTTTGCTGACTATTATTTCATATGCCAGGTTCTACAGAGTTAAGAAACCTTATAGCACCAATATAATGTACGGTTTGTTTACTACAAAAGCGTATCTGTCATTTTATGTACAGTATGAGGGATAAAAATGGTATCAGAACCTTTTTTGAACTTAAAAAATGTTTTCACAAAGCAGCTGTGCTTGCTGGGCTCTAGAACTGATTTGATTTGATTTGATTTGATATTTATCATGCACATGATCCACATCCTACAATAATAAGAACTGTAAACTGGGCAGTTGAAGGAAGTGCTGTGATTTGTGTACCCTGATATCCTCCAGTTTGTACTCCAGTGAGTCCTCCGGTTCAGCCAGAGCAGCCCAATCTTCATCATCCTCATCATCCTCCTCTGGTCCATCCACGATCACCTCCACGTACACCATCTTCTCTGAAATACGGCTGAAACTGTTGTCAAAGCAAATCCTGTAGTCGCCCTCCTCAGTGGAGTCCACCCTGACAGCAAACCCCCAACACACACAAAGCAAAATTACTATAATGCACAAGTCATGACTTTAAGAAATATGATGAAATATTAGCTCAAAAAATAAAATCCATACAATAGACGTCCATACAATATAAAATCAATGGTCACTTAAACTTAAACTGTAACAAATATTTTTCGAAATGTTTTCATATTCAAACCTATGGAAGCTTATTTCCAAAATAAAACGGAATAAAAATGAGAATTGCAACATGTTTTTATAACAATTCTCACAATAGGCCCTTTTCACATCTGGCGTCTGGCATCTCAAACGAATTTACCGAATACCGGTCGGCGAGATTTGCTGTTTGAAGTCGAGGAACACTCGCACTCTGGCACAATGTTTACTGTCTTTATTGCAGTTAGATGAAGTTGGTTAGATATATGTGTCAAATAAACAAACATTTTAGACATTTACATGTGGTAAAGGAAAGCCTTTTCATTCAGTAATTTATGTCCTGCTTAATACAGCGCCTTTATGTACAAGAATAGTTCAACATAACAAGCTTGTACTACTTAAATATCAATAAAATGGGGTCTATAATTTTCCCCATTTATTTTTATAACAATGTAATTCAGAAATACATATTAAATATATTAAAGTTTACATAAAAAGCTTTTACTGTTAAAAACAAATGCGAATATTTGTGTAAATAAATGTAAAATGCACGTCATAGCTGTTTTTCTTTAACATCACGGTGCATATAGCCTATAATGAAAATAAAATACAATCGATCATACTAATCAATAATAATTCACAAAGAAAAAACAGGGTATACATGTAGATAAAGTGAAAGGGATTGGAGAGAATTTAAGTAATTGTGGAAGTTCAAAGTTCTGTAGCACTTTGCGGCAGTCCTTTTTGCATTGTTTCAATATTAAGCATTTTATTCTTGAACTGGATAATGGATTTCTTTTCAGACCATTTGCATTTATGGATGCCATGTAGTAAAAAGATTTAATACAAAAATATGATTTGTGTCCACGTCATTTTCCCATAGTAAATAAAAACAATCGCACTGTTTGTCTTTTTATTGCCAAACTATACGGGGAATTTAATTTACACACAAATAAACTATCCAAGGAATGACATAAACCGAAATAAAAAAAAAAAGATTTCAAGTATATATTTTGTGAACAGCCTACATAATCATTGTCATACAAATCTGAAAGCAAGCAAGCCTCCCATCTAAGGCAGATGCAGAAAAACGTTCGCAAAAGAATCCAACTAAGTACATTAACTATTAGCCTTAACTCTTAACGAACGCCATTCATATTTCAAGTTTTTCCCACATTTTCCCGAGAAGTCTCCGGTGTAATGGTATAACGGAAGTACAGATACACTGCTTTGCGGGAAAGCGGAAGTTAGCTGACGTCATTGTGAAAAGGGCTTATTACGAGTTAATACCTCACAATTAAGATTTTTTTTTTCCTCAGAATTGCAAGTTTTTATCTTGAGTTGGACAGTTGTGACATCCCAAGTTGACATCCCAAAGCAATTTTCTCATTAGGGGGTTGGCGATACCGATTATTACAGACCACGTAGACCGATAACCGATATTTTGAACCGATATACATCTCTGGTGTAAAAATGAAAATTAATGTCAAAATTAAGAATAACAAGGACTCTGACAAAAACTGCCTTCCCTGGTGTTGGTTGCACTTCATACTCGTCTTTCTCTGTGCATCCATCTTCAATAAGGGTAATATAAAGAGAGAGTTAAAAGTGGGGCCACTGTATGCTTCATGATTAAGCCAAACAGCTTGGGGAAATGAAAGTATTTGCCTTCAATAATCTACATGTTAGAAATGTATGTGTAATAGAATAACCTCTCATAATTCTTCATTCATTCTTTTCTGATGACTAAATCATAACCTACAATAGGTGACTATTCAATTCATCATCTAATGCACATCAATTGATTAATTTATAAAAACACAATGTATATAATAAGTGTAAATAATTTAATTGTCTTCATGGCTCCATTGTAGAAGTTGTTAAGAAGACCGCAACTATTTTAATGAAACTATAACACTAATAGCCTATTATAGGCACACTCAGTTCAATAGCCTATTGAAAAGTCTCATGTGCCAGTAGCTTAATCTTGGCCTATGTGACAGTAATTTCTATTAGTTTTAATTTACAGTGCAGTGCAAATAAAGGCATAAAACATTCATTTAATTTATCTTTTAATCAAATGAGAGTTAAACCATATTTTTTGGAAAACAAAGGGGTTTACTATTAAAATTAAAACATGGAATAAATAGCGTATTGTGTGATTATTCTTTTAATCAAAAGTTGTAATAATTGAAGTAGCTAAACCGAACTTTAATTCTGACATGTTGCCATGAGGACCTTTTAAGTTTCTGTAGCCTATGTATATGATATGACGATTAGTGAGACGGCAGATGCTGAAAATACCACGAGCGTCACGCACTTCAGTAACTGGGTCATTCTACAGAAATGTCCACTTTTGGTATGGCAAGGTGTCTTAATGTATTATTCTAATATTTAAACTTAGACCACATTATTAGACTACCTTTGACTTTATGAATACATATAAATGACAGCTTTTTTTTTTAGCTTTTTTGTGCAATTATTTCAAGACCCTAACAATAAATAAGTCATACCAGTGACGTCAACTAAAAGCTTCATATGAAATCATGAGATAAATGAGAAAATTTCTCATAACTGAAAAGAAACAGTGGACATAGGGCCTTTTTTCATAGATGTTTAGAAAATAGGAAGGAGGAAGTCAAGTAATGTCATCAGTGCGCAGCGCTTGAAAGTAGTCCCCAGCTAGGTAACTAGTTATAATATAGCTGGGGACTACTTTCAGGCGCTGCGTAATATCGCTGCGCCTGCTGCCGCAGCAAAGTTCCTTGATTATTACGCCGGAATGAGAGTATAGTTCCTAATCATATCAGCCTAGAAAATCACAACTTTTCATTTTCCGCCGGTCTTAGTAGCACTCAGAAAATCGGAGGGGAAAAAAAGTAAAAATTCCAAGTGCAAGTCTATAACTCGCATTTCTGAGAAAAAGTCAGAATTGTGATATTAAAAAGTCGCAATTACTTTTTTAATAGTTTTATTCTGTGATGGAATAAGCTTCCAGCAAAGTAAATCAGAGTAATAACAGAACATAAATTTGAGTGAACTAACCCTTAAAGTATGCTTTTAAATCCATTACTTTTCATTTGACTCAAACAATTCTGTAAACGGGCAAATGTTTTCTGTAAATTCAGTTGTGGTCACTGTAAGCCCTGCAGACAGCATGCAGTTTTGCAGTGGAGGACATGCAAATACTGTGAGTTATAACAGTCCGAAACTATGAGTAAATGTTTCAGCTTCTTGCACTATTTGATGTGAAGCTTACGTGTGTATGCCATCTGATTTTCTGAAGTCAGAGACCAATCTGTATCCGTGCGGGGAGATCAGAGTGAAGCCGACGTCCAGCCCTGAGCCTGCAATGACCTGCAGAAACACACATGGGTTAAAGGCAGGGTGATTGATAAATGAGACCGCATTAACAACCCACGTTTTGGTTCTGAAACATGACATGCATCCGAGTGCAACAGGATAATCAATGAAGACAAAAATATACATATATAAATTCAAAATTCAAATTAGAGGCCTCCTATCTTCCACAGACTGATAAAGCAGCCCACTGAGGAGTCAGTGTGCCGTTACTAGAGATAAAGTGTGGCAAACAGTAACCATGTGGCACTAGAGACACTGTGATCCTTCCTGCAGATGGAATGAGCTTTGGGCCGGTGTTCTGTCGATTTGTGCTACCCTGTCAGATTTTGCTATCTCCCATTAAAACAGTAGGTAGTACAATTCGACAACGAAAAATGCTACCTGTCAAATTATGATTCATTAATGTCTACACCTACCACAACCCTAAACCTACCCTTAAAGTAACGCAAATACAGTAATTATGCGTTATATTCTCGGTTGTGGCTAGAAGGGATACAGCTACCGGAAACCAACAATAAATAATTTTTTCTACCCATTACATTGTGTTTTATTAATGTCTACACCTACACCTACCAATACAGTAATGCAGATACATTAAATATTGTTGTTCAGCATGAGAAAAAAGACACAATATTGATTTGCTCATGCGCAGTAAGCCCTGGGAGGAAAATATGACGGGTAGGAAAAAAATGTCAGGACACCGGGTCAGCTGTCCCGCAGCTGTGCCTTTTTTTAACGTAAAGTGGGATGGCTTCACAAACACACCCCAGACATGTGGCACAATGAATCTTCTGAGAAAGGTCACAACACAGGGCTGGACTAGAATAACTAAAAGACAGCAGCTTCTGTGAGTGAACAGGACTGCACGAGGATTGCTTAACTCCTTAGTATTCAATTGACTTTGATGTCAATAATATTGAACATCCCACCAGAGCTGTAGAGAAGAACCACAAACATGAAACCAAACCATACACACACTGTACAAGTTATATTGATTACAGGAGACTTATGATTTCATAAGTAGCCAGTCATTCATGTAAATGCACTTTGACCAAAACATGCACTGTGAAAGGAAATGTCCTGCTGCTTCCTGGTCATTACTGTCAAGCAAAACTGCAATGTAACGCAGTAGTTAATAAGAACCATACTAATAAATAATATTTAAACAAAAACTATGATAAAGCAAAGGTTACACACAAACAACTAGACAGTTTTGACAAGTTACTTCTACTGCTCAAATGTGCTGACTGGTGTGTACTCTCTCGAGTCATTTTGAATAGGTTATCATTTTAAATAAGTTAAATGAAATACTTTATTTTATTGACCTGGTACTCCACTTCCATGCTGCCGTTCTTAGTGGCTGTTTGGAAGAAGCACTCGGTTGCTCCGGGAGGTAAAAGGAAAGTGAACTCGGTGTCCTTATTCTGTCCGAAAGCGAATCCTAAATCCACGCTGAGCGTCAGAAAGAGCAGCAAACACACAACGACACGCGTCTCTTTACACCGCTCCATTACTCTGCTCTTCATAAACACACTAGAACAGCTGCTTCAAACAGCCCGTCTGCACTGCGAGCGGCGCGACAACGCTATCATTGCCTTCTACACTGACTGCCAGAGCATTGTTTGGACTCTTGTGAACTTGCGCGCTTGAAGTTTGATAGCTTCGTTGATAATGAACGCGTAGTAGTTTTCCCGCGTCGCGTAAAACGCGCAAGCAGCCTCAATGATTTGTCCACTGGGTTCCGACGTCAAGATTCAACGCGCTTCTGTGTCGTTGCGTTGCAGTGCAGGAAACATTGCATGTGCTATCATAATGTTTTTATAGGGTTCCGAGTGACACGTTTGTCTATTTGTATCGTACTCTATGAGATGCTTGTAGAAGTAGCTACCGGTAATTCTGGCCAAAAAAAAAAATGTTGTATAGGGGCTTCATTGTGATCTCAAGTCATCATTTAAGCAAAAATCTTTCTGCAATGCTCTGTGAATGCAAATAATATATAATACTATATATAATACTTAATATCATTGGGGAGGGGGGATTGATAGAACCTGTAGGATGTTCTGTATAATTTGTTTGTCACATAGAGCGTCTCTGCAATGTTTTGAAAAATATGTATGGTTATAAAACTAACAAACTTATGAAGAACCTTTCACCAAGTGGCTAAAATGAAATGTTGCAATTTTAATTTAGTTTCATCTATCATGATCAAGGAACTAATTTTGATGATTATACAAATCCTGATATTATAGGCCATGCTTGCTTGGCTTTGGAGTAACTTGTCAAGTTTGTCAACAACGCCGGACTTATTAAAGGGATAGTTCACAGAAAAATTGAATTTTTGTTGTCATTTACATGCGTCGTTCCTCACCTATAAGACTTTTGTTCAACTTTGAAACACAAATGAATTTATTTGTAATAATCTCTCATAATTTTTGTCCATCCTTTGAAAGGCCACACAACTAAAATTTTCATTTTTCTAAAGAGACACAATCACTTTATATGATGACTAGATTACATTTTATCATCAAAGTGTTTGTCACGCTTAACACACAAGAACCAGTAGGCCTAAGTGTTGTTCTTACGTGTCAAGTAAGAATGTTGAGCTGATATTCAAATTGTAATTATTTAAGGTTTTTAAGGGTTAATTTACAGTCAAAAACTGTAAACTGATATTCCCAGAATTCCCTGCGTGACACTCCACATTTGAAAGTATTTTGTTTAAATAATCATGTTTTTTTAATAGTTTTTGTCATCAGTTATGTACATTTGGGCTTAATGTGACATCTTCTGTTGTTTAATGAAAGTTTACTGCATTATTTAAGTATTGTGTGTGTTACCATGATGGTGTTTTGTGTTTGCATGAATGACTCTGTGCACCCTCTATAATATTAGTATATACTTCTGCTTGTGGTGAAGCTACTTGTGATGAGCTTTGATTCTTCACGTGGCTTTCTCTTTTGCCACCTGCATTACTATGGTGGTTGTCAGCATGTTAAAGGTACAAAACAGATTTTAATAGCAGTGCATGTTGTTGAATTTAGTGGTTTACATTCAAATTTCCCTGTTTGTAAATTACAGTTTTATACTGTAAATTTTACAGTTTTGTTCTGTAAATGTGTTTACCGTTTTTCTGTATTTTTTACAAAATTATTCTGGCAACCACAGCTGCCAGAATTATTTTGGAAAAACTACAGAATTTTTTTTTTCACAGTGTATATCTATAACAGAAGACCATGGTAAGACCCTGCTAGATAAATGTGTGTAAATCAGGCTATCAAGGCCTAGACATTGAACAGATGGTCAGCCGTCATTTAGCTTCTGTCAGCTCAGTTTTTGCTGTGTTCCGCACCGTCAGCAGTTGTTTAAATTGGTGTCAGGCAGTCGGCAACATCATTTAAGTGTGGCATTCAAAAACGTCAATAGCAGGAGGATGGAGGACAGAAATGTCTGGACTTCAGCTTCGGTCCATCAATAGTTTTTTTTTTTCATGTTCACAGAGTTAGTTGGTGGAGTAAGTATATGAAAACTGTGTGTTTACACAGCATTTTAAAAAGGAAAGGAAAGAACGTGTGGCCAATTATGGTGTGTCCCATACCTGGAATTTGTGCTCTGCATTTCACCCATCCAAGTACACACACAGCAGTGAGTAGTGAACAAACACCCAGAGCAGTGGGCAGCCATTTTTGCTGCAGCACATGGGGAGCATTTGGGGGTTCGGTGCCTTGCTCAAGGGTCTCACCTCAGTCATGGTGTTGAGGGTGGAAGAGAGCACTGGTCATTCACTCCTCCCACAAACAATTCCCGAGACTCAAACCTGCAACTTTTGGGTTACACACTATGACTCTCTAACCATTAGGCCACAAATGGTAGATGCCAGTGTTTCGTATGGCATGCATTCTGCCAATCGACGTTCAGCCAATCAACTTCCTGCAGTGTGAACATGCCAAAAAGCAGGTACTTATAGTTATAGGAACTATGAAAAAAACCCTAAAGCGACAAAAGCAAGCAAACAAACAAGTCAAAGTGCACACATATAATGATTTTAATGATACATCTTCAGCTCACCTGAGCATTACAATATGCAAATCTTAATAATGACATGGACATTTGTAATAAAGAAACTGGAAACCATTTGAAATGCTAAGGAAGCGATGATGTTTATGGTTTGTGTAGCTGCAGTCGTAGTTTCACTTTCCCTCTTTGAATGACAAATACAGACTACTGCCCCCTATTGGTATGGAGAGTTATTTCCTCTCACGCAGGCGCAGAACGTAAAGGCTAGTTGACCTTTGTATGTAGTCTTTGATGTGCGTTCAAGTGCAACTTTATGGCCCAGACGCAGGTGACAACACAGTCAGCTTTCCACTAGCTCTTTGATTGGTTTCATGTGTCACAAGCTAAGTCAAAAGTACAGAAGGACTGAATGAGTATTCTGAATGCGAGATAACTCTCTCTCTCTCAGTCTGCTTGCGTTTTTTTGTCAGCTGAACTATACCTGTGGTTATTGTTCTAAATATAAGGATGAAAAAGAAAAAGACTGCGTCAGCCTGCATAGTCTGTATCGCAACTCTGTTTTATTGCTCCAAAATGAACTTTCTGTCTTTTTCTTACAGTAAAGTTACTTAAAACTTTATTACAGCTAAAATTACTTCAAAAAGTGTGTGTGTGTGTGTGTGTGTGTGTTGTGTAGAGTACGGGAAGCTGTGGCTGAGAGCTGATGCACAGGAGAGAGGAAGGTGTGAACAGGGGGGTCTGTTGCATGGTCATGAACATGCATTTATCTGCTTGTGTAGGCATTTGTGTTATCCACGTGTTTTCTGATTCCCATTTATGTAGGTTCCACTTCCAACCTACTCGAATGGAATATGTCACGTTCTGAAAGACAAAAGATCTGACTTTATCACTGATTACTTTTTTTCTCATTTTGAAAAACTAGAAAACTAGACTTAAATGTTGCACTTATTTCATCCCACATTTCTAAAACTTGCAGATTTTATTTTGCCTGTCATTTGAAATAATATTACAGGAGATTTTGAGAGTGGTCTGACTTTTTTTTTTTTAGGCCCCACTGGAGTGTGCTTTCTCACACCATCCGCCCACCTGTGGGCTTTGTGAGTGATGGTTATCTTTCACTCTCACTGTGGGTCTCGCTCTGCATTTCAGTGGGTCTTCTTGCACCTCTCTGGATGTACAGTTGTCATCTCTGAAGTGGCCGGAGACGGTGTGTGCACACATGGCTCCAGGTAAAGTTTCGTATCCTTCAGTATTCGTGGTGGACAGTAAAATGAGGCCCCCTCCGCTGCCCCCCAAGCCGGGACGTAGACAGCGGAAGGATGTGATCCAGACTCTACTGGTGATCCTGGTGTGTGTGGCTCTATGTGGCATGGCCGTGGAGGCCTGCTTCATCTACCATCTGTTCACATCAAAAGAAAACTCTGTAAGTACTACTTGGTCCAACTTTCTGAAGCATCGCTGTCTTGTGTACTTTCATTCAGCGTAATTCTTTCACTCACACTATCAGTTCATCTAATCTCAGTTCATCTTTTGTTCATTAGTTCCGCTTTTTAGTTCATTGCAGCTTTTTGATCATTTTCTTTGTTTTCCTGTCTTCTGTTTCTCTTTTACATGAAGAATATAGATTATGTTATTTGGTTGTTGACCTCATCATGGTTTATCACCTTCATGCTACTTTCAGATATCTGAATCAATAAGATACAAATGACATAGAACTGTGTAAATATATATTTATGATGCTCTTTTGAACTTTCTATTCATCAAAGAATGTTAAATGATAATTTTTTTTAAAATATTCAAATTGAAAAAAGTTATTTTACATTTAAAGAATATTAATGTTTTACTGTATTTTTAATCAAATAAATGCAGCTTAGAAAGCATAAGTGAATAATTATTTTTTAAAAATAAGATCCTATATTTACTCCAAACATACATAAATTTACACACACACACACACATAAACATATGCTGTCATTATGGGAAGTAAACACCCTCCAAATATTATGAAATTACACAATTCATAAATGATGTTCATATTTCAAAACTTTTCACTTATATTGTAATGCTGATAATATAATGCAAAAAAAAACAAAAACAAAAAAAACAACTGAATTTTACTCATTTATCCGTGAAAATAGACTGTATGTATATTAAGATGTTTCCGTCAGGCTCCTCCTTTTACATGAAATTTGCAGAAATGTAGCTGGACATCTGGTGCTCAAACCACATGGCTGGCTGTGGTTACCTGACTTAGACCTAACAGCTATGAGAAAATGGGTCTTAACCAACCTGCAACAGGTTTATCTGATATAGCAGTGTGACACAAATTAAGCTATCTGGGGAAACAAGACCAAATGCCAAGTCTTATTTAAAATACAAATAGTTATACTAATGTTTATTTATTTATTTATTTTATTATAATTTACATTGCTTTGCATATTAGGAGTGTAGCTTGATAATTTTGCGTTACTGTTTTTCATATGTTTATTGTACACACGCAACCAAGCGAACATAATGGTTGCTCTTAATAATTTCCTCGCTTGCTTTGACACTATCTGTATCTACCTTTAAAGCACTATATAAATAAAGATGACTTGACTTGTACTGAAGTAGTGACAGATCTTTTCTTGCGTATTGTGACGTACACCTTAATTAAACGAATTATCGGAAAAGAAAAAAGGGGGGGACTTGGTTCTATGAGTCGATGGTTTGTTGGATGTTAGATGTGGCACTCAAGGCCGATGAATGCGAGTTTGCAGCTTTAATTGATATAAATGTAGAGGTGATTCTTACTAAATTATGTTATTTTACATTAACCACAGTGCAGGAATTTGTCACATTTGATGCAACAGCAGCTCATGATACATCATTGTGATATCTCTGAAGTGGTAAACCTCAAAAGGTTTTTGCAGACTCTTTGCAGACTTTAGGCGTTTGAACAATCAGTATGAAAGATTCATAAATGTAATATTCTTCTTTTTAATCTTCCACAGACACATCCAGATGAACCACAGATTGGCATGAGAAAACAAGGTAAAGATCACTCTACTAGTCTGAACTACCACAGGTTTACTTTGATGTATTGCACCTTTTATTCTAGGTAAACATGGCACATGAACAATATTAGATATTGCACTTAAACCTATTTTAGTTAATTTATTTATTTTTGGAATATCACAGAGAAAGAACATAATGTAGCCCCCCCAAAAAAACTGCTTGGAGAAATGAAGCCATCAAAACCAATGGCACAACTGACAAGTAAGTTTACAGCTGATTTATTTTTTAGATGTTAGGTTTAGTTTATTTGTCACCAATGAAAATCGGTGACTAGCAGTCCAATGTCTATTCACTGTTAATCATTATTTCCAAGTCAGCAGAACTGAATTAGTGCAAATAGAAATATGGGAATTATTCAGTCCTCAAAAGTCTGCATGCATGCTGAACAACTGTGGAAAAACATTTGAGAGCTAATGTATATGACGCTCTTGCTGTCCTCTCCTTTAGCTGGTCAGAAACCTGTTAATGGAGTCGTGCTGTGGCATGAGAATCATCAATCCGTTCTTCACCATGTCAAACACAAGGCAAATGAGGGCAAACTCATCATAGAGAAAGAAGGATATTATTTTGTCTACTCTAAGATCAACTTCAGGGAGGACAACATCATATTCAGCCACTCTGTACTCTGGGTAACACGTCGATATGTAGGAATGGAAATTCCGCTTCTCCAGTCCACTAGGTTACATTCCAAACTGTGGTTGAGAACCACAGACAACAGCTACCTAAGCGGGGTGTTTCATCTGTACAAAGGTGATGCTGTCTTTGTCATGGTGAAAAACTGTACACTTGTGTTGTCCAATGCTGCCGAAAACTACTTTGGTGTGTTCATGGTTTAGATGGATTCAGGGGACAGACTGTAACCATACGACTAATGTGCGAGTTGGATAAGTTCACAGCTAGATCTGATGGAAGACTAAACTATTAATAATCGCTATACTTAGTTTTCCTTTAAAAAGTGTACCTTTCAAGTAATTTTTCTAACTGAAAACAAGCGAGAAGGAATCTTTTCTTGATTTTGATATATCTACCACTCACTCTATAGTCTACTAGTATATATACAGCCTACCTTGTATACAAGGTAGGATGTATATATACTAGTAGACTATAGACTATAAAATTTTATTTATTTATTTTTTAAAGTGTAGATCAACAGAGTTGCAGGTGCTACACACAAGCAGAAATATTATGTTAAAAAAAAAAAAATTGAAGTGGTAATTCAACCAAAGATTATTGCAATAACTTTTACAAGAGAATACCATTTTCATGTTTAATTCAGTGCATTACTCGTTGTTTCTTTGCCAGTTATTTGTGAAATTTACTTACTAGTTTCTAAGTGAAAACTATATATATATACACTGTAAAAAGTGATAAGTTGACTTAACTTAAAAAAATTGAGGAAACCTGTTGCCTTATTTTTAAGTAATTGATCATTTAAAAAAAAAATAAGTTAAGTGAATTGTCAAGTTCACTTAACTTAAAAAAAAAAACATTATATACTTAAAAATAAGTTAAGTCAACTTATCACTTTTTACAGTGTAGTATCCTTGATCAGTTTAATGTGATCTTTACAGTTTGTGCAGCATATTTAGCATACATTGTTTTGTGAGCAACAGGTGTCTGAATTAATAATAATTATATATTTTTTTGTTCTGGGAGATGAAGATGAATGTTTCATTGCACCTTTAATTTGCTCAAAATATATAAAATAATACTGCTGCAATATATTGCAACTCCTTTTGTATGTTGCTTTGCACATCTTAAATATTATAATTTACTTTTTATTATTATTCTTATATTTAATTAAATTATATGTCGTTTTTGAAGACATTTCTTACATACAGTGGGGACCAAAAGTTTGAGACGACATTGATTTTTTTTTTATTTGTAATTAAACGTAAGCATTGATAGAGTTGAAGTGTGTGATTTAGTAATGATGATAGTAAACACTTGCTCGGTTTGTTTGAACATCCTGATACAGCAACATCGACTCCCTCTCAAATATGTAATTGCAAAATAAAAGCACAAAAATGCAATACAATACAGATTGCGTTTCAGACTTTTGGACCCCTATATATCTCACATTAGGTATAGGAGTACACGTATCTGGATCTGCACAGGGGCAGTAATTTATTTGACTGATCATTATCTTTTTGCATCATCAGCATAAAACTTTATTCCTGGTACAGTATATTAAATGGATGTTTATTGTCTATTTTTAATACATTTCCTACTCAAAATATAGCTACGACAAACCTCAGTCTGCTCATCATTGTGCTGTTAGATAATAAGCATTGTGTTAATTAGTCACTTGCATGCAGATTCACAATGCTGTGGTTTGACCTTTTCCTGCTCGTCCACTACTGTGGCACTTAAATCTTGCTTTACGTGCATTTTTTAAATTCATAATGCAAATGTTTTTCTGACTCATCTTATCCTTTGATCTCCTCGGTGCGGAGAGACTTGAGTCATATGTTTTTTGAGATGCAACCTGTTCACATCTGTCATATGACATCAGCACGAACATTTCAACAACTTCAGTGAAATGAGTTTGGAGAAAAGCTTGGTTGTGCACACAGCTGCGTTTATCGTTTGAATCAGGGCCCGTTTTATTTTATCTTATTCTAAGAAGCTTTTTTCGTGAACGCCTACGCTGCTGTGTATTCTTAGCAGAGCTAGTAAACTGCAGAGGAAATGGGGGTGGGGGACGCTACCCGTGTACACAGGTACGAGTTTGGCTGTTTCGCTGACTCAGATCTGTCTGTCTAACTGAAGCTTCTCTAATGAGCTTGATGGAAGATTCCAACCAACACAGCAACAGCAGCACATGTGCCATATCACAATTTAGACAAAGTGAACTGGTAGGCCCAAACTTTCATGACATTATTGCTTTCAGAAAAGAAAAGAGTTTGGTGGTTTTGCGTAGTCAGATGATATTTGATGTTGCAATGTCAGAAACGGCTTTGAGTGGACTGATTCTGAATAGGAAGGTTTTCTCGCATGTGCGTTTGTACATCCATAGACTTTCCTTGTGTTGATGTGTGCATATGTGTTGTGTATAGTTCCTTTGTGGGTGTATATGATCCAGTGCATGTGTATGTTTCTTCTGTTTTGGTAGGGTGAAACCGACAGTTATTTGACTGGATTTTCCTGCCCTTTCAATTTCCACTATATAGTATCTGTAAAAGGTGTGATTTTGCTTTACAGAGACTGACGATTAAGATCAGAAGTGTTGCTGATTTCAAGGATGGTGTTAATGAAAAAAAAAATCTTTTGCAAATTAAAAATAAAAGCACAATGATTACTCAAATTCAAATGTCATATCAAGTTACTGATCTTATTCACCACACAAAAAAGAGTTTCTTAAGGAAATAGGTCATCTCAGTCAGTATTTGCTCCACAATCAACATCGTAAAAGCAGACTTTGTACGACAGCTTTGTGTGAGGAATAGAATTAAATTGAAGTCATTACTCACTGATTTTTCGCTCTCAAATCTCATTGTTGACTGAATTCACATTCAAAAACGGGACCTTAAAACAAGACATGCCGGCTTTGCAGAGATC
This sequence comes from Acrossocheilus fasciatus, assembly GCA_036784905.1. Lineage (NCBI taxonomy): Eukaryota > Metazoa > Chordata > Actinopteri > Cypriniformes > Cyprinidae > Acrossocheilus > Acrossocheilus fasciatus. The sequence continues at coordinate 27,936,553 of CM071940.1, read as the reverse complement.
ATTGAGACTGTTCTCGTGTGAATGCCATATGCCAGTTTCAAAACATGCAATAAAGAATGAGAACTGAAAGCTGCAGCGAATGGGAAAACCTGATTCATAACATAAATTTTAGTTTATGGTCACGCAAAGCTATCATATATTTTTATAAGATACAGACAACAGAATATAGGGTTGAAACAATAAGTACAGAATTTTAGAGTAAATAATAAATTAGAATATTTATTTACAAAAAAAAAAAAAAAAAGGTTAACAGCTTAAAACTAAGGCACTGTGTGAGAAAAAAAAATGTGAATTTAGGTAGATTGTGCCTTTCGACAAACAGAAAAGTTTTTCTTTTGTCATTTTATAGTGCTGTCAAATGATTAATCGCGATTAATCACATCCAAAATAAAGGTTTTGTTTACATAATATATGTATGTGTACTGTGTGTATATTTATTATGTAATGTGACGAGTCGGTGGCCCTCCCCCTCATTATCATCACCACCCCATCCCCTATTCGCCGCCCTTCACCAGGCTCCCGACGGGAGTGGGTGTGTAAAGCCTGGTTTAGAGAGGAGGGGCGTAGAAACAACGTGGGCTGGCGGCGTGTGATGAGGCACAGCTGGACTGAATGAAGCCCCATCACCGCCGCTGTTTAAATGCCGAGCGCGCCTCTCCTCGAGAGACCGGTCTCTTCCCCCGTGCATGCTCGCTGGTGTCCTCGTGGGTCCAGGAAGGGTGCGTTGAGGGACGTCGCGCCACCGAGGATGTAAGTCGCAGAACCCAGAGTCAGGATGAAAGCCGCACCCGTAATTACTGCCGACGGGCCAGGATGCCGGGTCGTACATCCCCGCCAAATGCCGAGGAAGAGCCGCCGCTCGTGCCCCGGACCAGAGCGGGAGCGCGTGCGGCCACCAGACTCCGCCCCTTCCCTGAACACTGCCCTCCTTCACGAGCCCCGCAGCACAACGAGGACACCAGATCCCCCTGTTTCGTTGGACACTTCTTCCCCCTGGACACTTTCTTTTGTTTTTGTTCAATAAAAGCCTCTCCGAGGCCTGACGCCACACCCACTGTGTCTGTCGTTGGCTCCTCCCTTCACAGTATATATAAATACAAACACATGCATGTATATATTTTAGATATATTATAATGTTACGCTTATATATTAAATATATTTTTATATTATATAAAATATATACATGTAAATATTTTCAAAATATATACTGTGTATATTTATATATTCATATACAGAAGAAACACATTATGTAAACAACTTTTATTTTGGATGCAAATAATCACAATTAGTTGTTTGACAGCACTATCATTTTATAAAAAAAATTTGGTAACACTTTACAATAAGGTTAACATGAACTAACAGTGAACAACACATCTGTTCAGCATTACTTAATCTTTGTTCATGTTAACTTATTCATGTACTAATGTGTTTGTTAATGCATTAGTTAACATGAACTAACAATGAACAACTCGAATGTTCAGGATTACTTGTTTACTTACACATTTACTAATACATCTCTTTACATTAACAGATTAACTAGTTAACATTGTGGTTAATGCATTAGATAAAATGATTTTACTGGACCTTAAATGAGTGAAAGCCATTCAAGCATCACTTACATTTTTAGAAACTGTATTATAACAGTGGTATACATTATATACATTTATATTATATAATCAATGTATTAAATAAACAAACAAACAGAGAGAAGAAGGAGGTCCCAGTCAGCAAACAAATTTGGCCAAGATTTGGCATGCATCTGGCACAGCTGTCATTCATCCGGCACTGGCATACAGCATGTGGGCCAAACATGGCCCGGGTTTGACAGAGATATGGTACCTGGTTTAAGATGGCACACAAGACATTTGCCAGATGTCAAATGTAGATATGTGGGCCACATAAGTATTGCTGATCTTGACCCACATTTAAAATCCATTTCAAGTATTTTTGACTAAAATCCCAATGTTTTCCCATACAGAAAGGTAATATATTCACATATATGTGAAACACTGTTAAATACTGTATATTGAAATACATTTTGAAAATATATTTTTAAAATGCATAACATAAAGCTCATATTGTGTTTAATTGTGTTTACATGTGAAATTATATTCATGCCTCATATGATATTGTATGATATGATATTATATGTTATATTATAGAATAGTATATCCTGTTGTTTTATTTATATACAACTGACTTCAAACAATGTTTTGCATTCACTGCTTTCATATTCTCATTCAATTTATAGTTTGATGTAGGCCTACTAAACAATACATGATGAAGTTTCAGGACATTTTATTTGACTTTTATGTACTATTTATGTAAATGGGTAACTTTGGAGTGTTTTAGGCCATGTTGGCCAATCAGAAGCCTGAAAAATTTCCAGTAGGCAGAGATAACAACGCAGGCTCCGACGTCACAAGCCAAAAACTCTGGTTTTGCTGTCTACACGATAACACTGCAACCAAAGTTTTTGAAAATCTTCACCCTGGCAGGAGTTTTCAAAATTGTTCGGTTTCAGTGACCTGGTGCAGCATTTGCGTAAGGATGAACGGCCAAACAGCATGAAAAATCTGCGGTTTTGAAAATAACCGCGTTCGTGTGGACAGGGCCAATGAGTGCGCACGTTGAGCATTCAAATCCCATTTAAACCGGAGCGGAGGAGGTTACCATGGTAACAGGGCAATTCACTCAGCTGACAAGTAGCGAGAGGCTGTGTCTCTGCTGTTTTCGCTGCTTTCAGGTAAGTTTCAGGTAGTCCCTAAAGTTACACAGATAATACATACAACCGTTCCTGACCCTTTCTTACATGTAACTGACATGTTTCTGTTGAATCTTTACTTTACAGGAGTGGTTTAGTGTCTTCAGAAAGACGTTAGCATCACAACCGTTAACTAGCTATAGAGAATGAGAATGTGACTTAACGCCGCGTAGAGTTCTGGGAAACTGCTTTGTTTATCTGCCATATTTGCAGGACAGCACTGCCTTTCCGCTATTGAGTTTAGGGCAGTATTTGATTTTATTTTGTCGTGATTGTGAAAAATGTCACCATTGTCATTCATGCTGCATCGAGAATTGCAATAGTATCTCAGATCATTGTTCTGAGAGATAACTGGATAATGCAGTATGTTTTTTCGCCTTTTTTCTGTGTAAACACCAAACGAAGCAGGTAGCAGAGAAGACGCCGAATAGTAAATGTCACTGATTAAACCCACTGCCTTTCACTCAATAAAAGAATCACATTTCTGTGTGTTTTTGAAAGATTTGATTTTGTTGGTTTAATAATTAACGTTACCTTCTTTGCGAGCATGACTCACTACGCTTGTGAATTAGCAGAACTTGAATAGGGGACTTTCTAAAATGCTTAAAGTGGCTTAACGTACCAAGAAAGTGATAAAGACAAAATTGTAAAGCATACTATATGCAGATACGCATAAGCTCAAAATGTGAATGCAACGCGTTCAAGCATCTTCCTCTCATAAGAACACACTTAATGCACAGAGACAGTGATAATAAAAGACCACATTATGTACACACCTTACTAATAAATCATTACATGTGCAGAAAAAACAGATGAGCACCAAAATTTGAACATTAAATATCAATCCATAAGCGCTTTCTACATTACGGTTTTCTAAAGACAGGAAAATGCTTAACATGTTGTGTTAATACTCTGGCTCACCTGCATGTCTTTTAGCATCACTGTCTTGGTACATTAAACCAGCATTTTAAAATGCTACAAAACTGTTCACAAGCTCCTAGGGATTTGATTTTGCTTGTCATTTGTTGAAATAAATATTAAAAAGTACAGTGAGTTCGTGACTGTTCGCTGAATGTGATCCGCAATCTCTGATTCTCCTCCGTGGCATGGAAAAATGAATATTTATAATGAAAACAATTATACTTTATCATTTAAAAGTTTCCAACAAAGAAATGGATTGACTTCTGTCAGCATGTTGAACAAACACTTTATTTGGATAATTTAATATGACGGCTGAAGCAGCAGCGAGCGTCCAGCGGGTGACACTGTTTTCACGGTAATCAGATCAACATTGTAAATGAAATTCTACAAAAACTAAGAGAAAAAAAATCTAATTATCATGCAGTGCGATGAATTAGCTCCTCTTCCCTGCAAACGATACAATGAAGAATCGTTGTTTTGAATTTGAATTATTGTTTAATTTAAAGGCAAAAACAAAAGAAAAGTTAATCAGTTATCCATATAGAGAATGAGAAGTAACCATGGGAACAGATAATATGGCGGCGCCTTCCAGAAATGCAACGCGGAGTGAAAAGATTGAGACGTAACTTCTCATTCTCTATAGAGACTAACAATTAGAGGTAAGCTAACTTATAGATTTGAGCTCTTATTAATGAACGTTTGAGCTTTTAAGCACCTTTTATGTGTAGATGAGCGGCTTTGATAGTTTTGTAAATGTTTTGCTGATACTTTGTATCTATGAATAGATAAATGGAAGTCACTGTAAGCTAATTCATTTAACCTAAAAGTCTGCACTGTGGGGTCAATCGATGACGTCACTTACATGAACTAATGGGCTGAAACTATTTCAAACACGTTTTGAACTTTCGTTGCAAACAAATATTGATAAATTCTACTGTGATTTCAGGTAAAAAAATACCTAAAACAGGGGAAGTTACAAGAAAATTTGTAATGGGAGCTGCTGACAGAGATACAGGAAACACAGGTGATCTGAGAAATCTTATTAAATAACTTTATATGAATTTTTCACAATATATTTCAACTATATCATCATGCATCTGTAAAACCTAAAAATATGAATTCTGGTATCTTAAGATTTTTTGTGTGTTTTGTATATTATTATTATTATTCCCTGATAGCACACGTACATCTCGGAGATGTCTATTTGACGTCTGCATTTACATCTGCAAGACGTATTTTTTAGGGTGTTTGCTCATCTGCAATACGTCCATAAAAAGTCTCCTTTTAGATGTCAAATAGACGTCTATTAGATGTCTTTAAGATGTTTATGATTTTTGAATGTATGTAAAACTGACATCTGAAAGACGTCTGTCAGACGTTTGTAGACTGCAGATGCTTTCCAGATCAAGAGATCTTTAACAGACATCTTGCAGACGTACGTGTGCTATCTGGGTTATTATTGCATTTCACCCCTGCTGTAGTTTGTTTATTTCTAATAATCCTGACATTGTATACTATATTTTGTTGGCTATGTGACATATTGTTCCTATTCTTCCATGCTGATGGCTGTGCGGCAGAGCTGGAGCGGAGCGGATCTCCTGTCGAAGAACATCTCCAAAGCGCCATGAACCATCTGACTAGTAAGTAAAACCTCAAACATTCAAAAGTTTATCAAATATTAAAAAATATATATCAAATAAATACTGTATGTCCTACAAGGCCATCTTGTTTAACTCTGCTCTGAGGACACTTCATACACAACAACCTACAGAGGGGTCAATCATAGTTCAAAAAAAGACACAGATGATAATAAAAAAGTTCTTTGAAATTAAAATGAACAACGGTAAGACGGAACCAGAGTACTGTGAACGCACCTCACTTCAAACTGTAACGGTCTGTATGTATATTATTTTCTAAACTTTAAATGTAGTGAAGTTTTTATTCAAGCAGACTTTGATGTTTATGGAAACCTCACGCGAGCCTGAAAGATACTTAAAACTTAAAATATTATTTGCACTCTCGAAGACTGTTCACCAAAGACTAAATTTCAGTCCAGCAGAATTTTCTGCACACTTCACCACCAAGGTCAAAATGTGTATTCTGAATGTAAGAGCCTCACACTACATTGTTTGTTTGAATTGTATTTCAGGGCAGTTCGTGAAGACGAATAACCTGGACAGAAGTCAGTTCAAGAACCAGCCTCCACACCAGACTTCTCACTCACAAGGATTGCTGTCTACTAGATATTATGTGTACTCTTCAGACTTGGGTTCATGCAGATATTATTCAGGGACATGAACACTTGAATATTGTAAAAATAGAGAAACTACCTTATTTAAGAATTTTGTGTTAATTGCGTGAACATTAAACAAATATATATTTATTTTACTGTTTTTTGTTTTGTTTTGCATACTCCAACAGGGTAAACACAAATAAGCATGTTTTTTTGTTTTTTGTTTTTTGTTTTTTGTGAAAGTGTGAACTGACCATAATGCTGTATGTTAGGTGTGAGATTCATTCAACTTGGTTTGCTGATTAAACATGATTAAATATTTGTTCAGAATATTGTTGTTGTTGTGACTATTCATCTGGGAGGGGTGTGTATCAAGTGGCTTGGTTATGGTTTTGTTGAGGCTGACATGTGGAACCCATCTGGTCCAGCGTATAGGACCAGAATAGGGCCAGCTATGGTCACACAGGTATGGTCATACAGGACCTCAGATCCCACATAGCAATTTTTCTCTGGCCCACACAATCAGCTTTTGTTTGGCCCACATACTGCAATTACTTACGGTCCTAGTGTGTACCAGGTCTGGATTCCAGACAAGGGCCACACATGGGCCATACCTGGCCCAATTCAGGGCCAGTTATGGGTAATTAACTTGGCTTAGACTTGGGCCAGTTCTGGCCCATGTGTGGCCTTTGTCTGGAATCCAGACCTGGTACACACTAGGACCGTAAGTAATTGCGGTATGTGGGCCAAGCAAAAGCTGATTGTGTGGGCCGGAGCCGGGCCAGAGAAAAATTGCTATGTGGAGTGTTTCTCCTAACGTTAACTAAGTGAGCAAGCATGGACAAACCTTTGCGTTTTAAAGCTGCTATTTTCGATGAATGTCAATGAACAGTCTTCCAAGAGGATCATTTCTATCCCGCTTTCCAAGCAGTAAATCCACTCTATCAGACGTTGTCTTAATAGGTCCAGTCCGTCCTGTTCCTGCAGGTGATAAACCACCAAATCCCGAGAACAAAAGTGCGTGCGCTCGGTAGATTGTCACGTGGAAAGAAACAATTTCCAACGGAAAACGGAAGCAGCTCGTGCTGTAACATTTAAAGTTCACGTTCACAGTCTCCACAACTTCATCCAAATCTTTTTCTTTTCCCCCCTGCGAACTTTCGGTAAAAAAAAAAAAAAAAGATATCCAAATATTATTATCACCATTTTTCTTCTTGCACTCTAAAGTCACATTTGTCTGCGCGAGATTACCCGCATTCACAGTCCTGATTTGTGATGCTGATGTGTGAACGGAATCTGTTAGTGTGCTGTCACACTATAGGAAAAAAACTTTATTATTATTATTTTTTTTTATCTGTTAGTGGTAGACCTAAATCATGTTAATAAACAGTCTACAAATGTTAGTTAAATGTTAGTTAATGTTGGACTAGTGTTCACTTTACAGTAAGGTTCACAAATTCCCTTAGTACATTTTTTATTAGTGGTAAGTCATGTTAACACCCTGCTAAAAAAACAACAACAACAAAAAAAAAAAACAATAGAAGCTCAATAGAAACCATCACAGAAATTCCAATGGTTTCCATTATTTTCCAGTAAAACCATTTCAAAATTCCTTTTTGTAGTGTGTTTTGGGCATTTTTCCAATAGGATTTAACATCCCACCAATAGAATCCATCACATACCAGTAGACACCATTATAGCTTCCATTAAATCCAATGCAATTCCCATTAAAACCATTAAAACCATTACATTTTCTATTGCGTATTGGGCAGGGTTCTATTGTTATTTTCAGCAGGGTAAACAGCCAACAAACATGAGAAACATTATCAGTTGATGTTTAGATGGTTTCCAAGTTTACCAATAGCCCTAATCAGTGCCCAAATGGGAAATTGGTATTGTTTGGTATTGTGGAAAAGTTGAGCGAACTTAAAAATATATATTTTTTTACCAGCTTCAGCAGATTTTTGAGTTTGAGTTGAGAAAACTCAAAAATCTGCTGAAGCTGGTTGCCTTAAAATTTTAAGTTGGCTCAACTTGTTTTTTTTTTTTTTTTTTTTTTTTTTTATACAGTGCATTGTGTGTGTTAGCTGCTAAATAAACTTATGTGTATACACTGTATGTAGTATAATTAAATAAAGCTTATTAAAAAAAGCTATTTACAGGCATAGTTCATTGTTAGTTCATGTTAACTAATGCATTAGTATATGAATAAGTTAACATGAGCAAAGATTAAATAATGCTGAACAGATGTGTTGTTAATTTTTAGTTTTATCTAATGCATTAACCACAATGTTAACTATTTAATCTGTTAATGTAAAGAGATGCATTAGTAAATGTGTTAGTAAACATTAGCAAAACATTAAGTAATCCTGAACATTCGAGTTGTTCATTGTTAGTTCATGTTAACTAATGCATTAACAAACACATCAGTACATGAATAAGTTAACATGAACAAAGATTATTTAATGCTGAACAAATGTGTTGTTCACTGTTAGTTCATGTTAACTAATGCATTAACTAACGTTAACTAATACAACCTTATTGTAAAGTGTTTGCTGCGTTCCAAATTGGATAAATCCACCTCCAAAGGATACTTCAGAGCAAGAACAATTGTGGCCGCTTTATTGAATGGTCGATCCATAACAAGTGCTAAAACCTGGCTGCTACAAAAACAGGCCGGTCAGAAATCAAGTCAAGTCACCTCTATTTATATACTGCTTTACACAATACAAATTGTGTCAAAGCAGCTTTACAGTGTAAAACAGGAAAATGGTGTCAATAGTGGACAACAGTGAACATTCAATTTTTCAGTTAAAGTCAGTTAATCACTAATTCAGGGATGTCATCGTCCAGCTCAGTTCAGTTCAAACAGCGTCTGTGCAATCAAGTCCACAATCGCCAGAAATGAAGTGACCCCCAACTAAGCAAGCCAAAGGCGACAGTGGCAAGGAACCAAAAACTCCCTCGGTGACAGAAATGGAGAAAAACAAAAAACAACCTTGGGAGAAAACAGGCTCAGTCGGGGGGGCCGGTTCTCCTCTGGCCAGACCAAAGCAGCATAAAGGATTTGGAAGGCTACAACTGATGCAGACTTCATTCTCATGACTCTTTGTGCAGGTTTGATTTGCTAAACCTTAATTGGATTGGCAAGATGATGCCGAGGGGTCTTCCAGTTTTCCTGGGGTCTCCCAAGAACAGTTTCTTTATTCCCTTACACCCTTCATCTCGTTGAATTGCTCACTCTAGAGGGATTAGAATATAAGGGTGAGCATTTAAGAATAGAACACAGCCCGTCACTATCAGACGAAAGTCTAACTGCTCAATGTTAATCAGTAAGTAAAACAGTGCCCTCTGCTGCCAAAATATGGGAGTTCAAGTGACAGGGCCTCTTCACCCCCTGCCTGACTATTGTCTGTGATATGACAAAGATGCATTGTTGAATTACTGTTTTTAGTGCGCAGCGACTGGTGAGAGAAAATTAAATGTGTGAAATGAATACTGAGAGTAATTGCACAGCACCAATCAAAACGAGACACAAAAACATTAAATTAGCATATTTCAATTTCATTTTCAGCAACATAGGGTGAGAAAGAAGTTAGGAAAGTGATCTCAGGAAAACAAAGATTATGAGATGTCTGAGTGACGTCACTGAAGAAGACAAGATTCCCCTCAGCAGCAAAAGCACATACAGCGGAAATGCTGCTGCGCTTCTTCTTCGTCCTGTGGAGGTGGATAACGGCTGATTTTGACAAGAGTGGGCTGTAAAATTAGCATCATGGACCTATTGGTGGCTAATATGAGGGTGAGTGGCCTTTTCCGATTCAGGGGGAACAGCCACATAAAAACTTGAAAGAAGTAAAGAAAAGAAAAGAGGAACACCCACTCAGGAAAGATGGGATGTGAACCAGTAGAATTAGCACTATTTGTTTCCCCCGAATCTCTGTATGCTGTATTATTAATGCGTAGGATTATCAAAGACCTTGTCATGAAGCCAGGCTCATTTGAACTCAGCCAAATTCAAGCTGTAAATTCAGTTTAATATTAAGTTTTCCACAATTTATTCCACAGTTTTTAGCTCTTATCCACATGGAAAGACCAACATTAAAAACTGATAAACACCAGTTTGACAATTTAGCTTTAGAAAACCGTATTTTTAATTTTTGCACATTGTCTGAGTGCAGTATGAGTCAAGGTCTGATATACATGATAAAAAGTAGTGACCTGCAATTATTTAGCTATTTCTACCTAATTTAACCCATGTTGGTATAAATTGATGTATTTATTTTCATTCTGTTATATTAAAGAGCATTTTTACCAACACAGTGAATATGAAGCGAAATATTCAATAAGCTTTTGGCTATTTTTGGAAAGAAAACAAAAAATAAGTATTGTAAATCAGTGGGTAAGCCTGCTGTTCGAATGTCTAAAGTTTACCTCAGTTTGGACGCAAACTTCAATCTTTCCTTTTAACGCCATGCGCCAACGCGTGGTCCACACATGCGCAATTGAAAGTCATCTTTATCCAGTGTCTGCGCCATTTCTCTCCAGAAGGTATGGCCAATTAAAATTTCTTTGCTGTGTAAATGTCTTTGTAATGCGCTTTATTGTTGCTCCCTTCAGTCGTTTGCTGTCGCTCTGTCTTCCGTTTCTTTTTGTTTATGAAACAACCGCCTGGGCCAGCATTGCCTCCTTGTGGCCCAACTAATTAATGAAAAAATGGCTAATGTTGCCCTCACATGTTATTGGAATTTTCGTAACTACATTTTTTTTAACCTTTTAACCAGGATAGCCAATCTGAGATTAAAAATCTCGGTAACACTTTATTTTGATGGTCCCTTTTGAACATTCTGTTGACACTAAGTAATGTTGCAACTACATGTCAACAAACTCTCATAAGAGTATCAGTAGACTGTCTACTTCATATCTACTAACTCCTTATTGTGTTGGTCTCCCAACAGATATTCTACTGACTATAAGTAACTTTGCAAGAACGTGTCAACTTAATCTAACCCTAACCCTACCATTCAACTTATACACTACTAACACTCTAATGAGAGTCAGTAGATATGTAGGTGCAACATTACTTATAGTCAATAGAATGTGTTAAAGGGACCATCAAAATAAAGTGAAACCAAAATCTCTTTCACATGTGTCTTTTCACAGTGTCCTGACCTAGCTTCTTAGTCGGAAATTGGAACTGAATGAAAATGAACATATTTTTGTGAAATTTGGAGATGAGTTGGTTGGAACATAAACAAAACATGGCAGAGGAAAAACCATCTGTAGCGTTGTATTCATCTTCCCCCCCCCCCACAACACTCTTACAGTGTTGTATATTCACATAAACAACCATTTGATGCATGACAGTTACTGTAGTTAAACCATGGTAATCACAAATTAAATGTGGTTTTGCTTTTAAAAACTGTGGTTATACAAATGGTACTCCAAAAAAACAAAAACAAAAAAAAAACACGGTTACTACACTTTTACTATAATGAAACTATGCTTAATTTTCATAAGGTGTAATTTACACAGCAAGAACAGCGTTTATTTGACCAACATACCCAAAATATCAGCAAGCTGACTATCTAGATAGCATTGAGAAAGTATACAACAGCACAGGTAATGTTTATATGGTTGTCAACAACTGGGATGCAATGTTTTATTCAAATTTGGATATTGACTACATATCTTCAGTATATTTGGCCTTTTATGAGATTTCCTCAACAAAAAAGCAAGAATGAGCATGCCGTTCTCCATTCTTTTTCTTGTAGAGTCAGAGTAAATCAGCAGAAATGAAACACAAAACATCCTTACCCATCACTAAAGAGGTTTTGATGAGACAATTATAGTGGAGTTCATATTCAGGCCTTTTAAACTGTGGAGGTAATGTGAGGTAACGAGTGTGTGTCCCGATTAACTCATAAGGGGCTCCTCGAAAGCAGCAGATGAGATGACGTTATGGTTTACACACCCTTTCACTTTCTTTTCAGAAAGAGGGTCCCGCTATTGACTCATCAAAACATGATGTCACAGTAACAGAATGATGACACTATATGGTTTCGAGATCTAGAAGATGCATGAGAAGACCATAACACAAGGCTCAGTGGTAACCAAATATGATTCAGTTTAGTGCCAGGTTACGATTAAATTAGATACAAAGTTGAGATAATTATTGAACACATGTCAATGCTGAAACCCACAGCTAACTAAATATGTTTGCTGATGGATTCATGGAAATGAGTCACTGCTGTGAAATTGTGTTTCTGCCCCCTCACTCCCACCTCGATGGAAAGTCTTATCATTGTCTGTCTCATTCTTGTAAGCATATCAGCCAGTCTACCACCAGTATAAATGAGTCATCACAAAAAGCAATTAAAACAAAGCAAACAAATGCATAAGACATTGGCAGAAAGTATGTAGTTGTTTATTCCAACAATTGCTCTACACTGTATAAGCTTTTTTGATGTTGTTGTTGTTGTTGTTGTTGTTATCATGATATACCTATAATATACAGTCAGACCTTCAAAAAATGAGTAACTTTATTTGAAAGGAGATCTTAGGACAATAATAGGCTATAGCAAAACATCAATTCAGCCATATTTAGCGAGTCCAAACAGTGACTTGGGTCTTTACAATGTCATGAGTCAGTACAATGTCATTAGATTCCAGATAGAGGTCTGTGGAAAAGATAAATATACATATAATTTTCTTTTGATAATATTCATGACATTTCTAATTATTCAAATGTCCACGAATGTCCAACTACTGACCTCATAAGCATTATATGACGTAAATAATTGAGCTGAAATTGTGTTGCTGTTATAAACAGAAGATAGCTTTTTTATATCAGATTGTTGGGTTGGCTGAGAATCTTAGATGAAGGTCTTTAACCCTCTACATTAAATAACCTTTCAAACCAGTGGTATCTGCATTACAAAGGAAGCTAGAGATTTTCTCAGAATTACTTTCACTTTTCTGAGCAATTTGTGAATTGAGCTGATGTCAAGATAGTTTTAGTGGGTGTATGAAGTCAGCTCTTCACGCAAATGGGTCAGAGTATCTACAAGTGTTGTTCATTACATTAACATGATCCAGTTACATTTGACTGTCATAAAGTAGCACTTTTTTCTTATAAATGTCTGTCCTAAAAGAGTATACTATTGTTTCAGAATTAGCAAAGTTATTTTTGGGAAATGTTTTGCTTGAACATGTCTTTTGTTTAAAGAAATACCACTTTTTAAAATTATTTTTTTTATAATTGTTCTCTAGTTTGATCCGATGATTTTCATAGACTTTTAAGTATGCTAAAAATATTTTGCTGCCGCTGTATAATCAACAGCCATAAATACAGATAAATATGACAAAATAAGAAATAGAAAAAATTACAAACAAAAAACACACATACACATTTTATATACACTTTCAGTGGCTTGCCACTCTTAATATACCACCTGACCAATGACATCTTTGTTGGCGAAAACTTGGAAATAGCATAGTAGCATACTACTCTCTGCCATACTAGCTCATCCAAATATGGAAATTCTGTCAAGGTTGTTCGAAACCTGTATGAGTTTATGTCTTCTGTTGAACACAAAAGAAGATATTTTTTAAGGAATGTGGGTAACCAAACATTTTTTGGTCCTCATTGACTTCCATAGTATGGAATAAAACACAGTGGAAGTCAATGGGGACCAGCAACCCACATTCTTCAAAATATCGTTTATGTTCAACAGAAGATATGAACTCTTACAGGTTTGGAACAACTTGAGGGTGAGTAAATGATGACAGAATTTTCATTTTTGGTTGAACCATCACTTGTAATACGTGTAGTATGCAAGTCTGCCATTCTGAATTCAGCCTTAGTTTTTTGCTTTGTTGAAGGGAGGTATTCTGATACCTCCACTTGACCCTTTGCTAAGTGCCCACCTTTGCTGCAACTAGCAACTTTTGCAGATCTGCCATTTGAGATTGGCTCTTGCTATTTTCTATTTCTGTGGTGGTTTTGTGTGTTTTGGCTAATTTCAAGAAATTGCAGAAATTATCCAGATGTATTGTTGTTGAGGAGCTTAAAATACTGACACAAGATGCCAAAAGAGAAAACGAGCAGTGTTGTTTGCCCTTTCTCTTTAAATAAATCTTGACATGTTCATGCTGCAGAAATGGTGTGTTGATTATAATTATAAACATGTTTAGCATCAGTAAGGAGATCTACATTTGCTAAATGAATGTTACTAACTTAATCTCATTTAATTTTCTGTTGACTCAGGTGTTGTAGTGTGGACTAAGGTATTCACAATACCAAAGTGAGTGTGTTGAAGAAACATTTGGAGCTGTTTAGGGCTTCAGCAAAGGGTCAGTTTCACACAAATATATATATACATTCATGTATATAAAGTGCTTCAATAGGGTGCCAATTTTACATTGGTAACAATCAGAATTGGGCCACACATGGACATTCAGTGACGCTTCATCCATTGAGTGGGGAGAAGCTTAAATATAGTGCAATAAAGGCAGAGAGCTTTGGAGATGTCACTTTAAGAAATAAATAAAAAAAACTAAAATAAAAAAAAGCTAACATGTCGTACACTGCCTTCAGTGTATCCTTCAAAACCCAGCAGATCAGTGCGGAGGGAGTCCACATTCATTAATGTCACAAATCCGTGTCAGTCTTTGATCTAGATTTCGTTTCAATGAAGCTTGATCACACCCAGGTAGGTTTCAGTGGGAGAGACCTGGATTTTGGCTTTTGGCTTGCAGGTCACAGTTAGAGTATCTCCGCTATTGAGGGAAATGCCTTTAGCCATGAAGACAGTTGAGAGTTTTGATCCATTGATAAGACCTTTTAAAATCAGTCTGTTTTTTGATTCCACAGTGATTGTATGGTTTGCTTTCTCTTGAGAGGCAAGGGTAACCTGCAGGTACAGGAAATAATGGCCATACTTGGTCACCGACAGCTGTTCCGTTCCCTCGATGAAACCCTTACGCAATGTGTTCCAGTTTAGATTCTCCACCATTTTTGAGTCTTTCCCTGTGAACAAGCAGACAGAAAAGTCATGCTAAATACATTCAAATAAATGCTGTTCTTTTGAATGTTCTATTCATCAAAGAATCCTGAAAAATATGTGTCACCATTTCTACAAAATATGAAGCAGTACTGTTTTCAACATTGATAATAATAAGAAATGTTTCTTAAGCAGCAAATCAGCGTATTAGAATGATTTCTAAAGGATCATGTGACACTGAAGACTGGGGTATATTTCTTATATTTTGCTGTATAATGAAATTATATTAATATATTTTAAACTACTTGGACTTAAGTATCCAAATAGTTTGTGTGGCTACTGTACAAACTGAATACACATAAGATGAACTCTTAAAAGTCTAAAAGGTTCAAAAATCTGACTTACAGTCTGGGATAAATTCCATTAGAGGACTTCCTTTGGCCTGAGATTGGTTGATGTTTTCATGACTCTGTTGGAGCAAAAAGAATTAGGTAATATCAAGGCTAATCTTTCTCACGCTGTCAACAGTAAAATAAAGCCTAGTCAAGCTCATTCCAGTCCAATTTATCTATCCCCTTTAGTTCTTTTTTTTTCTTATTTCAAACATGCAACAAACTATGCAATATGCGGTGCTTCTGATGTCAGACAAACAGAATGAAAAACATTATCAGGGAAGAGGAGGGGTTGTGGAGTGGCATTTCCCCTCAGGGGAATGATGTCATTATGTCTTCTTTTGCTGTTCTGTGGTTGCTGGTTTGTCTTCACCAGTCCAATCTGTCTACATCGACTTTTTTTCGCGCGTGTATGTGGAAAAAAAAAAAAACATTTCAAGAGAAAGTATAGTTTCAGACCTAAACCAATTTCGTTTTCAAGCATCAGAATCAACTTCTCATATCTTATAGGTGTTACTTTTGAATGAAACCACCACCTTTCTATCACTATCACATCCTAATCTTCAGAAAGTTACCCAAAGGTATAATTTATTTATGTTTTTTTCACTGAGCACAGCTAGAATAGTAGTTTCATGATATTTTTGTGACAAAACTGTGACTCAAAAATGATGGTAAAGTGGAATTGCATCAGATGCTGATTTGTATCAATAGAGAGTTTCATTTCTTATTTTCTATTGCACTGAATTGTGCGTGCACATGTTTTGACACGTTCTTGTGGTAACCATAAGATTCAACCTTCCAACTGGCATGATATCATGGCTAATTACTCTACACTGTTCAGATAAACAAAAGCATCTTCAAAAAAGTCAGATCGCTCCACTGTGCTGGAAAGAGAGGTGATGATTGATAGTGATATCTGCAATATTGATACTTAGTTTCCACATTGGCACTAAATGAGCTGTTTTCTTACTGTATACAAATGACTCACTGTATTGTGTGGTCATTGCACGGTTACTTATTGTAAGAGAACAGCTCTTTTTTTATAGAAATATCATAATGTTTTTTTAAATAAATGATAAAAATGACTAATTAAGTTTTGAAATGTCAGTTCTCAGTCAGGATACACATCCACTAGAACTTCATACACACTCTCAAAAATAAAGCTTCCACGTGATTCCATAAGAAGAACCTCTTAGTCAGTAGTTCCTAAAATAACTATTGTTTTTTTTTTTTTTTTCACTTCTCTCTTAGTCTGAAGAACATTTAAAAAATCTGGATAACCTTTTCCACTATAAAGAACCTGGAAAGGTTCCATGGATGTCAAAGGTTCATATCACCACGAAGCACTTTTATAGAACTGTTATTTTTAAGAGTGCATCCACCAAAAATGACCAAAACATCATTTGTGGGCCAACTGAAGTAAGTACAGTTAATGGGTTTATTACATTTTATATATACTATTATATATACCTTTAAAAAGTATATATATATTTTTATTATTGGCATCCGTTGTTCCATGAAGAACCTTTAACATCCATGGAAACTTTGCACTCCACACAAAGTCATATATAGTGGAAACAGGTTCTTTAGGTTATTTAATTGTCCTTTACACTTGATTAAAAATGGTTCTTTTAGGAACTGTTTATTGAAAGGTTCTTTGAGGAACCCTAAACCTGCTAAACTCCTTTTTTAGAATGTTTGTTTATAAAAGTGTAGTTACTAAAATTCAAATAGTATATGTCACAATTTTCTGTGGGGTGCAAAAGAGCATCTGTAAATAAATGATATTTTTAATGATACGTTTATTTGAGCTTATATGTTTCAGTCTGCCCTGTCTGTAAATATAAGCGTGCCGTGATTACGCATATCTGCGTTCCCCTCATCTGCGGTCTTGAGTCAGCAGCCGCTGTGGTCTGACTGTATCCCACCAATATACAGATATGCAATACACAACAGAACCCGAAACAATGTACCAGTTCACACAATACAATACCAGTTTGAATTTCTCTTCATTTGAATGGAATTTTTAACCATATGCATACTGTACATGAAGTAAACAGAGCTGCAATCTTCACTAATGGTTTTCGCACAGTAAAGATTCCAAAAGTGAGTTTTCACAGCGAACCATTTCGGATTCCTCAAAAAACCTTTCAGTGAACCATTGAAGTGAACCATTTCTTAGCGTGAATAACATTAATATTCTAAACAACTTTTGATTTTCGCTATCAAGAACCAATGGAAATGTTCCATGGATGTTAAAGTTTCCTCATGGAACCATCAATGCCAGTAAAGAACCTTATTTTTAAGAGTGTAGATTACAGATCTCAACCATACCTGCCGTTTACTAGGAGCTGGCGATTCTCTGTGGATGAAGTGGAGAGTTATTGATGTGGCCAAGCCTAGAGTGAGCAGGGTGGCCCAAACAAGCAATCCCCGGATCAGTCTCCTCTGATGGGCCAAAGCAACACCACCTCCTCCACCCCTGTCACCCGTTTTATCACTGCAGTACTCAGCAGATAGAGACATGATACCCGACAGCCTCAGTGCAGGTCAAGTGTGACAGACGAGTGAGCAAACTGAGATGAAAACACTGGTGAGTTCACGAAGCCTGGGACCGATAATGTAGAATGAGCGTGGCCTCCACCTCTCGTCTTCTGGTTGGCCCGTAGACAAACCTCAGAATGTGTCAAGCTTCCTGTATGATGGCTTGGTGTTTGTGTAAGTGAGTGTCTGTGTTCCTGTTTAGAGTTTCTCAGCAGATGTCCAAGAGGAGTGCTGTAGTGTACTTTCCCCTAAAGCATGGGTGATGTGCAATATGAAACACCTCTCATCTGGGCAGGGACAGGCCCTCCTACTCGCTGTCAACTGGAGGGTAGCACAGTCCCTTTAATAGACTGCTGGGAGTTTTTATGCTACAAAACCATCACATTCTGTAGACCACATGTGACGCACTACATGAGACCTGTACTAAAGCATGTACTGTGCTGTTGTGTACAGGTGTAGGTTTCGTTTGTTCTTGCCGTAACTTGTTTAGTGGCCAAAGTGAGCTTGTTCTGACATGTTCAGAACCTAAGGAAGGAATCCTGTGTTGTGGTAGCCACCACATTTACCACACTACTTCAAACCAGTACTAAGCTATATGTGCCATGTTTTTTTTGTTGTTTTTTTTGTTTTTTGTTTTTTGCATACGTTGTTACTATGATTAAACATGTTCCGACATGTGATAACAACAGGATGCTGAACCATCAATGCATCTGTATAAAGAATAAACAGGTAACTTTGATATCCATGTAAAGTTAATAAGACATTGTAGAAAATGTGAATGGATGAAATATGTCCAAGTTATATTTCACCTTAAAATAACAATAAATGAATAAATAATGAAGAGAAATTATATACACAATACTGTTGGGGGTCAGTAAGATTTTTTGGTGTTCTAGAAAGAAGCCTCCTATGTTCACCAAGGCTGCATTTATTTGATCAAACATACAGTAAGAACAGTAATATTGTGAAATACTATTACAATTTATAACAACTAGTTTCTGTTTGAATATGTATTCAAATGTAATTTATTCCTGTGATGCAAAGCTGAATTTTCAGCATCATTACTCCAGTCTTCAGTGTCACATGATCCTTCAGAAATCACTCTAATATGCTGATTTTCTGCTCAAGAAATATGTATTATTTTTTTATCAGTGGTAAATTGTTGTGTGGCTTAATATTTTTCTGGATGCCATGATACATTTTTTGACCATTCTTTGATAAATAGAAAGTTCAAAAGAACATTATTTAATGGAAATCTTTTGTTACACGTATTTTTACAATAATGATTTTTTTTTCTAATTATTGAGAAATAGTGTAGATTTTTTTTGCATTACATTGAGAGAGAAAATCATACTTAAAAATGTTAATAGTTAAAAAAAAAATACAATTCGTTTCTCAGTCTCATTTCTTGTTATTTTGAGGTGTAAGGTGAGCTAGATATATTCTTGTCAGGTTTTGTGACATCCACTCTAATATGGTTATGTACAACGCTGTCTATATTTGCACTTTTGACACTTATGACCGTTTTATTAAAAATATGTTGCACGCAACCTGTATGTGATTACACATCTGATGATATGACCCAGTTGTGGTTTCCCTTATGTGACCCAGAATCATGCAGAAAGCCTAATTGTGAAAAATAATGGAAAATGACTAGTAACAAAGAATGCCGCCCCTTCAGAATTCATTCATTTATGTCATGTAATCATGAGTATTCAAGAAAAACATCCAAAACATTTGAAGTATACAATTAGTATACAATTCAGTGGCAGAAAATGTAGTGTGTGTGTGTGTGTGTGTGTGTGTGTGTGTGTGTGTGTGTGTGTGTGTGTGTGTGTGTGTGTGTGTGTGTTTGTTTGTGTTGTATATGTCATGTCCTGTACATATCGTAAGCTCCAGTCTGTGGTCTACCTGTGAAAGTTTAGTGCCACACATGCTCTGTACGAATGACTCTTGCTATTTGTCATCAGCCAGATAAAGTGTTTCATGACACCTGCAGAAAAATAATAAACCAATAAACCACAAAGTGAGAAATGATGAAATACCAACACTTTCCAAAGCCACAAGAGATTTTCCCAACTTTTAAGGCCTTGGGTGAGATAATAAATCAGCGAAGAAGAAAATCAAAAGAGGAACCTTGCTTTTCAGATGTGTTTGATTGAGAGGAAACGAAAGAGACACAGAGGCACATTTCAAAGATTAGGTCATCTATCTGGGGCGAGTGAGGTTGGTGACTGGTCAGTCTTGTGGGTGGATCCTTTGCCTCACCAGAGGAAGTTCAGAGCTTCAAAAAAAAATAAAAATAAATAAAAATAAAAGCCAACACCTGAGATGTGTGGGGACGTGATGGAAAAATTATATATGCTGAACATGGTCGTATGTCTATGACTGACATTTCTCTCTCCTACTCAGTTTCCATCCTTTACCAACTGGCTGTGTTCACAGCATAAGTATAACTTCATAACTTATAAGCTTATGAAGGTCCAGAAAGTGTTGTGATTCCATAGAGGAACCATTTTAGGTCCCTCAAAGAACCCTTGAGCGAATCGTTTTTTTTTCTTTTCTTTCTAGAACATTTTAATAATCTTCTTCCATAAAGAAAATTTTATGGAATGGAAACGTTCCGTGGATGTTATAGATTCTTCATGGAACCAAAGATGCCAATAAAGAACCTTAATTTTTAAGAGAGTACAGGTATATCACTACTTTGAAAGGCCTTCAGTGGAACAACTAAAGATGTGTATTAGGTGAAATAAAGCCCATGGGGGATTTTGAAGGTGAGACACTGTACGATGTCAAAGTGTTACATTAATCCCGCTCAGGATGGATTTGCTGCTGTAATTTGAATACGGCTGACAATAAAGAGACACAACTATCCATTCACTTCATTGGACTCTGGGACTAAATCTTTTAACAAGTATCAGATAAACATCCCTTTTTCAAAATATCCTTTTGCATATAATTTTCACTTTCACACACACACACACACACACACACACACACACACACACACACACACACACACACACACACACACACACACACACACCATCATCGGTGAATACAGAAGTGGTCCACTGTAACCAGACTTTGTTGTAGTTGTTGATTGACATCATACAATCTTGTTCATATTTTGGATAAAGCCTACAGGATAATGGCCAACAACAGTCCACGTGGACAGGAATATTCTGAGACTGTGTACAGAAACTGTTTTATGTGCATTTTCTAAAAGACTTGAAACTACAATAAAAGACAAATGTGGAAACTGAATTCAATTCATCAGACTCTAAGAAAATCAACCCAAATGTGTGTAGACTTAGTAATCAGAATTCATGTCCTTCCAAAAGTAATTCAGATTATTTAACAGACATAACAATGCTAATAAGACATAACCTCATCGTGTTGCATTCTCTAATTCAGTGAATGGTTTCCAGTTGTCATATTGGATATATAAATTAGTTAGCGATGGCAAAATCACGTTCAGTTTTGGGAGGGGGAGGTAGCAGGGGTTGAACGTGAATGTGTACTTTATTCGCCTAGTTTGAATTTATGTTTTTCATTTATTTAATCTTTTATATGTGACTTATTATTTCTTCTGTGTACTGGAAACTTCTGACAAGACAAACTCATTGTGTGTGCAAGCATGCTTAGTAATACATTCGTTTTGATTATGAGACAAATGGTTGTTTGTCTCCACCTACAGGTCTTTTTCTAAATTTCTACACATTATGTGATGTTCTGTATGTGCTATGAGGGTTCAGTGAAACAGACATTACTGGAATGAAAGTGACTGTCTAGATGAGCTCCATAAAAACATCAGTTGATCCACACCACAAAGTTGTTTATTTTATGAGAGAAAATGGCATTTATTTCAGTTTTGTTTACACATTAAGCAGACTCTTTGTCAAAGCACAGTTGGTGCTATAGACCGTGTACAGTCGGAACAGTTTGATTTTTACATTACCACACAAAAACTAAAGTAAAAACATGCAATTTATTCATGTGATATTTCTTTCATTTGTCTACTAAACAAATTATGGTCAATAATACCTAAGTATTTCATATTTTCTACAGTTAGTTCATAAAGACAAGGAATACTTTTGTTCTAATTGTACCCATGTCAAGTATAGTTAAAAACAGTACTTTACATTTTTTAAGTAGCCTAACCAACTCATTTCAATTATTATAATGTCTTATACAGTCATGGCCAAAAATATCAGCACCCTTGATAAATATGATCAAAGAAGGCTGTGAAAATTAATCTGCATTGTTAATCCTTTTGATCTTTTATTTAAAATATTCACAAAAATCGAACCTTTCATTGGATAATAAGAATTTAAAATGGGGGGAAATATCATTATGAAATAAATGTTTTTCTCTAATACACATTGGCCACAATTAACGGCACCCTTTTTTTCAATACTTTTTGAAACCTCCATTTGCCAGTTTAACAGCTCTAAATGTTTTCCTATAATGCCTGATGAGGTTAGAGAACACCTGACAAGAGATCAGAGACCATTCCTTCATCCAGAATCACTCCAGACCCTTTAGATTCCCAGCTCCATGTTGGTGTTTCTTCTCTTCAGTTCACACTCATTTTCTATAGGGTTCAGGTCAGAGGACTGGAATGGCCAGCAGAAGCTTGGTTTTGTGCTCAGTGACCCATTTTTGTGTTGTTTTTGAGGTTTGTGTTTGGATTATTATGCGGTTGGAAGATCCAAACATGGCCCATTATAAGATTTCTAACAGAGTCAGTCACTTATTGATTTTTTATTTGTTGGTATTTGATAGAATCCATGATGTCATGTGTCTAAACAAGATGTCCAGGACCTCCAGCAGAAATACAGGCCCACAACATCAAAAATACAGCAGTATTCATTGAACACATGGGGTACTTTTTATCCCTGTGTTCACCAAACCCATCTTGAGTGTTTGCTGCTAAAAAGCTCTTTTTTTTTTTAGTTACATCTGACCATAGAAGCCAGTCCCATTTGAAGTTCCAGTCGTGTCTGATAACTGAATATGCTGGAGTTTGTTTTTGGATGAGCAAGGAGAATTTTTCTTGAAACCCACCCAAACAACTTGTGGTGATGTAGGTGCTGTTTGACAATTTTTTTAAGGTTGTCTGACCCGAGACTCAACTATTTTCGGCAATTCTCCAGCTGTGATCCTTGGAGAGTCTTTAGCCACTCAAACTCTCCTTCTCACAGTGCATTAGGACGATATAGACAGACGTCCTCTTCCAGGCAGTTTCCTAACGTTTTATGTTGATTGGAAATTCTTAATTATTGCCCTGATGGTGGAAATGGGAATTTTCACTGCTCTAGCTCTTTTCTTAAAGCCACTTCACTAATTTGTGAAGCTCAATTATCTTTTGCTGAACATCAGAAATATATTCTTTGGTTTTTCTCATTGTGATGGATGATTAAGGGATTTGGGCTTTGTTTTCCCTCCTATTTATATTTATGTGAAACAGGAAGCCATAGCTGGATAATTTCATGCTCATAATCACCCTGGAGTGCTCAAAATTGTGAATATGAATGGGAATATACTTCAGAGATATTTTATTCATAAGAATTTCTAGGGGGGCCAATAATTCTGTCCAACGTGTATTTGAGAAAAACATTTATTTCATAATGATATTTTCCCCCATTTTAAATTCTTATTATCCAATGAAAAGTTAGATTTTTGTGAATTTTTTAAATAAAAGATCAAAAGGATTAACAATGTAGATTAATTTTCACAGCCTTCTTTGATAATATTTACCAAGTGTGCCGATATTTTTGGCTATGACTGTATAATTAATTATATGTAATTATTATATATTTATATATAATTACAATGTCTTATATAATTATAATGTCTAAAGATATCAAAAAAAATATTTTTCTTTTTCTTTTTTTTAATTTTAAGTTCTTTGTTTAATACCTGTTCTTTTATTATAATTAGCAGGACATCTATTATTATTACATTTTCTGCTATTCAATAACCCACAGTTCATCAGTAAATCACTGAACAATTATGGTTAAGTAATAGAAATATTAAAGACTTAAAAACCAGCTCATAGTACAACCGTAAATCAAAGGAAATAACATTCCCTTAGTCAGTGAGTAATTCACTCATTGAGAAAAGACCTCAAGATGGCTGTGGACATCACAGACAGTGGTCTCTAACTTCAGCATTTATTCACTGTTGGTGTGAATGGGGCTTGAGAGTTGCACAGACTGTGTTGGATCAGAAATGTCATTGTTAAAACACTCAGCAGATGGCAATATTTCCCAATTCTCCAAAGCTCACCAGACCTGCAAATAATTGAAAACCTCAAACAAATGTCTTCAAGAAGCCCCTGCAGAGAGGCCCAAAACTACTGTGATGTGTGCGATGTGACTCTTTTTATTTATTTATTTTTTTTTATAAATATTAGCCTATATTATTATAAGCATTGTGAAAGGAGTGTGAAGAACAAGGTCTGACAGGTTTTCTTCATGGCCTCCAATTAATGAAAAAGAAAAAGAAATTCAGCTGATTAGTGTTTTAGAATTGTAGAGTTGAAAGACAGGAAGAGGCAACAATTGCTGGTTTCATGAGAAAGGAGGCAAGAAGAGAGGAAGAAGGACCATTTGAAAGTATGCCTCAATTCCTAGTGGACTGCCTAGACAGCATTTCACGAGTTTGCCTGCCCATCCAGTCCTGATTGTTAATGGTAAACAAACTTGGCTTGCTGTCCACAACAGAGGCTCGAACCCGAGGCTCGGCTTGAGCTCTGAGTTCAACCCCCCCATTGTGGTACTACATAGTAGGAGAATAACAGAAATAGAGGAGGAGATGGGGAGGTGGAGGGATGCCAGAAGAATTGTCACTGGGATGGCACAATAAGTGCTGCTTATATAGGTTCAAAATAATGATTGACAGGACTGAATCATTAGGTTCCTCACAAACCTACATTTGGAACTTTCGCGTCAGAATTCTACAAGGACACATGCACTAGAAAATAGTTCTACGTCATTTAACATCTCAATGACATCCAAGTCGCATTAATAGAAGAATACACACATAGAAAGGCTCAAAGATTTAGAAACAACATAGCAGTATAGTAACAGTTAAATTATAGGATAATTAAAGGTGTGGTCCAATTTATAGGCCTAGCTCTTTTTTTTTTTTTTTGTCAGTGGATAACATTTAGTCATTGGGAATTTTTGCGTGACGAGCGTAGATGAGTAGAAAGCTGCTGTATGAAGGTGACTTCTGTATGAGCTGTGCTTCATTCATAGCTACACTACTGAACCCTTTTCACATGTGTGGGTTTCTCAGAAGCCGTCATAGTTGGGTAAACTTCTATAGCGGTGAATGGGAGACTACATCAAATATATTTTTTGTGTTCCCATTTGCTCAGATAGCAAAAGAAAAACTCCATGATACTGTTTTCATGACTTCCAAAAAGAGCAAAAATAAATAAATAAAACAGAAATATTGGTAACGGCAGTCAGAAGAGAAAACATTGTCAATTATCCCGCATTCCCTCAGCCGCTGAAACACTGCAGTGTACAGAAAGTATAGTTTTACAAATGTACATTTTTAAATATAATAAACTTTGCAGGACTTAGATTCTGATGGACATTTGAACGGTTATCACATTTGCCCGCGAAATTTTGTTCACGTGACCGCTCATTTCGAATGCGCAGTCACATTTGTCCAAAAAAAAAATAAAAAATAAATAAAACAAAAAGGAATCAACTGGCGGTTTTAACAAAATGGCGGTCAAATGAGGAGTAAAGTTGAGCAACATATTGCTCGATAACATTGACAAAATAAGTTTATCATAGTTTTACATATATGACAAAACTGTGTTTGTTTTAATTTAAGCTAAAACGTCTAATTGTTCAATATCGCGTCATAGGACAATTTTGGTTGCAAGATGAACCTCACCAAATTTCGCCCCCCGAAAAATATTTCCTTGTAGGCAGCTTGCAAGTTTAAACGTCAAAATGCTGTCTGGGTAGGCAGCTCGCTAGGTTTTGAGACAGCCCCAAAGAGGGCGGAGGATACTAATACCCACAAATCAAAACACGATCCGCTTCAAGTTTTCTCTCGGTTGTAGAAAGAAAGAAGTTTGACATGGATAGTAGAAGTCACAGAGGATGACAAACTTTTGACTGACACATGTTTTCAGGAATGTGTTTTTCTCCATCATGTCCAGAAGATGATGGCCAAACTGCAGCTGAAACTTTTTCATAAGTGCTGGGGAAAGGAGTTTTCATGTAAGAGAGAGCGGACCAGGATCCCCGTACGAGTCTGTTTGCTTTATTAGTTAAGACTTGTTGTGTATATTTCTGTATTTATCATCTACACGTGCGCTCGTACGTGCTGTGACACTTGCTGGATTTTAAATGTAAAATAGGCTATAGCTACAGAAGATTCAAAACTTCAACTCAACTTTATTCCTTACCTGTCAAATTGGCTTTATTGGAGCTCTAAAGGACAAAATCTCCGGTAACAGTATTGAATTGAACGGATATCATGCAGAAGCTGAATTCGGTAAACAGTCACGCGGAGCTCCAGCAGCGGCTGGCGGATCTCGGCGGATCCGGAGACACGGCGAGGGAGAACGGCACGAAACACATCCCGAGTCCCGCGGAACCTGTGGATACGGTTCAGTGCTCCAGCAGAAAGATGCTGGTCGGGCTGGACATCCTCTGTCTGCTCGTGGGTAAGAGAAAGAAAGTTGGGTGACACTTTGTAGTAATTTAGATTATGATGTTAATGACCTAATGTCATGTTATTAGAGTATTTGCAAGATATTATGAAATGTCAACAAACTTGTAATGGGTTGAACTTTATAAGTCGGCTATTAACAACCATTATATGATGCTTCGCAAGTCAAAACAAAGTTTCATGACATTTCTATTAGAACGAACATGATCATTTATTTAGCATTATATAATGTAGTAGCCTAATAATGAAGGTTATTTAATGCTTCCAAGCTGAAGTGTTTTTTCCACTCCCTCCCCTCCTGTGTAAAGAAAACAAGTTTAAAACACCACAACAGATTTATTTGCAGGTTGTGGAACATCCACTTCATCTGTTTTCCTCATAACAAAAAAAAAAAAAAAAAACTTTTTGACAGTTCTCCACAAAAGATATTGATGTTTTACTGCTGTGTCAAAACTTGACATGGGAACAATATTTCCAAAGTGGAGAAATACAAAGTTGCTCCATCCAAATAATCCTCTCAAAAGCCAAATCAGAGTTTAGGAGAGGAAAATAATAAGTTCATAACCTCTGCGCACGTGGTGTGTGTGTCTTGAGTTTAGAGTTGGCAGGAAAGTTTGTCCTGGGAAATTCAGCCGTATCCATGGAAACAAGCAGTTCTCCAGAGAAAAGTGAAACTGCCTTTTCAGATGCCCTGAACTGCATGTGTTGTTTACTTTGTTTGGGCTATACTTTATTGCAGCTTTCATTAAAACAGTATTAGTTTCACTGTAAAAAAGAGTGAAACTGCACAACTGTTACTGCTCCTACCTGATCCAACACATATTTAGACCCATTTTTATTTATTTTTGTAGTCAAGATAATTATACCAAATAAACTAATATTTTGGTCTTTTAATATTTTTCAATTAACCCGGTTAATATAGATCTTACCATATTAGGTGACCCAAACTTTTATTTTTTTTTTTGCATTCAGACATTTTCATATAAATATTTGCACATAGACTCACTGGGGAAAAAAGAAGAAGTTTAAATTAAGCATTTTTGACTTGTTTTCCATTACAGATATTATCTAAACATTCTTAAATCAAGATGCATTTACTTGAGAGAAGCAAAATGACTATATTATATTTTAGACTAAATATTTAGACTTGTTTTGTAATAAAAATAGTACAATTTTGAGAGTTTTTCCTTAAAACAAACAAACAAACAAACAATGTGCCAGTGGGACAAGAACAATAATCTTGTTTTGCCTTTGAATTACATTTGTTTTCTTACCCCATCGGCAGATGTTTTTTCTTGTCTTAAGAAAGAAAAAAGAAAAACGAAAAAGAATTTTCCAGAAAATAAGACAATATTCTAAATCATTTTACTTTTCAAGTAAATGCATCTTGATTCAAAAATGTTTAGATATTTATACTAAAAAACAATGCAAAAATGCTAAGAAATATATATATAGATATATTTGCAGTGCATGAACTACTATTCAATTTCACATTCTATAAGTTTGTTTATGACTTATTAATGAAAGTTATTATGAAGTGTAAATTTTCCCTGCCACGTCCCAAAGACTTTTCATCCCTACAAATCCTAGTAAAATGTTGTCCTGTTAGTTTGTTGACATAATTACTGCTTTCTGCAATACTGCTAGTAAAATTAGTGCACACCCCATCGGTTTCAGATGATTTAATGTGTCACAACAACATTCACAACAGGGATGAGGGGATAAACACTTCAATTATGTTTTTTTGTCGTTGCTTTTGGTGTGCCAAATAGAACCTGTCCAGGCAGACAGACAGGTTACAGTTCACCGGCTTGACTGTGTGGATCACTCACAGACCTGCTGTAGGCCTCCAGATAAAAGTCCTCATCCCTCAGAATCTGTTTTTAGAAACGTGTCTGGTTCCTGCTTGAGGTTTATAGAGGAAAGGGCCTCCTTTGATTTCGGATGACTGTCACTTTCTGCCTTATGACGTTACAGTTGTGCCCTCAGCAGTTTTGTGTACTCTAACCGGGTTAATTCATGATTAAGAAAGAGGAGTACTTATAACCTTCTGATGACAGACTTGAAAAAGTCAAGAGTAAGCAGAGAGGAACTGTGCTGTGGGATGAGGCATGACGTGATAAAGGATGGGGGCATTTGTGATTGCTTACTTTGGTTAACATTGTACATGCATTTCCCTCTTTTAATATACATGAATCTTGTGTGACTTCCTCCTAATATTTTTTGTGACAACTGTCAAAGATTCAGAGCCACATGATGCAGCTCTGTTTTTATCTGAAGTATTGAAATGACGCATTTTAGTACACTTGTGAAAAGAAGCACACTTGAGCATTTTTCAGACACTTCATTGACCCTTCGCAAAGTCCAATCCCCCCCACCCCCCTTAGTTACTGTTACAATGTCCGACAAGCCATGCTGAGCTCACACCACACATCATGTTCTCACGCAGGGAAAAATATATTGTGGAGCAAAGAGGAAACGGACAACACGCCAACAGACAAGGCAGAGCAGGATACTTCTGCAATGAAACAGTCTCAGCTTTAAAGTTTTGTCATGTTGTAAGAAATTCAATTCAATCCTGTCTGATTTGATTGATATGGTGGATTCTGTGTTATGATTGTTCAGATCGCTGTCAATCAAACTCCTTGCGAAGGGTCAACTGCATTGCGATTTAATGAAAATGCATTACAGTTTAATTTATATTTAAAAAAGTGCTTTTTGAACCACTTAAGTAGGACTTAAAGGAACACTCCACTTTTTTTGGAAATAGGCTCATTCTCCAACTCCCCCAGAGTTAAGTTAGTCCCCAGCTACCGGGCACTACTTTCAGGCGCTGCGTAATATCACTACGCCTGCCGCAGCCATGTTATAGCAGCAAAGTTCCTTGATTATTACGCCGGAATGAGAGTAGTTCCTAATCATATCAGCCTAGAAAAGTTGCATTGCTGTCTATGCAGAGTCAGAAAGCTCTCGGATTTCATCAAAAATATCTTAATTTGTGTTCTGATGATGAATAAAGGTCTTACATGTTTGGAACGACACAAGGGTGAGTAATTCATAACAGAATTTTTGGGTGAACTATCAAGACAATTGAAGTAATTATGAAATTACATATAAATATGTACTTAAAGGAACACTCCACTTTTTTTGGAAATAGGCTCATTCTCCAACTCCCCCAGAGTTAATAAGTTGAGTTTTACCGTTTTTGAATCCATTCAGCCGATCTCCGGATCTGGCGATAGCACTTTTAGCATAGCTTAGCATAGACCGTTGAATCCTATTAGACCAGTAGCATCGCGTTCAAAAACGATCAAAGAGTTTCGATATTTGTCCTATTTAAAACTTGACTCTTCTGTAGTTATATCGTGTACTAAGATCGGCGGAAAATGAAAAGTTGCGATTTTCTAGGCTGATATGATTAGGAACTACTCTCATTCCGGCGTAATAATCAAGGAACTTTGCTGCTGTAACATGGCTGCGGCAGGCGTAGTGATATTACGCAGCGCCTGAATGATGAAGGTTAAATTTTGTGCATTCAGAAAATATTAATTACATATTATTTTATTAATTTAATAATTTATTTTAAGTGTGCTGTAAAACAGCCAATAGAAACACACCTGTGACTGCACAACAGTTGAATTCTGCTGTACACTAATGCTGCAAGTTGTTTGGCAACAGTAAACAACCTACATTTAATGAATAGTATTTATTAACGTAAAGTTATTCTGCATTTTATTACCAGCATATTTGAATGTTTACTAAACATTGTTCATCGTATTGCTCCTGGCTTACTGCGGTTTAAGCTTGAGACTATGGCAGGCTGAAGGATTGTAACTGATTTCAGTGTGTTGTTTTTCAGCAGTGAATAGGGTATTCATGCCATGGCATTCTGATCCACTTTTAATAAGCCAACAAAGCTGGAATAAGAGCAGCTTTGATGGCGGATCTGTCGGAGAAACTCTTGCTGTGCATGTGAAAGTGAGCGCTGACTGCATCAACAGCGGAAAACAACACTGCAGATTGTTTACAGAGGCGCTCAGACACGCTGAGACGATCGATCACTCACTTGGCTCTGCTTCTCTGCAACTCTTTTGTCAGTACATTGCACTTGGTCAGACTGCGATACATAAGGAGGTTCTGGAGAAATGCTTGCCCTGGAGATATGCTTGAGTACCTGTGGTTTGAGCGGGTCAAAGGTGAAAGTGTGAAAGAAAGGTCACAGGCATACCTGAGTATGTGTTGTGAGAGAGCCTGCTGAAACAAGCTGATTTCCTATCACCCTCTCCCACAATTTCACAATCCTCATATAGCAGTGAAATTGGAAAAAAAAACCAAAAAACAAACAAAAAGTTTTTTTATGTTGGATCATCTTATATGGTCATAAATGGCCGCAGGACAGTACTGTGCCAGATCTCACTTTGAAACTAGAAAGGAAAGTTTGTCAAGATAAAGATTGCATTTTGCCTCATCTGAAAATAAACAACAAAGTTTAAAAGGTCATGAATGTCATATGCTTTACAGACAGACAGAGGGACGGATGGATAGATTTCTGTATAGCTGCTGGCTGGCTTATAATTTATAATATAATTGGAAATTTACAATATTAAAAATTTAATAATAATAATAATAATAATAATACCTATAATAAAATGTAATTTCATTTCATACATCTGTTTAAAAATGTAAGTCCTGAATATATAGATCTGAATTTCTAAAATTGTTTAATAATAATTTAGATTTTTTTTATGGATGTAAATATATAAATAATGAATATATAGTACATTAGTCTAAATAAGTACATACAATTTAAATATTTTTGAATTTATAAATCTATAAAAAATAAAATGAACTTTAAATTATATTTAAAAAATCTAATTTTTTTTTTATATAAATAAAATAGTTTTTACATCTATATTTTTATAGATGTAAATCCTGAATATACAGTACATAAGTCTAAATAAGTATATTTTCACATATAATACATACAATAAATTATGATTTTTATAAATTTGTATATAAAAAAGTCAATTCTGAATATACAGAGCTGAAATTTAAATGCATATATGTAAATCTAAATCATTCTGTCTGGTTGCTAGGCAGTTTCTAGGATGTTTCTGTGGTTTTTATGTTGTTTATAAAGTGTTTTGTCAAATCAAATCAAGTGTAATGGCAGTCCCTTAGAAAAACTGGTAACACTTTACAATAAGGATTTGTATTAAGTAACGTTAACAGAGATTATACTGTGCAGTGTAACAGTGTAATAACAGTGTATCGGTCATTGTTAGTTAATGTTAGTTAATGCATTAACAAATGGAACCTTCTTGTAAAGTGTTACCGAAAAAGTGGTACTACCATGAAAATATTCCATACAATATATCAATACCACCTTGAAGCATATGGTTTTCTCTCAAAAACCTCACAACACTTTTCTTTTTTCTTTTTTTTTTGGTTTAATGATATATAAATATTTAAAAATGCTGTTGGTAACAGCAGAGAACACATCAGTGAACAATGGCACTGACAGTGATAGTGTATTTGTGAATGATTTGGCTTCAGCGCTGCTTCGGTGATTCAGTGTTCATTTGAACCCTGAGTGCCTCACCAGATTTGTACAGGTCAGACACCCGCAGCTCTGATCTAAAGGAAATGATTGAGACATCAAAGCAAAAGACACAGACATAGCAGTGAGTGTGTATGTGTGTTAACATCTCATTGAGTGAGTAAAGCATTTATTCAGGGAGGACAGGCGTCCTATCAGATGGAGTAAAGCTGCACCTGAATGAAGCCCCTCTTCCTGTTTATCACTTCTCTCTCCTTCACCTTTCTTCTCTGCCACAACATACTGCATCTAATCGAAGGCGCTCTTACAAAAAGCCAGTGGAGTGTGCGGCAGTGTGAGGCCTGTAGGTGTGTGTGTGTGTGTATAAAGTGTCTGTTTGTATAAAACGTCTTGTGTTTCCATTGAGTTGGCAGAGAAAGCTGTCAAGTGAGACAGTGAGATTGCAGCACGCTGCAGCATGTCAGTTATGTGGGCGGCAGCACATTCAGGCCTGCTCAGGAGCACATGGTGTCTGCCGTTTCCACATGCTCCTTCATGTTGATAAATGCACACAGCAATTGGATCTCTGTTCTCTTCACATTAATAGCTCAATCATAATGTTAGTGTGACAGTATCAAATATGGTATTGGATAATACTGTATGCTCTTGCTAGAAATCTGCATACATCTACAGTATAAATTATTTAATAAAGATGCTAATAACAATAATTGTATAAATATTTGTTATAGTTTTATACATTTTGAATATATATTTCATATATAGTATATAAGTCTAAACGTAAGTAAAATATACATAAAATCTAAGTATAAGATAAATATGTTTACACATTTTATAATAAAAGATAATATTATAAACCTCTAAAAGTAAACATCATGAAGATATAGATTTGAATTTATAAATATAAATGTAAATAACTAAATACGTGAAAATGATAATCTAATACATATTTTTATAGACATAAGTAAAAAATAAAATATGTGACCCTGGAGAACAAAACCAGTCTTAAGTCGCTGGGGTATATTTATAGCAATAGCCAAAAATACATTGTATGAGTCAAAATGATAGATTTTTCTTTTATGCCAAAAATCATTATGATATCAAGTAAAGATCATGTTCCATGAAGATATTTTGTAAATTTCCTACTGTAAATCTACCAAAACTTATTTTTTGATTAGTAATATGCATCGCTAAGAACTTCATTTGGACAAGTTTAGACGCAATTTTCTCAATATTTAGATTTTTTTGCACCCTCAGATTCCAGATTTCCAAATAGTTGTATCTCGGCCAAATATTGTCCGATCCTAACAAACCATACACCAACTGAAAGCTTATATATTCAGCTTTCATACCATGTATAATTCTCAATTTTAAAAAATTACCCTTATGACTGTTTTTGTGGTCCAGAGTTACATATAAGAAAATATTTTACATTTTATGATACATAATAAAAACAATTTTATAAATCAGTAAAAAAGTAAATCCTGAATATATAGGTTTGAATCTATGAATGTAAATTTATATGTAAATGTAATTTAGAAATCTATCTATCTGTCTGTCTGTCTGTCTGTCTCTCTCTCTCTCTCTCTAATAAACATAATATAAATCCCTAATATGATATAGTCTTTGTATATTACATTTCTATAATAAAATACATTTTACATTAAATACATAATTCTTAATTTTAATGTATCCGATTGTTTATATAATTTCTTTTAAAATAAAATGCAATTCATTATATAATTATCTGTAAAATAAATATTTAGCTTTAGATTTATTCAGTTACCTTTTATTTATATTAGACTTTATATGTTTTATGTGAATATATAATAAATTATAATTAAATTATAACTATATATAGTTTATATATGTTCATATTTTATTGAATGATATTGTGCTTTTATTTCATTATTTTCTTTATATAATTTAATAAGAAATAATGAAATAAAAGCTCAATATAATTCAATAAAGATTAAACACACACACAATATATATATATATATATATATATATATATATATATATATATATATATATATATTATACACACACACACACACACACACACACACACACACACACACACACACACACACACACACACACACACACACACACACACACACACACAATTCATAAAGCTTTACACCTGTTTTATTAGCAAATAATCATCCTGTCAGAGGAAGTGTAGTTGTACTATCTGCCCTCATTTGTTCAATAAATGACCATAGAGACCACCCTGCCATTATCTCTGTCTGTGTTCTCCCCTCTGGCTAAAGTGCATTAGTCTAGCATCAGACTCGCTCTAAGCTACTCAACGCTGATCCACTGCAGCCTGCTGGAGCCTGCCAACTCTCAGCTGTACACAGGGTTACAGCTCTAAATGAGGAAACCGCCCAAGGCCGTCAGAGACTGAGAGTTTGTGTGAGTTTGCTGGTGGATTAATACTGTTGTTATGGATTTGGTGAAAGGTCAGAGGTTAAAGGACAGTGCTGACTGAGATCTATGATAGCAGCTCGTCTCCCTCATGAGTGAAAGGAAACCAGAGTGAATCCTGCTGAGAGACACAACAAATTAGAGGATTACACTGCTTTTTTGCAAGAGAGGAGCAAATGAGTGGCAGTTAGCAGCACAATTACCACAGCTCTATTACTGAAAATTATGCTCTGAAAATATGCAGCCTTGTCTGTTCCTGTCTGATTTTGTTGCCTATACTGTGGTCTCAACCGTATCAGAGGAATGTATGAACTAATGACTCCCCCTGCTCTTCTCCACCTCTTTGAATCAGACAGACGGGTTTCCCCTTAAGATGTGTCATAATAACTGTATATAACATCAGCTTTTGTCAAGCCATCTCACTCACTGATTAATGGGAGCTTATTTCCATCATGGGATAAAAATATAAGAAAACGGTAATTATGACTTTATCTCATAAGTTATAAAGTCACAATTGTGAATTTTTTCTCATATTTTTGACTTTTCATTCCTGCATTTACATCTCGCAATTATCAGTTCGCAATTGTGAGATACAGTTGTGATATACTCTCAATTGCAAGTTTATGTATTGCAATTATTACTTAATAATTATTAGTTTCAGTTCAAAGTTAATAACTTATAAAACTTTTTTTTAAGGTTCTGATATAAGCTTGCGAGATATAAACTCAATTCTGAGAAAAAATGTAAAAAACACACAATGGTGAGATTTAAACTTGCAATTGTGAGTTTACACCTTGCAATTCTGACATTTTTTGTCAAAATTTTAAGTTAGCATCTCACAATTAATAAACCGCAATTGTGGCATGTAATTTGCAATTTGGAGAAAATTTGGAGAAAAAAGTCTGAATTTTGAAAAATAAACGTGCAATTCTGAGTTTACGTTTACGCAATTCTTACTTATTTTCTTAGAATTTTAAACTTATTTTCAACTCGCAATTAATAACTCGCACAAACTTGCGACAAATTAACTCAATTTTTAGAAAAAGTCAAAACTGCGAATTTATAAAATTGTGAGATGTAAACTCGCAATTGTGAGTTTACATCTTGCAGCTGATAACTCCAAACTGTGGGATATAAATTCACAATTCTGAGAAAAAAATCCAAATTGCAAGTCTATAACTCATGATTTTAAGATGTAAACTTGCAATTGTGAGAAAAAAAAGTCTGAATTATGAGATATAAAATCACAATTACTTTTTCTATATTATTCCATGGGGAAAATAAGCTTCCATACTGACCTGCCTCAACACGGCCTCATTCCCAAAAACACACACACTCTTAAAGAGTCTGGAGGCACCGCTGACCCCCTCAGCTGTTGACTGTCTCCTGTGCACAGCGTGTTGTAAGACAGGGTAAAGTATATCCCCACAGCCTGAGGACGCATGTCTGGACTCGGCTACAGTAACACCAGAGACGCAGCATTGCTAGCGGTGGGGGTCAGAGAGGAAAACTCAAGCAAGCTTCAACTCATCTTTCCCTGTGGTTCTGCTCCCCATCACCTCAATTGCCTGACAGATTCATTATTTTTAGGTGTGAAGAAAGCATTTATAAGAATGCTTGAAGGGTATATAGGAAAAGTTGGCAGTGTTTCATAGAGATGCAGAAATGTTAAAGTAGATGTGCACTCTTTCTTGGTAGCAGCTTATGTTTAGAAATATCTTCTTATTACGAACGATTTTTTGCTGTGTAGAGTTCTTGACTTGGCCATATGGTTCAATGTTCATTGTGTTACAGCCAAGCACAGGTCTTTTTGGTACAGATGAAGCCGTCCTGGCAACACAAGAAGAAATTTATCTTTTGTTAGGGAATCTAATGAAGGTCAAAATAATTGAGAAAAACTGCATTCACAGACATTCCTATGCTGGTGGGATTAGTTGTCTCAGAGGACCGCTGAGTTAGTCGAAACACAGCAAGTCATTTGCTTAATAATTTTTAGAGAGGCGGTATAAGAAAGGAATTAAAAGTATGTCTGTGAAACCCAAATTTACCCAAGTCCTGTTCAAACAGGGCTTTATAAAGGTTCTCTTGTGGCATGTACATATGTATCGTGTACATGGAAAGTTCAAAACATTCTGTGACATCATAAGAACCTAAAAAAGTTCTGTGACATCATAAGAACCTAAAAAGGTCATTTGACATCATAGGAACCGAAAATGTTTCTGTGGCATTATGGAAACATAAACAAGTTATGTGGCAGGGACTCAAAACAGTTCCTGAAGGGTCGCAGTCCTGCAGAGTTTAGCTCCAGCCCTACTCCAACACACGTTTTCAAATAAACTCGAAGGACTTGATTAGCTGGATCAGGTGCGTTCGATTAGGGTTAAACCTAGGGTTGAACTCTTCAGGGCTGTGGCAACCTCCAGGAACTGGATCCCTGTTCGAAGGCATCATTGGAACTTAAAAAGGTTCTGTGACGTCATAATAACTTAAAAAGGTTCCTCGGGCTTTGTTGGTAATAATTCTTTTGAAGACTGTTGTTTGTGCGTGCGTCGCTCCTGTCTTCCTCTCCAGGCCTGCGTCTTTGTTCTTGGTGTGATTTGTCTTTAGTGTGAGCTCATCGGGGTAGACACAACAGAACGCCAACCAACAACAGAAAGAGTAATGTCACC
Source organism: Acrossocheilus fasciatus (assembly GCA_036784905.1). Classification (NCBI taxonomy): domain Eukaryota; kingdom Metazoa; phylum Chordata; class Actinopteri; order Cypriniformes; family Cyprinidae; genus Acrossocheilus; species Acrossocheilus fasciatus. Next base: position 27,899,320 of record CM071940.1, on the reverse strand, counting down.
CCTTGAGCTATCTCTCTCTTCACAGAGATCGGCTCTGCCTGTCTACCCAAACAGACGCTCTTCCAGACAATGGCTTCAATTAGATGTTTAGTGGATGATGGTCCTGTGATCCAAAACACAGCCGCAGTGCCAGAGGGTATATCATCTGTACGGCTCTGTCTCATCTGTGTGTGTGTTTGTCTGACTCTAGCTCCTGCACACCTGACCATATTTTTCCACAAAGGCTCTTTTTATCTGATTGAAAGACACAGAAAACAAAAAAGTAGACAAAGACGGAGATTAAACAAGATTAGGTGGGTAATTACATCCCACCTCTCACTCACTTCCTGTGATAAAGAGAACATGTTTTGCTTCTTGTTCCCAGAAAGAAAACTTCCAGTCTTTTTATTTTATTTTTTTTTAGCGCCGTCTGCCTCAACAAATTAGTCAGCCATATTTGTGCTTGTAAATTTTTATCGTTTCACGCAGAGAAGAAACTGTCTACCTACTTGGGTTTCCACTGCTCTTTGTTTATATAGCTACTCCAAGGCCGTCTGGGGTCGCTTGCGTGTATGTGAACGTGCGCGGCGCAGTCGATTTAGTCTGCGTTTGTGTAGAGTCGATGTCCATGTGGTTGTATATTGACACTGCGGTTGCTGTGGTTTTGAGAGGTGTTTGTGTATCTACATGCTAGTGCGCCCCTGTGGAACCAGTGATTTCTGCAGCCGTGTTTTGTAAGCCGACCCTCAGTGGTGATTTTGATGGTGAAGTTTGTCAGCGGTGTGTGTTTTGTATCGCATGTTGAGCCGTTTTATATAATGAATGTATGGATGTTTGGGTAGAGGCTGGTGGTGATGAGGTGTTTGTGTAGTTATTGCGGGAATAAGTGTATATTGTTATAATGAGGTGTTTGTGTAGATGTGTATGTGTGTGTGTGTGTGTGTGTGTGTGTGTGTGTGTGTGTGTGTGTGTGTGTGTGTGTGTGTGTTGTTATGAAGAGGAGGGGCCCTGTTTACAAAGTAGGTCTCAGCTGAGCTTCGTTCACTGACCTCACATTCCAGAACCGCCATAATCGCCTCCGTCTGGCAAACTCTCGCTCTCTCTCGCTCATCTCTCACACTCACTATTCTTCTCGTTCTTTTCTCCATCCCCTCAAACACTGAGGGCTTTTTCGACTGTTTAGCTAATTGTTAGTGTTTGCTAAGGCAAGCATTGCTTACTTTTCCTTATATTTGGGAGTTTTTTCAACTATGGAAACTTTCAGCCTTGTGGACTTTAGAAAGTAAAAACACTTTTTAATGTCTCAGTTGTTTATTTCGTTTATACAGTAACAAAGTTTAACAGCGTTCTATACTGTTTACAATTCAAAAGTTTGGGTTTGGTTAGATTTGTATGATTTTGAAATAAAAAAACAAATTTTTGATTGAAGTCTCTTATGCTCATCAAGGCTGCATTTATTTGATCAAAAATACAGTAAAATTGTGAAATATTATTACAATTTAAAATAACTTTTTCTAATATGCTGATTTCCTGCTCAGAAAATAATTTCTTATTATTATAAAGTTCAAAGGAATAGCATTTATTTGGAATAAAAATCTTATATAATGTTAAATGTCTTTACTGTCACCTTTGATCAATTTAATGCATCCTTTCTGAATTAAAGAAAAAAAAAAAAATCTTACAGACCCAAACTTGAAAGGTGGTGTACATACTGTACATCAAATTTTTCAGTTTCATCTGACCATAGAAGCCAGTGCCATTTGAAGTTCCAGTCGTGTCTGATAACTGAATATGCTGGAGTTTGTTTTTGGATGAGCTAGGTGAATTTTTCTTGAAACCCTCCCGAACAACATGTGGTGATGTAGGGGCTGTTTAACATTTTTTTTTTAAGGTTTTCTGACCCCGAGAACTATTTTCTGCAATTCTCCAGCTGTGATCCTTGGAGAGTCTTTAGCCACTCATACTCTCCTTCTCACAGTGCATTAGGACGATATAGACACATGTCCTCTTCCAGGCAGTTTCCTAATATTTTATGTTGATTGGAAATTCTTAACTATTGCCCTGATGGTGGAAATGGGAATTTTCACTGCTCTAGCTCTTTTCTTAAAGCCACTTCACTAATTTGTGAAGCTCAATTATCTTTTGCTGAACATCAGAAATATATACTTTGTTTTTTTTTTTCATTGTGATGGATGATTAAGGGATTTGGGCTTTGTGTTCCTCATATTTATAATCCTGCGGAACAGGAAGTAATGGCTGGACAATGTCATGCTCCTAGTCACCCTGGTGTGCTAAAAATGTAAATATGAATGGGAATATAGATTCAAAGATATTTGACTCATAAGAATTTCTAGGGGTGCCAATAATTGTGGCCAACATTCATTGGAGAAAAACATTTATTTTATCATGAGATTTTCTTCCCACTTTCAATTGTTTTACTTCAATGATAGGTTAGAATTTTGTGAATTTTTTGAGTGAAAGATCAAAAGGATAAACAATGCAGATTTACTTTCACAGCCACCTTTGCTCATATTTATCAAGGGTGCCAATATTAGTGGAGGGCACTGTATGTTTGACATACATGACTGAGAAATATAATCTTGAACATTTTTGGATTAAAATAGCCAGCGACTTTATATTGCCAAGGCTAATTGCATCACTAGCATTTAATGTATAATACACACAATGAAACAATATTTTCACACATAATGGGTATTCATATTTTAAGGTTGAAACTGTGGGTCTGGGACAAATAAAACAATAAAATAATAGTATTATATAAAATGCATGATAAAAGGTTGTCATGACAGCTTTAGTGTGACCTTCATATAACAAAAAGAAATACAAATACTTTAGTGCTTTACTTATATGAATGGCATCTCAAATTACATCTCGATGAAGAGAGATGTTCTATTGCTTTTATAAGTAGTTGGTCTTTTTTTCTGGTAGATGCTCAAACGGGGAGGGTCCAGAATCATATATCATGACCAGAATTGGGCTCTTGTGACTCTCGACAGCAGAAATCGACCACGCTAACAAATCACAAGTGTGAGTTGAAAACAGAACATCTTAGTGCCCACATACAACACACTTAACAACCACCCAGAACACTAGCAACCTCATAACAATGCACACACAAAAAAAGCTTCTCAAATTACTTTAGTAACAGAAAAGTTGATGGAAAGTGCATAGCATTTTTTTGTTTACTATCAATTACCAACACAAATGAGCTACATGGAAAAAAGAAACACGCCCCAGCTGCTTTTTGTGCAGTTCTGTCCCCTGCTTCTCTGCTGTTGTTCTGTCTCTTGTTCCATCTTATTTTATTGTTATTCTTTCACGGTGAGCTCATTCTGGGCTGTGGTGCTCAGAAGTGTAAATTAGAAACAGATCCTTTCTTTCCGAGCAAGGCACGGATTGAATCTAATGTTCTGTTCCCTCGCTCTTGTGACTGAGAAATGGCCCAGACCAAGAGCGGATTGTGCAACACCACGCAGTTGTTTGTGCTCTTTATCTCCTATCTTTTCTGGCCTGCTTTCTCACGTTCTCCATCCATCTTCCCTGCATTCTCTCCTCCAGCCAGGTGTTGGAGTTTGCTCGCAGCTGCTTGACAGATTACGTGCGGCCAGCAAGTGGTTTGGAGGTTTGTTGTGAAGCTCTGTAGCTGTGGTTGAAGTGACCTCACAGTACTCATTTGGACTCATGTTAGGCGCTTGTCTACTGTGCGTAGCGTGTTTGCTCTGGGCTTGGGTAAAGCCAGGCTGCGGCGTGTTTCTCGGTAAGAACTGAATCACGGCTATGTTTGTCTCCGGGATTCCAGGATTTCTGGGTTATGGCTTTTTGGATGTGATCTGCTAATGGACTTGTGTTGATGCGCTACTCCACTGGCACGCTGGCGCATTAATGGAACAGCATGTAGAATGTACCTCAATCAATAGCATCGACTGGGTCTAGGTTATAAACGCAGAGTAAAGAGACCGGTGGATATGGGCTATTGCATTACCGTGCGGATCCATTAGCGATGTCCTCTAGATAAGTGAGTCTGCTAGGGTGGGTCACTGATCCTGACATCGTCCCTCAGCATTAATGGAAGTGTTTTGCTGCATTTTACACAATAGTCCAGAACGGCATAGATTTTTTTACACACCAGCCCCTCTGGCCTTGTTCCTTAAATGAATTCGATAGATGTGTCACTGATACAGGAAGCATTAATGACAGCAGACACCTGATATGTGTTCAGTGACATTATCTCATTTAGCCTTGGCAGTTCTGCAGAACTACTAATTTTGAGCTGATGTCTTGGTCAATGAGGTGATGCTTTATTATTATTTTTTTTTTAAATTCACACATTACACCTCTTACAACCCACATTATTGCTGAATTAAAATGGTTTTGTAACAAAGTCTCAATTGTTAGGGTGATAATGTAAAACTTTTCTGATATCATAATCAAGAAAAAAGACCCAAAAGAATTAAATTCTTGAAAACAAATACTTATTTGCCAGGTTCATACAGGAAAAACAATTTCTCCCCCCAGGATTTGCATAAAATATGTTATTCTTAATGAACTATTTTTCACGTTAAAGGGATAGTTAAAAAAATAAAAAATTTACTCACCCTCCACTTGTTCCAAACCTGTATAAGTTTCTTTCATATTCTGAACACAAAAGAAGATATTTTAAAGAATGATGGTAACCAAACTGCTAACGGTAGCCATTGACTTCCATAGTATTTTTTACATACTATGGGGGTAGAGGGGGTGCGTCGCAATATTGGAAATATTTCTGTTTTAAACCACGAAGACAAGCCAGTGGATATCATACAAGCAACGTGCAAACTTTATGCATGACTTATGCCGGTGAATGTCTTTCACCATGAAAGTGAAAGTAAAAACTGATCGCGCTTTCGGCATTTGACGACACACGCATTAACGGTGCATTTTTAGGAGTAGCCTAATCTTTTATTATCTTCACAGTGCATCAGTTATACAATAGCCAGAATGTAACAGGCCTACATTAACTGGACATGCCAAATACTCTTAATAATGACAATATTTAATGCTTTTGACAATATCTCTGCTATCGTCGATACATGTTCGCCTTTAAACGCACCCCATTGTCTTATCTACAGCACCCCCCCCCCATTTCCCGCGTGCCCATCCGCTACGCCTCTGTGGAAGTCAATGTCTTCCATTAACTTTAATAAAGACTCAATTATAAAGACTTTTAACACTTTTTCCAAAATAAATATTTGTTTCTCATAGATGTGAATCACATACCCATATTCTTTTTAATTTAAAACAGTTTTTTTTTAACAAAACAAAGTAATTTTCCAAATATTTCTGATCTTAAATTTCTAAAAGATATATTCAAGAATTTTAACGACCTTGTTTGAACCCTGTATTTAGCACAATCATTTGTTATTATTTCTTTTATTATTTTTAAATAATAAATTATATTTAACTGATTTACTTCTTACTAATATTTGAAAAACTTTTGTCTGCCAAAGTCATGTGGTGCAACCAACTGAATGAAGTCATAGAATGGACCCTATGTGTGTAAAAGTTGATAAGTCTCTTCAAATATCAAATAATTTGACATTTTTATGACAAGGCAAGATTAGTTCAGGTTGTAAAATGTTACATGGTGCAACTCCCCAAAAACTAATGATATTTATAAATTAATTATTCAGAATATTTGTAAAAACACTTATTACCTTATTACATTTAAAAATAATAATATATTTCTGTACATATTTTTTGAATTTAACGATTAAGCTGTATACACTCACATGTATTCAAGGTATGATGGAAAAACTGATGGTCACACCACATGACGTGATTAGGAAGTGTTTCATGAACTAAAAAACAACAACAACAACAAAAAACACTTTCTTCACCTATAGCTTAATTTCCATCATTCTGACTGGCCCCAAATAAAACGAAAAAACTGAGAAGCGTAAACTGAAACTGAAAGTGTGTCAGTCCTTTTAGGAGGTCTTTCAAGGACAGGCGCCGTTGGACTGATTTTCAATCCTTGACCTGTCTGCACGAGGTGCGTACGTGTTACCCAGTTTAGCACGACTGATCTAGCTAATCATTAGCTCAGCTGACAGCAGCTAGCCGCTGGCTAATATGCTGTCTTGGTGATAAGGAGCTTCCTTTGGGGGTGTGAGCTAATGGACCACCATGAACACGGCCGTGTGTTAAGTGTGCTCAACTGAGGCTGAGTTTAAGGTGCAGTTTCTCCACTGATTTCCCAACCTGCCCCAAGTGTGAGCGAGCAACGATAAGAGGATTAGCACACCTGGAAGATTATTGCTAACGTTGCCTCGTTCCTCAGCACAGGCAAACCAGGAAAGCGAGAAGTTGTTCAGAGTTACAGTTGTCATCCCTGCCAAGCAGACAGTTGTTGGTCAACTTTCCTGAAAGATGAACTGGCCAGAGGAAGACTTGTGGAGTGTCTTGCAAAATTTAATTTAGATTTAGGAAAATGTACAAAGGTGAAGAATAAATGAGAGTAAAAGTTTCAATATTGTCAGCCTGGCCCATTTAAAGTGCAGTGGCAGGTTCTGGTGTAGGTGATATAATGCTTACTAGCATGGCACGGTTGTCCCCAGACGCGCAGTCTACTACTCTATCAGCAGTTTCACAGGATTGCACCAGCTTTAATTTCAACTCGCCCCTCTCATTGGCTCTTCATCTAGTAGACAAATATAGTGGGGGATGAATGTTCAGTCCAGTACCATTCACTCTGTGTCATATTAAACAAGTAAAAACACAAAATAAATGCAGTCATAGGCCTAGGTGATTTCCAGAATGCTGAAATGTGAGAATTTGTCTTCATCAGACAACAATAAACATCAATTTATTATGACTCTTTAATCAATATAATTATATAATGGGTCAATAACATATTTATTGTCCATGATAAAAAAAAAAAAAATACAAAAAAAATCATAAGTCATTCTTGTTGGTTTCAACGTATGCCATTCATTTATGGTTTTGAAAAAAAAAAACTTTTATATCATTTTCAAGAAACGTTTAGTTAATGACTCATCATGTTAAATGATAGAACTGTCATGCAACAGTTAAAACCGAAACTGAAATAAAACTGCATAAAACTGAAACTGAAATTAAAACTATTAACAAACATATTTGTTACTTGAAATAAAATAAACGTTAACTTAAATAAAGTGTTCAAAAACTTTTTATTTCAAGGCAACATTTCTCATTTTATTTAGCAATTTGAAAATAAAAATGAATAAAAACAATGTAGACAGATAAAAAAAAAAATACAAAAACTATTAAAAATGGCAAAACACACAAAACATACTAAAACCTTAAATGAAAATGAAACTGGAAAAAAAAAAAAAAAAGATTCAAAACATCAATAAACACTATAATAGGATGTCAATGATTCTAAAATAACACTGTGTCCAACCACCAAAATTATGGAAATAATAACTTACTTTGCTTGCATCTTGAATACATGGGAATGCACACATCTTAATAAATATTTTTTGAATATATATATATTTTCAAGCTAAAAAGTATTGCTTACAAATAGCATTATATTCATTTATAAATATAATTATGTTTTTTTTTTTTTTTTTTTTTGGTTTGGTTTGGGTAACTTAATTAACCTCACCTTGTCATAAAAAGGCTAAATTATTTGACTATTGATACTAACAAATAGTCACAAGGGTCTGCATGTTAACGAGGGTCTCTGTGATATAATGTATCATTTCTGCTTATTGGCTGAACCGTTACCATTTTTTCATTATTACTGTAATATGAATAAGTAGTTGTAGCAGTTTTATTAAAATAGTTTGTTTTATTATAATACTTCAATGTTTTCTGTTCAATCGTTTTTGAATGAGGCTTGTTTCATTATGACATCAGTTGCATCACTGCATTTTTGGCTTTATGCTTCTCCAAAAAATATCATAAAAAAAGAGTGCCATGTCGTTGACCCTTTTTTGTCCCAGTCCACCTCCGACTTACCTCAAGTGTGGCCTGTAACCAATAACCATTTAAAGAATAAATCTCAAGGAAAAATTCTCTGAAGGAGTGTCGTATAAAATATGTATAAAATCTTCAGCCTTATAAAATATTCTGCTTTATAGAATATGTAGGGACTCTGTTTAAAAGCCTGCTGAACAGGAGCTTGGTAACCAGCCCTTCGTATCTGTATCCTGCATGGTGACCAGAGCTAATGATAGAGATCTTGATTACACACAAGCACATGTGACCGGCCCAGAGAGGACCCTGAAGGGTAACAGTGTACAGGCCTGTCCAAAGCATGGATGAAATGTCAAGCATGTGTTACGGTGAGACCGAGAAAAAGCGGAATCAGGGTCAGATCAGGGTGTGCTGATGTGTAACTCAGTGCTATCTCATCAACAGCATGTCTTCTTCACCTCTACATATTCAGCAGTGCAGGATGTTGCGTCTCACCTTATCTTTGTTTGGCCTCCACTTATTCTGAGAAAAGCAGCTGTCAGCAAAGTACACAGTACAAATTTAGTGTTAAATTCTGATTATACTTATCAGTGTTTTCAGGGGGAGTGTTCATAAGCATTCACCTCGATATGCAGGTCAGTATGTGTGCTTGTTAGGGCTCTTATGGGGCATTTGAGTGATAAGAATGTAAAAAGAGATGCTGGAAATCAAGTGGGAATACAGTGAATTGGATTTATGAGCCTGTCTGAAATTCTCAGTGGTCAACAGCAAAATTACTCAAAATTACTTTTGCAAACCCTTGCATTTCTTGCTCCTACGTGTTTGTGGCACACCATCTCTGTTGAAATCAATGGATTTGATTGATGCAGCAAAAACTGAAGTGTGTGGGAGACCTTTGATAACACAATGGTCTCATGTTTATGCATACATATGTGTGTGAAATGTGAGTATGAACGCTTTCACAAACCAACCATGATTCACCAATTTCTTTTGTACTAAAATTAAACTGAAACCACACATACGCAAAACCCAATACATTTTCTGTGGCCTTATATAATCAATTATATAATCATGTTAAGATAAACTGATTTATTGCTTATGCTTTGAGTTTTTTTTCTCTTTTTTTCTGTATGAGAACACAGATATGCTGTGTACATAATATAATATAATATAATATATTAAATGGCTAATATAAACTGACTGTATAAAAAGTGTTTGTAGTGGTTTTAAGAATGGCATACTTGGCATTGCTTGAGGATCTAACGAAGTTGTTACTTTCGTTACAGGAGTACTGCAAGGAAAGGTTGTGCGAAAAGCCCTTATATGGAGATGGGTGTGTTTATGCAAATTAGTAACCTTGAGTGGTCACTCATTCTAGAAGTCTCAGAATTCATTAACATTAGAATAAGGCGTTGTGTTGCGAATTTTTGTAAGAATTTCTCCTGTACGTACAACTACGAAATTATTAGTGTGCGATAACCGATATTCTGGATGAACGATCACGATCAGTGTATGTGAACTTGCTGGTACATTTCAGCCAACGGTGACCTACTTTGCACTTTCTTTCCATCTCTGGATCTGTTTTGGTCCCCCTGCAGCGGGCAAGCATGTGTATGTGCCCTGGAAACCGAATGGTCACATACACTGAGAGATTCCCTGGCAGAGGCTGTGTTTGTGGCTGGGTTCGTTCCAGCTGGGGGAGAGAGTGGAGGGTTAACGATTAGTCTCATGCTCTGTGTGGATCAAGGGCATGGGACCGTACGGGTCCCGGGCCTGGGGGAAACGAGAGAGAGAGAGAGGGAACAAAAACCAAGAACTCAACAGCTGAATCACTCATCACTTCTATATTCATACTCAACTCCTGGTACAGATCTATATTTACACATCAGTACTGTGTACTCCACATTTATTTCCTGAAATGATTATATAATGAATAATTAGCCACTACTTCTCTGTCCAATAAAGGTGTTGTAAGTGATTGCTTGACACATTAAATGTTCCTACTTGAGAATGATATCGCTGAAAAGAGGTCCTGAGAAATGGCACCTGCCTGAGTGAGAACACTAGATTCTGTAAACAGCAAAAAGCCCATGCTTTTTTTAGCTTCAGAAAACTAGTCAGTCAAAAACACTCCCTGAATGGGAATCATTTGAAGAGATGGTTAAACTGGCAAATTAGCATTAATATCTTTCTTTACAACAGCTAATAATTCATAAGTGATATTTAATTGTACATGCTAATGTTCTGATTTTATTTTATTTGTCTTTTCATTTAGACCTTTGTCCATCCTTGAACACTTATGCTTAACCTTCAAAAATGTGAATGTAAATACGTGTTATATGTAATATTTAACAAATTGTATGCTAAAATGTACATTATAATATAATGATACCTAAACTCTCTTTTAGTACTTAAATTGAATTACTTATTAAGGGTGTTTTCACACCTGGCATGTTTGGAGCAGAAACTGGTGCATTTTCCCCCTTAGTTTGGTTCATTTAGGCATATTTAAATAGGGCAGTCATGCTTAGATCCACACCAGGTCTTGACCAAACTAAATCATCTCACTTGCAGTGAGAAAGCCGTCCGACCCGTGGTCTAAAGGGTCAGTCTGTATCATAATTAATAATAGGTAATGCATTACCTGATTTTGTGGGTAAGCATCTTACTTATGAGTTAAAATTAAAATGTCATTGCTCTTCTACAAAACAGGTGCATTACAAGAATGCTGTCCCGATATGTCTTGATTGAATCAAGGCTTATATGCATTCGTATATGTGTATGTGTGTAACAAGGAGCGAGATTGCAGAGCTAACTTGTCAACCCATCTTGATGGATAACCATAATGAGTGGAATCCCAAAGCGTAAACAGGAGAACTCTGACAGAATGAGAGGACAGCTTACTTACATGTCACTTGCACATGTTGGTACCAAGGAGAAAATGCAACAAAGAAAGCAAAAATATAGTTATCTGTAAGGAAAAAAAAAGAAATGATATCTATAACTCATCGACCATAACAATATTTAATATTAATATTAAACTACGCAATGTATTGGAGCACATGCACGTACTGCCAAGCCACAACTGATTTCTATTTGAAAATGACCTATTTGCTTACTGATTTATACCTTGAGAGTTCACCCATCCATTTAGAACAACATCCTGGTTTACTTATCTAGGAAACTTGTCTTGTGACCTACTGCGACAATGTTTAATTTTTAAATTAATAATTGTTTAACAAGGGCATAGAATAAGTCCCACACACTGCCATAAATACCATAAGGAATTCTGCAAGCTACAGTAGTGTGCAGGTTTTAATTTCTACACTTTAGTCTAGCCAGTGTCCAACACACCTGCCTGCAACCATCCAGGTGTGTAATAGATTTGTTTGCATTTTCCTGAAAGAGAAAATCCCCTATGCACTCCAAGTGAACCACATTACCGCATTCCCAGCACAACTCGCAAGAAACTTTCCATCTTCCTCCTCATAGTCTCTGACCTCAATCCTGTATTCTTTAGGGTCTTTTCTTCTCCACATGCCTCATCTGTCCGTGCTGTCATTCTCTTTCAACCCCCACCCCCTCCTTCTGTCTTTCTGCCAGAGATATGCACGGAATGTCAGCTCCTTAGGCTGGATCTCGATTCCCATCAGGAAGACAGTGACATTCTCAATATCTCAGCCGCACTTGCGATTCTAATTGCACATAATAGAGCACTAAAGATGTATCTGTGTCTGATCTTGTTGTGCCAGAGAAACACTGACATGCACAGAAGAACATTCATCCAGGTAGTTTCGACAGAAACATTAACCCCTCTGTCTCTCTCCTGACAGCCTCCATTCCGTTCTTCGCCTGTGAGCTCAAAGCGGTGAAACCATACATGAGGGGCTTCTTCTGCGGGGACACCAGCATCACTTACCCTTACATAGAAATTGAGGCCATTCCTGACAGCATGCTTATAGCCGGGGGCATCATAATCACAGGACTTACGGTGAGAACGCACTCATAAACTGAAATATCACTTGTTATACATATGACTGCAACGAGATAGCTCACCCAAGAGTGTAAACTCTGTCTTCATTTACTCAGCCTAATGTCAAACTTATTTTCTTCTCAAAGCACAAAAGATTTTCAAGAATTGTTGTTTTCCATTGAACTGCAAAGTCTTTTAAGTATCAAAATTGGTGCAAAAGCAACATTAAAGTATGATAAAAGGTGGTCAATATTACTCAATCCTTCAGAATATTAAAGAATATAGCACATATGGGCCTTGTGGGCAGCGCTTCATCATATAGACACAATTGCACTTCAGACGACCAAAGATTGAATCCCAGTTCATGGTCCTTTACCAATCCCTGGCTTTACCTCTCTCCAACTGTACTACGTGAATAAGGGAAAGAATGGCAAAGCAAAAATTTTTAAAGGCCCAGACACACCAAACCAAATCGAAGAACTAGTGGTAATGAAAACCGTGTTGTTGCCTCGTGTTACCTGCATCTAGGTTAACAATTTGCACTTGAACACAGTGCATAGACTACAGCCAATAGCAAAACTGCATGTACGCTCTGCGCTGACATGAGAGGAAATAACTCTCCATACCAGCAGGAGGCAGTAGTCTGTATTCATCATTCAAAAAGAGAAACGGAGAGCTAGGACTGTGGATATCATTGTAAATGAGATAAAGATGAACAACTAGTCTTCTGTTTGTTCCCTCGGCTTTGTCACTGCTTGCCTTTGACACTTCTTCTCGTCCACTACTTCGCCAAACTAAACAGCCAATCAGAGGGATCATTCTCACTAACTGCCCAAAGCTGAATCAACATGCTCAAGCATCTACAGATCCACCTATGGGGTCCGACCAGTGCCAGTAGTACAGCACCACACCACACCACACCACACCACACCACACCAGTCCAACATATAATAATAATGATTTATTTGTATAGCACTCTTCATCAGTCAACATAGGCTCAATGATGGATGAATTGGTGCATCATGGCTGATTTGTGAACCAGCCATTACCACTGGGTTTGTGAACTTGATCAACTAATGAATTTATAACAAGGGTGTCCAACCCTGCTCCTGGAGGTCCAATGACCTATAGAGTTTAACTCCAACATGTTTGCCTGGAATTCTCTAGTGAGTCCGAAGACAGTGAATAGCTGGTTCAGATGGCTTTATTTAGAGTTAAAGTTAAACTCTGCAGGACAGTGACCCTCTAGCAACAGGTCTGGACACCCCTGATTTAAAAGAAAAATTCATACTTTCTACTTCTCTCATGAAGATACTAAGGATAGCTAGGGTGGATGTCAAGATGGTTCAAGAAAATAACTATTTCCCTCAAAAAACTATTCGAAGAACTAGAACTATGGTGTTTATGTAAAGCTTTCAAGTTATATTTTCACTGTAATTCTGTGGAAAAGAGTGACCAGTACATTTAAATTGACCTTTGATGTTCCCTGAAAGAATGAAAGCTGCATGGATTTAAAAAAACATGAGCGTAACTGATGACAGAATTTTCATTTTCGTCTTTTACGAGACGTCCTGTCCATAGTAGTATTAGCCCACGGTTCTCCTGTTACTGAAGGCTATTGATTTACTCTTTTCATTTACTTTTCTATTGAACAAGAGTTTCTCTTTGTGTAAGAGAGCATGTGTATGAGGTGCTGTGAATTATTTAAGGCATCATGAGCCTTGTAGTATTTAACTCAGTGTTGCATGGCTATAACCTTAGCGGTGTCCCCTGTCTGTCTCAGATTGCTGTTGGAGAGTGTTACCGTGTACGATTCAGAGGTGTGCACTCACGGGCATTTGTGCGCAACCTCTACGTGTCCTGTCTGTATAAGGAGCTGGGCAGCTTCCTGTTTGGCTGCTGCGTGGGGCAATCCTTGACCAACATGGCGAAGCTGAGTGTGGGCCGACTCCGTCCCCACTTCCTGTCAGCGTGCAATGTGACCTATGAATCACTCAACTGCATACCCGGAACCTACATCTCAAATGTCTCCTGCGGCAATAATTCCAAGATAGTGGATGAGGCCAGGTAAGTGGAATACAAGGGGTTTAATGGGAGGCACAGAGAGGAGATGAGCTCTGTTCCAAAACCTAGGCTCTGTACAAAATTTGCATAGTTACTTCTTTTGAAAGAGTATTTATTGATCATTAAAAATGTATGTTCTATATCAAGGGTTTCCAACCCTACTCCTGGAGACTTGCAGTTCCTGCAGACTTCAGTTCCAACCCTGCTCCAACACACCTGCCTGCAAGTGTTGGGGAGTAACTAGTTACATGTAACGGAATTACGTAATTTAATTACAAAATAAAAGTAATTGTAATCAGTTACAGTTAAATATGTATTTAACCTCAGAATGATCTCAAAGTAAGTCTGATTTTGTGGTGGCTGTGCTTCAAAGGGGACGTTGATCTTCCTCAAGTTGGTATGATTCTTTAGGGTCTTCATGAACGGTCTGCAACATACTTTGGTTAAAATTCCTCAGTGGTCATGTAAAACAACACTCTTTTTACCTTGCTCTATTCACAGCAACACATTTTGGGGCATGGCCCTTTAAATGCTAATGAGCTCTGCTCATCCGCCCCTCTCTTCCGTGGAAGAGCAAAGGCGATTTGCAAATAATCGTAAAAAATATAAAGTGTCAGACTTAATTCTTCTGGAGGTGCAGCTGAATCACGAAGAATGGGTACTGATCTATCCTTGAGTTTTAACTTTTTAACAAAACCTGCCGTGAACTGTCTCTTGTTCAGAAAGCAGTCTGGAGTAAAATTATTTGTGCAGACATAAACTAATTTAGGTGTATTCAGTGGCACATCACCATTCAAAACAAAACGAATGCACAGCATCCTCAGTGGCTCTGATGTCGGGAGAAAATTAAGATTCTTACGTTCTTCTACATCACAAAACTACAAAACATCTGCATTGCTTACAAGACATTGTTGCTACAGCTGCTGGAACGTGGAGAAAATTATGGACTTCGTACAAATGGCTGAGGGTGAAAATATGCTAATATTGGACAGTACTTCAGCGGTTGTAGGCGGGGCCTGAGCAATATGATATCATACTGCTCAGAAAATCAAAACGGCTTGATAATTGAGACAGTTTAGGATTTGGGGGGATTGAAAAAAGGAGTGAATGGATTTCTATCCTTGTAGGGTAGTTGTTTCCACACACTGCTAAGATACATTTATATGCTAACACCATGTAAAAGTGAATTTTGCATGCAATGTCTACTTTAAAATTGAAATATAAACTTAATTCAAGAGATGAAGGATTTTGAAAGTGTGACAAGTTCTACTGTAAAGTTTACCCTGCCTGGTTTTATACTGGTTTTACTACTTGTCTGCTATAAATACTAAGAATTCGAACATACTACATTTTTATGCAATATTTTTCACCTACTATGTCTTGCTGTATACTACATTCACATAGGCAGCATCCTAACCAAAATGGATCTTCACAACAGACTTATTTGTAACATTATACATGCATGACACAAACAGTACTCCACATGGAAGACTCGACTTGCAACTGATTCTGATGGAGTTCGATGTTAGCATGTTGCTAAGCTAACAGCACAATAAAATTATATTTTAAAAGATTTGAAGTATGATAAAAGTGCACATTCAGTACAACAAAGCACATTTTTTCACAAGGGTCAGCTTCTTGCAATGCATTCTAGGATTGTCTACTCTACCCTTATGAAAAAGAAGTTTATTCAAGTGTGCTATTAGTATGCTTCTTTTAAACTAAAAAATAGGAAAGTATACTTTTAGTTTACGTTTTATGTATTTCTCAGAAATGGGCTTTATGTACTTCTCAGAAATATACTTAAAATGACATTTAAGTATACTTGATTTATACTTAGAAAAAGTCTAAATATATTTGAGCTATACTTGTGCTCCTAGAATCCGTGTTTTCATTGTTATATGGTAGTGGGCGCAAGCACACACATTCTGTACAGAATTTCCAAAAAAACACAAGTGAATAAGAAACCGAAAAAAACAGATACTTCCACGTGTAATCTAACACGATCATAAAACAGCATCAAAACTGTATAAAGTTTTGGAGTAAAATGTCGACCAATGAAGAGGTAATAGTGACTGTCAAGCTTTTGGGTGTTGATCGACTCGATCTACGTTTTGATTATTATTCTGAATCTAATTCATAATCTTTTTTCAGCTTTTTGTTCAAAATGTTGTTTATTTCTTAATTTTTTTTGTTTATGAAACTTACCCACAGTCAAGTGTTTAAAAAAAGAATGCATGAAGCGAGAATAAAATGTTTTTGTTTACAAGCAGATACCCTGTTCTTTCTTTGGATGTTTTGTATGTTCAGATATTCATATAACAAAATATATACAAATTAATACCTAAATAGGGACATAGTAGTATACTTAAAGTATGACGTAAAGTTCACTTAAAAAAAAACTTGTGAGTATACTTGCAGTATAAAACTACTAAACTAGTAGTTTACTGAGACTATACTTCAAAGTACTAAAAATAATACTACAAGTATTTAATTAGTAAACTATCAGAATACCTATAAGTTCACTTTTAGTATAGTTGTAGTACAAGCTAAAACATTGATGTAAACTAGTTGTGTACTCAAATTTTACTACTTTTATACTTAAAGTATACTTAAAAGTATACTTTTATATACTAGAAAGTGGGCCAATTTAGTCCCAAGGAGTATTGAAATAGTACACTTACAGGTATACTACTAGTACACTGATATTTGTATACTTACTACATAAAGTATATTTAAAAATATACTTGAACTTTACTTAAGTATACTTAATAAAATAAACTTGAAGTATACTACTTTTTGGTAAGGGTATGAATGATAAATGCTCTTATAAATGTTTTTTTAATATTTGGCCAAAAGAAGGTACCTTGTTCTATGTTCTAAACAGCATGAATCCACCTCCAAAGCGCAGATCAGAGTGAGAACAATCATGGCAATCTTATTGAAGGGTTATTCCAAACGGAATTACTCAAAACTGGCTACTTAGAAGCATGCAACTGATGGACACTTCGCTCCCATGATTTCTTGAGGAGGTTTAATTGTACGATGATAGCGCCTCCTTAACTGTCTCAGCAAGATGACACAGAAGTGCCTTCCAAGGCACAGTTTTTTGGTCCCCTACTCCCTTAAACCCTTTGAAGCTCTCACTCTGGAGGGTAAACCCTTCGAAGGGATTAGGGCACTTCAGAATGGAACATAGCAATGGGTGTTTAAAATAGCCCTATCTAGTGATGCTGCCTAGGTAGGAGGCTCACTAGATTTTGGAACAGAGCTACAGTTTATGATTAATAAATGGTACAGTTTTTCAAGTGCAAATGTCGGATGTTTTTTGACTGATCACATTGTATGTTTTAAGTAAATATAAAGGAATTTACTTAGAATAACATGTATGCTTGTGATTGCTTAATATAACATCATGCAGACATTGTTATGGCCCATAAAGCAGTGCAGCGGTTTAATGATTTGCGAGATTATGACATTTAGTTGGTAATATTTCCCTTCTGCTCTTTTCAAACAGAAAGTCCTTCTTCTCGGGCCATGCATCTTTCGCCATGTACACCATGCTTTACCTGGCAGTGAGTATCGCCTTGTGTGGCCATATTTACCACATGCACACTCAAACACGCAAACTCAAACACAAGTCAGGGTAGCGCCGAATGCCTGTGCTTGCTGTCGGATGCCGGTGAGGATCTTTTTCTGTTGTCAGCTTTCACTTCCCATCCCTGCCATGTGGGAAAAATGCCAAAAAATTCCTACTGACAAGAAACTCTCTCAAACTTCAACTCACACAAATGCACACAAATAAACTCATACTGAAAGAAGAAGGCTCTGAGAACGCAAAAAAAAACTCCCAAAAGGCATTTTGCTTCAAGCGGAAAAGAAAGGCTTGAGTGAAAGAGGGAATGTTCTCCAGAGGCCTGATGAATAGATGAGCAGAGAGAGGGAGAGCGAGTGAAAGCTAGCTGAAGACAGAGGAGGCCTTGTTTAGTTGTGGGTTGGGTCCGGGAGGGGGGGAGCTTTGGCCTGCTGAGAGATAGACAGGCTTCTTTCAGTTAAACCCCTCTCTCTCACTCGCTGTTATGGCCTAGGGAAGGGGCACAATAAGGGGAAAAAATGACAAAACGCTCGCAAACGATCATAAAGCATGACATTCAATAGCATTCACATTTCTCTTTCACTCAACTGCCGCACAAACCTTATCAGAATTTACTTTGCCTTGTGTGCCAATCACGTTTAGAACGGAGGGAAGAAAATTCGCCCGCTGTGTAAAAACAAGCTATTTTCTACCATTCATCTGATTCAATTCACGGACCTCTGGCTGCTCTAAAAGCGGGAGAGCTCTTCAACTCTCATTAGAGAGCGCGAGAGAGAGAACATGAACAGAGCGAGGGAAAAGCCTATAGAAATTCCGTGCCAGGCTCTTTGTCCTCTCTGCCTGTTTTTTCTCTCCGTCCCGGCCAATGGCCGCAGTGTACAGGCTCGCCTCTGCCTTGCATGCCTGACCTGCAGCCACATGCTTTGGCTCTGAGCGCCAGCTGCTCCAGGCTTTACTGCAGGAAGCCAAACACCTGTGACAGGGCTGATGGGAGGGGTACCAGGCCCCTTAAATTCTAGAATGTTTCACGGTCCCTCGTGTGACATCAACTTCCATAAAGTTCATCTACAGCCAATTCACACTGACCCCAATACATCTTCCCTAATATTTGTCATGTAGCTAAGCTAGCTTGTCAGGGTGGTATCATAAACATGTGTTAACTATTTTTTTCACCATATGGCTCTGTTCCCAAAGCTAGTGTTTACTTCTAAGGCAGCATCCTAACTGAAATGTAGCCGCAAAAGTGATGATTTGGAACACTCTGTGTAATGCAACACAAGCATTGAAGTACCTTTCCTTTGGCATCCATATTTTCAATGCCTCTAGGCAGCTATTTCCAGGATGCAAGACCAACTCAGTCTATTCTCAAAAAATGCTAGCCAAACTTAGATCTAAATAACATTTTGAGTCAGCAACAAAATCTAACACAACTGTCCCATAAATGTTCAAATAGCATTTTAAAAAAAGTGTATATTTTGGGTTGGTCTAGCCAATGTGCATTCTCAATGGTGAATGTTTATGGTTATCAGCCAATGGAATATTGCTTTTTATTCTTTCGACAACAAAGCACTTGAATGCAACAAGCTCGTAATCACGATTTCAAAAGTGGGAAATAGGAAATTTCCGACAGCACGTGAAGGCAGCATAATAAACAAAGCATACAGAAATGTTGATATTCGATATTACATTTTTAATTACATAGAACATTTTTTGCAACAATTCTGTAATTTTGGATGAAGCTTGTCGCAGTATATTCTGGAGTATAGCAGTAATATTCCGCAGTATATTGTCCACTCTATTGCCTTTGAATTTGACAGAGACAAGATGATTTTAAAATTCTGCTTCTTAACTTTTGGAAGAGACTTAATGTTTCTGCATCTAAGACTGTGTCCATGATGCTCACTATATTTGGGAACAGAACCATTTTAATACCATCTTCCACTTTTAGGGTGGAGATACAGAAAATAGATAACTGTAGTAGGCCTAAATAATATCATCTCTCAAGCATCGTGAGCTAATTTAAAGATGATTAAAGATCAATAACACACATTTCAGAAATAGATAGGGTGGATTGTTTTAATGCAGACTTTATTCTTAGGCTACTTATAATAACAGACTTACACTATTGGCATCTTTGAACTAAAATAAGCACATTATTTAATCTTTTGAGGATGGTTTATCAGATTGAGCTAACATCCGAGCGATTTTTGAGGAAATGTGTCATCAGAAGTTTAGCTAGGTCAGACACACACACACACGCACACACACACACACACTCTCTGTAAGCTTTATTTATCAGTCTGTACACTCTTTTATCAGCTCATATGTTAATTATTCTTGAAACTTCCTGTCTTTGCGCAGTTTTACCTGCAGGCGCGTTTGTCATGGCGAGGGGCGCGGCTCCTGCGACCGTTGCTGCAGTTCATGTTGGTGATGTTAGCAGTGTACACAGGACTCACTCGCATTTCCGACTACCGCCATCACCCCACTGACGTCCTGACTGGCTTCCTGCAGGGAGGACTGACCGCTTACTGGGTGGTAAGAATCACGTTGCCACATGCTCTAGATTACCGTTATTATAAAGCTGGGAGTGTAAGGTACTTTTTGTGTGCTCACTTTAACATTTTCTTACAGGCCTTTTATATTTCGTCCATGTTTAAGACGTCTCGTCCAGACATGTCTCCAACAAGCTTGTCTCTGGAGAGTCCCCTGTCCAGCCAGCAGACCGTCTGCTAACAGAGACACCTGAGAGACACAAGAAAGTGAAAATGGGAGCGAAGAACGGGAATGGGACAAAGAACTTTGAAACATTCTCATGTCTTGACAAGTCCTCACAGGGAACCATTTCCTGTGCACTCTGAGAGAAGAACAGTTTTATATATATATATATATAATTATATATATATACACATATACGTCTAACCCTTCAACAAACCCGTCCGCAATGTATCAGCCCTCCATAGATAAATGATATTTTTATATAAAAAGTTTATCCTTTATATTTTTGAAATACGTTATAGTTGAAGCTGCTAATAATTGTTGTTTTATAATTTGTCACCTGTAGTCCAGGCTCAGAGATTCACGCGTCACAGTAACTTCAACATGTCAAGCTTTTCAGCTCATGTTGACTATTGGAGGCCCAGTCTAATGAATTTCCATTGGATAAAAATGGACCGCTTTGGCCTCAGACCACACCCCCTTGTGTTTGCTATTGGACCTGGCTTGACCACTGTTCTGGTGCGCTGTTGCACAATCATAGCGGTGCTGATTATAGACACCCTCTGTTTATGAAAGCACAGAGTTGATGCTAATGCTATTAAGCTTGTGTTGTATTAAGTTTGTACTAACCACTTTCACTGCATGAGTGAGACTGAAAGGAGGTTTGAGCCGACGACCTCCTCACCCCCCCTCCGCATAATGAGGGCTTGAATCCCGCCCTAAACGCTCAGCGGACCGGGGGTCTATACCTGTGTACCCTTTACTACTCATAGCACTTGAACTACACTATGGAATCGTCGAATTACTACAGATAATATTTTATATTTTGTCTCCTTTAATCAGTGTTTTACTTTCCTTCCTGCGGTCAGTGCCATTTGTGTTCGTCTTTGTGTTTTGTCTTGTTTTCCCCCAAATTATAATTATTCAGAATGAATGTAAATAAATCATTTTATAAACGATCCAGATTTTCAGAAGTATTAGCATCGGTTCTTGTTTTACGTGTTTATATATGTTTTTTATTGTTTGTGTTGATCAGGTACGCAGAGTTATTGTTGCTAATTGTTAAAGAGACTAGTGACTGAGCCACAGATTGTCAGAAAGCTATATTCTACTTATCTAGTTTCATTTTATTTGTTGGTTTCCCCTGTGAAAAGCCTATGCGGCTGAAATAACCACTGTATTAATAAACCAAACCAATAAAATGAATGTTCAATCTTTGTATCTCATTTTCTCCTCTTCTGTAATGACAGAACAAACAACACTTCCACCCACACAGACACTGATGAGTAAAGCTGCTGATAAACACACCTGTGACTGCGCATCAGAACAATATTCTATATTCGCTAATGAAATATATTAGCTAGCAGTAGAATTATTATGAATAAATGCATTTGTGTAAATGTTAATTTATTGAATCTAGGTGTCTTTTATTATATTGCTGTGTCCGCCATTGTACTGCGCCTTGCATTAAGTGCACAAGCTACACTTCTCGACCGTTGGGAGTTCAATCTGTAGGTATGCAGGTGTACAGCGTAAACACGTTCCCCAACATTTTCCAGCATTTGACTCAAATGTTCTTTGACCCGTGATGCTAATTACAACCATGGAAACAATTTACTAAAAGCTTGTTAAGTACAATTTAGCCAGCAAGAATTTTCTTGACACATATAGCACTTAAATATAACAGGAGTCGCTCGGGTCACAGTTCTCCACCATTTTTATGTGATGTCAAAGGCAGCTGACATAGAAAATCATAAGTCTGCTGCTCAATTCTAAGAGCCAAATTATTATTAAAAAATAAAAATAAAAATAATGCATTGGTTTGCAATATTATTGAGAATCTTTTTTTTTAAAATACTTTTTTTTTATAGCAAGAATACACTAAACTGATCAAAAGTGACAGTAGAGACATTTAAAATGTCACAAAATATTACACTATATTGAAAATTAATGCAGTTCTTTTGAAATTCCTATTGATCAAAGAATCCAGGAAAAAGAATCATCAGCAGCAAATTAGCATATTAGAGGATCATGTGAAGACTGAAGCTGAAAATTCCGCTTTGCATCACAGAAATAAAATATGTTTTAAAATATATTAAAATAGAAAGCTGTTATTTTAAATTACAATAGTATTACTGTTTTTAATATATTTTGATCAAATATATGCAGCCTTGCTGAGGATCAGAGATCAAAAATCTTATCAATTCAAAATAACTGAAATCTGTTTCTCTAGAATACATGGCTATATCTGCCTGGATTGCTGTCAATAGAGAAAAAAATGCTTTTTGCTGCCAGATAGCATAACTACTACATGCACATCTACAAGCAGGGGCTTGTAACCAACTGCTAATGCTAACAGGCCAAACTTTGACCTCTTGAGTGCCACAAAATAATACATAGCAAGCAATACAAGACTGACTCACAAACACTGGCCTTTGAACATTCCACCCATCTGTGCTAAAATCTCTAATGCACAACCTCTCGTGGCTCATTGCTTTATCAGACGAAAGTTTAAGCCTTAACTTCAACTCAAGATGCTAGAGTGCAGAAATAATGAAACATTTATGTCAACACAAAGAGCAGCTCTTTGAGGAAACTAGTTTAACATTAGACATCCAATCCCTCCAGTTCTCTCTCAGCCCCTCATTTCCCTCTCCCTCCTTCTCTCTTTTCGAGTGCAGTGGAGCGCATTGGCTGTTTTTGGGGTCATGCTACCACTGCGATTCCTGGCCAGATAGAAGCTGGCAAAGCGCTAGAAGCAGAGGAGGAGGCTTTGCTTTTCTTTTTCTGTTTTCTACTCCAGTGTACTTCCAGACGCAGTGAGCAGAATAAAAGGCAGCCAAGATCAGAACGAGCAAAGGAGTGATAAAGCAATTGAGAGAGAGAGAGAGAGAGAGAGAGAGAGAGGGAGCGAGTAGCAGTAAAGGCATGAGCGGAGGTGCAGAATGAGGGGCGAGAGGGGGGCGGGCTCTGCGGTTGGCTGCTGGTGTGGCGCAGGGAGGTGTCAGGGGCTCTGGGTGTGGGGCGCTGGGGTGGGAAGGAATGTGACCGTGGTTTGGGGGCTGTTTTGCTTCACAATGTTGTTCCCTGGGAACATATTTCAAACCTGATGTGTAGCATGTTCCATAATGTATGGCCCTGCTTTTTACATAATGTACTTCGCTCAACTTGTCTTACCACTATGACTTTTCCAACGGCCTTCACACCGCCCCGCAATCCTGCAGCCCAGAATCAACATTGATAAGCTGAGACAGACTCTTGCTGTAAATAAAACTCCCTTCTACTTTAAACTCCCTGCAACATGACACAGCATTCAAAAAACACTGAAAGTAAGCATGATAATTTAGAATATCCACATTATTTCAGATATTTAAATATATGTTTATAAAAAAAAAAATCTTCATAATCTTTATTCAGAATATAACTTAAAACAACTTTTCGGTAACACTTTAGAATAGGGAACACTTATTCACTATTAACTACGACTTTTAACTCAATAAATTCCTAATTTGCTGCTTATTACAGTTTTTTACAATCATTTTTGCACTATTGACAGAACATTAACATTTTTCAAAACACTTAACACTTTTTCCAAATGCTTGGATACAATACACATAAACCAAAGATCTTTTGTTCATTGAACTAAAATCACTGGTTCAAAATGACACAACGTAACATCAAAGTATTATTTCAAAATGCAACTTATGCATTACATCTGAATTGAGTGCTTATTCATTTCATTATAATGATCTAACTATCAATTGCTACAACTGCTCAAAGTGCTACGTAACTGTTGCATTACTCTTGAACCATATGAAAAATTATGAAAAACATTACGAAAGTGAAGCAACTGAGGACTGAGAATGTTCAGGTATGATCAGTTTCAAGATGCCTGTTGTTGGGAGAAAAAAAATCCCCCAAAATCCTGTACCATTGTTATCAGTATTTGTTTTCCTACAGTAAATGTCTTTTTAGAGGGTGGTAGAGCTGGAAGCTGATGAAAACCATTCATATTTTTGCATGAGGCAGGCTTTAACCTTGCCAAGAGATGGAGGAGAGGTCGAGAGCCCAGCGATTGAGAGGGTAAATAAGTGCAATGGGACCAGAATTCCTAACAACAGCACTGAGGGCAATCACGGTTTCAGGCTCATCCACAGTTTATCACCTTGTATTTACCCCCATACTCCCCTTTCCTTACTGTAACCTGACTGAGGAGTTTTTTCTCCACATGGAGGTGTTCTCAATAGGCTCCTCACAAACAAGCCGTGCTTCTCCAGGCCATGGATGATGCGATGCAATGACATCACAGAAGACCAATGTCAGGCCTGTTTTTGCCATGCAGGAAGATTTTTTCCAAGATCTTTAGCTAATGAAAACATCCATTATGATGTGGAGGAGAACCTATAAAATAGGGTTGATAAAAACATATACGTGCAGTGAGGAACGCTCCAGTTGACATTTTACTGTAGGCCTAGTGTAGTTTTATCTTTTTTTTATTATTTATTTTTTTCTTATCTAAAGTTTTTTTTTTAAAAACCTGTTGTGAGTTGATTATTTTATCATCAATAATTTTCAAATTTTGTTTAATGATTCCAGTGTCTGTACTTTTCTCTCTAGTCTATTACAATGATGCATGAATGTGTAGAACCATAATGAAAGCTGCATCCTATGTTTTGAACAACTATATTTAATGATTGTACTAACAACTACACATTGAAACTATGGGTATCTTGTGTGTTGGTGATCTAAAGTAATGTTCCTATGATATTTCATAATAAATGAGTATTTTGAACCAATGCTTCCACAAATGCAAGGCTTCTTTAAAGATATGAACGCAATATGCAAAGTTATGAACATTGGACAGCCTGTGTTACAAATAATGACTGTTTTGAGTTTTGTGTCTAGAGTTTTGAAAAATGACATGAAGGTAATGTTATTAGTGCAAAAATTATTGTAAAAAAACTGTAATAGTTAGTAAGATAGTTGTTAAATTTAGGTATTGTGTAGGATTATGGATGTAGAGTAAGGTCATTTAGAATAAGGCATTAATATGTGCTTAATTACTACTAATAAATGGATAAAATTCTAGTAATATGCATGCTAATTAGCAACTAGTTAAGAGACCCTAAAATGAAGTGTTACCAACTTTTCTTTTCTGATGATGTCACCAAGGCCTCTCATTTTAGCCCCTCCCCTTTCTCAAACCATCAGTTCCCAGCAGATAAAATCAAGTATCGTCCTACATGTTTCTCACTGAATATCAGAAACATTTTACAGGCGTAAAATGGGTTAGGAACTGCATTTCATGACTATAACTTCTGTAATATGACGTATAAAGGTATTTAGCAGGAAATTATTTAGGACAGGACGTGGTTTTATCCACAAGGAGTCTGACTGAACGTTGAAGAGCAGGCTGTAATATTAGCAGATAATGTTATTTTCCTTGCACATGTAAGTTTTTGTTCTGTCAGCAGAAAAGTGTTATTTCAGAGGTGAAGAAATTTATTACATTTCAATGAAAGAATATGAAACCTTTTTTTATAACTTCACTATTTGTACAAAATAAGACCAGAGACATGAATTAATAAAGACAGTAAATACTGCAAATATCATGCTTTTAAAGGTGCACTTTGAGTCCACATCAACAGTCAAGAGTCCAGAGTGATGGTATGGATTAGCATGTGTGCAATCCATCAGTCCAAACAGAATGATTATGAATGGAAAACTAAAATGTTTAAGCAAGCAGTGCCTGCTGGAGTGATAAAATGAGCGTGACGGCTACAGCCACCACAGGGCAAAATCCCTCCATTCAGGAAACAGCTGCACTGTCCACAGCAGACCGGTGGAATGTAACACACAGCCTTCCTGCACCAGCCACCATTTTTATGAAGTTTAAGAATGTCCATTTTTGAAGTGTGTAGCATGATTGATATAAATTAATCAATTAAAAGGTATAAAACATCTGCTGGGACATGGCAGTGCTTAATAAACAAAATCTTCATACATCCATACCAACAGCTGTCAGTATGAAACCCAAGACACCTGGGAAATGTCAGGTCAGTGCATCGAAATGCACCTCATTTATTTTCTTAATCCACATTACTGGTCTTACTGTGAATGCCTTAGCTGTGCATTTCATCACTGTTGGACGGAAACATCATAGGTCCAAAACCGCTACTTTTCAGGAAATGAGAAAATAATTAAACACTGCGCTGTCAAAGTTGGTACTATGGCTTTACATATGGTCATCACATTATTAACCTTTTACCAAAAAGTTCACATGCTTTTTGGTAAGCAAGTTTTGGAGATACATGTTTTGTTTGTCATTTGAATGGCTGCATTTGTGGCAGTAAGTGCATCACATTATGTTTTCATCAGTTTTTCCTATTATTGAATACATTCAGCCAAAATGTATTGTTTTAAAAGATGAAATATGCTATGCAAAGGTGATTTAACACAGTATTGGCGATGACTAGATGGCAAATGCTAGACTAGGACATTTTTCTCCATTCCTAAAGTTAGTGGCAACCAGCTTTATGTTTCATGCCAACTTTAAGGCAAAGCGTAGTGCATTCAGTCATTTCTGTTAACGTCGGCACAAAACTGAAACTGACAGCATTGCATGGATTTCACATCAATAAATCTGTTGGATCTGTAAGTGAAACTTTCCACAAGAAAAACAAAACAAAACAAACAAAAAAAAAACATCAAAACATCTAGGGTGGGATTTTATCTGTTTACCAGGGTTAATATAGTGCATGTTACTGCAATTTCATGTTGACTTTAAATGCTTTCTTTCATGTCTTTTTCTGTGCTCTCTCTTTTTCCCAACAGTACCATCTGGCTAGCCTCTGGACATTTCGATCTGCCTGATTGAGTCCTAATAGCAATACCCTTTAATAGAGTCCTGTGAAATACTTTAGACCTTTCACCCCTCATTATCAAAGAAAATAAAGATTACCCAATGTGCTTCTTTGACCGACACATGGTTCATGCCTCAAGGGAATGAGATTGATAAGAAATTAAGGGAACAAACATTCAAAAATAGCTGCCCTTATAAATAAAAGTGACGTCTAGAGATAAGAATCGAGTGTGACGGAGGATGCCTCTCGCATGTGTTCTCCCACGTAGGTCCCCTTCACTCCAGTCCGGACAGATGCGAGCGTTCATACCTGAGACAGCAATTGGGTGTAGGACATACCTCCCTGGATCTGATTATGAGCCTATCGTTTCATTATCAAGAACTCTTGCAAACAAAAGGCCGGCAACACTGCACTGGCATCGCTGCGGTTTCCCCCACAGAAGCACTAAAACTACCTCATAAATCCAAAGCCGCAAACGCTTTGCTATATAATGATCGTCATTTTTTATTTATGCTCTCACCGCAGCTTATGACGGTGGCGTTAATCTGCTCTGGGAAAAGGATAAACCTCAGCTCCGGCAAAATGAGCTGGATGAAAGCGCTGTACGGTATCGTCGCTGTTCTCGCCACGCTCGGTGGCTCACGGCTTCAACCCTGCGTGATGCCAGCTCAATTCCTAATAGAATTAGCTTGGATTAATTGGCTGTTTATATTCAGGAGTTCCAGTCTTGTTCCCTTCCCTGATATGGAGTGCATTGCTCCATTTATCCCAGTAATGAAAGTGGAGAATGCAGTGGCAGCGGTCATTACCGCTCCCCAACCAGAACAATGTGTTCTGACTGCAGCCTGTGAAAGACATTAAGTAGGCCGTCTGAGAAAACTTATGACTAAATATCTCAGTCTCTTTTCTTTCGGAGTTGACCGTAGGGACTGCGCCGAGGTCAGCAGTACCGCAACAAGCAAAAAAACAACCCCAACAAGTTCCAAAATAGCAAGATGCCCCTGCGGGCGGAAGTGAGGGCTGAAGATGGGAATCAGATGTGCTGTGTAGATCTCCCGTGTCTGTGTTCCCCTAAGACACGTACATCACATGCACACCTGTCTGGCTGGAGCCTGCCAAGTCATACCTGAGAGGACAGACCCACCGAGGCATACCTCCACACATCAGATTTCAACACATTTCTACGTCACGCGCATATTTGTGCAACGAAAGGTGGATCGTTTGCTGTTTTATCATACGGAACATCCAGTTAGAACTAGAGTGTTAAGTGAAGCATCTCAAAACATCTCCGGAGTTCCTCGCTTTTTGATAAAATTCTGTGCATGTCATAAAAAGGCAACACTTTCTCTAAGAAGGCCTTATGAAAATGTGTTAAAGTTCACACACCAACAAAACTGACCCTATTTAGAATTTTAAGAAACCCATAAAAAAAATAAATAAATAAGTAAAAAATAAAAAACAGGAGTTTTATTTATTTTTTATTTTTTTTGTAATTTTTTGTCTTTCAGGCTATCAATAAGATGGATGTAACACCAAATAAATCAAATTTACTTGTTCAAAATTTTATACTAACTCTCATAAACCCTCTTTATGGCTAATCCATTGTGCATTTTATCTATTATAAAATTCCCAGTAATTTTTTTTTCTTTTTTTAGGTTTTGAAAGAAGACTGCAGAATACCAAGACTGCATTTATTTGAGTAAAACAGTAAAAATGTAAATATTGTTAAATAGTATTACTCACACCATTTATCTATTTATTTTTATGGAGACAACAGTACATGATAGAATAAAACAAGAGGTCACATTTAAAGGGGACCTATTATGCAAAAATCTCTTGTATCACTTGTATAAGTTGTGTGGCTGCAGTGTGTGAAAACAACCAGCCTTTAATGTTAAAAATCCACCAACTCATTTTTTTTAATAAAACCAATAAATCATGAACAGTCTCTCCAAACGAGCTGTTTCAGATTCTCCCTCCGTTCACGTCACTGAGGGGAAAAAGTCCCACCCATTTGTGACGCTCTCTGCCCTACACACAGCCCTGAGTAAGAAGCTCCAGTCCACTATTACTGGAGATATATACAATGTCAGCACCAAAGAGGCATTACAAGCACTGTGTTTTGGGATGCACTAATGAACATAGGAGTTGCCATAATCTCCCCCCATAATGTCCCCTCTGAGCTGAGGACACTGTGGTTAAATTTCATTTACTAGGGAAATATCCCGGAAAAAATCAGTAACGTCCCCTAAATGTTAAGGAATCAATACCAATGCTTCATGCGTGAATGTCAGCTCCAGACAAAGTTAAGTATCACGCGTTTGTTTTCCAAATTGCCTTTCTGAAAAAGCTTCTTGGCACTCTGTAAGGCTAATTGCTAAAGCTATTGTTGTCTCTGCCTGTTTTCACTGATGCTGCTACCAGAATGATCTTAAAATGTGGTAGTTAAAAGTTTCATATGAAAGCAATGCGAGTCGATCGCTTGAAGTTGTCGAGCTCATAATCAGAAGTGGGACTTATAAAGTTTGTGATAGCATGAGACCAGCTCCGCCCTCTTCTCCGGGAGCAACAGCTCATTTGCATTTAAAGCAACAAACTCAAAATCAGCACGTTTTGGCTCATACCCTAAAAGTGGCAATTTTAACAAGCTATAAAAAATTATCTGTGGGGTATTTTGAGCTAAAACTTCACATATACACTCTGGGGACATCAGAGACTTATTTTGCATCTTAACAGTCTTCTGCAAATGTGCAAATTTTGCAGCTGAATTTTGCGTAAAGGCGATTTCGTAACAGATTTACTGTTTTGACCAACAGTGTCAAATGTTGGTTTATTTAAGGTCCTGTTTTGTGCTTTTTTGGTTCTAGTTGACATCAGTTCAGCCAGGAAATTGGAAAGTTTTCTAAAGTTTTGAAAATATTTGTTTAATATGAAATTAAACAAGAGGATCTGCTGATTGATTGATTTTGAATTAGCGTTTATTTCATGTATAATTGGTATAATTGGCGGTTCAGTTAACCTCTATTTATTTCACATAATGAAAAGTTTTATTTTTTATTTTTTAATGGTTGTAATTTCAGTTTCAATTTTAGTTTCAGTTAACTATAACAACCCTGATGATAACAAATCAAATGAAAACCCAGAAGTGAAATGTCTAAGTGGTCAAACTGACAGTTTTATAATTCACCTCGCTCTCTCCTGCTCCTTAAAGTTAATAACACTCCCTTTTAAACAAACCTTTTAAAAGTCATCCTCCTCTGGGGAAATGTGCCGAAAACGATGCACTCACAGGTTTATGCAAAAGATTTGAATAAAATGTAACACCCGACAGGCGCTTCTTCATGACTAGTGAGCTTGTGCTGTTAATATAGTAATGACCACAACAGTCAAGAGGAGGGTTATCTGATCTGTGATGGCGCCACACAGGATATTAGTTTATTTTAGTGTGTCCATGTTAAACATTATGCTCTAGGGCAGCTTTCCACCTCAAAAACAGTGTCAAGGTTACCTGGGTTAACTATTTTACATCAACCTTTGGAGCCACACACAGTTGCTGAGAGAGAGACATACCACACCTGTACAGATAAGACTGACAGGAAGGAATTTCAAGGGAAACAACATGCTTGTCCATCTATAACCTAGTCGCTTAAAGCTAAATGAATAAAACACCTTATCTGTGAGACAGAAAAGGCCTTGTGTTGAAAAAGATAGCAAGTTTTGTGTTTGTAGTGTCTGAGAGCTCAGTCACAATACCCTTGCAAGTATGTTGTGTTGTTGTGAGTGTTTGGGCAGGTGTGCATTAATACTTCATGAGACTGCAGCATTAAAGCAAAATGGAGTGCATTAAGAAATGGTGTGCAGTAAAATCAAAAACTCCGAGTAGGGTTGCATATAAAAGCAGATGAGAGGCCAGAGAGACAGAACAATGCTCGAACCAGACAAAACACATCTCAACACCAACAGCAACACAAAATAACCACTGTTTCTGTCCACGCTGGAAGTAAAACAAAGTTGCAAACTAGTGATGCAATGAAAAGAAACTAGGGATTGAATCTGAAAATTCTGGATACAAATCTTAGATTTGGTTTGGAATAACAATATTTCTAATAATATTATTGTATTTTTCCAAAGTGTATATGGGTCAAAAATGAAAAGTGTTTTTCAATCATCAAAACAATGAAAGTTTAATACTGCTTGTCTTTAGCCCATATATCACTAAAATCAAATTTATTTATTTATTTATTTATTTATTTATTATTATTATTATTATTATTATTATTATTATTATTATTATTATTTTACTGAAGCTAAAACTAAAATGGTGCCAGGTTTAACTTTTAGTGCATATTATCCATGTATGTTTTTATTATTATTATTGTTATTATTATTATTATTATTATTATTTTATTTTATTTTTTTATTATTTTGGATGGGATTTATGTGTTATTTTGTCAGAATACATGGATTACCTATGATATGCAGTGTACGTTGTACAAAATTAAATAAACTAATTAATTAATTAATTAAATCCCATTCATTCATTCATTCATTCATTCATTCATTCATTCATTCATTCATTCATTCATTCATTCATTCATTCATTCATTCTCCTTCGTGGGGTTCATGGCATTGAATCTTAATAAAAATCTGAGAATGGCCAGACTTGTGCCTTAAAGCTGTCTAACAAATTCCTCAAGCACAATGGCATATTCTGCTTTGTTTTCAGATTTATGTGTATGAAATATTCAGTGCTTATTACTTCTGGATGGAGGGAAACTCTGACCAAAGTCAACACAGTTTCCGCCAATTTCTTTGGTGTTGTGTACAGAAGAGAATGAAGAGAATTTAAATGAGCTTCCACTTTGTTGCAGAATAAGCTACAATTCCTGCCAGGCTTTGTGCCAGCGGTCAAAAGTCTGGCTTGCAAGATTATGCCTGAAGTGTAGAGGAGATTTGCATGATTTTATTATTGACAAAAATGACCTGTCATAAACCTGAGACAGAGAGAGAGAGAGACAAGGAGATTAAAAACAAACAAAAAAAATCCCCCAAAAGCCCACAGATGATCAACTGATATGAGTTTTGTAATTATGATCTTAATCTAAAATATACAAACAATTTAAACAATGAAAAATGTATTATAACTTTTGTTATGAAGAGTTCAGATGCAAAAGCCTCTAAGTGCCGATTGAAATTTTCATCTAAAATGAGCATTTTTATCAGGTTCCTATGTTTATTTAACTCTAATGTCAATGTATAGGTCCTTTTCTATTAAAGTGAAACAACTGAACATAAACACAGGAGCCTGATAAAAATGCTAATTTTAGCAGAAAATTTCAGACAGAAATTTTTAGGTCTATCTTTCTATAAACAAACAATAATTATACAAGCGGTAAATGAGGGGAAGATCTGCTTGTACATTTGATCCCCTCCAGTCTGAACAATATCTAAATATCTCTCATACTCCAATGTTTTACTTCAGCATCAGTCCAGAGGAATTTATTTACAAATGAGCAACTCATTTCTTCTCGTCCTATCATTAAAGGAGACCCAGAAGACATGCTGTGCTGCTGTACTTGTAACACTGATGTCTATGTGAGAATAGCATGGAGTCTGTCCAGCAAGTGTTTTTATGACATGCGGCTGAAAGATTGCAGCTTTTCTCCACAAACAGCTGGAGTGACTTCAAGCACTGGCCGAACTCCACGGGGGTGTGGATGCAGTCATTACAGCTGTTATCATCGGCCCGGGGCTGGTTTTACTCGTATGTGTGCTCATGCGTGCTGCAGACTGCTCAGATGGTATCAACTCTGTAAAATGGGTAGTGTTATGTATCACTAAACGAGTAAAGAAAAGGTTGTAAAGTTTATACAAGCACTTACAGGCAACAGACCGCTATTAGAGGCAGCTATAAATGGTCATCTTGGAAAGGTGTTCCACTGCTGTTCAGCTTGGCCTTTCTGAGGGAAAACACAGATTGATTTATGTATTGATTTGTCTCGCAGAGCCAGGTTTTTGACTATTGGCATAAAGTCTGGTCTATATTGTAGATTATTCTAGTCAGGAACTGTGCAATAACACAACAAAAAAGGCCACAGTTCAGTGTTGTGTGAGTAAATCTGAAATCAATCTTACTATAATAGATAAACATGCAACAAAGTAGTGCCTCAATCAAATAACACACAGCAGTCTACAAGAAAAATGTAAATTATTAGAAAATGAGTAAACTGTAATGTAAGTAGTAGTCCAACTGTATTATGGTACAACTGTTCTGTTCACAATAAATAAGCACTAATTATTACATATAACTAATGAAAACAAAGTAGTATACAGATATATAATGCTGAAAGATACCCTGTTCATACTATTACTTGAGGGGGAAAAAAAAGAAAAGGTAAATCGGTAAAATTTAGGTTCTTGCAGAAAAATACTGTAACCGGATTTACCTCTCTCTATTTATGGATATGACGAGTCACACAGGTATTGGGCTACTCCACAGTGGTTGTCGTCCTGACAGGTTTAACATAGTCCAAAAATAAACACTTATTATAGGCGTACCGATTCAGGATAAGACAAAAACATGGTTTGGAAGATGGATTCACGATGTACTCACTAAATAAATAAATGTAAATTTAAAAAAAGTTACATATTGAGCTTTAACTTTAAAATCAATAATTAAAAACATAAATTAATACACTTTTTAAAATAACATTTGTTATACAAATTTCTTTTTGGCCTTTTGACAATATCAACATTTATTAACACATATTCATGTTATATATTTATTAAAATGCATATATGAAATACACACATATATTAAATGCTCGAGTCAGGGTGCACACAACCTGTGCACCCTGACTCGAGTAAAGCAAGCCAATCAGATTAGGGCTTGCGATTTTGGAACCTCTTGCCTTCCTTTTTTTTTCCACAGTATTTCATGAGCGTTTGGTTTTTGTCAGAGTGTTGTTTCAGACTGAACGCCCATCAGGCACTGCGCTGGGACAATACTGCCACCTGACAGTGCCACCTGTAATTATACATATACCGCTGTTTTGGTTCACCAGGAAGACAGGCGGATCATTTGGAATGCCAGGCTTGTTTTCCACAGGTGCGTGATGGGAGCACAGAAGCATTCACTGGCCCCTGAGGGGGGAGCGCAGGCCTGCCCGGACACGGCCCGGGATTGTGTTCCCCACATGTGCTCACCTGCACACTTCCTGAAAAAATGAATTACCTGAGAATCCTCCCCAGCCACAGCTATGAGAGGGATATGAGGACGGTTAGCTAAACAAAAGCCCTGTTTATATAGTGACATGCAGAGATCCAGTACAGATCATCTGGGGAAAGGCAAACTCCAGATAAACAAGGGGGCGTTGAAAGGGAGGGAGATCTGTCATTCCTGGAGAGAGGAGGATGGTGTGATAAATCATTCCACTCGTTCACTTTCTCTCTCGTTCTTACTGGATAGACTTTCAACATTACTCAGGATTTACTGTCACTGTCATCAAGACAATGTGGAATCCAACACCTTTTCCCATCAATATTGCCAGGATTTTACAACCTTTAACTGTAATTTCTTCCCATCTCTTAATGAAATATTCAGAATTGAACTTTGATATGAATACATTCCAGGTCATTTTCTGTCATAACAAATTACTGTAAAAACAAACAAAAATAAAGTACAATTTTGTGCTGCATTGAGGGATAATAATGTTAATAGTTGTTGTTTTGTTGAGGTTCATTATGGTGATTAATGTTCCCATTGGCATGCCAACCTGGACCTTATTTACTTTTAATGAGCTTTCTCGCTGCCAGTATAACAGCATTAGTGAACACTGTTACACTGAGTTACATGGAGAAAATAATCTAAACTTAATAACTGGTATTGTATTTTGCAATCTACACTATATGTTACAATACTATATATTATAGTACAAGAATGATAATCCTTAGGGGAAAGGCGATGCTGTTGTGGTGAGTGGAGTAAAAAAAAATGGTGTAGAAACAACTTTCACTTAGAAACTGCTTGTAAATCATTTCTGAGTGAAAATTGTTTCTACACCATTTTTTTTTTTTTTTTTTTTGCAGTGTACAGTTGATTCGGTTAATTGCCATTTCTTGCAAAGGTTTAAAGATTTAAAAATTAAATTTTGAATTTGAAGTAGTAAAAAAAAAAAAGTGAAAGTAAAAACACTGAAAGAGTATTTTCTTGTAAAATGTAATCCTATGTAAACTTATGTAAAAAAAATTATATGTAAATTATATAAAAGGTAAACAATTTATTATATAATTTGAAATTTTTTGTTTTGAAGCATACTAATATGATTTGACAATCAGACATGCATGGATATCAACACTAAAACTCAAGAATTGTTACAATCAATAATAATAAAAAAATTATATTAAAAATAACTAGTCAATCAAGTAACAACAAAGCAACATAAAACAGAAACTGTGGGAATCAATTGCACTATAATAATCTGCATTTGATTGTTCCAGTTATGAAGTACATTTTATGTCCCAATTACGTCTTAATACAATGGATAAAATTAATTTAAAAGTTAAAAGCTCAACTCAACTTTAAAAGATCAAATCAACTTTTATCACAATGTCATGACATATATCACATTTGGTCCTTTCCTCAATCCAAATTTTCAAACAAAATCTAAAAGTGACCATATGTAAGACAACTGTCAGTCTTTCTTTGAGAACTGGCCAACATTGGTTGTTTTAAATAAACTGAACAACATGTTTTTCTGCATTTTCTGCAGGTATCACACATCCACATTTTTTATTTTTTTTTGGCTGTCACAAAAGCTGACAAAGCTGTCTCAGAGGAGCACCACAGAAATAAGACACTCTTCCTTTGAGTTCTGTGAGGACTGGACGTACTTCACACCAGAATTAAATCAAAAAGACACACACAAAGACAGAGCTGAACTTGTGCTGTTAACTTGAGGATGACGCGTATAAACAACTTGTGTATGAATCGTTTGTGCACAAAAAGAGCGAATGGGCTCTTCAAACTTTCCTGAGATAACACGTCCATGTTTACCTTCTCTCATTTTCCCCTGACAAAGACCATATCGGTTTATCAACATCTTCCGGAAAGCTGCTAAATCATTCTCTTGAGTTTATGAGGAATCTCAAAACTATGCTGCATCACATGCTTCCTTCCATCAAAATGGCAATATCCTGTATCACATCTGCTCTTTCTTAAAGCTGATAGGCCCTTTGGGATGGATGCCTAGAAAGTATTAGATTTAGAAACATCAGTAAATGAGGAGATGAGGGGGAGAGAAAAGAAGAGATGGTGTTTAATCTAATTCTTTATTCTAGAGTTTCACAGAGATCTCAGGTTGCTGTATGTGAGTGCCAGTGTGGGAGGCCTGCGAGGGACTGACTGTTAAAGGGATAGTTCACTTGAAAATAAGCAAGCAGAGGACATTCAAAATCACAGGACGCAGGGCCATGGAATGGGGGAAAAAACACAGGGTAAAGAGATGTGTTTTTTAAAATTTGAACTACTTTTATATTGGTCAGAGAGCAACTTTTCCACAGACCTTTCTGTATGCATACACACTCATAAAAACTGAAACTAAAAAAAAAAATAAGTTGCATTTACATGACCACATAAGTCGCATTCTCCCCTATACTGAAAAAATATATAATTTCATTAAAAAAAAAAAAAAAAAAAAAAAAAAAAAAAAAAACATATATATATATTTCAAAATGTAAAAACTGCCAAAAAATATATTTGCTAAAATATGTTCCAAAATATATTTACATAAAAATATGTTTGACAACAGATCTCAAATTTCATTTTCAGGTGTGTGTATTAAAACTTTACAGGAAATAATCAATCACATGACATGGAATAGGCCTCTGTCAGGAAAGCACCATAATTAAATTTTTGACCAGAATGAAAATAGGCCTACAATGTTTCCACTCATGGATTGTAATGTTTACTCAATCTACATGGCAGTTGTTCAATTGATGAAATATCTTTCCAAAAACATTTTTAATACACAAAAACTCCAAGAAACGGTTTTGAAAGTTGTGAAAATCACATGTGAGGACCTTTGCGGTTCATGTCATTGTAAAGACTATGTGTGTTAAATTCAGCATGCTGTATAATCCGACGAAAGTCTATAACCAAAAGTGTTTGGTATCAGTGATGACAAACCAGGTTTGATGTGTAGGTAAAAAATTTTGAATTAAAGACAAGCATAAATAAGATTTGAGAGAGGAATTTGGACAGTTATTCTTGAATATTAATCAGTGAATCTATTCCCTCCACAATCAATCTGTTCTGTTACATATCATATAGCAGATGAGTCAAATGGACTATTTTTATGGTGGTTTTTGTTCCTTTTGTAGCTTGGCAATATGAATAAATATTATTTTTTATTGTATGAAAAGAAGGCAGCTTGGGTGTTCTGTCTAACATCTCATTTTGTTTTTCACCAAAAAAAAGAGACCTGAGGGTAAGTAAATGATGATTTTTTAATTTTTGCATAAGCTATTTTTCAAGTCATATTATTCCTCTGGAGAAAGTTTCGCACTTACTTTACTTTGGCAGTCCCCATAATGTAGTTTTTAATAAAGCCACAATCATTTCAGTATGTGACAGAATTCAATGTGTCTAAGTGCACGCTATGGTGTGTGCGTTTGTGCTTTCTGAGACTGGGGTTTGTGTGTTGTTATTGGACTGTTGTTCTCTTGAGTCTGGTTAGCGCTGAAGTTCGTGTGTGGGTATCGTCTTTCACATGTTCCACCCGAACCCTAGAGACAAGGACGCCCTTCTACCAGAAGCCTTTTCCAACCACAGGCCCGGGAACAGACAGAATAAAAGGGAATTATGTTTCCCCGTCCTTAAATGCTTGGAGTCCTCTTTGATTCTGCCAAGATAATAGCTATTAGACTTCAGTTACACTTTGTAGTACAATTTGGTTCTCAAAAACTCATAAAAGTAAAGAACAAACTGGAATCCATCAGTCTCCCTGGAGAGAGGACAGCTGTGTGTGAAACGTTACCCTGCTAAAAAGACAGCATATGTTGGGTTTTGAATGCTCATAATGCTCTCAGCTATGAGATGGTGGTATTGCCATTAAAGGAACAGTTCACATGCAAATGAAAACACTTTTATTTCAAATTTGAATGATTTCCTTCTTCACACAAAATTCTAAGTTCATGCTGCTTTCTCGGTACGGTGGAACTGTATAATGATAAGACACTGCCAAGCTCTGAAACTGACTCAGAAAGTCTATAAATTCATGTGTCCTATTGTCTTATGAAAATTCTTGTTTTAAGCACAAATGTAACACAATTTTATGAGGTTTGGAAAAAACAATAACCCACTCTGGTAAGAAAAATGTATTCTAGAAAAATATATTATAGTAGTCAACATTTGAAGTGGATCAAAAAAGTTCATCAAAGAATGCATTTTGGTTTAGGTTTTAGGGCAACTTTGATGAAAGGTTTTGATCCACTTCAGATGTTGACTAGTGTATAATATAGTCTTACTGCATCATGCAATTTAGTTTTTCAGGTACATTTTCTTGTTTTAAGAATAATTACTTAGAAAATAATTTCACTGTGAATGAACTCTCATTGGTTATTTTACATGTGGCACAGACGGACACTTCCTGTTTAAGTGGATGGTTAGAAATGACCACAAAGAGGACCAGACTTTATGCTGACAGTCAGACGTTATACTGTGCCAGCCTAAACACTGCCAGACGGAGACATCTGCTCTCTATTCTAGCAATGTCAGTCCAAACAGATATACACCCACATCCATCTTCCACAGCATCGTTACTTTGTTCTCAAGGCATAATGGCAATCTTGAAGACAGGAATCTATTGCACATTCCTTTTTACACCTGTAAATTATTAATACATTTAACAATTTATGCATTGCAAGCTAGTGAGTCCAACAGAGCAACAGTGGGAAAGAAGAAAACCACAATTCATTTACGTCAGAAGCAAAACTGCATGAGATATTAAACTTGTTTTCAGATAATATACATGTAAATGCTGAAGAAATGCTGTAAAAACTGAAGTATATTTGTCTTTCCCATGTGGAAATTTCTTTTTCTTGTAGCATAAATCTCACTATGTTCATAAATGAATGCTTAATACAATTTTTTTTTTGTTACACACTGACATAAATCTGTTGTCCAGGTTACTTTTTCGGTAACACTTTATTTTAGGATCTCTTAACTAGTTGCTAATTAGCATGCATATTAATAGCTTATTAGCCATTTATTAGTAGTAATTAAGCACATATCAATGCCTTATTCTACATGACCTTATTCTACATCCCTAATCCTACCCAATACCTAAAATTAACAACTACCTTACTAACTATTAATAGGCAGTAAATTAGGAGTTAATTGAGGGAAAAGTCATAGTTAATAGTTAATAGGTGTTCCCTATTCTAAAGTGTTACCCTTTTTGGTCCCTCTTTATATTAGGTGGCCTTAACTACTATGTACTTACATTTAAATTAATTATTTGGTACAATGCACTTATTGTGTACATACATGTTCTTACATTGTACTTATATTGTTAATACCATTATGTAATTACATCTGTAATTCATTTCTGTAATTACATTTATAATTACACTGTTGACCCATCCCTTACACCTTAAACCACCCTTAAACCTACCCAGACCACCAAACCTGTCCCTAACCTTACCCGTATCCCTCCTCAATAGCAGGAATAGTGTTTTGCAATACAATATGAACACAATAAGTACATTGTACTTATTTTTTGATGTAAGTACATAGTAGTTAAGGCCACCTAATATAAAGTGTGACCCCCTTTTTTCTATTGATCAGTTAGGTAACATAATATATAGTTTACTGTTACATGTCTTCCTCTATTTTAAAGTGATAAAATTAATACTGAAGTCTTACCAGGCTATTTTACTACACCTATACTTTGAGTTGCTAGATGGTGCCAATGAGCAATTCTGATTTGAACTTCAACGAAATGAGAAAAACAGCAGAGCAATAGGAAAGTACGGTGCCCAGGAGGGGACGTCTTCGGTTCACTTAGTTTTGTCGTGGCCACAACATATTAACTCGTGGGAACGTCATATTATGTCGTGGCCACGAGATCCTTTTGTCGAGGGAACAAGATCCATTTCTCGTGGCCACGAGTTTAATTCATAAACAAACCTACGTGACCATAGCAACCCGGGATTATCAGAGGTTGATTCATTAATATTTTATTTTGAATTAAGAAATTATTATATTAATTATAGAAATTATTACATAATTAAATTATTATATGGACCATAGGCTACCAGACTGTAGGCAATGGCACACGATGTACACAGCATTCGAATTAAGTTTATCATGAATAGGCTAAATGTTATATAAAGTAGCCTACATAAAATACAATAGACCTTCAAGAAAACATTTTTATCTATCCCACAGTCTTGCTAGCTGTGTGTGTCCATTAACTGATCGTCTTTTTGTATATTTGTATATTATTATTAGCCAATTATTATATTTTTATATTAATTTTTTCCCTTTATCTCTTTACATAATGTTCTGACTAGTTTTGTAAATAAGCCTACTGTAAATGCTC
This sequence comes from Acrossocheilus fasciatus, assembly GCA_036784905.1. Classification (NCBI taxonomy): domain Eukaryota; kingdom Metazoa; phylum Chordata; class Actinopteri; order Cypriniformes; family Cyprinidae; genus Acrossocheilus; species Acrossocheilus fasciatus. Next base: position 27,858,562 of record CM071940.1, on the reverse strand, counting down.
AACATGCCAATAAAGCTTTGATTAATTATAGCCTATTGGAAATGCAGTTTAAAGGTTGAATTTAACATATTTTTTTGTTTCCCTGCAAATTAATAATTATTAATATTATAGCCTACTGCCTAGTGTTTTGTTGAAGAATGAATCATTCACGTAGTTTCATTTGTAAATGAAAACACAACACGCTCATTTATCATCACGCACTAAATAGCCTACAATCATAAAGTATTGGCATAATTGTCAGACGTTTACAGTATTTGCAAAATATATGGTAGCAAATAGCATAATTATATAGAATGTTAATTAGGTAAAGCGAATTGAAAGGGGAAATAATAAAATATTATATTTATATGAAATAAATATAAAAATATAGCCCTAACAAGTTAATATAACCTAATAATAATAATAATAAATATAGCTGCAAGCAGCAATTACAGGGCCAAGCACTCCAGTGGCAAAATTAGGAGTTTAGCATGGCATGGAGCATCAGACCAAATGCAACAATCAGTAATAAAAGCAATTTTAGGATGATTGTATTTGAAATGGCTGAAAAATCAAATTCAATCTCTAGTAATATGATTAAATGGCTTATCACTTTTGACCAACAGGTGGCGCTGTAATTAAATCATTTTGGTGTGTTCTGTGTGATGTGAAAATGGCACACACAAAGTTTGTTGTCATTATGTCAAAGCTTTCCAAAGACATAGCCTCAGACTCATTTTGACACCATGCCTAAAATTTGTAACGGTGCTGTATGAAAACGGCTTTGTCAATCGACACAAAATGTACAACTTTTTGTCAGCACAGTCTGAAGATGTTCTGACTCGATTTTGGTGAAAATCGGACAAATGTTTGAGGAGGAGTTAGAAAAAGTAGGTTTTCAACATAAATCGAAATGGCGGACAGGGAGTTCAGATTTCCTAAGGGAAAATTGGTATGTATGTTGTCAACATGACCAAAGGGATATTTTGAGACCAGTTTAATTACAATAGGCTAATGCAATCAAAAGTTATTAGCATTTTTGGAAATTTCATAATTAAAGGTTAATGAATGGCTTATTGCTCTTGACCGATAGGTGGCGATGTTACCAAATTGATGTGGCGTGGTCAGTATGAGGTGACAATGGCACATACAAAGTTTGGTGTAAATTTGTCAAACCTTTGCAGAGATACAGCCCTCAGATGCAGTTTGGCATCTTTCCAGCAAATTCGTTGATGCGCTAAACGAAAACCGTTTCTTATATCGACACGAAATCCATAACTTTTTGCCAACTTGGTCTAAAGATGATCCGAGCCAAATTTGGTGAAAATCGGACTAACGGTCTAGGAGGATATAAAAAAAGTAGGTTTTCAACATGAATCAAAATGGTGGACAGGAAGTTCAGCCAATATTGGTAAAATTGGCATCGGTGTTCTCAGCATGATACAAGGAATCTAGCAACATCAGTCTCATTACAATAGGCGAATGTAAGCAAAAGTTATTAGCATTTTTCGAAATTTCATTATAACTTTTGACCACAAAGTGGCGCTGCCCCCAAACTTATTGAGTACCATCAGGGTATGGTGCCGAAGATGCATGCTGAGTTTTGCAATGAAACGCTAATGCATCCATAAAATACAGTGTTTTAGAACATAATTCAAAATAGCCGACGGCCAAAATGGTTGACATGGGAAAACTGGATATTATTCAACTCGGCATGATGCACCAAATCTAAATAGACCAGTTTTGTGATTTTTGGCTAAACCATTCAGAAGTTATAAGCAAAAATATGCATTTTTCATATCTCCTGACCACTAGGGGGCACAGCGCCGAAACACTGCAGGTCTCAGGTCATGCTTTTCATAACACACACCAAGATTGGTCTCAATATGACAAACTGTTGGGAAGATATAGCCTCACATCCATTTTTGCATGCTTTTCGTAGAATTTGTTCGTGTGCTATTCAAGAACAGTTTGACTAATCAACTTTTTGCCAGCATGGTCTGAAGATGATCTGGTTGAAAATTTTTGACAATCGGTGCAACGACCCAGGATGAGTTCGAAAAAGTAGGTTTTACGAACAAATAAAAATAGCAAAAAAACTAAACCTTACAATTTTGGAATTTTATCCATTCCACTGGGTATGAGCCAAGGAATTAGAGGGAAAAAGAATTTGACTTCTGTGGCTTACGGTTCAAAAGTTATTAGCATAAACATGAGTGCAAGTTTGGACAAGTGGTGGTGCTAGAAAGTTTGAGTTAGAGTCTCCAAATTTGCTATGGTTAATGTTGGGACTGTCCTCTATCAGTGTGCCAAATTTCACAACTTTCCCGCAAGCGGTTCTATGGGCTGCCATAGAAGAAAAAAATAACACTAACGATTACAATAGGTGCCTCTGCACCTTTGGTGCTTGCCCCCTAATAATAATATACAAATATTAAATGAAATGTTTAATGTTAATAAAAAAAAAAAATTATCCATCTCTGATATTCCCGGGTTGCTATGGTCACGTAGGTTTGTTTATGCATTAAACTCGTGGCCACGAGAAATGGATGTTGTTCCCTCAACATAACATCTTGAGGCCACGACATAAGGATGCCGTTACCTCGACAAAACGATCTCGTGGCCATGACATAATATCACGTTCCCACGAGTTAATATGATGTTCCCACGATAAAACTAAGTGAACCGAAGATGGCCCCTCCCGGGCACTGTAGGAAAGACCTAAAAGTAGCACCAATACAGTATGTTGACATGGACAAGCCAAATATACAGTTAATATAAAAGAGTATTAAAAATGACAGCACAATGCTGCAAATGACCATTTAGAATCAGTTATTCCAGAGAACCATGCAATGAATTTATAAAAATGTATTATGCTTCCCATTTAAATAGTTTGAATGATGTTTAGATATCTTTAGCTACTGGAAAGCAACAAAAGTAGTGATGCAGGTGCAGCGGAGGCTGGTTTACACAGACCCCAAACACGGGTTGATATGTTTACTAACCTGTATTCAGATGAACATCAGGACGGGGTGTGTGTTTATTCTACAGCCTGCGTCACTCCTGTACTGTTGTGTTTATGGCGTCTGTCTCATGGTGTCTCTTTATCTCTGTCTGGCTCAAGGACAGGAAGTGCATACCACTGTCCAGTCATTCAATATATATGGGAAACATATCTTACGGTCACATTGAACACACACATCCTGTTCACTCCATCCCACCTCCATCTGAATATACACTCATTCTTTCATCTCTAACAATACTGCAAGCATTGTTACTCTTTCAACACCTTTAAATTGCATGCAGACACCTGTATCCTGTGTGGCAAGCGACGTGATGTACGTCTCTTAACATCCTGAGCCTTCGGGGCTTTCACCATTGGGCTGATGCTTTCCCATGGGATACAGATTGGTCTTCTTCCATGGGAAGCATGAGGACGTATTCATTGTATTGCTTCAAGCTAGCAGGTTAATGGGTGTGTGATACAGTATGCTATGTTAGCAGGTTACTCGGTTATTGGAATGCTAAGCTAGCAGTTTCACTGGCAAGTGCTTTGCAAATTAAGCTTGTCGGCTAACTGTTAGCTTGCAAGCTAACTGGGAAACAGAATGAGAAATGTTTTATTGGACCATTTTAGTTATATGATATTTGACATTGCTTAAAATATTTTAAAACTGGCCATTTGTATTATTTAGGTAGCTAAATACGATCTAACTGTATTTGTATTTTTTTTTAATTTTCTGCTGTCTGCTACAACTCCCCTTGTGGCAACATTGTTTTGAATTATGAATTGCATGAAATGTTTCTGAGTGCAACGACTGTGTTCATTTAATTTTTTTTAGATACGCTTGAGACATAAATTATGTCCTGAATTAATTATAATATATTTATTATGATTATTGATTATAATTATGTCCGATGCCCTAAAATATGCAGTCTTTTTGTAAAGAAAAAGTACATACTTCTGAGTATGTAGCAGAAGATTAGGCAAGTTTTGGAATACAGTACCATACTTAGTCTAAAAGATTGACCTTTGGGCTGGTTTTGTTACACAGACCTGGCAACGCTATTTCTTTAGGCACATAATGCTGTTGCATAAGTATGTGCATCCTATCATTGTATAAACTGGCCTATCAATCATCTTATCTCAGTTAACATCTATCATTCCTCCAGGAGCGTTTCTAGAGAGAGAAAAAAACAAAACAAAAAAACGTACAAGCATTACAGTCCATCAACTGTTAACCATTAAAACCATTAGTAAAGGATTTCCAGTAGCAGGGTTGCCAAGTTTAGAGGTTTTCCGCAGAATTTAGGTATTTGTAAACTTTTGCAGTCGATTGATTTTCTTCTCGCAGTTTAAGGTCTTGACATATTTCATCAATTGTAATTGTTGAGTTTTTATATTTGGATAGCATCTTTGGGATGGTTTTGTTTCACAGACCTGGCAACCCTGTCCAGCAGTGAGTTATGGCCACATTCCATTAGGATTTAGTGGTGTAAACATGCCACTAATAGAAGGCAACAAATTATCAATATGGACCCACAGGGAGCATTACAGTTTCCATTATAACCAAAGCAATTCCCATTATAAACTTCAGCAGATAAGTTTTGTTTCCTACATTATAGTGGATTGTAAGTAAATCCACTTCATCCAGCACTCTTTTAGTTGTCCGTCTCATAATGTATACCATTTTAGTGTGAGAAACGACTACAGATGATTCAGGTGCGAGTGAACTGTCCAAATAAAGCAAAAGCAATTGCAAACTATAGACATTTTTGATGAGTACAAACGGAACACACCATTAACCACTGGCCTCTCACGCCTGCCATGTTTGTAGTTTTTTACTATTTAGGATTCACTTATTCTAAATTAGAATACTATTTTGGACAGCTAGTATGCAAATCACAATAGTATGCACAAACAACCGTAGAGAGCATGCCAAAGAATGAAAGTGAGAGAGCAGGGTGGCCCAGATAGTGACACAAGCTTGTGACTGTTTTTTCTCGCTGGACCAGAGAAGATGCAGTGAATCTGTAAATGAACCATGCTGCTCGTGGCGCCCCCTGCTCTCTGAGTATGTGCATCTGTGTTTATGTGTGTGAGAGTCAGAAAGAGAGAAAGACATAGGCTCCTTTCAGCAGAGATCTCCGTTCCTGCTACCGATCAAACAAACTTCATCTGATGGGCTGACAGACACACTCGCTCCACGCATCAGCTCCCAAAAACAACAATGTGCTATCAGCCCTCATATACACTCCAGCACAGACACAGACACACGCTAGCCATATGTGCCATACACAAACACTCATCTCAGCTCATTTGATAGAAGCCTAGACAAGCAGAAATAGCTGTGTGTGATTTCACAACCCTCCTTATCACTGTCATTCAGCATGTGGGCACTGTGTCTAGCAACGTGTGCTTTGACGCCGACATTCATCAATTACTCACACACAATATCCGTCCAAAGGCAGCGGTGTGACGTTCCGATTACTCTGCCAGATCTGTTAGCACAAGTGCTAATAGATAAGTGAGCGCTGGCATGAAGAGTCTGATGGGCACATCTTTCCCCTGAGGCCTCAGCTGCCGTGATGCAGATTAAAGCCTCAGACGTGACTAAGAAGGTTTCTTCCTCACAGGAGTGAATCAACAACTTCCTCTGTGATCAAGCACGTGACGTCATGAAGAGGTTCACTTAAGGTACTGCTGTAAGTGATATCGTTAACTTCACCCAACTATGTTCAGAATGACTCACTGGCATAATATGCTTGCTATTGTTGGATGTATACTAATAAGTGAATTTCCTGTATTCACAGAATGCTCAGACGATCTACTACACTGACCAAAATGAGCAGAATATAACAAAACCTACCCCAATATTGTACCCCAAAATAGAAAGTGTTTGAGATATGTTGAACACTATTAAATGTTCAGTTTTGAACAATGATAATAATAAGAAATGTTTCTTGAGCAGCATATAAGAACGATTTCTGAAGGATAATGTGACACTGAAGACTGTCTGAAGACTATAAAATGCAACCTTGGTGAACATAAGAGACATCTCACAGAAACATCAAATAAATCTTACATACCCCAAGGTTTTGAAGGGTAGTTTACTTGCCCTCATGTCATTCCAATTCTGTATTGCTTTCTTCAGTGCAACATAATAGGAAATTATTATTATTATTATGCATTTTTTTATTAAATGAAAGTGCATTGTTGATTGTGAGTGGATAGGTTACTTTAAGACTTGAATCCTATTGTAATAATTTATACAGTGAAGTGATAATGAAGTGGTGCATTCTCAGCTCTGAAATCGTGTGATCATCTGGGAGTAAACAAAAATGACACGATTGATATGTGATTCTGATTAAACAACTTGTTATTCACACACAAATGTTTTTTTTTTTCATTAAGGAATGCATGTAATTTAATGTTTTTACAAAACACCTTAAGTGATAATTATAAAGCAGGGCTTATGTATGATTAATTTTGGATGCTCACACTTATTGGCTGTGTTCAGAATAGTGTGCATAGCGTGTACATTTTCGGTATGCTTGCAATAGATCTCAAGTTTTAATCAAATAATTTGGTAAACTCTGTGTGTTACTGAAGGGGTGTTCATAGGCCAAACATGATTGTTACGTTTATTAATATAAACAACTGAAATAAACAATTCTTCCACCAAAATAGCATAGTTCATTAGCACAGCGGTAGGCTTTTAACAGTTGCCAAGCAATTGAGCAACTTGCTGCATTATTATAGAATGTGTTTACTGGCTGTTTTACAGAGGCTTGGAGTGCTACTCATCCAATTAGACGTTAACAGAACTTTATGTTTTATAAATGTGGATTATATTACAGAGCACAAAGTGAAATAATGTATCCCACAATGCAAAGCACTTGACTCGACCTTCCAGTTTGATGGATGAACCATAAATGATATTAGTTGTTATATTTATGATTTTATTGGATTGCCAAAAAACATTTTTAAACAAAATTTCATTCAAAGACGAGAATCGGACATGACTCGATTTATACACGGAGCACGATAAGTTCATGCGACAACAACTATAGCTTCACATACTTAAAGCAGGCAGTATGCAGTAAAGCAGTACACCAGTATTCCATTCTGAACAAAGTCACCAGCTCCATTCATATTAGTTGTTGTTTTCACCTTCTCCCTCCATACCCTCAACACTCACCTTTGTAGATTTCCAGATGGTCCCCTGTGGCCCTCTAGTGGGCCTCATATTAACTGCACATCTTGTCATATTCATTTAATAACTGACTGACTGACTCATTCAATCTAAGTCCCAGTAACTTGATAGTGACCTTCTAAGGGAACTTTACAGGGTTTTAAACCAACTTGAGTGGGATTCCACATCACAGAAAGTGAACATGCTCAGTCTGAAGGACACAGCAGAGGGAACAAGTATATCAATTTATTTCTTAACATCAATTGGACGGGAATTGTTTTTAAACAAAACAAAGATTACTGCAGTATTTGCAAGAAAATGCTATTTCAGTCTTTCCACTTCAAAATTTCATTTTAATTCAATGTGCTACTTGTTTCTTTGTAATTATTTGTGAAATTTAGCAATTTCTAAGTGAAAACTGATTCAAAGTAAGTCCTGCTGTCTTCAGTGTAGGCTGTTGGCATGAGTATACAGACTACATCAGATAGTGTAGGTGAGCATTAAAATTCATGACCATTACATAATGACACATTACATTAAAATGCGTGACCATCATACGTTCCAAATGAACGTTGTAAATGAACTAATATACATATCCCCACAATATTACAGTTTTTACTGTATTTTTGATCAAAACATGTCAGCTTTGAGCATATGAGTTGAGCACAAGAGGCTTTCAAAAACATTAAAAATCTTACCAACCCCAAACTTTTGAATGGTAGTGCATTTGCCATCATGTCATTCCAAACCTGCATGACTTTCTTCAGTGGAACACAACAGAACTAACTGTCAACTTCTACTCATATCCACTGCTAAGTGTGAAGGAAACCTGTGAATCAGAACGCTTCAGGCTCTGCACCGTTATTACTCACTGTGTCCCTTTGATATGTTTGCTACTGAGACTCAATATTTGGTTCACCACTCTTGAGTATTATTTGTGTAATATATAGTATTATTCTCAAAATAAATGGTGCAGAACATTTCATGATGAATAATGCTGCTACACTCATCCAGAATTAACCGATGTAGTGAAGGTGCGAGCACAATGCCATAACACAGATCTTCCCAAGGCCAAAGACTCACTCAATGTCACACAACATTAGGACCAACATGCTGGGATTCTAATGTCCCTTATAGAAAGTTTATGAACAGGACTGGTGTCTGTCTGATCATGCAGAAAACATTAGAGAAATAGTTCACCCAAACATTTTCTATAAATTTCTCTGTAATTGTACATGAGTTTGTTTCGTCATCGGAACATTTGGAGAAATTTAGCATTGCATCACTTGCTCACCAGTGGATCCTCTGCAGTGAATGGGTGCCGTCAGAATGAGAGTCCAAACAGATGAAATACCATCAAATAATTCATCTTGTGAAGTGAAAACCTCTGGGATTATAAGAAACAAATCCATCAAGATGTTTTTATTCTTCAAACCATTGCTTCTTGCTAAAATATGAGTCCTCTATCCATAATACTGCTTTCTTGAGTGAAAAAAGGCATCTTGTATGAATCAGGAGAGAAATCTGAACAGATCAAGCACCATTTACAAGTGAAAACAAGTTAAAATTATAAAGAAATAAATTGATGGATTTTGATGTGAGAGGATTTAAGACTGACGTTTTCATCCAAGGAAGCGTTATTATGGATTATGGAGGTGTATTTTTAGCAAAAGTGTCTGTTTAAAGTTAAAATGTCTTTATCGATTTCTTTCTGATAAACCCACAGCATTTGTCTTCACAAGAAATTAACTGATCGCCTGCAGTTGTGTGGATTACTTGCGGATTATTGTGATCTTTGGACTCTCATTCTGACGGAACCCATTTACTGTAGAGGATCCATTGCTGAGCAAGTGACGTAATGCTAATTTTCTCCAAAACTGTTCAGATGAAAAAACAAACTTATCTACATCTTGGATGGCCTGAAGGTTAATTTTCATGTATGGGTGAACTATTCCTTTAAAGAAAGCCACAGACCAGCACTTTTGCAAAAGCAACTTGTTCACACGTGTTCTACATTGACTGCATCTGAAATACGGCCTGACAAGCGCAGAAACACGAGGACCATCATCACATTATATAAATAATCTTTCTCCTCCTTCCTAATTGAGTGACTAATATCAGCGAAATAGGTTTATGTAACAAGCCCACATATTGTGAGAATGCAGTTATCCTCCTCGTTCTGGCTCTGGCACGGATTAGTTTTATATTGCTCTATCCCATCAGTCTTTCTCAGTCTAATCTACAGCTTGACTCATGTGCTGGACCACCAACAGCTCGGCATGGACATGGATGAGTGCTTGTATAACAGATATCATGAAACGGAGCCATGCATTTATATATTCTCATCATTTTGAACATCTTGCCTTAGTTTTATATGCACAGCATGGCTTGTAGTAAAAAAAAAAAGGATTCCTTCCATCCAAATTCAGCATGAGCTTGGACTTAAAATAGCACTTATCTGTTTACTACTTAAAAATGTTGCCCTTTTCATAAAATAAAGAGGTTAGATTCATGCTCAGGCCATCCAAGATGTATATGAGTGTTTTCATCAGAACACATTTGGAGAAATTTAGCATTTCCTCACTTGTTCACCATTGAATCCTTTACACTCAATGGTTTTGGCTTTACAAGATATTACTTTCTGGACTAGAGTCATGTGGATTACGTAAGGGATAATCAACGGCTAGCTGTGCATTAAAAGATTTGAATGCACGATGTGGAGGCGAAGAACCACCCGACGTGCAGCGGAGGTTATGTATCTTACTATGGTTACCAATGTTTATAGGAAGCGTATTAATATAGAACGTGATTAAACTGACCTGGAACTACCTGTGCAGTTATATGAATTTAATCAACACCTGCCAGCCAATCAGAATCCAGTATTCAGACAGACCATGGCATAATCGTGGATTATTGTGTGTGTTTTTATCAGCTGTTTGGACTCTCATTCTGACGGCACACTGCACAAAATCCATTGGTGAGCAACTGATGTAATGCAACATTTTTCCAAATCTGTTCTGATAAAACACCAAACTCATCTGCATCTTGGATAGCCTTAGAGTGCATACATTTTCAACCTTTATTATTAAGAGCTTGGCACAGAAAACTAGAACTATTTATACAAGAATTTTATTCATCCTGTACCATTGTATTTATTAATATGCTGACCAATTTGTGCCAAAATGTTGCATTTCTTTGCAAGAAAAGGCACTGTGATATGTAAAAGGACGCACTTAACAACTGTGTGTTCAGGGTCATACAGTTTTTCGAGAAAAACAACTTCAGGCTAGAATAAACCTTTGATGGTTCATTTTCCTCTGATTAAAGTTAGACGATGCTTCATTTGCACTGGTTTTCTTTAGTAGATGGTTTAATTTGAATCAAACACAACACTTCCAGAGAGAGGGTCAAACTATTGTTCTTAAACTGTGATTTAAACAAGTCGTATTGGCTAATTGGTATATTTAATCCCCAAAGTCACTTTTTACTCACATTTGGTGCTCTCGAGTTTTCTGTCCTGTGCTGACATAATACCTATTAGAACGGGACTGATGAAAAGATTGTTGTCATTTGAACAAGAACAAGAACAAGAACAAGAAGAATAGCTTTTATAAATATAGTTATTGAAGTGAATTAGGGGGTGGGGCATTCTCAGACTAGAGAGCATTTGATTGGACAAACATTTGTACACACCCCTGAGTGCAAGATGAGTCATTGTTTTTTTGTTGTTGCTTTACAGAAGAGAAAAACTTTTTAAAAACAAAACAACAACAACAACAAAAAAAGAATAAAAGCAAAATTTGTTAGAGTTTAGGAGTACAGTAGCATAAATAGCCTTAAAGCTTAGGATGTGTGACTTTGAAGCCTGAGTTGTGATGTGTTGCAGTGACAGATGTGAACACATGTGGGCAGTGTGGTGCAGAAGCAAGGCTCTTGATGCCCTATCTATAGAGTCTGTCACATTCAGTACAAAAGCTCTTCCGTTTGCTGTTCATTCACTGAAGTCTGCCAATCACCGGTGCTGTGGATGCAGAAATTCACACATTGTCTGCTTGTGACCACTGTGTTAACGCTGCTGCTCAGACGAAATGGAAAACGGACAGTGAATGAGTAATGAATTATTTTTGTAATTACAAGTTATTACAAATAGAAACAACAGTTTGCTGGATAAGTGTACTGTATGTATTTAGAGTATGTGTGTAGTAATAGTAGTATAGATGGAGATAGTAGTGGCAATAATAGTACAAGTTAAAGAATGAATTTCATGAAGCCTGTCAAGAATACATACAGTATATCTAGGTCAAAATTACATTTTGCTTATAAATGAAGGCTGTTAGGCTCTATTTAGTTTATCATGTGAGGAATAAATGCCTGAAAATATATACAGAACCACGAATGTGAAGTTCCCACAAGGATATGTAAGACAATGTGTGTGTGTGTGTGTGTGTGTGTGTGTGTGTGTGTGTGTTACAGTAAGAGGAGAGAAGTGTGGGGTGAATGGCTGGTCAGAGCCTCTCAGTGGGAGTACCATGATCAGGACAGTGAAGAAGAGAAACAAGACTGAATACAGACATGTTCTGTACACATAAAAGCCCTTTAGAGCTATCTGTATGTCTAACTCTGTAGAAAAAAAACTGACATAGAGGAGACTGGGATGAGTTTCCTCAATAACTGTAAGGCTTAAATGCTGGTTTTCTCTAACAGAGTTATGTTGGTATCAACCATGTAGATTTAGATGTAAATTACATTTGATTTAGATGCACTAAAATGTCAATATTATCAGATTTTCTGCTATAGCTGGTGGATAAACAAACACGAAAAAAAGGGTCACATTAAGGTAAGATAACAGTCAGCTACAGCTAAGGAACATTATGACATTAAAATTGAATTCATAGTGAAATGTCCAGTGCGTGTTCAGATGAACGTGAATCTGGAAAAGTTTTATTACATTGGTTGTACATATAGTGGCATTTTGAAAATGAAATATCCAGTGAGTTGAGCTAAAAGGTTCATACTCTTTTCATATTTGAAAATAATGTAGAAATAAACCCTATTCTAAACCTAATCAATATTGATAAAAAAAAGCAATCCTGAGATTAAAAAAAAAATTACATTTGCTAAAGCATCTATGCCATTTTAGCTTGCTTCTATAAAAGTTTCATGGGACTCGTACCAAAGGTCATAGCAAACGCAGTGCTGCACCAGGTGAGCTACCAAGCAATTTTACTACATCAGAAAAGCCATATATAGAGCTGGCTATACAATGCAAGCATCAGCATATATTTTACAAACTATGCACTATGGTAAATGTGTTATGAAATCATAACATAGTAGGCTATTGTGCACAAAAAAAATAAGTCTTTATTAATTGATAATTTGCCACTGTAATCATAATTTGTATGAACTTGTTTTACAGCAACTAGTGTTAATTTCAACTGGGAACAGCAGTGAATTGAATGTAAAGGGGTTTTGAAAAAATATAGTTATATTTAAGATTTTTTTCTCCATGTGTTTATGTGAAGTAATTTTTCATGATTTATTATTGGCCAAAACAATGTTTTGACACATTTTCAATTTTTGCCTGTTAATGAATTTTCTGTGTCATAATTGTTTTACAATTGTTAACCATTGCTCAAAGCTACTAATTAACCTATATCTGTATTTTTAAACAGTTTTTTTTTTCTTTTCTGGTGTACCCCACAGCACTCATCAACACCAAACCTGAAAAAATAATTCACATTATACTGAATTATTCATTGAGTATAGAGTTGCTTCCTCCATCCAGTGTCTTTATAATAATTATAGTATATGCAAGTAGGTTGTGTTTTATATATATATATATTCTGCCGTCATCCACAGGAACTGAACATGTTAATGCTGTAACCACAAAAAAATATGACATTAACAACATCATTTTAAACATTTAATTTTTATAGGTTTCACAAAGTGCTCTCTGCTATTTTGGACCATTTTCTTTCTCAGAAAACCTGCTCAAATCAATTTAGGAGGTTGTCAGTTTGGGTCATGCCTCAGCATTCAGTCAGGTTAAAGGTGGGTGTTCTTCAAATGCTTGATCCATTTGGCCAGATATTTGCCGCTGTGTTTGAGGTGATATTATTCTGAATGACTCACATTCGGTATAGGCCTACACACATCCTGACATTCTCCAGTGAAACTCAAGTGTAATCCGGATTTTGCTGTTCCTCAGTGATTGCAAGACATCTGTGTGCTGATGATCTTCCATTACAACAGTGAATGGCAGGATGCTGTGTTCAGTATTCTTGTGGAGGGCAGTGATTTTCTCCTGTGTCATCTTATACTTTTCTTCTTGCATGTTTTTCTAGTAGTGGATTTGTGAACAGCGAGTTCCCTTACGAAAAAGAAGTTTATTCAAGTGTGCAATTAGTATACTTCTTTTAAACTAAAAAATAGGAAAGTATACTTTTAGTTTACGTTTTATGTACTTCTCAGAAATGTCCTTTATGTACTTCACAGAAATATACTTAAAATGACATTTAAGTATACTTGACTTATACTTAGGAAAAAGTCTAAATATATTTGAGCTATACTTGTGCTCCTAGAATCCGTGTTTTTATTGTTATACGGTAGTGGGCGCTAGTACATATCTTCTGTACAGAATTTCCAAAAAACACAAGTGAATAAGAAACCGAAACAACAGATACTTCCACATGCAATCTAACACAATCATCTGATATAAAACAGCATCAAAACTGTGTAACGTTATGGAATAAAATGTCGACCAATGAAGAGGTAATAATGACTGTCAAGCTTTTGGGTGTTGATCGACTCGATCTACATTTTGATTATCATTCTGAATCTAATTCATAGTCTTTTTTCAGCTTTTTGCTCAAAATGTTGTTTATTTATTTATTATTATTACTGAAATAGTACACTTACAAGTATACTACTAGTACACTGATATTTGTATACTTACTAGATAAAGAATACTTAAAAATACACTTGAACTTTACTTAAGTATACTTAATAAAATTAACTTGAAGTATACTACTTTTTGGTAAGGATTTTCCGTGCCTGCAAACCCTTAGCTGTTACTGCGATTTTGATAATGACCTCTTGACACTTTTGCAGGAATAGCAAGGCTAAATATAATTGTATGTAAATTTAAATTAGTGTTTGGGAAGATATTTTGAAACTGTAGTCTGTCAAGCTATTAGCTACTCATTACTTAAAATACTAAAGCTTCAATCAAACTACACTTCAGAAAAGAAAAAACTAGCTAATTACTTTGAAATGTGATATCTTTATAACCTATATGACTATATTAAAAATGCTATACAGGGACTTCTGGGAAAACTGTGATGACTCATGCAGTGTTTTTTTTTTTTTTTTACTGGTTCATTGAAATGAATTGCACATAGCAGCAGATTTGCTACAATGAATAACAAATGTGAAAAATACATTGTGGCAAAAACAGATCTGTAACATTTTGTTAAATGTAATCTACTTGTATAATTTATAAAGTGTATACAAATATCTAAAGTAAACACAAGTATGAAGTAAATTACAAGTGTGTGCAGTTGTACTGAGACCCTTGTGAAAAATAATTAATACAATTAAGTGTACTTTCATGACTTCTTTAAAACAAAAACTTATACTTTAAAGTATATATAAATATTTATGTTTATTATGCTTTAAACAAGTACACCTATTTTGATGCATTGACTAACAAGTGTTTAATTATAATTTTAACTGTAGAGTGTTATTACATGACTATATATTCCAGTAGAAATGACATTATTTTATATATTAAGTATATTTTAAGTAGATTTTAGTTTACCATAAACACTTGTCAGTTCATTTCACTTATATTTTTACATTTTACTTATATTTTAAAAAATACCTGTATGTAGTTACATCTGTAATTAATTTCTGTAATTACATTTATTATTACTCTGTTGACCCATCGCTTACACCTTAACCCACCCTTAAACCTACCCAGACCACCAAACCTGCCCCTAACCTTACCTGTATCCCACCTCAATAGCAGCAATAGTGTTTTGCAATACAATAAGTACATTTTACTTATTTTATTTTATTTTTTTATGTAAGTACATAGTAGTTAAGGCCACCTAATATAAAGTGTGACAGGATAACATATTTAAATATGTTTTTTTTAAAGGAAGGCTTTGTGTGTGATAAATGTTGTCTGTGCTGTTAACCGAAAGCGCTCATTAAATACCAGGATTTTAAACTATGAGGATTTATATATAATTTATGTTAATTACTTGTAAATTATAAGGCCACTCCAGCATGCACCTACTGTACCTACTAAAAACCATCATTGTGGTTCAACACTAAAGCACAACGGAAAAATTTCACAGGAAATAATTTCGTATCAAATGAATGTGTGTGTCAGTGGTGGAGCAGAACTGGATATGTCTATGGTTTCTATTATCTGCTCTCAAAATCTCTATTTTTGCTAAAATAGCAGTAGGATGCACCACGAGAATCAGATGAATACTTGCTATTCAGTCGCACTAATTTGCACAAGCAGTTACCGCTTCTGAAATTACTTTCAGGCCTCTTTGTCGAAATCTCTTTGTGGGCACAATTTAATCCATTTGCATTAACACTGCCCTGTATTTTGCGCGTGTATAGAGGTATAGTCCAAATTACATATTCATTAACTCTCAAAAACTGACAATACGCACTTCCTCCATTGCACATCCAACTATATTAATAGATACAAATCTTCAGTAAATCAGGGCCTTCGTTTGTAACACAGAATGAGATGATAAATAAAAAAAAGCTCCCAGGCATCTTTCTGCTCAGCGTAACAGACAAGATACAATGACCAGACTCAGGACAGACCGGCCTCAGGAGAGAACCATGAAAAAATAATGCCACAACCCAAAATACTCTAAAACACATCCTCAGATAAACTCTGACATACACACTAAAACACGACGTGAAAAAAACTTTCAAAATCACTTTATTCGCCGACAGCGTCTTTCAGAGGCCTCTTAAATGGACGTCCCTATGTGCTGCTTTTTATCTGCAAATAAAGCCTCTCAGACAAAAGACAGCAGTGCCAAAGTGAAACCCATTAGTTTCATTAATTTACTGCGCTCTACTCACCTCGTGCCTCTTTATATTGTGCTACATAACAGCATCGGCAATTGCACAGTGAAGAGTAACGTTATTTCATTCTCTGATTTTAAATAGATCTCTTATTTATTCTCCATCAATCCACAAAATATGTCCAAGCTTTCTTTCAAGGCACCTTTAAACTCTCACAAATATGGGATCCTCTCGTCCAGACAAGCCAATCTACAGTAGCACATGCAACAGACCTATTTGGTGCAGCTCCAAGTTGGGTGGGTGTGGTGTCCAGCTCATAATGTACCCAGAGTGGGCGGTGGATGCATACAAAAGCACTTTCCGTTTATGTGGCCTCTCTTTGCATGATTTTAGGGCAGAAAAGGGCTGTTTGCATGAAAAGCACAAAAGAATTGCGATGCCTCATCTCCACAGTTCAGAGGAGCATGTACTGTAATAGCAAATAGAGGCTGCTTGGCTGGTTCATTCTCGTCTTCTGTAGATACGCCAAGGAGGTTAAATGTAGCGATTCTGTGAAATAGGACGACCCGCTGGCACGTACAAACAAATCAACTACAGGCTTTAGCGCTCCAAGAGTTACATTCATTTCCAGGGTTACAATGAGGAATATATTTGGATGCAAAGTAAACACCTTCCCACTGTGTGTCAGACAATAAAAGTAGTTTAATATGTTATACATATCTTAAAGAGGAAAAAGTAAAAGAAATGGATGGTTGCAATAACACAAGCCCTTTCTCTGGGGTGTTTATTCTGGTGTATTATAGTGGAGAGAATGTCCTTCTCGGGTCACAACTCAAATTCCCCAAATTCCCTTTCACAACTAACCGGTGAAGAAAGAGATCAGGAAACCTTTACATAGCAAACAATAGTTACTCTACTGCTGCTGCATTGTAATGACCTCAAATTAAAAAAAAAAATTACAGATTACTGCTTATAGGTGAAGTGTGCATATGAAGAAAAAAAAAAGTTAAATTATAAATGACTTGTGTATGGTAAAAAGGAATGCAAATAAATAAATAGTTGGGAAAATGACCTGGCAACTGTTAGAATACTGACAGACTGAAACACCAAATACACTATATATTACTGTATTATATTGGGTTTACAAAATATTGTTTTAAGTGCACTTCAGTTAGTTGTTATAACTATTTTAATGTTCTGTAACTGTTAATAAATGATAAATAAAAACATCTGATCATTTGCAGTTTAGGCCTGGATTTCAGTTACATAATGTTGAATGCCAGTAATTGCTCATTTTAAGAAGAAGAATTTAATAGAGGCAATAATATTATTATTGTTGATACTGGTCTTTATTATTAAATGATTCCAGTAAAAAAAAAAAAAAAAAAAAAAAAAAAAAATATATATATATATATATATATATATATATATATATATATATATATATATATTTAGAGTATCACATATTTAAAATAATGTTGATTCTACATTAATTCGGAGATTGATGTAAAGATATATGACTACAAATTTTAATGTTAGGTGTATTAATTTATTCATACATTCATTTGATGGACAGTCCTAAAAAAATGAATACATTTATTTCATTATATTATGCAGTGAAAAAATTGTGTAGAATTTTCTATTGAAAATGAATAATCAAATAATTAAAAAGAAACATCAAATAACACGTTGCATTAAACATGAAATACATAATAAACAGTGTGAATGAGCCCAGTGAGCTTTGAAGGGCTTCTAAAACTGTGAAACAGACTGACATACATTATAGAGGGTTATATTTCCTGTCTGCTATCTCAGGATAATCGCTACTGAAAGTTTTAGGATGGTGTATTGTTTTTGTGGTGCCATCAGCCAGTTGCATTGACAAAATGTGAATGATATGGCTCTTGAGTAATTCATCAAATTACATTTAAAGTTCAGGTAATTGTCTCAAAACAACCTGGCTGCTTATATCATCCCTTGCTTTCCCTTTACTTTAAATTTAGACTTACTCTCAAAAGGTGTGATGTCACACATATATGAACTACAAGCAAATTAACATCTGGCCACATTTACACATCAACACCTATTCACTAGTCACTGTGAAGTAATAAGGAGACACTGTTATTATTCCGAACCACAAGGGGCCGTATTACAGAAACATCCAGAATATCTTAACTGACAGATCTTAATTCAGATCACTAATTCAGCCCTTGAAGAAGATACTATTCATATTAATATTTAGATGTGCAGGAAGTCCAGTGAATGTGTTGTTCCTGGTAATGTGGTAACAACTGCATCTCTGCATCGTCAACTTTCCAAAGGACCAACCTTAAAGGAACAGTTCACCCAATAATGAAAATTTGCTTTAAATGTACTCAGCCTCAGACCATCCAAAATATACAGGTGCATCTCAATAAATTAGAATGTCGTGGAAAAGTTCATTTATTTCAGTAATTCAACTCAAATTGTGAAACTCGTGTATTAAATAAATTCAATGCACACAGACTGAAGTAGTTTAAGTCTTTGGTTCTTTTAATTGTGATGATTTTGACTCACATTTAACAAAAACTCACCAATTCACTATCTCAACAAATTAGAATACTTCATAAGACCAATAAAATAAACATTTTTAGTGAATTGCTGGCCTTCTGGAAAGTATGTTAATTTACTGTATATGTACTCAATACTTGGTAGGGGCACCTTTTGCTTTAATTACTGCCTCAATTCGGCGTGGCATGGAGGTGATCAGTTTGTGGTACCTTTGGCAGTGTAGGCAGGTGCCAAGTCCTGCTGGAAAATGAAATCAGCATCTCCATAAAGCTTGTCAGCAGAAGGAAGCATGAAGTGCTCTAAAATTTCCTGGTAGATGGCTGTGTTGACTGTGGACTTCAGAAAACACAGTGGACCAACACCAGCAGATGACATGGACATCACACTGGACTTCAAGCAACATGGATTCTGTGCCTCTCCACTCTTCCTCCAGACTCTGGGACCTTGATTTCCAAATGAAATGCAAAATTTACTTTCATCTGAAAAGAGGACTTTGGACCACTGAGCAACAGTCCAGTTCTTTTTCTCCACAGCCCAGGTAAGATGCTTCTGATGTTGTTTCTGTCAGAAGTGGCTTGGTAGCCCTTTTCCTGAAGACGTCTGAGCGTGGTGACTCTTGATGCACTGACTCCAGCTTCAGTTCACTCCTTGTGAAGCTCTCCCAAGTGTTTGAATCAGCTTTGCTTGACTGTATTCTCAAGCTTGCAGTCATCCCTGTTGCTTGTGCACCTTTTCCTACTCAAATTCTTCCTTCCAGTCAACTTTGCATTTAATATGCTTTGATACAGCACTCTGTAAACAGCCACATCTTTCAGTAATGACCTTCTGTGACTTACTCTCTTTGTGGAGGGTGTCAATATTCGTCTTCTGGATCATTGCCAAGTCAGCAGTCTTCTCCATTATTATGGTTTCAAATAACAAGAGATACCCGGAATGTATATTGTAGGGATGGTCATTAATTGAAACTCAAATGTAAATATTATAATATTTTGAGATACTGATTTTTGACTTTCATGAGCTGTAAGCTCTAATCATCAAAATTAAAACAAAAAAAACTTTTGAAATGTTTTACTTTACATGCAATGAATCTAAAATATATGAAAGTTCCAATTTTTTAAATAACTTACAAGAAAAAATTTACTTTTTTACGACATTCTTATTTATTGAGATGCACCTGTAGATGAGTTTGTTTCTTCATTAGAACAGATTTGGAAAGCATTACATGACTTGCTCAACAGTGAACCTCTGCAGTCAAATCAAGTCAAGTCAAGTCAAATCACCTTTATTTATATAGCGCTTTTAACAATACAGATTGTGTCAAAGCACTTAACAGTATCAAATTGGAGGACAGCGTGTCAGTAATGCATAATGATAAGATTAAACACTCAATTTTCAGTTAAAGGAATTTCATTATTGAATTCAGAGAGGTCATTGTCTAGCTTAGTTTAGGTTAAATAGTATCTGTGCAATCAAATCGGCGATAATCGCTAGAAATTAAGACTCTCATTCTGACGGCAGTGAATGGGTGCCATCAGAATGAGAGTCTAAACTGCTGATAAAAATTCACAAGTAATTCACACAACGACTAGTCCATCAAATAACATCTTGTGAAATGAAAAGACACGTTTGTGTAAAAAAAACAAAACAAAACAAAACAAAACAAAACGAAACAAAACAAAACAAAACAAAAAAACATTATTATGAGAATTTTATCTGTTGTTGACTAAAATATGAGCCCTCTATTCACAATAATGCTTTCTCCAGTACAAAAAGTCTTCTTGTCTGAAACAAGAGAGAAATATGCACAGACCAAGCACCATTTACAAGCAGGGGAAACAACAAAAAAGTTCAAAACTGTTCTAAACAAATATGTTGGTGGATTTTGATGTGAGAAGATGGACAGGGATGGATCTGTTTATTTTTTTTTTTTATTTTTTTTTTTTTTACCTGGAAGAAACGTTAATATGGATTATGGCTTTTTCCTTTATAAGACATTAATTTATGGACTGGAGTTTTGTGGATTACCGTGATTTTTTAAACAAAATTATCAGCTGTTTTGAGCATCATTCTGACGGCACCCATTCACTTCAGATGAACCTTTGATGAACAAGTGATGTGATACTAAATTTCTCCAAATCTGTTCCGATGAAGAAACAAACTCATCTACATCTCGTATGTTCTGAGGGTACATACATTTTCAGCAAATTTTCATTTTTGGGTTAACTAAATGCTACAGTAAAAACAAACAAACAAACAAAAACTGTATCATGTCCTTTAAAATAATTGTAAATGATTTAACATTGCATTATATCTTACTGTAAAATACTGAAAAATTATTGTTTTGGGCAAGTAAAAATGATGAATTATCACATACATTTACGATGAACAGTAAAAGCACATTCCCAGGCAAGTTCCTGCGTGACAAAGGGACAGCTTCAAAAATGCCTGTGTAAGTCTAAAGGTCACAGAGGTAGAAAAATTGTCACACAAAACTTAATTACATATGTTTTTGTGTAAGAAACATTGACAGACATTATAAGTGGATCTCAGGGCAGAAGGAAAAAGGTAATGTAAAAACCGTTGTAGAATACAGTCACTTTAGTTGAAGTAATTTGCATAACCATTAAGAAAAATAAAAAAGTGGCGATAACACTCCTGAATATTAATTTGTACAGTGAGTGTGTGATTTTTGACCCACCTCAGACATGAAACGAACAATGTTCGGTTTTAGTAATTTTTTATTAATATGTGCTGATACAGGGTCGTACTGACCTGCAATGACGCAAACGCTTACATAAAATCATCCCCTTTGGCCCAAACAGCTGTCAAAGCAATGACGGTGAGAAATAAAACACATATCATTCTTCAATAAAAACAGTAAATCACATTAACCCTCCTGTTACATGGGACTCAAGCATCATAATTTAATCAAAAAACTGTTCAAATAAAACAAAGAGTTCAGAAGGGAAAAAAAAAAAAAGTTACAAGATACATAACCTCAATGACATAACCATCACCCTGGCCTTTGATGACTACTAATTGTTTCTCCCATGTTCAATTCTCATCTTATACAATGTCTAATACTGCGCGATCACACAAAGATGTAGTTATGATAGTCCAACTCAAAAAGGCCTAATACATTCTAGGGTGATTCTGACCCTGCCCCCTTTCTCAAAACCCAACAAACCCTGACAGGAAATGAACACAATGCTGAGTTAAATCACTGGGTGTTTCTTAAATTAACTTGCTTATATGATAAGGCGGTGATTCTTCTAGAAGACCGGTTTACACCCACCCATCTGCTGAACACTGGCCCACGCGGCCCCTCTGGGTCAAACATAGTTAATATGCAAACATACAGTCAAAGGCATGCCTAAAAGAAGCTATAAAACAAATCACAGCTTGCTTCAGATTGGTCCAACTTAAACATGTAAAAATGCCCTTCTGTACAGAGTACAAAAAACTACACAGCTCAGGCATGACTCGCATGTTAGTGTTTTGTGATCAGTGTAGGAACACTGTTTTGGGAGTCTGTATTACCCAGAGCTCCGTGCTCTGGTGTAACCCTGCCTGACCGAGCCGTTGTTAAAGACTGACAGACAGCTGGTTAACAGTTAACAACATGAACCTCCCCACTGGGCTCATGTCACAGTCTAACATATTCTCAAAACTACGGTACAGGTGCTGTTTCTAGCACAGACGCACTCCAAGAGACCAAATAATACTACATTATTAGTGTGTAGATGTCGGTTTAACAGCTCTGTGCCTGTTCCCTCTCTGTTTATGACAGTTACCCCTTTTCCACCGACATGGTGCTGGTGGCCAATCTGGCCCAATCCACACATTTCCTTCTGAGAAAAAAGCTGGTTCAGGGTTCCACAACCGCTGCTTAAATCTCAAACCAAAAACACTGAAATGTCACACTTATATACACCTATAATAATTGTAATTTACCGGTCAATCTGATTGAAATGATTTTAATAAAACCGATAGTTCCAACTTTGTTGTAAAATGCTGATACTCTTGCACTCAGATTATTGCATTGGTTTTAAGTATATTATTTAGCATAAGAAATGTTTAGTCTGAACTAATTATACATTTTTATCATTAATCATATTGCTGTTGCTATCATTTTCCACAGTAATCACTCAACCCTGTCCTTTACAGTAATTTTACCATGCTTAAAGGAGTTTTAGGCACTCTGCTTCATGCAGTGCACGGTCTCTTGGCTTATTGCTTTAATTGACAAATGTTGTGTGCATGAAATGCTGAAATATTTTTTTGTTATAAATTTAATATCATGAAACAAATACCTAATAGATTTCAAATATTTAAAATGACTTCCTTTACATCATAGCCAACTCATGATAAAGATACTGAATTTATGGATGGTAAAATACGCTCTCAAAATGTGTGGTAACATTAAAAACATTTCCACCAATTTCCTGCATATCTATGGTTAACCCAGAGGGGGTGCATGATAAAAAGGTCCACCATAAAAAAAGATCTACTGTCCAAAGTCAATAGTGTAGTGATGCACAAACTACCCTTCACACAGAAGTCACTTTCAAAGCATGCACTATTCTGTTGGTCAACACTGTAAATTTGTGTGCAAAATTCCTATTGAAACGATTTTGCCTGTGAAATTTGGCAAAGGTAAATGTAACTGCACCTTAAAAAACGTAGAAGCACTGTTTGTTTGTAGACAGGTTACGTAGTAACAGTCAGGTGCATTATCGTTCAGCTCTCAAGTCAGTGGAAATGTGGGCCAGTTGTAAAAGACGTTCACACATCCTTTTAACACAAGCACCATTTCGACAGAAAAGGGTGTAAGTAAGCTCTGTCAGGATGGTTCCTTGTTCGGTGGCTGTGGTGGTGTTAAAATGCTTCCGTTTTACAGGAAGGTGTTGATCGCTCAGTGACTGAGGGATCCCAATAAAACATGTCATTTAACTCCAGGGGCTCTCTTAGCCTGTCAGACGCGGTGTGGCCGAGCAGGTGGGGTGCTTTGCCCAGGGCTGATACTTCATGTTGTTTTGACAGCAGTGAATGACTTGTTCATATCTCTCTCTCCCTTTTTATTATATCTATCCTCCTATCTGGACATCGAGTCAACATGTGGCTCTGAAAGTGAAGCTCTTGTGCTACATAGGGGGATGGCTCGTGATCAGAGGTCATGACACGGGCTCTCTGGTGCCAAGCCCCAGCTGAGGATTGGGTTGACAGCAAGGTGACAGACTGTCAGATCACAGGAGTGCAGGCCGGTGCGATGGCACCTATGTGGAGAGGGACAAGAGACGGGTGTCTGGAAAGAGGACCTTTCATAGTTCCTCTCGGCCCATACAGAATTTGCAGAATCTTACGGAAAACTCAGGATTTCTGCAGAACTGGAACGCGCATCAATCACTAAGTTGAAGACATCTCGAATCCCTTGAGTTCCATTATTAAAGACCCCATGACATATAAATGACAGTTTTGAGACATTTTGTCCACGACAAGTGGTTTTGTACTCCTAAACATTGAACTTTTTGAAGATATACACATTTAAAATGTACTTTCTCTATTGAGAAACCCAACCAAATATACTGATGACTCATCTTGCACCTCTGGGTATTTACACATTTTTGTCCAATCAAAGAACAGGCATGCCCAAACCTGTTCCTGGAGATCAACTTTCAGCTCCGACCCTGATCTAACACACCTGAACCAGCTAATTCAGATCTTCAGGAGCACTTGATAATTACAGACAGGTGTGTTGGAGTAGGGTTGGAACTTATGCTGCCTTCACGTGCTATCGGAATTATCGTAAATATGAGTTTCCTAATTGTAAATTGGACGTGAACGCCTCTCAAGTCATATTTACTACTGGGAAATTTGAAATAATTTTGATACCAGAGTTTCCGAGTTGGGCAGGCCATAAACATTAAACATGTTGGAGGGGACAACCATTGCTGCCGTCAACGATATTCTCAGAACTACATCACTTTGTCTAGTCGCTAAAGTAGTGTATTTATAGGCTATATATGAAAGATCATTTGAAGCATATCGTGTGTCGCATTATAAACAGTGAAATAAGCATGTATTTGAGCAAATTCCAGAATTCTCAGCAAACTATCTAGTGCGGTGAATGTTTATATGATTGTCAACCAAAGGGATTGCTACATTTTATTCTTTCTGACAAAGCAGCACTTGAATGCGACAAGCTCGTAATCACAACTTCATAAGTGGGAAATTTATGATAGCACGTGATAGCAATTAATGCTGTCTGCAGTCTGATCTAGAATTTGAATGCTCTTCCCTTTAATTCCATCTGTCATCATAGTGGATATATCCAGACCGAACTTCTTGTGTCAAAATTAAATTCAAAATAGGAAAGAAATCTGTATTCGTCAAGTGATTTCAGGGGTTCTTTTCATATTTTGGAAAATTTCTTTCAGCTACCAATAAAAGTGTAGCACTCTTGAGCTCAACCGAACACATTTTATCATATTAAAACTGATTCTGCATAAAAATAGGGAAAAAAAGCAGCAGATTCCGTCTGGGCCTAGTCATCCGGTGTCTACTCATGCACTCTTTTCCTCTCCATTTGAATGTGAAGACATGAAAACGAGGCCGATATGGAGAGCAGATCAGGGTGACTCCTTTCATATCTAAAGAACAGCGAACACAAGTGCTCTCAAAGAGCGAGAGGGGGAAAAGACAAAGGGAGAAACCCAGAGAGCGGGAGCATGGTGGGTTGACTCCGCTAGATTATAGCTCTTAGTATTATTATGATAATCAGGGGTTGTATGGGGATTTTGGAGGTGGTAGCAGTCCCTCGGAGCAGGCTTTAGTCTAGCAGTTTACTACAGCGCATAATCACTGTCATTATCACCATATTCAACACTGTACTATATTATCCCTTCAGTCCCATGTAAACAAAGCCTTTGACTAACATAACAAATCTTCCCACATTAATGCTCAGCTAGGAAAGCCATGTAAAAATATTTCGGTGAGCTAAGTGGGAATGGAGAGAACGGTATAGGAGGGGGAACGAGGAAGAAGGGTAGATGGGAAATAAAAATGAGCAAGGGCACAAAAAGGAGAGATGCACAAAACGTGACGCACATAGGACGTCTCCAGGGATGGAGGGAGAGAGGTAAACAGCCTCTCCCGCGGGCCGGTGCAGAAGGGTATAAGGGGGTAAAACAGCAGCGATGTGGTGCCAGGTGGGCAGAGGGCCATGAGTCAGGAGCAGATCTCCTTAGAGGGCATCCTAAGCTCTAAGAGCCAGTTTACAATGGTGTATGACAATACATTCAAACGGTCAAACCTGCTGACCAGTTGAAGCTGGTCCTACTCATCAACATGGAACATTTTTGCAAGAAAAGCAAGTAAAAAAAAAAATGTTCAGGTCATTGCTTTAAAGAAAAGCTGATCATACATGCCTCGGGCTAAATATAGGACCGGGTGTACTAACCACAGCACACCGGTGAACATACTGACCCTGTGTCAATCAGTACAAGTTACCATGCAATGGATTGCACACACGTCCCCTTAGAAGACTTACAGGAGTGAGAGATAGAGAAAGAGAGAGTGCAGAAGGTGCTTGGATTGAATGATAGGATGTTGATTCTGGATGCACAATGTTCTCCACATTTGACAGTGGGTGCAGCAGACCTTCTCTAAACCAGCTGCAGACTTGTGTAGTTTTGACATCACCTCCACCTCTGACATTAAACATGGAGACTCACCCCTGCTCTCTCTCTTTCTCTATATGGCTATATTTGGAATGGCATACTAGCTTATTACTTACTGCATAGTATTCAGTGTATTTATTTTTTTCAAAAGAGTGACAGATGTTCCACAATAAACATTGCAAACATGCTTCACTGTTGTCACATGACCTCATCATGTTGGATCATTCAGTGAATAATATTTAATAAAAACTAGAAACAAAAGCGTTTTTGGCAAATAGAGCATCTTTGCATTTGGCAGTCCAATCCAATTTAAAAATGAAAAATTACAGACAATATTTTCGGTTCATCCATCAAATTGGAAATGAAAGGTCAAGTAAACCACTTTGAATTGTGGGACAAAATAATTTATACTGGCTGAATTCTATTTATTAGCATACTACTCTTAATATTTCTTATTATGGCAGACATATTAAGAATGCTATGCCATACCGAATTCAGCTTCTGTTGTTTACCACTCATTCTGGCAAAATCTACTAGGTAATATGAGAGAAAATTTGCATACCGTGCAAAGAATACATCGTATATACTGCAGCAAGAGTAGTATGCTAGTATGCTTTTCGAAGAACAGCACACTCTCGTCACCCTCACATATGCTTTGTACACAGAATGAAAACCACACTGAATAAATGAATATGTGCATAATCAAAACAGACAAATAAATATTAATAAATAAAACATCAGACATGAAAGACTTGAAGATTGAGCAGACTTCAGAGGGGCGGAGCACTCATGAATACCTCTCTTTTGTTCAATAGGCTATGCAGCTCATTTGCATATGGGGATTCTAAACCACAGAGGCTGTGTCTCATTGGTCAGATGTTCCTGTTGCTCAATGAATGCTAAACCTGTTTTGTTTTTTTTTTTGTTCTAAACCTCAGTTTCCATTGTACCTGACTGGCAAAAAAACAACATTTAAAATACCTTTAACAAAGTCTTTTAGATGGAAGCTTATACTGAGCTCTTATATAGATATAGATTTACTCTGCTTCCTGTTCTTCTAATGCGGGTCCATCTAACCCAGTAAAAATAGCCTCTGAGATACACACTCGCACACATACGTACTCTGGTTCGCAGGCATCCAAATGTTCACGTTCAGACATACACATACAAATTGTAAATCAACTGTCACACCAGGTTCAGAAACAACAGCTGATATTGGTATGTAAAAACAGTCAAATACAATCTAGGGTTTGCGACTGAAACTTTTCCGAATGTGCCCCCCGATTTTTTTTTTCACCTAAATATCTTATATTCTATTCATCTAGTCGTCTGATATCTATTACATCTTCCAGATAAAATATAACCAACACTACATTATGGCTGCTGTCATTCAACCTACAATGCACCAGTGTGCCCCTGAGGCACAGTGTATTCCCCTTCCATTCATGTCAAGTGCTTCCTATCTGGGAATGTTGAAGGTCAAACATTACCAACAATGTAATGGGTTATATTACATAAAATTGTGCCAGGATTTATCTCGTTTGTTTGTAAAATCCTTCTCTTTCTGTCTCTCTCTCGCTGTCTCTTGGCAGACAATTAGATTTCCTCCAGGGCAGGACCGAACGAGGGCCGGAGAGAGCGAAAGAAAGAGAGGGAGAGAATGGCGTAGTGTTTGGGTCACAAACTTCAAAACATCTTTATTTTTGATTTCTGTTGCAGTACAAGAACTGTTTTTCATAGTATTTGATACTTTTTTGTTGCTTTTGTTCTTCTATGTACAGGAGACGAGTAGAGTAAGACTTGCTTTCGCTTCCGTGTGGTTCGTATGTACAGAGGTCGGACTCGAAGAATGGCTGGAGCGGTAGCAAAAAAATTCTTCTAGCCACAATAACACAGGTGATACAGCACGTCCACCTACAACATCCATCAGTGATTCGGAGAGCAGGTTCAGTCCTTAATCCACCCCCTGTCTGTGGATCAGAGACGAAACCCTACAGAGTTTCATTCACGAGAGGTCCCATGGCCGAGAGGCTTCAAATGACCCAGCTGATGATGGGTTGTGTCCTAACGCCCCCCCCCCCCCCCCCCCCCCGTTCCCAGTCTCTGTGGTTGTTCTATACAGAAGAGTCAGTTCAGAGAGAGAAATAAAGGCAACTCCACTGAGGCAGCTTCCCGCTACCTGTGTCTGAACAATAGTCCTTGTTTTCCTTTTTCATGAGCATATGTTCACACTCTTGATGTTCAGTAACAAGCACTTCTGTGAGTGTGTGCGTGTGTGTGCGCATGTGTGTAGATTCCAGTTTGTGTCCTGGCTCAAAAACAGTTATTTTTGGCAACACTGAAGAGCTTTCAGAGAGATTTTTGTCACTTGCAATATAATGGCATACCCCCATTTCCTCACGTAACAGCTCTCATCAAATAATGATGGAGAAAGGAAAGCGAAGGTAAGGAGTTACGCAAAAGTAACATTTTAAAGATAGGACTTGAAATAAAACACAGAAATAGAAGCCCGGTGTGAAGTTTGACGATATTTTTGGAGCAGAGTGAGCTGAAGGCAGAGACATCCATTGAGAGAAGGCAGATAGTTGGACTTGCTCTTTCTCTATGTGTGTGCGCGAGGAGGGAGGAGAAAATGATGCTGATGAGAGAGCAGAGTGGTTACACAGCACTTCAGAGAGCCTGCTGCCATGGAGACAAACCTCTCTGTCGCTCTCCCTGTTTAGGCTTTCCTTACCTCTTACTTCAAAGCAAATGAAAGAGCAAAAAGGCAACCAGACATAAGGAGGGCGTCAGAGACAGGAGAGGAGTCCATCATCGCCATCGGCACTTTGCATCAGACCCTGTGGCGCTCTTCCTCCTCCACCTCTTTCTCGTGGTCACAGGCTTGTGACCAGCTGCATCTGTCCATCTCCCTCACTGTGAGGGGGCTCAGGGGCGGGGTGGGCTTCAGTGCTCGGTCTCCTAGGTGGAGCCTGGTAGAAGGTCTGCATGGGGGCTCCGCGGGAGCCTATGGCGGGCCGACCCGAGCTGTAGTACAGCTCCTCTGGAGGCTGGGCCGAGCGTGGAACCACCTCTAGAGGCTCTGGGCTGCTGTCGGGGTAGGGCGAATCTCGCAGATTGGTGATGCTGGTGTAGAGGGAGTCCCGCGCAGGCGAATCGGGGGCTCCGTTGTGGCCCTGGCCTGCTGCGCTTTGGCCGCTGTGACCGCTGTGGCCCAAACTTTCGGTCAGGTCGGCTGTGTAGCTTTCGGACTCGTCGGGGTCGCTCTGGTAGAGCACGGACTGGGCGCGCTGCAGGAGCAGGGGCTCCTCCAGAGCCTTGTAAAGCAGTTCCACGTCTTGCGGCGTGCGCTGACGCGCTTCCCTAGAACGAAAGTCTTCATCGTCTTCCATGCCTATTGCTGGCTCTGCCCCGCCTCTGCCCCGCCCCATTCCCATGTGCCCGTGTCCTCTGACCAGGCTGCCACATGTTCTGTCAGCGCCCCCAGCCCCTCCACCGCCTCGTAGATTATTGTGCACAAGTTCCGATATGATCATCTTCTCGAACGCCGCTGCGTCCGAGAGGTTTCTCCGTATGCCGCCGAGAGTTTCTGAACCGCGGGGGTTGAGCAGGGGAGGGGGGCTATCTCCACCGCCGCCTCCCAGGAAGTCACAGCTGCCCCCGGGAGCTCCCGAACCCCCGACACTACGCAGAGAATAGCTGTTGTTGAAGTTCCCGTTCAGAGGTAGCGTCTCCATGCCTCCATGATCTCGGTTCTTAGACAGTGTGCTCTCTGTTGAGAGAGCAAATGAGAGGTGGTAAGCAAATGAAAAAGGAGGAGGGAGAAGTGAGCACTTCATTACCTATTTTAATCAAGATGGGGATTCACAGCAACAGAATCCGGGATTAAATCAATAATGGGGAACGCAACTTCCATCACAAGATTAATAGGCTTATGGACAGAGGCAAGTTATTACCAGGGACGTAAATTGTATACATAGAAGCACAGGCTTCACTGCACACATGAAGAGGTTATCATTCTGCAAAATTAGCCTATAAAACACTGAAAATAGCCATAAGCCTGAAAGTGGAAAGAGTCTTACTTGGGTCACGGAAAGTTCCTGTGGATCCATGGTGAGACCAAAGTGAGACAAAAGAAAGACAACAACAGTGATCAATGATATGTTTCTACCTTGGGCTTTACATGAAACTACCTTCTTTTTCTTGAACATCGGCATAAACAAATGTCACACTTAGGAACTCTATTGCTGAAATAACATAACAGCCATAAAGAGAAAACAATGAACATCAATGGAGAGAGAGAAAAAAAAGTGTAAATAATCATTTAATCACCGTATTATTTTTCAGGAGATTTGAATGAATATCTAAATTTGGGTAAATTTATACTAAATACAACTTTTTAAAAAATATATATATTTTCTTAGAATTTACTTTTTTTAGACTTCACTAGAATACATGCGAGAGAGACAGAGAGGACAGTTCATGTGAGTGAGTTTTTACTACTCCCTCAGCGTTCCCTCTGAGGTTTACGTTAAAAACTGTGATGTCTACTCATAGATAAAATATGAAAACAGCAGATATAACTATCGTATAGATTTGGGTCAGAGTCTGATTCTGCGGACTGAGGAGTTTCAGATCAGTATCTCACTCTTTTATTCTTGGGAGTTGGGATCTTAGGAACAGCCGTTCATTCGTTGGTTTGGGGAGTTTAGAAATAGAGCTTTATTGTTTGGTTTTGGCACGATCATTATTCGGCGAGACGTTATTCACACTTCAACCTCATAAAGTCAAGATGATGTTTATTTCACGCACCCCTTCACACGCCAGAGATGTTGTGATATTCTTTTAACTCGTCGGTGTGTATTGAACGCGGGAGATGCGTGTGGCGGCGCAGACCAAGGCGTGCGGGGGTTTAAATATTAATGCCCGGTATGATTTTAATCAACGCTCCTCTGTGCAGAGAGAGAGTAATTAGACATTCTAATGAGGCCCTCCTCCTACTTCCTCTCGATAAGCATTCTAAAAATGTCCTCTCAGCTGAGCCGAGCCGAGCGGCGCACCGTCAGCCTGACACATTACACAGAGAGGGAACGTTTAAAATATTCAACAGAGACGCTGTCTTAAATTTCACCCCACTGACATGGGAACCGCAGCTATCTTTCTCTCTCGCTGCCTCTCAATCGGCAACACGAAGGCGAACGGTACGGCAAGAGAGCGAAGCCTAGGACGTATGTGTGTGCGGCACGGACCCAGCCATGCCGATACTCTGTGTCGAATCTTCAGGGAACGCTCCGCTGTCAGTCACTCAACTTCAGCCCTAGCTTTAATCGATGCTCTGGTCTGTCTTTCCAGCAGGAGGGATTAAAACGCTGGCCAGATGGTCAGCCCCTGTCCACCCCTCTGAATCACACTGACAGACCGACAGGGTGTAAACTCACACGCACAGACCTACACACACACAGCATATGCACTAGAGTGCACAGATCG
This sequence comes from Acrossocheilus fasciatus, assembly GCA_036784905.1. Lineage (NCBI taxonomy): Eukaryota > Metazoa > Chordata > Actinopteri > Cypriniformes > Cyprinidae > Acrossocheilus > Acrossocheilus fasciatus. The sequence continues at coordinate 27,826,608 of CM071940.1, read as the reverse complement.
CAGCACATGAATACCATCTGTGACACTCACACACACTGTGGCAGAAACTGCATGTACAATAATGATAATAATAAAAAAACATTCCAGAGGAATATTTTATCACTCAGAGGACGCTCATTCATAGCTAAAAAGTTTCTTTTGCATATCAACTTTGTCTCACACTCTTAAGCTACGAAAGTCTTTTACGAAGCCTATGAAATAGCTACAACTTTAGGTTGCATTTTGGCAAATGTGAGCACAGTTTGAGATTCAAACAGTTCTGAAACTCTACGTGATATACAATTAAGATGTAAAAGTGATCTCATTTGTGATTTTTCTTTCCAATACAAAATAAGGTCCACCTGCACTTACCAGTAGAGTTGAAGACCCCAGGTGAGGGAGGGGTAAACGTCTCAGCCAGCAGTGTGTTGTAGGGTGAACTTCCTGTACGGGTTTGCAGCACGGGGTTGGTCAGAAGATGGTTCCCCATTGTACCTAAAAAGGAAAAAGAAAATTTTTCACATAAACGTCATAATATTTTGACTCTGACTTTCAAAATCCTACTCTGTAAATGTTATTTAAGCAGCAAGGCACTGAAGGCCATGCTACAGGTATGTTTTGAATATACATACAGCGACAAAGTGGGTTAGACCAACACAATCTCATGGAAATTTGTAACTATTTTTACATTTTTGCAAATGTTTACCTTTGTAGCCAATTCGTATTAACGGACATGTATTCACGGTAACACTTTAGTTTGCGACCGATTCTCACTATTAACTATGACTGTTATCTCAATAAACTCCTAATTTGCAGCTTATCAATAGTTAGTAAGGTAATTAAGTTTAAATATGGGCAGAATTAAGGGATCTAAAATATGGTCAGACAGAATCAGGTATTAATATGTGCTATATACTGTAAGTACTAATAAACAGCCTATATGTTATATTCATGCTAATAAGCAACTAGTTAATAGTAAGAATTTTTCTTTAAAATAAAGTGTTACCATATTCTTACCATCTAAATTGTACATTTTCATATGATCTGCTTATGCCCCAGTAGACCCTATCTTTACTTATTTTCTAAAAATTGGAACGTTAGTGTTTAACAAAATTGTTTTTCAGAAAAGTGCTAGTCACTTGTAAAGTAAGATTAATTGTCTGGTTTACAGTTATATAAAAAGCTGTTACGCATCAAGCCTGTAATTCTATTGTGTATTTGGTAACACTTTAATATAGGGACCAATTCTCACTATTAACTAGTTGCTTATCAGCAAGCATATTAACAACATATTGACATAAAAAAAAAAAAAAAAAATCCTTGTGTGATGTCGTAATGGCTGATTTGATGAAGTGTTTATTTGCAGCGAAGCCGAAATGTATTTGAAGAGTAGTCGTGGAGCGTAATTCCATGCCTCACTGTCAGATGCAGTCATTGGGAGGGAAATGGTAATATTTGCTATTATGTAGTTCCACAGAGCAGCCACTGAAATGTGGGTTCATTTCCCAGTGAAATGTGAATGCTTGCAGTAGACAAATGTGACTCAGAGAAATGGAACATTCAGTATGGCCCATAATGCAGGCACAGAGCTGCAGCCTGGGGCTTTCAGACAGAAATGCCATGAAATTAAAAAGAGGCCAGTATGACATCGAGTGGACTGAGGCAAAGTGCAACCTTGCGCTCTCGTGCTATCATCTATCAGAGAGGACTGCCTCAAGAATTAATTTTAGACGTGCGCTCGCTCATGCTCACCACACATGCTACACACATTTCTTACCTCTTGCAGGAATGTTCCAAGTTTAATAAAAGTAAAGCTGTGCCACCAGCATTTGTGGCATAAAATTGATTATCACAGAAAATAATTCCAGCTCATTCCTCATTACAGTCAGACACAATGTAGTAAACACACTGTTAAGCACACCAACAAGAATTAAACATGAGACTATTGTGACCTATTCAATCTGTCAACTTAGTTGTCAAGACCATGTAATGCCGCTAATGCCACACAGTGCCGTTTAAGCTATGTAAAAGATTAACTAAACATGATTTGACATGAGAAAACCTGTTAAGTTTGTGTAATATGCAATATGGATACCAGATATGTCAAGCACTGTTTTACATGGTGCAAACTCTGCCCACAGCAGCGCATAACCAAATGTTCATCCACCTAGAAAAGCAGTCCCGCCTGAATAAGAAAGGTTTCACTGAATGAATAATGCAAGTGCTTTATAGGAATGGTTCACCCAAAAATGAAAATGTGCTGACAATGTACCCAAGATGAGTTTGTTTCTTCATCAGAAGAGATTTGGAGAAATTTAACATTATATCACTTGCTCACCAATGGATCCTCTACAGTGAATGGGCGCCGTCAGAATGAGAGTCCCAACAGCTGATAAAAAACATCACAGTGATCTTAAAGTAATCCACACCACTCCAGTCCATAAATTATTGTCATGTGAAGTGAAAAGCTGCATGTTTGTACTCTGTAAAAATTATTTTTCAAAGTTGTAAATAAAACAAATAAATTTATCAGAGTACAATTTCAGTCTTTCTACTTCAAAATACTTTCAATTCATTGTTTTACCTGCCATTTCTTGGTAATTAATTGTGAAATTTACAAGCAAATTCAGAGCAAAACTATTTTTATTTATTTATTTTTTTTTCAGTGAAAGAAACAAATCTTTAAACTGTCAATTCTGGCCAAAATACGAATCCATAATTCATAATAAAGCTTTTTCCAGTAAAAAAAAGTCAAAGTAAAAAAAGTTAATCTCCTATTGTCCTCTCACATCAAACTATTTGTTTTGAATTGCTTTTGCTTGTAAATGGTGCTTGATCTGTGCATATTTCTCTCCTGATTCAGATGAGAACTTTTTCACTGGAGAAAGCAATATTTTGGATAGAGTACTTGTATTTTTAGCCAGAAGTAATGGTTTGAAGGTAAAAATGTTTTAATGATGAATTTGTTTATTAAAGACATGCAGATGTTCACTTCAAACAACGTTAATTGATAGACTGGAGTGGTGTGGATTACTTGTGGATTATTGCGATGTTTCTATCAGCTGTTTGGACTTTCATTCTGACGGTACCCATTCACCGCAGAGGATCCATTGCTGAGCAAGAGATGAAATGCTAAATTTCTCCAAATCTGTTCTGATGATGGAAAAAAAGAAATAAATAAAAGCTCCTCTACATCTTGGATGGCCAGAGGGTGAGTAATTTTTCATTATTGGGAAACAGATCACATGTCTTCAGATTTGTTCTGTTAAACCCTTCAGATTGATAGTACCAATAAGCCGCTTTTCCACTATCGGGCCGAACGGTTCTAAGAACGGTCAGGTACGGTTCCAGTTGTTTTTCCACGTGAGCCTGGTACGGCGCAGGCGCAGCACAATTACAAACCGTTCTCGGCCCAGAATTCTCGGCACGGTTAGACAACCGCGCTGAGCCGTACTGGTAGAGTGCATGTGCATGACGTCGCCACTCAGGATCTGTCACTTGTCTGTTGCCTGGCTGCTTGTTTCTCCATAGCTTGCTAAGGGCGCTATTTTGAGCAATGTAAACACAAATTAGTAATAAAATCTAAAGAAATTTCTGATCATCCTCCATAACGCGGTGGTTATTTACACCTCATTTCATATGTAAACACTTGTGTTACCACGGCAACGACTGACGCATTTGAATTGCATTCCAAAGAGATCCGTTATCAACCTCGCAGTGGAAAACGAAACTGTATCTGTGCTGACTGCCCCAGATCAGCACGGAACGGAATAGTTAAGCAAAGAGAACCGTTCGGCCCGATAGAGGAAAAGCGGCTATAGTTTCTAAAAACAGAGGACAGAGTCAAAATTATGTTCTGTATTAATCAACATTAAACCACAAATGCTGTCGACAGAGCTTCACTTGTAGTAAACCTTTGAATATTCCTTTAATTCCAGTAAATATCTCACTGGAGTGTCGTGTGTAAAATGTGAGAGGAATCTAGGCCAGCGGGAGGGAGGTGGAGGTACGACGGCGGCTCTTGGAAGCACAGAAAAGACTTCACACGGCGGTGAAGTGGGAAATGAGAGCGATAGGAGATGAATCTGATAAAGACAGCGGTGTGCACATACACACGCCCTTTCATTACCCTCCATCTTTACTTCTGACTGCCATTCACTCTTGTAACATCCAAAAACTTTTCTCCCGCGGCACAAAACCCTGCCGTTTCCTCTCCCCGGAATCTATTCTTCTCTTTTTTTGCTGCTATATGGTTTAGATCTGCCTTTCTGTCTCGTACTCTCTCTCTCTCTCTCGCCTTGATTAAAGTCCCCGGAAAGCAACAATCGGCGCACTGCAGTGAGGACGCTACTGTCATTCTCCTCAATTAGAGTAATTACCCCCCGTTCATTCGGCGGCTAATCACTTCATTAAAAACAAAATGGATAGAATTAGCATAAAGAGTGGCGGTTGATTTAGCTACGGCGTCTCTGTCGTCGCCCCCCTCTCCTCCCACAAACATTGATCCCTGGGATGATCAGAATGGTGGTGACGCCACACTCCGGATCCGGTGATGGAAACAGCCTGCCTCTCGCATTCTCCCTCTATTAACTATCGTTTAGTCTCCCCTTACAGTCCAAGTGCTGAACGTATTAAAAAAGGTCAGATCATGAAGAACCAAATATCTGTTTGATATTTCACTGTATTATAAACATATGCCTTTTTCTGAACTTAAAATGCATTTATTAAAAATAAATCTGCTAAAAACCAAGAAGGCCTATAACAGAGTTGTTATTAGTAACTTAAACTATTTTTTTTTAAACTGAAATAAAGTTGAAATAAACAAAACTTAGAAATGTTGCCTTTACAATTAACTGAAATAAAATAAGCTGAAGTTGAAATAACATTACCATTACTAAAACTGAAATAAAAATAAATTAAAGCTAAGTATAAATATTAAAAAAATCCTAATAAAAATGACAAAAGTGCATGAAAAAATTACTACAATTTTGTCATGCAAGACTATTTCAAAATATGAATTAATGCTATAGTAGTGCATACATAATACTAATACACTGGTCTATAAAAACATTTTCATGTAACGAGGAAATAAAGATTTTAATTAAACTAATTTAAATATGGGAAAATCATATTATCATATAAAAAAATCATAATCATATCAAACATTTTAGCAGTCTGTGTGATGCATTTCAGCATATATTATTAGTGAATATGTCTCAATGTAATGTAGGCTTTGAAAAGAAGCCGTTAATGAAAAATATAGGCAAAAAAATTAAATACAATTGACCGCACCATCAAAACCTGCAGTCTGTTTGTGAGCGCTGTTTCTCATTTCACATGTGAAAAGGGCAAAAAATAGCCCATTTCATTCTAAGGGCCAAAGAGATAGAAGAAAATAGTCACTTGTTGTTCTGCTGCATAGAAAAACATTACTATATTATAAGAGAACTCAAAGACTGTATATATACCAAGACGGTTCGGTAAAGTCACAGAAGCTTTGGTTCCCATAGAAACATTCATTGTTCTGAGACATGCACTTGACATTGCATGTGCGCATTGGCTGGGCCGAACTGAAATATATGCTTTAATGCTATTTAAGTGTAAGAAACTACATTTATAGGACCGTTCATATCATCTAAAATATGTTGTTTAAATGTGAATTTAGCCAGCAGTTTTTAAGAATGCCTAAAACAGCTGCACAGAGGCGTAGCAAATATGGGCGCTGAGTGAAATGACTTTCTTAAAGAGGACTTCAGTGAAAAAACAAGCCATTTAAGCACAGACACATAGGTACAAACGGACTCTGGTGCATGCTGGGAAATTTTAAAGCAGAAGGAGGGTCTCACCACGGTTTAGAGTGGGAGTGCTGTTGATGTCTCCAGCCATGAAGGACGACTCTGTCTGCTTTCGCACCGTGTCGTTCCACATGCGACGAATTCGACTCTGAAACAGGTGAGCAGGGTGAATTGGTATATGGAATATAAAAGCAGTCTATAAATAGCGATGCTGTCAGTGTGCATGTGTGTCACCTGTCTGTGTACCGCTGCATGACGTGCCTGGCTGCCAGTGTAGTAGCGGTTGTTGGCACGAAGGGCAGAATTCTTCAGCGATCCATGAGAGCTCGTAGTGGAGGTGCGACTGCAGCAGTAAGAATGACGCAGGCACTTGCTGTACTCCTTATGTACCTAAAACACAAAAACACAGAGCATTTGCCCTTAAGCACACTACACATGTTCAGTTACTGAAGGTAAAACGGCTAATGAAACCATAAATGGAACCATCTAAATGAAACCATAATATGTCATGTTTTCAGAGACTTAACTGTATACTAATTGCAATCAAATAAAAATGTATTAGTTTGAATTAATATTAAATGCAATTACCTGAATTTTAAAGTACGTTTTCACCCATTAAGTAGGACTTAAATAAATGTAATTTCAAAATTACTAACATTGTCTTTGAAATATGGTTAAAGTGTACTGCTGTATGTACTGACAAACATTTATGGTAAACTAAAATATACTATAATGTCACTTCTATTGTAACTTGTATGTCACATATTTCTAATTATACATTTATAATGATGTTGCAATTTTAAATATTTTAATGCAATTTTAAGTACATTTAAAATATATAAATTTTAAATGTCTTACACGTTATAATCAAGTACTTTATACATGCTTTAGTATGTTAGTCAACACATCAAAATAAGTGTACATGCAAAACATTTCAGGTCAGGCAATGTTGGCTGGTGCTTTATATATATATAATATAATGGGTGTAACGGTTCACAAAATTCATGGTTCGGTTCAATACGATACAGTGGTGTCACAGTTTGATGCATTTTTGATACAGCAAAAAGAAAGAAATGCCAGAGAAATATACATACATATATATATATACATACACATATATATATATACATACACATATATATATATATATATATATATATGCCATGGTCTGTCTGAATACTCGATTCTGATTGGCTGGCAGGTGTTGATTAAATTCGTTGAACCGCACAGGTAGTTCCAGGTCAGTTTAATCTATATTAATGCGCTTCCTATAAACATTGGTAACCATAGTAACATACAATTACGGTTAAATAGTAATACAGACGAAAATAACTGTCATTTTTATCATTCCGGTCAAATATTGCAGCATGAATATTATTAACATCTTTAATATGTGAATGCTGGGAAATGACCATGGCATAAACTTCGCTGCGCGTCGGGCGGTTCTTAGCCTCCACGTCGTGCATTCAAATCGTTTAATGCACAGCTAGCCCTTGATTATCCCTTACATATATATATATAATATAATATTTTCTAAGATCAATCAAAAAAAGGATTTGCAAAACAGAAAAGTTCAAGTTCTTTAAAGTCTCTTCATTTATGCACTCAATACTTGGTCGGGGCTCCTTTAGCACAAACTCCAGCATCAGTGAGGTGTGGCATGGAAGCGATCATCCTGCTGAAGTCACTATTGAGTCTTCAGCTCGTCTGTATTGTTGGATCGACTGTTTCTCACCTTTCTCTTGAAAATATCCCCTAAATTCCATATGGGGTTAAGGTCAGGCATGTTGGCAATAATATCATGGTCAGCAAACCACTTGGAAGTGGTTTTGGCACTGTGATCAGGTGCTAAAGTCCTGCTGGAAAAATAAATCTGCATCTCCATAAAGCTTGTCAGCAGATGGAAGCATAAAGTGCACCCAAAATCTCCTGGTAGATGGCTGCACTGACTTTGGACTTGATAAAACACAATGGACCAACACCAGCAGAGGTCACGGCACCCCAAATCATCACTGACGTCGGAAACTTCACACTGGACTTCAAGCAGCTTGGATTCTGTGCCTCTCCACTCTTCCTCCAGACCTTGATTTCCAATTGAAATGCAAAATTTACGGACTTTAAGAGGACTTTGGACCACTGAGCAACAGTCCAGTTCTTTTTCTCCTTAGCCCGGGTACGATGCTTCTGACGTTGTTTCTGTTTAGCCACTTTTCCTGAAGACGTCTGAGCGTGGTGACTCTTGGTGCACTGACTCCAGCTTCAGTTCACTCCTTGTGAAGCTCTCCCAAGTGTTTGAATCGGCTTTGCTTGACTGTATTCTCAAGCTTGCGGTCATCCCTGTTGCTTGTGCACCTTTTCCTACCCAATTTCTTCCGTTTCAGTCAACTTTGCATTTAATATGCTTTGATACAGCACTCTGTAAACAGCCACACCTTTCAGTAATGACCCTCTGTGACTTGCCCTCTTTGTGGAGGGTGTCAATGATTGTCTTCTGGATCATTGCCAAGTCAGCAGTCTTCCCCATTATTGTGGTTTCAAAGAACAAGAGATATCCGGAATTTATACTGTATGGATGGTCATTTATTCAAATTCAACTGTAAATATTCTAATATTTTGAGATACTGGATTTTTGATTTCCATGAGTTGTAAGCTCTAATCATCAAAATTAAAACTAAAAAACTTTTGAAATGTATTACTTTACATGTAATAAATCTAGAATATATGAAAGTTTCACTTTTTGAAATATGGTACAGAAAAAAAATGTTTTTTTTTTTTTCATGATATTCAAACATTTTGAGATGCACCTGTGTATGTATATATATATATATATATACATACATACATACATACATATAAAATAACGTATTACATTCTTCTGAAATCTTAGTGCATTTAACCACTTTTTGTTAATAGCTCAGATAGCTTGACTACTGTTTAACTGCTTTATACAGGAAGTAGCTAGGGAAGCTAGTTTCAATACTGCTTCCATTTGTTTAACCGAACAATGACAGATGGAGTGCTTGAAAATCTGTTTGAAAACAATTAGTGTCTTACTTTTGCTGCCAATAATCGTGCAGAAATGACATCCTTCACCTTGAAATAAACCTAATTATAAAACTAATAATATCATAGATGAATCCTAACCCAAAGGTATTCCTAAAAGAGCATTTTTAACTTGTTTTAACCTGTGATGACACCACTATTTTTGTGTTTTTCCATATTTAGATATCTTCTGAGGAAATTTTGCAGCAAATGTGTCCCCAAAGTATTATCTGGGTATGAAACATTAATGGCACTGACCTTTTTCTGCAGGGCACAGTGGAAGATGAAGATGAACATGCCCTGGAAGGCATTAAAGGTGGTGAAAAGATACGCCATGATGACGGTGTTCTCATTGATGAAGAGGAGGCCGAAGGCCCAGGTCAGACCCAAGAGGAAGAGCAGTGCGATAGCCCCCAGAGCCCAGGACCTGAGGGAGAACATGCATACATTCACAATACATACACATACAACAAAAACATTGTAGATAATGTGACTATAATGTGCATTTTTGCAGTGGAAGTCTCTCACTTGATGTTGTCCAGGCGGCTGGAGTCGGGTTTGAGGGCGGATGAGTTACGGACCATCTTGTGAAGTGTTATCATGAGGAACACCAGGTTCAACTAAAGGTCAAAGGTAAGGGAAAAGAAAAATGCAACTTAAACACCAAAACTTCCAAGTCATTGTGACACATATTAAAGCCTAGGGACAAGCCCTTTAGAAAATGTCTACACTGGAAAGACAATTTAAACCATGGCTTTCTTCCTAACAATGAGCCTCATTCATAAAACACAAGCAGAATTTCAGTGTAATTTGTTCGTGAAATCGTTCTGTCTTAAATTGCTGCAATTAAATGCAACAATTTACATGAGAATGGTGTTACGAACATTTACACAGAAATTCACTCGGTTTGTGTTAGATGAGAGATCCAATGCAAGTGAGAAACGAACTTTACAAAGATAAAAAATTAAAAAAAAAAACCTTTCTCACAAACTAATAAAAACAAAAACAGAGCTAACGCATTAGCAAAATATATTGTAATTACGAAAATGTCAGCAAGTTCCCATATCTAAACCTAATCTAAGCTCCACACTCATATAAAGCATATTACAGCCAAAACATAGTCGTCAGCAGCAACAGATCCATAGGTGAACAAAAGTGCTTTGTTTGATATGACTAGCGCAGCACTTTTCAGAGAGAAAAAAAAAGGAATAAACTCTGAGCAAAGCAGAGAGAGCGCTGAATGTTTGGAGAGAACAATACCATGATAATGAAGGACACAGGGCCGATAAAACTCCAGATGAAGTAGTTATCCACCCTCAGCCAGCATCTACACACAAAATACACACACGATAACTTCATCAGTAACATTTCACTGTTCAAAGACTTGATCACTTCATTACAGGCAAAATCGCATATGCATTTTATAATGTAGCACGTTATTGATCATCGAATGCTTTGAAATAATTGCAAGACATCTTAAAATATTATTGTTATTGAGATGCCGATACATTTTTTGGCATAAAAACAAGATAATAAATGTCTAGTTGAAGGTTAAGCTCAGTTTTTAATCATTAGTGCACAGAGTCAGCGTCTCATTTTCTGCACTGTAGTCAACATTCAAAAGTCTGCAGCTGTGCTATTTTTCCACAGTCGCACACACATAAACACAGACCAACACACACTTGCATGCACACAAACACACAGAGCGACACACACTCACACATGCAGTAATCAGCTCAGTTAAAGGTGCTGTAAGCGATTTTGTTAACTTCTGCCAGAGAATAAACCACGCCTTCTCACTAAATTCCCGCCCCTCAAAGAAAGCAATGTTAGCAAACACATAGAGGTAAAATTAGGGCTCCCACACTTTTGACCAATGGACTTATATAACTTTTTAACCATACCTTTTTTTTGTTGTTTATGATTAGACAAGGTTTAACAATGCAAATTATTAGTATTATTTTAAGCATTTAAAAAAAGCTGAATAAATAAATAAATTAATTAATCTTTTTAAAATAAATAAATAAATAAAACATTTTAGAGTTAAATAAAAAAATACAGATATTTCCGTAACTTTTTATTGACTTTGTTTATTAGATTGCAAACTCCCTAATATTTCCAGGTTTTCCATGACCGTCAAAATTCTACACAAGATTAGATTTCTGATGTAATATTAAAAATAGTGTGAAATTCAGCTTTGAAATATTCTTGTGAAGTGAATTATCAGAGCAAGATCTGTCAGATTTATGCATGCTATTCTAAAAAAAAAAAATGCTTGCAACATCTTTAACTGGCTTCATTTATAATTCAAATGATGACCTTGGTTAGGCTAGGATCACATGTCAGTGGCCAATCATCCAACTGAACTCCAAACTACATAATTCCAGTGTATGTTTCCTAGTGAAAGATGATACTGCACTATATGGAATGTAAACTCCCAGAGAGCCATTTTGCCGGAATCCATTTAAATGAAACAAATGGTTTAAAGAGGGGGGGTCGCGTGCCCTGCTCAAAACCAATGGCCCTTGAATGGCCGAGTACAAATAGACTGCATCAGGGGTGTGATGCACTCATTATTTTTGAGGGGGCACGAGTGGGGGTGGGGCATTCGAAACATTCCCAAACGCATTATCTATATCATGAAATATCTTGATTCTCACCCTGTTAGTTGATCTATAGTGGGCGATGGTCAAAGTAGCCTAATAATGTATTAATAAAACCTGTCTGTTTACTTAAGTAACAGATATGGGTGTCATGGCATGCCATATTTTTAATATGACTGACTTTATATTTAATACGAATTTAACATTGAAAGTTAATGTGAATAAAAACATTGCAAGTTAGGCTACTTACCATAACACACGTCCTGAGTGTGATGTGTTCCTAGGTCAACATATTTTGTTGACCCTGGAACAACATTTTGATCAAAAAATGTAGTCTTGACCAAATCCCTACACCTAAACCTAACCTTAACCATGAGTAATCCCTAAAATCAGACGAATTGATAGATGAATGACACTGATGTACAAGCACCAAACACTGATTGTAAGCCTAAACTTCACAAAAACCATAAACTGGTTCTTCAAATCTGATTGGTTAATCACAATGTTGTTCAAGGGTCTTGGCAAAATCAGGTTCTGCTTATCGTAACACTTTCATTGTACAGAAAGGGAGCAAAAAACATTTACATTTTCAAAGAACATTTTCAGTGACAGTGAAAAGTTCAAGCACTCTCAAAAACTTCCATTAAAATCACTGAAGCTGTTTACACTGTGAAATTAATATCTTACTTACGGATTCATACACACATGTTGTTTCTAACGAGGGAATTCACCAGAAAGAGGTATTCAGTCAGTGAGCGAGTCAAGAAAACACCGGCATTTTAGCAATGACTCATCTGAATGCCTCTGATTGGCCAATGCAGTCATAAGCTCAACAGAATCGTGTGTGATTGGTTATAATGCGCTGTGCAGTAAAAAAACGTATCTGTCTCTGGCTCAGTGCCAGCGAACACAGATTTGAATTTATCAGGTGATGATATGACGTGTTGAACAATTTAATCATTCTGGTGTAATGGATCAAATATAGAAAATATTATTCGGCTATTTGTTTTGTCTTTTGGAAGCTGCATTCAAAATACACTTAACTCAAAAATCTGAGGGGGCACGTGCCCCCTCACTTTGAATGGGCATGACGCCTCTGGACTGCATCATACGTACGCTTTCTTAGTCCCGTAGCTGCGGTAGTCAATGGCTGCAGAGATGCCCACCACCAGGGCGGGAAAGCAGTAGCCGCACAGGTAGTAGTATTTCTTTCGAGAGTATTCGCTCTCAAAGACCTCCACTAGCATCAGATACAGCTGGATTCCCTCCAGACACATCCAGGAGAATGCAGCCAGGAAGAAGAAATGCAGCAGACCCGCGAAAATGGGGCATGCAATCTGTATTTGGACAAAAAAGAGGAAAGAGGGAGTTAGTGAGAAAAATATCAGACATAGTGACTACGAACATAAAAGGAATAGTCCATCCAAAAATGATCATTTACTCTCCTTCGTGTTTTTTTTCAAACCTGTATGACTTTCTTTCTTCTGTGGAACAAAAAAGAACATATCGAGAGGTGAGAACCAGAAGAGCGTAAGTGACATTTTTGGTGAAATGGTTATATATGTATATATATATATGTATATATATATATATATATATATATATATATATATATATATATATATATATATGTATATATCAAATGAAAGCTCTTAATGAGCTCTTTCTACTGGCAAAAGTACTCTCATCCATGAGTGTACGAATTTTTATTATAAACAATTGAAATCAGTACACAATGTCTGTCACGACCCTGGACTGTTTTGTTGTGTTTTTGCTCCCCATGTGTTCCCTGTGACCCAGTTTCTCCCTCACGTTGATTGATGATTTGTTTCCAGGTGTGTCTTGTCTTCCTCCCTGATTGCACTGTGTATTTAAGGTCTTGTCCTTTCAGTTAGATTGGTTAGTTCTTGAATGTCTTCCTTGTGCTCTATGTCTTCCCGTTGGATTATTAAAGACTCTCATTTTGTGAATTCCTCCCACCTGCTCCTGCCTCCTCCACCGCTGTCGTCTGGCAGCCCTTCTGCTCGCCCTCAGCCCCCTATCTGTACAGTGCGAGCCCCATGTGACTGCCATCCTCCAGCGTCGCCGGGGCTGGAGTATCCCTCACCTCTGCCTCAAGCCTCCGAGGCACGGCCTCCGCCTCGGCCCGTCGGCTCCACCATGGCTCCTAGCTCCCTCCTCTCCGTCGTGGCCCATCTGTCCACTGGCTCTGCCGGGCTCCCTCGTCCCTCCGGCTCCGCCTTGGTCTGGCGTTGACCATCCTGCGCCTCGGGACTCCACTCCTCTGGCTGCGCCTCGTCCCTTCATCCCTCCGGCTCCTTCAGGCTCCTTCATCCCTTCTGCTCCTCTTCAGTCCTCTGTCGCTCTGGCTCCACTGCGGCCCTCTGGATCCCTGCCTCCGCCTCGGTCGCCGGCACCATTTTCTCCGCCTGGGCCCTCCGGATCCTCCCCATAATCCTTGCTCTTCGGCTCTCCATCTCCGCCTTGGGCTCCTCCACCACCTTTGGTCAGCCCGCTGGAGTCGGCGGCCATTCCTCCTCCATGGCTCCTCCCTCCATCGGCTCCACCGTGGGCCACTGTTATGGTTGTGGCCTGGGTCCAACTTGGCTCCTCCTGTTCCGGCTCCCTCCTGTCTCCTCCCTGGCTCCTCCCTCCTCCGTCGCCTCCCTGGACTCGGTCTGCCTGCTCCCCCCACCCCAGTGGAAGTATTACGGCGCAGTATGCGCCTTCCGGGAGGGGGAAGTAATGTCACGCCCCTAGACTGTTTTGTTGTGTTTTTGCTCCCCATGTGTTCCCTGTGACCCAGTTTCTTCCTCACGTTGACTGTTGATTTGTTTACAGGTGTGTTTTGTCATCCTCCCTGATTGTCCTGTGTATTTAAGGTCTTGTCCTTTCAGTTAGTTTGGTTAGTTCTTGAATGTCTTCCTTGTGCTCTATGTCTTCCTGCTGGATTATTAAAGACTCTCGTTTTGTGAATTCCTCGTCTCTGTGTTTTCCTGTGAATCGTGACAATGTCAGATCAAACTACGGTAAAAGTTGGTGAAATGTCACTTATGCCTTTCTGGTTCTCACCCCTCGATATGTGGAAGAATGTGAGTAACTAAACAGGTCTGTTGAGCATTGACTTCTGTTTGCACAAAAAATATAATGGAAGTCAATGGGAACTGAAACTGTTTGATTACTAACATTCTTCAAAATATCTTCTTTTGTGTTTAGTCACTTTGGGTGGACTATACCATCAAGTCTGGTCCACATTGCACTTTATTTTGGTCCAGAAGAACCTACTTCTGAGACCCTCTGATGTGAATTACATGTTTTTATGTGACTTTTAGCATAAAACTGTGTCCTCTCAACACTTGAAAAAACATAATAAATGCATCCCCCCTCCGTTTTCAGATGATAATCACATTTAAAAGTGATTTATTTTGCTGGGCTGCAGTGTGAAGAAAAAGAAAATGTAGCCTGCATATAAAAGGACTCTCAGCAGAAGCATCTGCCAATTGACTGGCTGAACGAATGCACAAGCGGCAAACAGCGATCCCACTATTGCAAGTGCACTCACCTAAAAACATCCACCTTTCAGCAAATCACTTAGTGCGAACGTCACATAACATTATTAATATTCATGACTCAAGTCGTGCTTGGTACAGTTTGTGCGCTGAGCCTGACAGGAAGTAAATTTCTTAAGAGAGAAGAAGTGAACAACAGAGGAGAAGTAGTCTTCGACAAAAAAAAAAAAAAAAAGATATATATTTTTATATTCGTAGTTGTCACAACTAAGTTTAATAATGAATTTTTTTCTGATGTGTATATTTTAGAGTGACTGACATTTCTGGAAAGTTTGGTTTTTAAAGCTTTCAAATCATATCTTGTATAAATGTATCCACTGCAACTTGGCAACCATACTTGCAAAGAGAGGCTGATGAGATTCATAATGCAGCCCCCACACTTTACGTATCATTTCTACGCCCCTGCAAAGCGGAAGATACAGATCTGCTCATGGATTTATCATTTACTTGTTAAGTGCCTCATAAAAAATGTTATCTTCTGAAAAAGAAAAGAAAAAAAAAAACCTGCAAACATTATCCAGCTACAAGTTGTTCTTCTGAAGAGCTCATTGTAGCAACCTTGGCACCTTGTAAAATGATTTCGATTCCCAGCATACTAATGCAGCCTGAACTCTGGAAGAGATGCATTAAATCATCCAATCAGATGACACCACTGCTTTCAACAGGAAACTTTCTGTCAATAGACTGATGTGAAAGGCATCACAATTTGTTTGATCATGAAACTAATAAATCACAATATTCTAATCATTTTAAAATGTGTCCATGCTAACTTTCATTTCTGAAGATCGCTGTATGATATATTGATTACGCATTCAATCAGCTGCTCTTGAATCGGAAAACATAGCAGAGCTGATAATTTAGGGTATAATTTTTGATCTGAACTCAGCAACTTTAAATCGTTCACAGTGTTTAATGTTTAAATTGGTTGATCTCCTCAGAAGTGTTGTTTCAGTTGGGTTTTCATTTTTGGTTGGCTGACTAAAACATAAACCTCATCAACAACAACTGTCAATAGATATGCTTTCGGTGGTCTATGTAAAACTCTGTTCAACACACAGTGTACAACCAAAAAATTGGCCAACCAAAAAAAAAAAAACACCCCCAAAAAACCCCAACCCATCCCTGACAAGACATGACATTTCAGTTAAAGCAGGAGAACAGAAAATAACAACTTAAGCCGGGTACACACTGTACTATTTTGGCCACAATTTGACTGCCTGAGACAAATTTTGAAAATCCTAAGATTCCTCTGATTCTAGGCCAATTTCTGTAGTCTTAGATCGCTAGTTTGACATATTCGCAGACAACCGATTAATGACCATTACCATCAAAATTTTTCTTCAATGAGATTCTGTCAATGTCAGAAGTTTTGAGTTATAGTCCTGGAATGTGGCTTCTTCTATGACCGTCAGATGAAAAACAAGGAGCACTGAAGATGAATCTTCTTTGTTTTTACTGTCATAAGGTCTGATACTAATGACAACAGAGATCCCACAGTGCGACACGGCCTATTGATGGCATGTTCGTAAAGACTGACAAGCAACAATTGCGGCTTTAAAACTATAACCTTAAAACTCATCTAATTAATGTCGCTTGCTTGAAAGTGAAAATTACACCCCAAAGAATCAACAGATAGAGGAGCAGCTGGTTAAATGCGCAGTAAATGCATAATCAACATATAATACAGCAGAGTTGCATAATGTTGCTTGGAGGCAATTTTTTAGAAAGTCAGAGTGAAAAAGTGTTTTCACTAGCCCGAAAATGTTCCATGAAGTGAATAACACTCTAAGGGTAATGTTTGTTTCTAAAATGTATTGTTTTATTTACATTACCTTTCACTTAGTTTGGAGTTATTAAGTTTTTTAATGTTTTCAAAATTAGTCTCTTATGCTCACAAAGGCTGCATTTATTTGATCAAATAAAAATACAATTGATTAAAAATACAATAAAACAGTAATATTGTGAACTATAATTACAAATTAAAATAACTGTTTTCTACTTCTAATATATTTTAAAAATGTAATTTATTCTTGTGATGCAAAGCTGAAGTTTCAGCATCATTCCTCCAGTCTTCAGTGTCACATGATCCTTCAGAAATCATTGTAATATGCTGATTTGCTGCTCAAGAGACTTCTTATTATTAGCAATGTTAAAACAGCTGTGCTGCTTTTTCAGGAAATTCCGTCTTTAAGTGACAGTCTTTAATGTCACTTTTGATTATTTTAATGGATCCTTGCTGAATGAAAGTATTCATTTATATCAGAGAGCAAGAACATGGGGAATGAAACCCCAGTAAAGTACGTCAGATTGTGATAGTCTGCTGCATCCTCCATAACTGAGCACTCAGAACAAGCACTCATCTGAACTGTGGCATGCAAATGAATGCAAATTACCTGCACTTGATGCAGTTTGCATTTAATTCCTTCAGTTAATCGGATGCTAAAACAACGCAGACAGCATGTTCTATCGGTGGGTGCACATAAACACTACAATCAGTGGGTGAAATTCATTCTTCCCTTAATATAGATCAGGAATTCACTCACGTGGTACTGCGTCTTGTCAATTCCGATGAGGAAGAGGAGCTCGGCAATGAAGAGGTTGATGCACAGGTTCTTGTGTATGGTGTTGCGGTCGGTCTGCAGGCCTCGCAGGAAGCAGAAGGTGGAGATACAGATGGCGAGACACACCAGCGAAATGACGATACCCACCCATGTGATCACAAAGAGGATCAACTCGTGCATCCTGCCTGGATACTGAGAGAGACCGAGAGATGGATAAGGGAAATGGTATAAACGGATAGGATGCCTGAGGGAGAGTGGCTTATGAAAATCCAGTAAATGTCAAGCTGAAATTGCTGTGTGTTTGTTTGTGTATTTTGCTCTTATGTGTATAGATATGTGTGTTTGTCTTACAGACTGTGTGCAAGCAAAAAAGTTGTTTATGTGCATGACAGCTATATTCAGATTTGTTTGTGAGCAGGTGATGAATGTAAATAAGGAATGTGTCTTACGTCAGGTTCGTGGTGTACCATGAGCACGGCAAAGTTGGTTAGATGACTACAAGAACAAGTTGTGTGTGTGCTGTTGGTTTCCATCAGCCTGCAGCCCTGAGATGACCACTGGCCCGTCATCGAACGCTCGGAGTAGTTCCAGAATGAACAGTTTGGGCTGAAATGATTCTCCAGCTGCAAAGAGGAATCAACAGAGAGACCGGAAAAGATTGGCTTTCACACATAATGTTTTCTGTTTAGGAGTCATGTGCGAAGCCTTCATGGTCAGGGACCATCTAGCACTTACAAATTGATTTTCACTGTATTGTCTGAAATAGCAGTTTCTGCACTGCAAATGCAGCACAATTAGAGTGAATTATAAACAATAAATATCTCATTGATTCTTGAGTACTGAGACATGTTACAGAAGCGACAAAAGGAATTATGTTTGGATTCGTCAGTTCAACATGTTCAGAAAAATTCACGTTTAAGGGGCACGAGCAATTTCCTGCTGCTTCCATTTGCTCGCAAATGTGTGCTGTTCTGTCACAGCAATTATTCATTATAAATATGTAGACACATGTACTGTAGCAGTCACGCTGATAAATGTATTGATGCGACAGGATGATGGTCTCAAACTGATCTTTTGCTTGCAGTGTTGACAAAATAACGACAATTTGCAAAACACACATGTATTAAATGAAGGAGCCATTTTGTGGTGTTGCTAGCCACTTAACTCTTTCTTCGTCAGCGTTTAAAAAAAAAAAGAAATTTACTTTTTTTTTTTTTAAGTTGCCAGCCACTGCCAGAATTTTTTATAATTTTCACAAAAGTTTAATGGCCCCCAGAATATTTTGTTGTATGAATATCTGAACAAACAGAGCCTCTGCTTTCTAAAACAACAACAACAAAAATGTTTTATTCGAGCTTCGTGCAATCTTTTTTATTAACACTTGAATATGGGGAAGTTTCATGAAAAAAAGCAACATTTTGAATAAAAAATTGTGTTTTTGTAAAAGACTATGTCTAGATCAGATTCAGAACAATGATTTTTACAAAAATGGAATAGATCGCTTCCATACTGGATCGACATTATATTCCATTTATATGTTGTTTAATGCTTGATGATCATGTTATTTTACATATGCATCTGCTTACATACGCGACTGATTGTTTCTGCTTCTTCTTTGCCGTGTTTTGATCTAGACATTCAATACTCTTTTAAAAGATGCGTAATGGCACCTCCTACACCTCCTATTCAATTTTTTTTTAATTAATTATTTTTCCTACAGAACAAACAGAAAACAAAAACGAAACAAAACAAAACAAAACAAAAAGCTTAAGCAGACCTTAAATGCACAGCTGTCAATTTAGTTCTTATTAAGATAAAATCAAAGAAATGGATAAGCTACAGGGGATAATACATAAACATTAACAGCAATAGACTTCTTGTTTTGAGCCATGATGAGAATAGTTTTCAAGAACAATGTAGGCAATCATGCAAAGTGAAAGAAACAGTCCAAATAGGGTGTCTATATCCGATGAAAAATTTTGGGTCCATTTTATTTCTGATATAAGGGGTGATTTGTAGTCAGCATATTATTTAAAATTGAATAGCATGTTTTGTTACACACTGAAATTATTTAGCGTGCTCCCAGACTGAATCCCAGTCTTCACTGGAGATATTTAATGCGAAATCATTTTCAGCATCTATTATCTTTGTCTCCTAGGATGGTCAAACTCAGTATAACATTTTTATCTTGTATTTTTGTCAATATTTTCTCAATTACAGACTTATCGGTATACAAAGTAGTATTTTGCCTATTTTCAAAATGTTATATTTAAAACATTAGTATTTAAAATGTATAATTAAAAAAGTAAATTTCTGAGGAAAAATGAATAAATATGGCAAAAATATATTTGTTCCTGTCTGATACTGTGACTTGACTTGACTTGACCCTTATCAGGACTCGACTTGACTTGCTTGAGGTGAGCCACTGACTTGACTTGACTTGCTTGATTTGTTTGTACTGTGACTTGAGACTTGAAACCTTCAAGTCAGGTTTTGGACTTTAATCCCTGTTTTTCCTCGGGTCTCCATGGTGTTTTGATTCATCATATTCACGCAGCAGTGGTGATGGGTTGCAAGAACACGCTTGAGAAACAGTTTCGAGAGGAGAAATCAATCTACATACCTATAAATCAATCTATAAATATTGGCCGCAGTTTATTGGTCACTTTCTAAATGATAAAAGTATAGCACATCCACTAGTGATTATATATAAATAAATATTTTTTTACCGATGCAAATATGTTAGAAACGATGCATTGCGATATAAATGACAACTTGTAGCCGATGCACACTTTTTAAACCGATGCATTGCATCCTTAACTTTTTATGCCGATGCACCGATTGAATTCGGGAATCTTCCCATCCCTTATATATACACACACACACATATATATATATATATATATATATATATATATATACACACACACGCACACACACACACACATATATATATGTATATATCAAAAAAATAATTTAAAGGGGACCTATTATGCAAAAAGGTGTTTGAACACAGTTGCTTGGCCGCAGAGTGAAAACAACCAGCCTGTAATGTTCAAGATCCACCCACTCATTTTTTTTTTTTTAAATAAAACCAATAAATCATGAACAGTCTCTCCAAACGAGCTGTTTCAGATTCTCCCTCTGTTCACGTCACTGAGGGGAAAAAGTCCCACCCATTTGTGACACTCTCTGCCCTATTAGCATACACACAGGCCTGTACTGGAGATATATACAATGTCAGCACCAAAGAGGCATTACAAGCACTGTGTATTGGGATGCACTAATGAACATAGGAGTCACCATAATCCCCCCATAATGTCCCCTCTGAGTTGAGGACACTGTAGTTAAATTTCATTTTTGAAGGAAATATCCCAAAAAACAAAAAGTCCCCTAAATGTTTAGGAATCGATACCAATGCTTCGAGCTCGAACATCAGCTCCAGACAAAGTTAAGTATCACACCTTTGTTTTCCAAATTGCCTTTCTGAAAGAGCTTCTTGGCACTCTGTAAGGCTAACTGTTAAAGCTAATTGTCAGAGCCGTAGTTCACTGACAAGCTACACAATATTGCGTTCATTATCGAAGGTGATTCATCTGGGATAATGAACGCGATATTGCATAGCTTGGCAGTGATCTGCGGCTCTGTGTATTAAATGCTGCTCCATTTGAAAGCAGGTGATGGAGATTTAATGCTAATCATGGAACCGGCTTTACTGACGAGATGCATATGATCATCGCGTTCAATATATCGCCCAGCCCTACTTTGAAACAGAGTATGTTTTCTGTAAAGATTACAGGCTTGTACTAATAGTGGAATGTTTATTTACAAAGGCTAGCACTGCTAATGCCAGAGCTTGAGCTCTTGAAGCTCCACCCTCTTTTCCGGGAGCAACAGCTCATTTGCATTTAAAGCAACATACTCAAAATCACCACGTTTTGGCTCATACCCTAAAAGTGGCAATTTTAACAAGCTATAAAAATGTATCTGTGAGGTATTTTGAGCTAAAACTTCACATATACGCTCTGGGAACATCAGAGACTTATTTTACATCTTGTAAAAAGGGGCATAATAGGTCCCCTTTAAAATAACTGTTTAATAATTGAATATACATTTAAATGTAATTTATTCCTTTGATGCCAAGCTGAATTTTCAGCATCATTACTCCAGTCTCACATGACATGATCCTTCAGAAATCACTCTATATTCATCTGATTTGCTACTTTTCTGCTCAAGAAATGTTTCATATATGTTGAAAACAGTTTCAATTCTTGGACGAATATAAAGCTCAAAAGAACAACATTTATTTGAATTGTAAGACAATGTAAATGTTTTTACTATATTGAACAGTAGTGTACATGAAGTACTGAGGTCTGACGTCAGGTGATTTTAGGGGAAGTGAGGGATAATAATCAATGCAAAAAAAAAAGATCATTTACACAGAAATGTGTTCATGTTTCAAGAATGTAACGGTAACACTTTATTTTAGGGTCTCTTAACTAGTTGCTAATTAGTGTGCATATTAATAGAATATTAGCCATTTATTAGTAGTAATTAAGCACATATTAATGCCTTATTCTACATCCCTAATCTTACCCAATACCTAAACTTAACAACTACCTTACTAACTATTAATAAGTAGCAAATTAGGAGTTTATTGAGGGAAAAGTCGTAGTTAATAGTTAATAGTTAATAAGTGTTAATAAAGTGTTACCGTAATTTCTTGCTTGTGTGTGCCTGTGTGGGATTTATGTACCTGTAAATGTCTAAGTGTGAACACCACAGGCTCGGTCAGAAACACTCGACTGGACTCTTTATTGATCGACGCTGCGATGACGTGTGAATTCACTGCCAGGCCCCGCCCACCAGGCCCCGCCTCCATTTCCATCTTCACAGTGGCGTTTTCAGTGGACAGGAACGAACCCAAATTCTTATAGAGTACAAAGACCACTTTTACCTGGCCTGTGCAGAGAAACACAGCACAAAAAAGAAGGAGAGAGTTACTGAGTGGCGGAAGGATATGAATAACAACTAAGAGGAAAAAGGGAGCGGTAGAGAGACTTGAGAGAAGGTTAAAATGATTTGGGCTGGGAGGGGGTGAGTGAGTGATCGGGGGATGAAGGAATTTTAATATGGAGGGCAACGGAACATTCATCCCTTCAGCACTCACTCACTCCGTTTCTTCTGTATGAATATTTCATGTGCGTTTGTTTCAATCATACTAATCTCACTTCCCCCGCCCAACCTGTCCCTGATGAGAAGCAGCAAATGACGACGTGGCTTCAAAAAAGAGGCTAAACTGTGAGAAAGAGTGGCGGAAAAAGCGAGGAGTAGGAGAGCTGATGGCGGGATAAGATGGCTAAGAGATGGAGGGGACAGGAAGGAGAGAAGCGGGAGAAAAGAAAAGAGTGCCGAGATTGCTCTGTCAGCCTGAAAATGATAGTAATCTAGTCGCCTCTCGGGCTGTTCGATTAAGAGCGCCGTTAAGAAACCATCAGGGAAGAAATGGTCTCAGCGCTTTTGTTAATCTGATTAGGTTTATTATTATCAACCAATAACCGGGTAAAGCGAAGTGGAAATTTCGCTAAGCTTCAGTGAAACTGCACGGGGGCGAGTCGCACATCGAAATGGAAGGGACAGGAAGAGAGAGGGAGCTGTGACTGACCGTTGCGGCTGTACTGTTTGAAGGTGGAGGCCGAGAGCTGGATGCTGCTGTCACTGGGACCGTTCTGAGGGAACGACAAATCCTGAGACTCTGTCTCTGTGTTCAACACACGCACCTCTAGATCTAAAGACACACACAAACACATATTTTGAGAGTTTGAACAGTAATAACACAGCAAAAATGCCCTGAAAGGTTACAATAAAAGCTACTCATTTTGAGGTAGTAGTTAAAAGCTTATTTAACTTGGCACTATTCATTTAATACATTTTGTACATTATAAACTACAATATGACTTCTTTTTTATATAGAAATGAATAATTTTATTCAACAAGGACACAAATTGATCAGATCGATCAAAAGTGACAGTAAAGACATTTGTAATGTTACAAAATATTTATATTTCAAATAAATGCTGTTCTTTTGAACTTTGTATTCATCAAAGAATCCCTCTAAACAAAAAAAAAACAAAAAAATCAAGCAGCTCAGTTTTAAGCTGAAAATTTGTCATCACAGGAAAAAAATACTTTACTGTTTTTTTAACTGCATTTTTAATCATTAAACAACTTATCAAGACTTATTAATAAGGAGATTTATTTAAAAAACATCAAAGTTTTTAACAAAGTTACACTAAATACAAAAATAAAGTAAAATAAAAAAATAAAAATATTTATAAAACAGAATATACAGTATTTTGTATTTGAAATACTCAAAATACATAATCAAGTAAACCTAGAACACTAACACTACCAAGCTTCTTATGTACATTTCCTTGCATTTGTTCATAACACACCTGCACACATAAATACCATATAATTTTTATTTTGTATATTGTGGTTTTTCAAAACATTATATATTATTATTTCCTATTTACTTTATTTTCATTATCTGCGTCTTGTTGTGTCACTGTCATTCTGTTTGTGCTGTGGAAGCCTCTGTCACCACCATAACAAATACCTTGTGAGAGTAAACATACCTGGCAATAAAGCCCTTTCTTCACCTGTGTTAATAGTACTGCCAGCTATACCCTATCATAGTTTTTGGCTAGATGCAAGTGAATCATGTCCTCTTGGATCCAGGTTAGTTCACCCCCCGCCCCCCCCCCCCCCCCCCCCCCCCCCCCCAAAAAATCTGTTCTTAATACTCACACTTGTATCATTTCACTCCTATAAGACCTTCGTTTATCTTTGGAACATAAATTTTGGAACAATAAAGATTTTTTGATGAAATCCGAGAGTTTTCTGTCCCTCTACACTCAGTCATGCAACTTACACTTTCAAGGTCCAGAACGGTAGGAAAGACATCAAGCAATCCATGTCATTAAGTATACCATTAAGTAATCCAAGTGACATGAGTGTTTTTTTGGGGGGGTTTTTGCACAAAAAACATTTTACCACTACAATTTACCACTTTATTTCCACAAATATTATTCAAACACGTGTTGTGGCACTCTAGTGAACACTCACTCGTGTGCATTGAACACAACACAAATGCGTTTTAATGCTCTCGTGAACACAATGCAGATCAATATTTTCATAAATAAAGTTGTACATTATGTTTTATTGTGCAAACAAAGCACTCAACTTAATAAAATTGAGGTTAAACCACTGAAGTCACATGGAGTACTTTAACGATGTCTTGGGCTGGGAACGTGTAATTTGCATTGATGCCTATGGAGGGAAAGCTCTTGGATTTCATCAGAAAGATGAAAGACGTTCTTACAGGTGTGTTAGCTACTTGTTTCTGTAGACAAAAAAAAAAAAAAAATCAAGTATTAAATTAAAAAGTTAGCTACTTGTTTCTATAGACAAACTAAAAATTTTCAAGAAGTAAATTAAAATACATATTATTGCTAATGTCTGAACAGCATGTAATGAAAATTAAAAAAAAAAAGAAAACCTGTAGACTAATTATTATGTGAATGACTCAGGTAGGTTTTGCTTGTAAAATCCAAGGGAAACTGTCATTACAGTGTAATTTTTAATGAACCTCATCTGTCGACATGATGTCGGTGAATCTCACTGGCCATTGCTATGGAGTGTGTGCAAGAGCATGAGCAATAAGTTACTCACCACAGCTCACTTAACGGCCACCGGTGTCGTTAATAACGAGGGTTTCTGTATTCTACATAGAGCCCTTTAACAGCTAAATATCAACATTTTCAGGAGTTAATCTTTACTGTTGACAGTAAAATAGCTGGAGCCTTTCTCTTGAGTGGGATTAGGTGGTATGACAATACAGTTTCAGAGGACTGCTTAATTTTTGACATGCTTATAAAGAACCGATAAAGGAGCAATGAAGAAATATGAAAAAAATAATATATTGAATATACTGTGTAGTGTTAGGGTTAAGGAGTAGCCTATATTGTTTATAAATATGTTGTTTATAAGTTGTTCAAGGAGGGGAAAGCATTTATCTTTCTCTTATATGTGTATCTCAATGTAATGACACTGTCTCTTGCACTTGATTGCTTGAAAATATTGATTGTATTTTTGTATTTTCAAATTGCAAATGACTTGTATTATATTTAAATACATTTCTCACACCAGTATTTTTGTATTTTTAATTAAATACATTTGATAAATTTGCCCATCTCTGGCAATAGGGAAAACTGCATACTGCTGTATATTTTGACTTAATAACGTCTCATAATCACACAGCCTGTTAGGAGCTATAAATACCTAAGTGTGAGAATTAACTTGCGCTAGTCTACGGATGCGCGTGTGCGACCACTGCACATACTAGGCGCTGGAGATGGCCAATCAAATCAAAGCAGGGGTTTATTGTTCACAGCAACAGAGCGTGAAGCGTCAGTAATGTTGAAAGTGAGCGAGGTAAGATGAAGCTGCAAATCGTTTAATATTAGTCAACTGTTTCAAGATAGAAATGTTAAATGACCGACAGCTATATCCAGTGATGCAAGCTACTCAAACTTTTTTTTTTCCTCTCTTCTCAAATATGGCCATTTTGAGAGAGAAAGAGATGTGTGTGAATTGTCTGTGTCTCTCTCTCTCTCTCTACGAACAATGAAGCTGAGTTTAGTTAAAAAACAGAGATTTTACCCTCCTCATTACTGAGAAATATAATGTAGCGATTCATATTGATTAATAAAAGTCACGTGGCAGCGTTGACAAGAAGTTTATGAGCTTCTTAGTGTTACTTTTTTGCACAGCATGATCTCCGATCTCTGTGTGCAAGTGGTGTGTGTGTGTGTGTGTGTGTGTGTGCACATCAATTAAAGCAGCGCATTAATAAAGTGATTAAACTGAACAGTTTTAATGCATTGGCCTTGTCATACACACACACAGACACACACACACACAGTGGTCACACTGTATATCAGTTATTCAAAAAACTTTTGAAAAGTTTAAAAACAATTTATGAAAAATATCATCAGAATATCATCAAATATTATCATTTGCATGAAAATCAAATATAGCTATATATATATATATATATATATATTTTTTTTTTATATTATTATTTTTTTTTTTTCTTTGTTTAAAAATGACTATATTTCAGTGGCGAGCGGTGACTTTTTTTAACCAGGTATGCTGAGTGCTAAGATTAAGAACCCCCTCCTCTCCTCTCCTCATCGTTTTTAAAACACACTCAAAGAGGAAAACACCGTGGCAGGTGTCGATTTAAAAGTATGCACATCCCTACCTTATTTGTATATGAAATTCATCTCCAATCCTTCGTCTATAGTTTCAGGTTTATCCATAGTTATTAGAATGCTAGAAAATAGCTGCTTTTCCCAAGTAAATACTGCCAAATAACGTTTACACGTATATACATTTACATTTACATTTACATTTATGCATTTAGCAGACGCTTTTATCCAAAGCGACTTACATTGCATTCAAGTTACAGTGTTTACATTTTATCAGCTCTTGCTTTCCCTGGGAATCGAACCCATGATCTTGGCGTTGCTAGCGCCATGCTCTACTATTTGAGCTACAGGATATACCTAATGGTCGCCACAATAAACTGCATAATTTGCAGCTGCGATCATTTCTGCGGTCCTCGATGTGCGTGAACTGACAGAGACGTTTGATTATGAAATTATTAGCGAAGCCCCGTTGTTTCACACTGAGGTAATGCTTTTTAATAAACTTCCTTTAGTTAAAGGTGCTGTATGTAGGATTTTGACTCTACTAAAGCATAAAAATACCATAATATGTTTGCAGATATTTAAGAAACAGGCTAAGTTAACATACTTGTTTATCTGAAAAACAATTCTACAGTCAGTTATTCTCTTTTGAAAATGTGCATTCCGGCCCGGAATGTCTGTGTTTGTCATGGTTTGTAAAACCCGCCCACTGACAGTTTACCCAATTGTATTTCGGCACCCCGGGTTGCCAGTTGGCGGAAAACACAGCGTAATTAATTTCATTCATCGGCATGTGCGCTCGTTCCTGTTGGTGTCGTTAATCTGGCAACCTGCGTGTGCGTCAAGTCTGAGGAGGAGGGGCCGGGTGAAAAAAAAGGTCTCCGATATTTTGAATTTGGACTGCAATACCTAGTTCAACCGCTGGGTGGCAATCCTACATACAGCACCTTTAACGTTAGTTAATGCATTAACTAACATTAGCAATACATTTGTTACTGTTTATTCATCTTTGTTAACCAGCTCAGGCAAATGTTAACAGGTAGAACTTTTAATTTTAATAATGTCCTATTAGTAAATTTTGAAATGAACATTAACATAACAAATTACACTAGCATGTTAATGCATGCTTTAGAAGTACTGTGTAATGAACCTTGGTGCTGTATTTTTTGTTGGAAATTTGACATGCAGTTTTCATATGCTACACACCTAGCCCACCCAGTTTTATGTAGGCCCACCCACTTAAACATTTCTGGCTACGCTAGTGGTGAAAACCCCCTTTTGAAACCTTTATTTTTTTATAGTGTTCTAGAACACAAAGCCAGTTCGTTTCTCGTCAAAACAAACTCACCGACATTGGCAGCGTGGTCTGAGAAGTGACTATTGTACATGTTATTGGCCAACAGGAAGGCTCCTTTCTCCATGACGTCCAGTAGCATGGTAGCGGTGTGCGCCTGCTCCGTACTGTTCATGTCCTGCCATGACTCTAAAGCCTCGGCACGCAAAAGATTATCCACAGTCTGCACAACCGCCTGCACACACATGCACAAACAAACTTACCCTTACACTTCATCATAATTACACTCCACATCAAAGATGAGAAAATATAACTCTGTGTGATTGTCACATCTGTGAATCTTACGTAATGCTTGAAATTTATTTCTACTAAGGAGCAACATCTTACAGGCCATTATAAATTACAAGAGTGCTAAAAGAAAGCCTTGGGCAAGACGCACAGTATCATCATTGCAAGTCTCTCTTTCTCACTCTCTCTCACTCACACACACACACACACACACACACACACACACACACACACACACACACACACACACACACACACACACACACACACACACACACACACACACACACACACACACACACACACAACAAACCAGCTGCAGTTAAAATTCATCTGAGGTAGGCATATGCAATAAAAAATATGGATGGCACTTTCTATGACGCCTGTATATGTTATGCATTATGAATGCAGTCATAATGCCATACTGTAATGCATTATATCTTTTCATTAAAACTAACCACCAATATAATATAATATAATACTTCATGGTACTATGTTAAAAGACCTCATAAAATCAAAACAAGAATTTTTTAATATATATTTAAAATTCTATTCATTCCCTTGATGGCAAAGTTTATTACAACGGTCTTCAGTGTCACATGACATTTCAGAAATCCTTCTAAAATGCTGATTTAGCACTCAATAAATGTTTATTATTAATAATTAGGTAACACTTTAGTTTAGGGACCAATTCTCACTTTTAACTAGTTGCTTATTAATATGCATATTACTAGCATATTGGCTGTTTATTATTACTTATAATGCACATGTTAATGCCTTATTCTACATGACCATATTTTAGATCCCTTAATCCTACACTATACTTAACAATTACCTTACTAACTATTAAAAAGCAGCAAATTGTGAGTGTATTGGGGCAAAAGTGGTAGTTAATAGCTTTTAGTGAGAACTGGTCCTCAAATTAATCGTGCATTTATTTGAAATAAAAATCTTTTGCTACATTTTGTCTTTACTGTCATGTTCGATCAAATGAATGCATCCTTGCTGAATTAGAGTAATACCTTTCTTTAAAAATATACTCACCCTAAACAGTGATCTATATGAATTTAAACTGTACAGCCTCTTAAAGGACACTGGGCCAAAAATATAGATGACTTGCACTGCACCACAGATTTTTGTCCATTTTCAATTTTTTTTTAAGAATGAGACATAATACCACCTACAACCAACCAGAAAGTAACAAATTGTGTTTGCTGATGATGATGCACAATACTATTGTATATATTTTACTTTGTTTCTTTGCAGTATTTTAGTCTAGTGGCCCTTCAAGACCAGCACAGAACAGTGCAGATGTATAATAAGAAAATTCTGACTGTATTTTTATATCTTTATAATGCATTTTATATACAGGCTTCCTAGAATGTTTTGTAGAAAAATGCTCATAGTCGAGTGCGGGATAGGAATCAAGCACTGGTATGTGTGCGCAGTGACACAGAGGATAAGAAGAGATACGAGAGGTGAAGTGTGCCTGTGAACTCATACAGATAACGCTGCACAATACCTGAACATAAGCCCGGCAGGTCCTCTCTCTCTTCTGCCACTGCAAGACACAATGAAACTACTTTCAGATACACACACATACATGAAGAAGAGTCTTGCCCTTTCAAACTGATTTTGAGTCAATTTCAAATGCAACTTACAAAAATACTACTGCTACTAAAAGAATAGCTTTAAATGTTCTCACAGAAAACATCCATCAAAAAATCATGATGATCTGTAGCCGTCATGTTCAGACAGCTATATATATATATATATATATCTGAATTTAAAAAAAATGACTCTTATGACTAATTTTGTGGTCCAGAGTCACGTGTGTGTGTGTGTGTGTGTGTGTGTGTGTGTGTGTGTGAGTGTGTGTGTACATACGCACACTTTGTAATACTTTTTACATTTCTTTTACGATTAATTACACACAACTATATAAAACTGTAATATAATTTATGCAACATACTAAAACTTAATTTTTGATTAGTAATATGCATTGCTAAGAACTTCATTTGGACAACTTTAAAGGCAATTTTCTCAATATTTAGATTTTTTTTTTGCACGCTCAGATTCCAGATATTCAAATAGTTGCGTCTCGGCCAAATATTGTCCGATCATAACAAACCATACATCAATGGAGAGCTTATTTTTTTTCCGCTTTATTTATTCAGATAATGCATAAATCTGAATTTCAAAAAAATTACTCTTATGACTAGTTTTGTGGTCCAGAGTCACGTGTGTGTGTGTGTGTGTGTGTGTGTGTGTGTGTGTGTGTGTGTGTGTGTGTGTGTGTGTGTGTGTGTACATACGCACACTTTGTAATACTTTTTATATTTCTTTTACAATTAATTACACACAACTATATAAAACTGTAATATAATTTATAAAATAACTTTTTGATAATGTTCTAATAATTAAAATATATAATTATATACTCTCTATCGAGCTACAAAAACAATCAAATCCAAAAGTGTATGCAGAAGAGTCATGCCCATTCAAATAGATTTTCAGTCAATTTCAAATGCATCTTACATAATAAAAAATAACAATAAATCATATAAAATGTCATATATATTTTTATACAAAATTTTTAATGATTAATTTACTTTTTTTTCTTTTTCAATTTATTATTTATTATTTATTTATTTATTTATTTCCCCATTTGTAAAATCTCAAAATCGCTCAGAAAAATAGGTATATGCAGACATGTGATTCATGTCAAGGCTGTGAGTTTAGAGGGTATTCCTGTGCACACTGATGTGGCAGCAAACAAAACTTGAAGAGTTTGTTTAAAGGGCAAATGTGTGTGCATGCATGTGTCACCTTATTGTAGTTCCTGGCTGCCGATTCCTTATTCCCGGGTCTGAGTGCTTGCAGCTGTGCGTCTAATATATCCAATAGCTGCTCGATGAGTCTGACAGAGGAACTGACATCACCGGCGTGAATGCGGCCCTGCGTGTGGTTCACCAGCTCAGCAGCGATGTTTGCAGCGTTCTCTCCGCTTTTTATCTACACAGTGAATACACATACACAGTCTGGTCTCTAAAGCTCAATCCCCTACCGTGCGCTGTGGGGGTGTGAGCTGGGGGTTTCTGGGTTTATGCTGCTAGACGCACAGACAAAAGACAGCAAATCTTTAATGACTCTCTAAATCAAGCTATTACAAAAAAAAAAAAAAAGGGAAAAACGAAAGCGTGAAACATGATAAAATTACTCACTTGATTTGAAAGCAGACACATAGCTTGTAATTGCCCTGAAGCAAATGTGTCACTTAACGTTTAGAAAAAAAAGAAAAAAGAAAAAGAAAAGAAAAAAAAAACAGTCCGTTGTGTTTAAGGTACTTAAAGGTACATCAAAGTATGCTATGGTGCAACTATTCTTTGTGGTGTTCAAAAACAATGCTGTAAGAATAGGATGGCAAACACACACACACACACACACACACACACACACACACACACACACACACACACACACACACACACACACACACACACACACGCCAACTCTGTAACTGAACATTTTAATTTAATGTGAATCTTTTGATTTTTTTAACCTTTGAAGAATGCCATTTATTTACTAAGGCCTTTTACAGTTGACATTTCTCTTTTGAGTCCTTAATTACGCTCTATAAAGAAAGAGTTCAGTAATTTACAATAGTGACAAGCACATTTATATTAAATCCGCATGTGTATGGAACTAAAAAAACAACATGGTTTGCTAATAAGTTCAGGATGATAATAATGTACATTTGCGATTGCCAACATTATTTTGCTCAACAACAGCCCCAACAATTGTTGCCAACCATGTTTGTGGTCTGAGAAGTCAAAATGTTGCAGTGTTGATCTCTCCTTGTCAATCATCACAACTTAAAGGTAGGGTAGGCGATTTCGGAGAGGCTAGTGATAGCAAGATAGCTTTGAAAGCACAAAGCTTCACCTTCCACAGATATAAATTCATTCAGACCACTTAACGTAGTGATTGCTATTGGGATATGAAGAGGCGTTCGAACAGCATAATAAAAAATGTAACTTTTGATGAACCAAATCACCTACTCAGTCTTTAAGGGATGGAGCTTGCATGTTTGCACACAAAATTATATATCTACAGTAGGAAACATCTGCTCAGCTTCAGTTTTATTTTAGTATTATTTAAATAATACTAGAATTTTTATTATGTGTTTAATTAGCTTTTATTGTTATATATTATTTTTATTATACATTTAATTTGTTTACTTTTTTACTTTTCAAACATTACTATTTAGAATTTTCCAGTTTTAGTTTTTATTTCCACTTTGTAATTTTTTTCACATTTATTTCAATTGCATTATTATTATTATTTATTTATTTATTTATTTTTTATTTAGTCAGAGATAAGGATAATAATAAACCTACTCTGCATATCCTGCATATTCTTTCCAAGGTTGTTAGGAAAGAGGGGCTGGAATTTATTTTTAACAAGTCTCTGATCATTCCAGTCTGATCTTAACAGTCTGAGTTGGACTGTGTTGTGAATCTGTCACAGTTACTGAGTTTGTTACTGGAATAAAGGGAAGTGCAAACTATATTAGGCATCAGACAGAATATGGAGCTAATTGCATTAGCAAAGACAAAGTTTATATAAAAGTCTTAAAGTCACAGAAGTCCACTTATTCTGAAGGATCAAAGAGAGGGAGAGTAAAAAATGAAATTTTAACTGTTTTTCTGGTTCAAAAGTTCAACAATAGTGGGAAAAAAAGCCCCCCCCCCCCAAAAAAAATGGGATATGATGCCTAAAAACTGCTTTGTAAAACAAAAAAGTTTTGTAATATATGTGAAAATCAGAACAAACAGTCCTTGATGTGTTAGTTCAGTGTGACTTTAACCTGAGATGCTTTTAAACTCTCTCTTAGAAATAGATAGAATAGAGAGATTTTGTTCCAAATCATGTCAAAAGAATGACCTGCGTGCGGTAATGTGAGCTGAGGCCGGAATGATAATAGCTGAGGTAGCAGACTGAGCAGGACAGGGAACTGGGGGTCAGAGCAAGTAAAAAGCAACTTTTTAGTGGCCTCACCTTCTGGGCCACCTGGTTGACCCACGGCGAGGTGCAGTTACTTAGATCAGGACCGCGAGGATTCCACAGCACAGGAGAGGACAGGCACTGAAAGGACGCGATGCCTGAAAACAGAAGACGAGATGTTAGGAGGGACAGACAGAAAGTTGTGTGTGTGTGGGTGTGTATCTATCTATCTATCTATCTATCTATCTATCTATCTATCTATCTATCTATCTATCTATCTATCTATCTATCTATCTATCTATCTATCTATCTATCTATCTATCTATCTATCTATCTATCTATCTATCATCTATCTATCTATCTATCTATCTATCTATCTATCTATCTATCTATCTATCTATCTATCTATCTATGGGGTGTAACGGTACACGTATCGTGTACTGAATGGTTCACAGGCAAATTCCAAACAGAAGTGATCATCCCTATCCCCTTGGAGTGGGGACTTTGGAGTGAGCAAGGCATGTGCGAGCCATTATTTAGTTGTTTGGAATACACTTGGCAAAGGGAGAGACGTAATTTCCTCATTATCTTCAGCTGGGATGTTCCCGTGACAACACAGCACGGTGTGTGTCAGCAGATTCGCTGACGGACACCGGGATAAAAAAATATACATTTTATATTTTAAAAAGTTATATATATATATATATTATTTTTTATATATTATATAGCATATTTCAAAAACGTTTTAAAATAAAAAAATATATATGTTTATTTGTGACATGTACATGCTAACAACAATAAAAAGACATACACCGTGTTGCATTGTCACGGGAACATCTCAGCTGAAGATAATGAGAAAATTACATCGCTCCCTTTGCCAAGTGCATTCCAAACAACTACATAATGGCTCGCACGTGCCCTGCTCACTCCAAAGTCCCCACTCCAAGGGGATAGGGATGATCACTTCCATTTGGAATTTGCCCGTGAACCATTTGGTACACGATACGTGAACCGTTACACCCCTAATATATATATTATACGAGTTTGTGTGCCCATATAATCTTAGCATTAATGGTAAACAGATTTGGCTTGATGTCCGCAATGGAGGGCTAAGAGAGACTATTCTACTCGAGCTCTGATAACCCCCCTATAGACAGAAGGATAAATGAAATAAATATGCATAATGGAGGAGATGGGGAGGAGGAGGGATGCTGAGAGAGCTAACGATGGAAGTGGTAAGAGGCTGTCTTTTATACTTGGATATTGATTGGAAGATTAGATGGGCGTATTCCTCCCGAAATTACGTTAATAACTTCATATATGTATATATATATATATATATATATATATATATATATATATATATATATATATATATATATATATATATATATATATATATATACATACATATATACACACACATACAAAATAGCTGTTTATACTAACAGTCAGCACACACACACACACACACACTCAAACACACTTATCATTGGGTTTACATTACACACTACATATAAAACTTTATAATCTTTTTTATACATTTATTTATTTATTTTTATGTGGAAAAAAATGAAGTTACAGTGGCAAGTGGAGGAAATACAGCCAACAAATGTCCAGACTACTTTAATACTCTTTAATAACCATCCCAGGATGCATCTCATTAAGGTGGTTGAGAATAACTAATGCTGTAATCAAGGCGAAGTGAGGCGACACTGAAGAAGCACAAATTAAGACAGTTCTGATTTATTTCTCCTTTTTTGGGGCACTACATAATTCCCATGCCTCCATTTCTGTATTTCATAGTTTTCAGGTTTTCTACACAAGTTAAAAAAAAAAGAAAACTAAAGAAAGAGTTGACAAAACTTGACTGATAGAGTATAAAAAGTCATTCATTCATTATTCATTAAAATAAAACAAAATACAACATAATAAAATGTCAAAAGATTTCTAGCATAGACAGTCAGTTTTTAATTTTTTATCTGTTGGTAGTTGATATAATCCTTGATGCCATGATGCCAACAAGATATCCAGGATCTCTGGCAGAAAAATAGGCTCACAACATTAAAGATACGGCAGTATATTTCATTGTACACATGGGATACTTTTTTATTCCTCTGCGCACCAAACCCATCTTTAGTGTTTGCTGTTAAAAACTCGTTTTTTAGTTTCATCTGACCATAGAATCCAGTGCCGTTTGAAGTTCCAGTCGTGTCTAGCAAATGAATATGGTGGAGTTTGTTTTTGGATGAAAGTGTTTTCTTTTCTAGAATTTTCTTGAAACTCTCCCGAACAACATGTGGTGATGTAGGTGCTGTTCGATAATTTCTGACCCCCAAGACTCAACCGTTTTCTGCTATTCTTCAGCTGTGATCACTGGAGCATCTTTGGCCATTCAAACTATCCTCCTCACCATGAATTAAGACAAAATAGACTCACGTCCTCTTTTTCTGTTGATTGGAAATTTTTAATTATTGCCCTGATGGTGGAAATGGAAATTTTTAATGCTTTAGCTCTTTTCTTACATCCACTTTCTAATTTGTGAAACTTAACAATCTTTTGCTGCACAACAGAAATACATTCTTTGATTTTACTCATTGTGATCAATGACTAAGGGAATTTGGCCTTTGTTTCCCCTCATATTTATATTCCTGGAAGCATTATATTATATTACAGGAAGCCATTGCTGGATAATTTCATGTTCCTAGTCACCCTGGCGTGATAAAAAATGCGGTCCCACTTTATATTAGGTGGCCTTCACTACTATGTACTTACATTTGAATTAATCATTTGGTACAATGCACTTATTGTGTACATACATGTTTTTACATTGTACTTATATTTTTAAAAATACCTATATGTAATTACATCTGTAATTAGTTTCTGTAATTACATTTATAATTACACTCTTGACCCATCCCTCACACCTTAACCCACCCTTAAACCTACCCAGACCACCAAACCTGTCCCTAACCTTACCTGTATCCCCTCTCAATAGCAGCAATTATTGTACTTATTGTAAACATTGTACTTATTTTTTGATGTAAGTACATAGTAGTTAAGGCCACCTAATATAAAGTGTGACCAAAAATGCAAATATGTATATATGAATGGGAATATACTTCAGAGATATTTCAGTCAGAAGAATTTTTAGGGGTACCAATAATTGTAGCCATTGTGTACTAGAAAAAAATGTTTTCCCTCACTTTTACTTTTTTTTTTTTTTGGCTTAAATTAAAAGGTTAGATTTTTAAAAATTTTTAAATGAAAGATCAAATGAATAAACAATACGGAGTTATTTTCACAGCCTTCTTTGATCATATTTACCACACATAAATTCATAGCAAATATACCAAAAACCAACCGACTGAATTTAAACTCTAGAGTGCTAGAGAATAAGAAAGAAAGAGCAGGGCTGCTCAGAGCTTCACTGTGAAACGTTCCACGAAAAACACTTTTTTTTCAGTGGAAATGAGTTTGCTGACACATGAACGCCATCGCACACTCTTGCACACACTTGTGTAAGATCACACACCAGGCATGGTGGCCATCCCCTCAGCACCTCTGAACGCTGAGAAAACACCTCGAGGGAGACACCTTCTGCCACTCCTCATTTTCAGTTAAGTTGGGCTGTTTAGTTAGCCGAGTTCACAGAGAGGACAGCATGCTGGGATCAAACAAACGGCAGGCCTTTTCAGTAACCACAACACAAATAGCTCTAAAGAAGAGAGGGAGAAGTGACAGAGAGAGAGGAAAAGCTATAGAGGAGTGAAGCAGCACTACAGAGCAGCTACAGCGAGATCAGAGCCACCCGGAGATTTCCTTCCCTTACACACTCTCTCTCTCAGCCGCTGTCTGCTTTTCTCTCCTCTCCACTCCTTCATCCACAATAGATTGGCTTTGAAGGATCTGCCAGGATTCACCAATTAAAGCCGCTGCTAATTTAACTTGTCTGTCATTTCAGTGACGGAAAAAGGTGACAGAAGAAAGACAACGTTTTGTCAGTGGCTGGGAGAGAGAGATGCTAACAGAGGGAGGAATCGCTTTTCTCCCATGACAAGAAAGAGGCATTTGATGAGGCTGTTGTATGGAGAAATGTGTGTGTGTGTGTGTGTGTGTGTGGGGGGGGGGGGGGGGGGGGGTGTTGTCGTTTGTAGACTGTCTAGTGGCTCATTTTTTAATTCGGCAGTTTTGCAGGGCTAACCCATGCTGAGTTTGAAGATCACTCCTTCATTTGCAAAGGACTGCCTTTTATCTATGACTCCCAAGAGGACCTGCCAGCTGGAGAGAATATAGAGATGAGGAGGAAAAGGAAGCAAGCTCTCTACACAAAGAAATGGGCGTATACACATAAATGTGTACATGAACCCAGTGACATATACAACCCAGGTAGACCAAACACAACAAACAATTCTATGAAAAACTGTCTTAACAAACATTGTGTGACCTTTATGTCATAAACCTCATGCACCCTTCCTTCCTGTAAAGTTGTGATTCCCTCTGCAACTACATCATGTTGTAATCAAGCACAACAAACTAAAATGTCAAGCAGCACTGACACAGTTTGATATAATGTTTACACCCCGGTAGATATCTGTGCAGCTATCAGTAGACAGGACATTTTTTATCGAATTTCTCAAGTCAAAATCATAATTTTCATTAAACAGTCACACCATCATTGTCACTCACCCAGTGATCCTTTAGGGCACGGCCTATCTACAGTCTCCCCCCTCTGGGTGGCAGGCCACTGCACCCCTCGGGCTACTCTGGCTTCGCACACTTGGAGCTCGGGACCCTGTGGTGGGACGCGCAGGGGTCTGCGAGTCACCGGCACAGTGGCGGTGATAGGTCGCAGGTCTGGTGCTTTGTTGATGGCCCCTATTGGGTGAGCGGTTGGGGGCAGAGGTCGCATGGTTGAGGGGATGGAGCTAGAAGTGACAGGTCTGGCTGCAGTGGTGGTGCTGCTGCTCATCTGAGTGGGGACGAGTGGACCTGAGAGCAAGAGAGAAGGACAGACGGGAATGCAAAGAAAATTGAAACTGAGGCAACAAGAGCAGAGAAGCAGATTCAGAACACCTACAGAGTCAGCGAGAATGTCGGCGGATGTTTGACGAAGATGAAAAAAAGAAGACAAAACAGAAGAAAGGAAAACCTAAACGTTTGATGAGTCTTGCAAAAGGAATATGAGAAAGTTGGTAAGAAGATAAGTAAAGCAGCAGGAGCATTTGCTAGTCTTTAATGCATGACTATACGTTCCCACAGTCCCCCTGAGAACTGGATAGAGTGAAATACAGGAGGAGAAACAGAGAGCGAGAGAGAGAGACAGACAGACAGAGAATGTTCATGGCAAGAAGATGAGAATGAATAATTGATTAGAAATCTTTTTTCTGATCTGACAAAACGCTAATGACCACTGCTAATTAAACCATAAAGACAATGTATTGAAGACACAGAGGGGAACACTAACAGAACGTTGACACTTAACAGATCAAACTGTCTGTTAGCCTCCACCTCCCGCTGATCTCACTCTTTCTCTGTCACTTACCAGCAGTGGGATCCGGTGGGCCAAACTCTAGGGGGTAACGCAGCACATTGTAGTTATTCCAGACATAAAGTTGATTGTCTCGTGGGTTGTAATCCACAGAGGACACATACTGGTACGGGTTGGGGAAGGGGATGTGGACGGGCTCTTCCCGTGCTCGGTTGGTGTTGTACGCATACAGCACCAGATCTCCACCTGCTTCGCTGTCGTCATCCTGATAAACAGAGCGGACAGCATATAGAACACCACACGCCATAAAAGCATTGGATGCTAGTCGCTTATCAAAGCTCGTCTCCCAGGTTCCCTCGAAGCGCAGAGTGTAGGGGTTAACCTAAAAGATAGCAAGAGTAAAGAGTTCGGATTTCGATTGTGTTCATATGATACAACAAAATAACTTGATTACTCCACAGTTCTGGAAAATGGAGATCCTTAAAATGTAACCAAAATTCCGATCTGATCTCAGCTGAAATTCAATAGCTTTAAATTGCACTTTTCAGTGACACTGACCTGGCTGACCACAAGTCGTCCATTGTTGGCCTCGGTAGCGTAGATGACCCATAAACCATTTTCATCCACTGCGAGGTCAATATCAGACTTCCCCCCCCAGCGGTACGGTGAGGTGTCATGATAGTTGGCATTATTGACTATGGCTTCTCCACTCTTGATACGTGTGCGCAAGTCATATTTCACAATATTGCGTGTGCGTTCCTTGTTGTAAAAAACAGCACCATCATACACGACAAAGCCTGTTCCATCCACACGATTTGGCAGCCTGTGGGAGAAGAGTGTGATACTTGAGATAACTTGCTATAATTGTAACTCTCAATAATTTATGCTACATTTTAGAAACAATATGATCTGAAAGTAAATTAGGATTCAACACTCTTATATGCCTGCCTAAAATCAGTTAACCTGCAGAATCTTTAATTTAACATTAAAAAGAAACTCAAGAAGCATATACACAAAAAACCTGCTAAATCTAAGTTTTTAAAAAATTATTATTTTGTAGATTGTACACAGGGATGGTTACTGGTACTAGATCCAAGTTGTGGTCCTCACTCACTTGTAAGTGGTCGTGGCTCGATTCTGCTTGAAGTCTTCCCATGAAGCATACTCGTACAGCATGTCTGTGCGGTATGGAGTCCAGGGCATGACGTAAAGACGGTCACCAGACTGGAGTGGATCCTTACACCATGCCCCCGACTGATGCTCCGCCTCCTGCAGCAAACTTGCTGCCTGCACCCTTAATAGAGTCCCAGGACATACAAAGACTGGAGATGTGGGAGAAAGAAAGAGAAAAAGAGAGAAAGAGAGGGAGAGATGAAATAACAAGGAGGGGATAGCAAGAATGTACAGAATGATGGTGTGATATGATTAAAAAGAGGAGAAATTTGATGGGAAGACAAATAGAGAGATGGAGGATAAAGAAAGAAGGGGAATTGGTGGGAGGCCATGAGGGACGATAACATGAAAGAGAATGTGGCAGCAAGAAAGAGGAAGAGAGAGGGAGAGAGAAATGGGAGAGAGGACATGAGATAAATGACCATTCTTCTAATGAAAGAGTGTTAATGTTCATTAGTCAAGTATCTGCACACTGGACTAGAGGCTGGTGAGGGGAGATGACACAATCCTGGCTGCTGGTGCTCATATATTGCTGGGAGTCATTTTTTTAAGCACAGCCCCACATCAACTTCCCTGCTGGAAAATCACCAGCTTCTGATGCTAGCTGATTTTACATTGTTTCTAGATTGACTGATCGTTTATGGTCATTAACTGCACTGAGCTGGCATAGATCATTTGTCAGCTGGTCTTCCAACTGATGTACCTGGTTCAAGCATCTTGATCAAGTTGGTCAGAGCTGGTAGACCATTTTGGAATTGCAGAAAGCCATTTACCAAGTTCCTCAAACCAGCAGGGAAACCAGGTTTTAATGCTAACCGATTTCAAGTTGTTCAAGCTGGACCAAGTTGGTCGTTAGCTGGTCGAAACTGGTCTAGATAGTCAGCACAACATTTCCCAACCCTAGTCCTGGAGTATCCCCAGCTGTATGCATTTTGTCAGTCTCCCTTATCTAACACACCCATTTTAGGTCTTGGAGTCTCTGCTAACAGGCTGATGAGTTAAATTAGGTGTATTAAAAAATTTACAATATTAGGAATACCCTAGGACCAGATTTGGGAAAAAGTGATTTAACAAATGCACCATCACCTTAATGGATCTGGTTTCAACTTGGAAGACTATCCCAGACAAGCAAGTTACACATAGTAGACCAGGGGTGCAAAACTCAGTTCCTGGAGGGCCACAGGCCTGCAGAGTTTAGCTTTAACCTTAATTAAACACCTGATCCAGCTAATCAAGTCCTTCAGGAGTATTTGAAAACTACATATGTTGAAGCAGGGTTGGAACTAAACTCTACAGGGCTGTGGCCCTCCAGGAACTGAGTTTTACACCCCTGTGGTAGACCATTTTATTTCAGCAACAAACCAGCTTGACCACCTTTAGCTGGCATGGAACTGAATTTCCAGTTTTCTTACATCAACGGCCCTGTCCCAAATGGTACCCGCTGTCCTCCTTCGAGTGTACACGTGAACATATGGGCTGTTGGGTAATAGTCCACTGGGAAGTCCACATCAGCGCATACAGGCTCTGCAAATGTATGCATTGTGGGCACATAGCTATCACAAGGGGAGCACTCATGATGACCCTTTTGAAATTTAAAATGACCAATGGGATACCCTATTATTACTAGGAAATTCATGAGGGCCACAATACCACAAGTAAGTGTGCCATTTGAGAGGTCTCTATATAAAGTTGGTATTTGTTCCGCTACAAACCACTGCTGTAATGTCAAAATGTGTTTAATGTTGAATAAGGACGAATGTTAGGATGCCAGTCATGTAGGAAAACAACTGCAGTGCTCAACTTTTATCTAATAGGAGTACTTGATCAAGACACACACACTCATACACACACAAATCTCTATCTCTGTACTCTGAAGGAGGTCGTTCACCTGGGATTGGTGTGAATTAGCTGGCTGACGCAGTTTCTCACTCCCAGACTGAGAGGGCATGGGGACCTGAGAGAATCTATCTACTGCTGGGGGGTATGCAGAAAGGGAGCTAGAGGTGTCTACCGAAAGAGAAAGCCGACATCATCAGCACTATGCCGTCACAGGGGACAGCTGTGAGCATGAGTGGATGGCAAGGACATCTCGGTGGGGGGTGGGTAAGCTAGTGGGGTTTTCCTGTCATTGGCTAAGTGTGTCCCAGACAGCCAATACTTACTGTTGCTACACACACACACACACACACACACACACACACACACACACATTCGCCAAAAATGAGTGAAGCCAAACTGAAAGACTTTTTGTAATTAGTAAATGATACACAAGCACACAGAGTCACACATCTATGAACACCATATTAGAGATAATTGTTATAATTTGGTTGATAGCTATAGAAATCCCTTCAGGTTAAGATAAATGAGTTATAAACCTATCAAGTGCAGTCTTCATCCTGAAGGAGCCGTAAAAAAATCCTTCATAATAAAGTAGAAGAAATAAGCACTAACTCTCCCTAGAAATGCCCTACAGAGAAAACCAGTATAACTTCATCACCATATCTCTTGGATGTTAATCTCAGTAAAGGATGCTGGTGTGCTACTAATCCCACAATGTTTTCAAACTAACTGGACCAACATTACTGTCTTGGTCAGTTGGATTCACTAGAAAGATCATGTTGTTTGAAGAGTCTCACCAACTGGTGAAATTCACGACTATGCTCCAAGCTAGTCAAGGTAGTTTAGATCAGTGTTTCCCAAACCTACTCTTAGAGCTGAACCAACAGCACACATTTTGAATATTTCCTTAATCTGACCCATCCATTTCAGGTCTTGGAGTCTCTAAATAGCTGACAAGTTAAACTGGGTATGTTTGATTAGGAACAATTTGAAAATGTATGCTTCTCGTGTGCCTCCAGGAACAGGGTTGTGAATCACTGGTTTAGATAGCTAGTCAAGCTAGATTTGGTTAATTAGCTCTACCACCAGTTGGAAGACCTGCTGTAGCCCTGGTAGACCATATTGGTCAAGACTATAAACATCCTTCAATCTTTGGTGGTCAAGCTGGTTTTTGTAGCATGACAAAAGCTATGAGAATACTTTTTGTACACAAAGAAAACAAAAATAATGACTTTATTCAACAATTCGTCTCCCGTGTCACCGTAGCGCCATTTTGGAGACTATCTGCTGGACACAAACAGTATATGCTGTTAACAGAGGAGACAAATTGTTGAATTCACAATTGTGGACAGTCACAAGCCTCCCGGTTTTCATCCGAAATATCTTAAATTGTGTTCCGAAGACGAACGAAGCTTTTACAGATTTGAAATGACATGGGGGTAAGTGATTAATGACAACATTTTAATTTTGGGGTGGAGTAACCCTTTAAGAGTGTATGGCCTGTTTTAATAACTCAACCATTTTACCAATCAAGATCATAATGGTCATCTAGCTTCACTAGCAAAGTTCTGCTGTTAAACAGTATGACTATGTTTATCTTAACACTAGCACTAACCAGCATAAACCAGCTTGCTTTGGGCAGAAAAGTAGTCTAAATTCCACTGGCTCTCTACAGGTTTGGTTATGAGAGATACAGAGACAATCAAGTACAGAGACAATCCTCTAACATACTCATTTAGACTACTTATATCGTTTGTCACTGAAAAAAATGCCGAAGAGGAATAAACAAATCTCTCATCATGCAAAGACAAACACCATCTCTGAACTAAAGAATATTAATAGACTCATCTAAGAACAGGGAGGCAGTGCCTTCCTGAGAGAAACGGCAACACACTGTATTGACCCGCTCTATATGGGTGACCCATAAAACAAAGAACGAGCACCCTGAGTTTCAAAAGAAATTGGGACAAACGCAACACACCACCAGACACACACGAGCACACGCTTTCCCCAAACAGTCACACGTACATTCACTGAACAGAACAGGCTACAACGGACCATTCCTATAGAGTGTAAGTCCATGGAGGAAGTAATGTTTAAGCCTCGCACCCCTGGCTGAAAACTCCACACCGTGTCAAAGGGTTAACACTTTCTTTAAGCAGTATTAATGCAAGGAGCTGTAATCTAGGTTACACTTAGAAAAGCTCCCGGAAGCCTGTCCAAGTGTCTGATCAACTGCATGGAGGGTGATATAAGCAGCTCGCCCACAAACACACACAGGCAGCACTGGCCCCAGCTGCTCTGCTGTCAACGCTCAAGCGATTGCTGTCCACAAACAGCTCAGCATGCCCTAATTTAAGATAAAGACTATGGCTCTGTCTCTCAAAGTCCTTGTAGACTAGAGCTCTCTATTTCCTGATGCTATTAGGGATGTAAAGAAGGGCTTATTATAGTGAATACGATAATTACAGAGGCTCGAGAAAGGAACGAGTATATGTGTGGGACTTTTCATTCCACAGAAACACACACTCCCACACACACAGTGTGACCTGGGAGAATTCATTAAACCTGACCTGTGCTCTCTTGCAGCTCAGTTCCCTACTGTGTACTGGGCTCTAACTCGTTCTCTTTCTAAAACAAGAATTTTTATAACACAGTCCTACCAAACTATTGGAAAAATGGCCAACATACAGTGTGCAATTATCCTTGTCAATCTACACCAGGCTGAGGTCACTAAACCGCTCTCACCTCGATATCTTGTGGTGTTCACTGCAAAAACAATGTCCTGGTAAGTCACACTTACCCAGGACTGAAACCAACTCCCTACTGTTTTTAAACCCTGAGTAAGAAGTGAATTAGCACCTCCACCTCTATGAAACACTAAATAAACCCAACCGCGCTGAGTTTCCATGTGCTTCCATTCATAGCGCTAATGAGCTTTTTTTATCACTCAAATATTTACCTACACACAGAACTTTCATTCAAATTACACTTCTTTCATAATC
This sequence comes from Acrossocheilus fasciatus, assembly GCA_036784905.1. Taxonomy (NCBI): domain Eukaryota; kingdom Metazoa; phylum Chordata; class Actinopteri; order Cypriniformes; family Cyprinidae; genus Acrossocheilus; species Acrossocheilus fasciatus. The sequence goes on along the minus strand of CM071940.1, from coordinate 27,781,687 downwards.
ACTATTGCTGTTCCCTTTAACTACCCTCAGGAAATAATCATCTCTCAACTGTGTCTCACTTGCGTCTCCTATAAAGCAATTAGATGAAATGGAAACATCTGTTCAGGGTTTCAACTTTTCACTTGAACAAAAGACCTCAGAAATCTCACAAAGTCAAAAACAACTCAAACATTTCTCATCTAATACCTGTTATCCACATTAATTTTTGGCTTGATACTGATACTGTTTATGAATAATTGTCTCATTTCTGTTTGTTTGTTTCTCTTAAGGAACTCTTAAGGGTCTAAAAGAAAATGGATCCATAATTGAAACTTAAACGGACAGTTAAAAATCCAAAACAAAATTAAACTTCTGTTATCATTTATTCATTCTCACTCTTTATTCACTCTCATATTCACTCCAAGCCTGTATGACTTTCTTTCTTCCATGGAACAAAAAAAAGATATCCAGGATGATGTTGGACACCAAACATTTTGGTGACTATTAACTTCCACTGTATTAAAAAATAAATAAATACATACATACTTACATACAAATCTCAAATTATCATCTTTAATGTTACAAAGATGAAAGTTAGTCATACAGTTTTGTAACTATCTCTATCCCATTTTCAGTTTTGCGTAAACTATCCCTAATCCCTAAGTGACCTCTCAGAAATAAAACTTTCCTCTGTCTGCAATATCAGATATAGCAATCAGGTATGAACTCTATATAAACTCCAATATTTCTCAATACCTCCACTTCCAATTTTAGTAGAAACATTCAAGACAAGTTGATATAAATCAGAGAACTCAATTAAGTCTCCTGAGGCATGAAAACAAGAGCAGTAAACATTCCTCTGGGAAGACAGCAAAGTCCTGATCAAAAATCAGATATGACCTCAACATGAACAAAATAAAATTCTAAGCTAGGCGTTTCACATTAATGTCATATGTCAAAACATTGTCTCATATACTCTTTCTGAAACTAAGGAAAAACATCTGAGGCAATGCTACTATCACATTACTCAGAAATCTCTGCAGCACTCTGAGCAGGATGGCCAACCTGAATTATTAAACTCATAAATAATTATTCACAATCTTTATAGACAGTATTTGAAACTAAAAAATGAAAGTTTGGGAATGAAAGCAGCTTTGGGTAAGGTAGAATCTAGAAATGAAGGAGGAAAATGTACTACATCCACTACTGCGTGTAGTCAGGTGTGTGTGCGTTTGTGTGAGAGTCAGGGCTCCTCCAGGCCTTCCTGCCGTGGCGTCTAACTGTCTGGCCTCACTGCTGAGAACATGCTGCTTAATTGAATCCTACACCTGTTACTGGCAGGTACAAAGTGCTGCCAACAGGGGGCAGAGCTCAGTGTGGCACTGGGCATCCTCTTCAAAGCTGAGTGGGTCGTTGTGTGCTTATTTACGTCAGCGAGTGTGTTAAGCATGTCGATGAGAGTCAGTGTGTTTTTAAGAGAGAGAGACAGATGTAGACAGAAAGGTAGGTGTAAAATGCTGCCGTTTTGTGCATCTGAATGCAAGCAAGAAAGAAAGAGAGAAAGACCGTTAAAGGTTGTTGGAAGTGTTGCTGTGTGCTTGGAAGCAGAGAGAGGGATGAAAAAGGCGAAGGGTCAAAGGTTATTCCTGTGAAATGAGAATTAGGATTAATCTGATAAAGACTAGAAGGGCTCCCAGATTGTGTCCTGGACAGCAAGGGGTTAGCAGCAAGACAGAAACATGTGCTATGTATATTCCATGTACACATACACACAAACACACACAGATAGACTCACCTCAATAACATCCACATCCTTCAAAACACACATACTGTATCCAAATTCACACACAAATACATAGGCTTACTGTACAAAAAGCCTTCCTATATTTCAACACTCAATTCCAGGACACAAATGTTTCTACTACTATTAGGATTAATACACAGACAAGGACTTTCCATAGGTGTAATGATTTTCAAAATAAGCTATGATATTTTCTATTCGCTAATCTTCATATATATATATATATATATATATATATATATATATTTTACAGTTTGCACATTTATTTATTTATTAAATAGTGATTCATTAGGGCACTTGTGATGTTCTTGTAATGCAGGGTTAGTGACCTGAAATTGAAATATATCTACATTATGAGGACATTTTTGATCCCAGAAATATGTAAAACCATTGCTAAACAGTTGATAAGGTGTTCGGAGAGGCTTTTAGCACTTTACTACACTGTTGCTAAGCTATTCTGGGTGGTTTCCTACTGGCTTAGTTCAACTAAAATGAATATTCTGTCATCATTCACTCCCCCTCATGTCGTTCCAAACCTGCATGACTGACTTTCTTCTGTGGAACATAAATGAGGATATTTTGAAAAATGTCACTGTGCCTTTATTGACATACAATGAAAGTCAATGAGGTCCCTTTTTCAAGTATATTCCTTTGTGTTCTGCAGTAGAAAGAAAATTGTAAGGGTTTGGAACAACATATGAGTGGGAGTAAATGATGTCAGTAAATGGCTAGGCTTTTCTGGTCTCTAAAAATAAATTATCTAGTCTATGTGACATTTTCACCTGATTTAATGCCCTTTTTTGTGTGTGCCAATTTTACATATTTTCATCACTAGTGAAAAAAAGTTATTTTTGCTCATTATTAATTTTTATTGGCAAAAAATAAAAATAAAAGAGGAATTAAAGGAATAGTTCACAGAAAAAGAAGAAAAAAAAAACTAAAAAAGAAGAAACCTTGAGAAATGTTTCAGTGTTATTTCCCATGCAAAGAAAGTCAGTGGTCACCTGAACTGGGGTGCGTTTCCCAAAACCACTCTTACCTAACTATGGTCATTAGTTCCACTGAACTCTATTGGTAATGACAGAACTTGTGACCATATTTGCTTTTGGGAAACGCACCCCTGTTTGGTTACTAACATTCTTCAAACATTTATTTTGCGTTAAATAGAAGAAAGTCATAGAAGTTTGGAACAAGATGAGTGTTAGTAAAATGATGACAGAATTTATTTTTTGGGTGAACTATCCCTTTAAATGGTTGTTCAAATCACTACCCCTAAGTATGAGCAATACGACTAGTGATGTTTGCTTTAGCAAGCTGCACTGATAAAAACAGCCACGGATGCCACTAGCATGTGTGCATATGATTATGTGTGAATTTGTGAGTTTAAAAATACCTGGAGTTGCATTAGGACTCACTATGCTGTGTTATTGTGGCTGCCATAGCGACTGTACACCTGAGGGATGTGTACTGAAAAGGACAACGGCGATGTACAGATACATTTTTCTTTTCTGTGCTCTCTCTCGATCACGTTCTGTCCCCTGGGCCTACTCTCAGCCACGATGTCCAGAACAGTCTATCTGTGTCTGAATTACATCACATTACACCCTCATTGAAATTCGTGACCACCTGCACACGCTTCGGCTCTTTAGCTTTAACAATACACACACACACACACACACACACACACGTGTCTCTCCTATCTCTCTTACTGCCCAGCCAAGCAGTTGCCCAGGTCATGTGACAATGTGTGTGCGTGTAGATTATACTTGATATATTGCCCTGTTTTAGAAGGATAGTTCATCCAAAAATGAAAATTCTGTCTTCATTTATTCACATTCGTGTTGAAACAAGTGTTGTTATCTTTAACTAAAACTGAAATTACTGAAAAACCATTTCCGGTAACTGAAATAAAGCAAAATAAAATGTAGATTACATGGAAAACTTCAATTAAATTGAGATAGATAGATAGATAGATAGATAGATAGATAGATAGATAGATAGATAGATAGATAGATAGATAGATAGATAGATAGATAGATAGATAGATAGATAGATAGATAGATAGATAGATAGATAGATAGATAGATAGATAGATAGATAGATTACTAAATTTAAAATATAAAAAAGCAAATTTGAAATATTAATTATTACCATAACAGTTTATAAATACCTGCCTTGACAATTAAACAAATAAGTTTGAGTTGCAGTATTAGACTCACTAAAACTGAAATAAAAATAAAGTTAAAAATGTATATTTTTAAAGTAATAAAATTGACCAAAGTGCAAAACATCATTATCAAAACAGACTAAAATTAAAATGAAAACTGAAAATAAAATAAAGCTAATTCAAAATATTAATTTAAGGGGTCAATTCACTCAAAAATGAAAATTAGCCTGTGACTTTCTTCTTTCAGACGAATCCAATTGGAGTTATATTAAAAATTGTCCTGGCTATTCTAAGCGTTATCATTGCAGTGGGTGGGTGTTTCTTTTCAACAGTCCAAATGTCATCAAATAAAGCGCGCACATCCATAATAAAACGTGCCTCACACGGCTCCGGGGCGTGAATAAAGGCCTCCTGTAGCGAATCCATGCGTTTTTGTAAGAAAAATATCCATATTTCAAACGTAATAAACACATCTCTCTCACTTCATCTAATTGTCATAAGTGGAAGGCATTGCATGACTAGAGACAAACCCAGAGAGAGAGAGAACAAAGCAAAACACCGGTCACGAATTAGAAATACAAACCGAGGATTTGTTAAGAAAAATGTCGGAGGATTTTGATGTAAGCCAAAAGGAGACTGGTTTCCTTTGGTAAAGTAAGGGAACTTTGTTTCCTTTGCTCCTGTAAACAAACTCGTGAGACTAGCATATCTATATGTCCTACGTCATCCACCGGAACGGCTTCCGCGTACGACAGCAGAACTGAGAGAAAAGTGTTTATTACATTTGAAATATGGATATTTTTCTTACAAAAACACATGGATTCTCTACAGGATGCCTTTATTCACGCCCCGGAGCCGTGTGAGGCATGTTTTATTATGGATGCGTGCACTTTATTTGACGTCTTGTGGACTGTTCAACAGAAACACCCGCCAACTGCAATGATAACGCTTTGAATAGCCAGGACAATTTTTAATATAACTCTGATTGGATTCGTCTGAGAGAAGAAAGTCATACACACCTAGGATGCTTTGAGGGTGAGTAAAACACAGGCTAATTTTCATTTTTGGGTGAACTAACCTTTTAATACTGTAACAGTACATAAATGATTGAGAACTGAACACGTTTAAGTTAAATAGAAAATGTAAAAAGTAATAAAACTGACAAAAGCACATACAATTATTAAAACTTGCACTAAAATTAAAATAAAAGCTGAAAATATAAAAAATAAAACTAATTCAACACATTAATGCTATACTAGTATAGAAATAATGCTAACATAACAAAAATCAACACCTGTCTGACGTTTTTGTGTGCAACACAAAAGAAGATGTGTAGCAGAATGTCCAAGCTGCTTTTTTTAATACAATGAAAGTAATTGGGGACCAGTGGAAAGCAGTGGTCACTATCCAGTTTCATTTGGAGAAGAGAAGCATGGGTATTTTGCTAGGTAACTGCTTTTTTATTTTTAGCTGAGCTATCCCTTTAACACTGGCCCAGAGGTGAAAAACAGTGTGTATATATATATATGTGTGTGTGTTTGTGTGTGTGTGGTGTGTCTCAAACAAACACAAACCCTGAGCACAACAGCATCGAGGCACTTCCCAAGATTCCATAATCAGACAATTAATCGATCCTTAAACCAACGAGTGGTAATAAACAAAGGCTGGGCGGGTGGGTGGTCAAGACAATGTTGTTAATGAAAATAATTGTTAACTGTTAATGAAATAGATAGAGGATAGAGAAAATAATTAGCAGCAGAGCAAGAGGACAGATAAAGCGGTGGGAGAGGGGAAGGGAGGGGGGCTGGCTGTCCGCTGTGGCATGATTGCAGGTAAGAACACTCTGAAATGTAGGGCAGAACTCTCACAACACTCGCCAACAGCACCATGGGGAGGAAACAAAATGGAGGACCGACATCGAGGATGTGTAAACTGATGTCAGTATCAGCAGAGTGGAAGATTCACACTGAGGTGCAGGTCTCAGAACAGGTTTAGTACTCATTCCCACTAGACATTCCCACAAAAACAGAGACAGAACAGGGTGCATAAAAACACACACACATGTGATTCTGAATGGTGCAGTCAGGAAATACACATGAGAAGAGTATGGGCAGAAAGCGACAGATTTGCTCTGTTCCAACCTCTAGGCGAGCTGCCTATCTAGGCGACATTTTACAAAGTGTTTCTGTCAGAATCCATAGCAATGGACTCTGTGAGAGAAATGTCCATTGTTATAGGGTCCTGATCATTGTGTCAAGGCTTATTTTGTGATAATGATCGTCTTACTGTACATTATTCAGCTTGTAACGCTGCTACTTACCAAATACATCAACAAATGGATGTTAAATATTGACTACGAAGTGCTACAAGAAGTCAAATCAGTTGGGAAATAGTCAAATTATTCAGTTTAGCATCATTATACAAAAATATTTGACTGAAGAATGTCACAACTGTCCAATCAGAGTTGAGTATTACAGAGAGCTGAGTTTGTGTAGAACTGAAAAGGGTCACACTTTATATTAGGTGGCCTTACCTACTATGTACTTACATAAAAAAAAATAAGTACAATGTACTTATTGTGTTCATATTGTATTGGATCACACTACTGTTGCTGTTGAGGGGGATAAGGGTAAGGATAGGGACAGGTTTGGTGGTATGGGTGGGTTTAAGGGTGGGTTAAGGTGTAAGGAATGGGTCAACAGTGTAATTATAAATGTAAGTACATATAGGTATTTTTAAAAATATAAGTACAATGTAAAAACATGTATGTACACAATAAGTGCATTGTACCAAATGATTAATTTAAATGTAAGTACATAGTAGTTAAGGCCACCTAATATAAAGTGGGACCCTGAAAAGTATTCATTATCTGAATTTTTTGTTCATCAGAGTAATTAGCTTAGCAAAAAATGCTAACGGTAAACTTTGTCTACATTTTTAAAGCAATATTTGCATGGTTTGTGTGAGTGATTGTTAATGTACGACTACATTGGACATCGTGTTCATTTCCATTCATATCCATGCGTACGTGGGTGAGAGGGGATGCTATCAAATGCAAAGGAGGTTTGCTGCAAACCAAAGTTCAAGTTTCTTAACCTCTGATCAGCCAGTTCGTATAACGAAAAGCCGTTTAACCAGTCGAGGATCTAAAGTCACAAACTGACCTCTTGGCTCAATTCACAGAATACAAACTTCAAAGTTGAATGATAATGTGAAAGTGGGGAAGATTTTAACATTTTGAATTTAATACTATTTGCGATTTATAAATTATTTAAAACAGAAGCCAGAGAGCATGACATTACACCCTGTTGGCCGTATTCATCGAGGGATCTGAAATAATTTAGCATATTTAAGGTCTTCTGTAGCTTTTAGTCTATGTTTGTTAGCTTCAAGCTTCGATTTAATAGTGTACGCTTACAAACTGACTCTACCATTCAAAAGATTGAGGCTGGTAGGATTTTTTGATGTCTAAAGCCCAAAGCTTTATTTGATAAAAAAAAATAAAAATATAAATAAATAAATAGTAAAGCAGTAATCCTGTGGAATATTATTACAATTTCATTTTTTTTTCATTTTAATATATTTTAAAATATAATTTATTCCTGTGATGGCAAAGCTGAATTTCAGCATAATTTTTCCATTCTTCAGTGTCACATGATCCTTCATAAATCACTCAAATATGCTGATTTGCTGCTCAAGAAACATTTCTTATTATAATCAATGTTGAAAATGTTTTTTTTTTTTTTCCATTCTGATGATCAGAAAATCTAAAATAACAGCATTTATAATAAAATCTGCATAAAATGTAAATAATAATAGTATTGATCCCAAACGTTTGAACGTTATTGTATTCTTACTCTTGTCCATTATTCCGCTGACTTACAATAGTAAGCATCATGTTCATTGCGGCAACGTAATGTCAAGGCTACTGGCTATTTAAAATAAGCGATGAGTCCTTCCATATGCCCTGCCCTGACTTCCTGTTTTTAACAAAAAATTTGTCAACGCTGGAAAGAAAATTGGACTTTTAAACCATTTCATGACATCTTTAAGACCTAGTATAACCACATTCTCACTACAGTCGCTGCCTACATAGAGAACAATTCAAATCTGTCACTTAGCCTCGGCAGATAGCCGCCTATGTAGACAATATAAACCAGACAGCGCACTAGGGTTTGGAACAGATCGTTCAAATCATTTAGCCTGCTGTAGATGATATGAGACTGAATTATGCCTGGTTCAAGCTCAGTTCAAGTCTTGCAAAAGTTTGAAACTGAATACTCAAGAGGATCAAGTACGGCAGCCCCAAATCTCCGTGATTGGCTGGCTGAACCGAATCAGGCTGCGAGCTGATTGGCACCACGGAGCGAGGCCGCGTGAGTGGAACCAGCTCTGCCTAACAAAGCAGCCATCTTACAGAGACGCCAAATGCCACCGTACCCTCCCCTTTGGACATGTGCGGACACACCACGGGGAGGGAGCGACTGCTACAGACGCCACTGAGCAGCGTCCAAAAGCAGACAACAAAACAGAAGGGATTAAAAAGAGGAATGACGCCACCGGCAGATGACAAATTAGAGAGGAGGGACCAGAGAAAGTGTGTGGAGGGGGGATCTGAGGTAGGCTCAGAAAACCTGCGGCTGCTTTTGATGAACACATGAGAATTTGGAAGGATTTCAACTGAGAGGAAAGGAAACAGATGAAAAAGAGAGAGAACGTGACGTGGCGAAAAAGAGAAAGCTTGTAAAGAGAGACATTGAAGCACCTGGAAATGGGAGAGAGCATTTGGCAGGGGGTCGGGCAGTTACCAGCTCTACAAATCGTTACTCTAATCCAAAATAACATACAGAGAAAACACAGGGGTTATCCTGAAGGAAGGAAGGTAGGTAGGTAGAAAGGAAGGAAGACGTAAACAAAAAAGGGTCTGAAAGAAAAAAAAAGGTCTCAAACAGTATGGAGGAGTCGCTTTGGATCTGAAAGGACAGATACAAAATTAATCGCAAACAATAGAGAAATGAATAAATGATGGCTCATGAAAGAGGGTGGAATTGCACAGATGGGTGCGCGTGTCGGCGGAGGATATGGGTTTAGTGGGAGAAATGACTTCCTGTCCAACAGAAAAGTAGAGCGGAGGAGCGCTCGGCGTAAAGTGGCTCGTGCGAGTGTGCGCGAGAGAGAAAGAATAGAGAGCGTGCACGCGTGCATGTGCCGCATTTAGTCGGCGAGCGTGTTTCCCTTGGGGTAGAAGTGATCAGATTAAAGGATGGTTATTAATTTCTCAAATAGACTTAATTGGAACTTTTAGCAGGACAGCTGGTGGAGATCTGCTGTTTTTCCTCAAGTGAGAGTTGCGTGCATGTGTGCGCGTTCGATATGCATGCATGAGGTCTTCTGTGCACAGGGATTAGTGCGTGGATGCAGGACCGTACGTATGATGGCGCATGTTGGTGTTATCTGAAACAAGAACCAAATCTGGAAGGAGGTTCGGTTATAAACCAGAGAAAGGAAGAGAGAAAACGAGTGAGAGAGAGAAAGAAAGAGAGAAGGAGGGATATAAACATCAAACATGAGCACTACACAAGGTGCTGGGTTAGGAGAGGGGGATGAGGGAAGGAAAGGAAACGGAAGAGGAAGGGGAGGAGGGGGAGGAGGAGGGCGGGCGGGGGCGAACTGTGGTTTTTATGTTCATTGTGGTCTTTACCTTTTTGGTCCACTTCTATTCAAGCATCGGAAAAAAGAGAGAGAAGACAGAGAGAGCAAAAGAAAGAGCGAAAGAGAGAGAGAGAGAGTGAAGATAATGAAAGAAAAAACAGGTGCAGGAAAAAAGAGAAAATTGAGATTAAATAAAAGGCTATCCTTTCTCAAATCATGTCATTCTGTCAGTGTGATGTAGGCTCTTTACAGAGAGGATGACTCTAGTGAGTAATGAGAGGGGAGAATGGCCTCAACTGCTTTCACAAAGTTTCGCGAAACCCCTTCCATTCTTCCTGTCACATGACACACATACACTTCCCCCAGTCACACGCACTCCGCCCCCCTCTGCTTCCCCTCCTTCACCCCCTCTCCCCTCCATCCGTCTGTCATTCCTCTAGCCACGCTTCTGCATCTTTGGGCTGCTGTGAGAAAGAGAACATGATGCATGTTCGAAATGGCATACTAGATTTGCAGTACACTGTATGTATACAGTGCGCAGTATGTAAATTTCCACCTGAAATGCATGGCCTGGCTCATTTGCCGAAGATGTGGGCAACAGAGCACGCTGTGTGGAATAATGTATTCCATAATACTGGACTTGACTTTTTATATTTAGGCCCCAAACGTGCAAGTATGTGGATTTAAATGCTTCTGTTTCATTTGTCATGTGTTAAGAAATGTGTCTTGTTGCAAATCATAATGCAATGAAAGTTCTTAGCATTGCCACAAGGCTATATTATAGCAAAAAATGTTTAGGCCCCAAAATGTACAATGAAGAGGAATGTGAAGGTAAATGCTTCTAGTATGCAAGTTCTATCTTATTTGTCATGCACTGCAAAATGTGTCAGGCCACAATTTATAACAAAACTCAATGCAACTTGTTAGCTACAAGGCTGCTATAGTGAACATTTTCAGGCCTAAAATGTGTCAAATGCTTAGGTATGTGGATGCAAATGCTTTTAGTACGCAAGTTCTATTTCATTTGTGATGCACTGGCCACAATTCGCAAACACACTGCAAGTTTTTAGCATTGCCACAAGGTTGTGTTATAGTGAACAATTTGAGGCCCAAATTGCACAAAGCACAAGAATGTGAATGCAAATGTTACGCAAGTTCTATTTAAATTGTCGTGCATTGCGAAATATACCAGGTTGCAATTCATAATACAACGCAAGTTCTTAGCATTGCCACAAGGTTGCCATTGTGAACAATTTTAGGCCCAAATTGTGCAATGCATAAGTATGTGAATGCAAATGTTTCAAGTACGCAAGTTCTATTTAAATTTTTGCATATTGCGAAATGTGCCAGGTTGCAATTAATAATACAATGCAAGTTCTTAGTATCGCCACAAGGTTAGCACATATTTTTAGGCCTAATGTACAATGCACAAGTATGTGAATGTAAAATCTTTTTACTACGCAAAATATATTTCATGTCAAATGCTTTGCGAAATGTATCAGGCCACAATTTTAGTGCAATGCAAGTTCTTAGCATTGCCACAAGGTTGTGCTATGGCAATTTTTGAGGCCCAAAATGTACAATGTACAAGTATGTGAATGTAAAACCTTTTAGTATGCAAATAAATAAATAAATAAGCCTATACAGTATAAGCTTTGTAGTAAGATGTATGCTAGTATGCCATTTCGAATATATTTCCAAGTGCGCCACTGTGAGGAGGAAAAAAAGGGTTAACAAAGAGACAGATGATGCAGTGATGAAGAGGAGCGAGAGAGAGAGAGAAGAGAGGTGATGGAAAGGCTGATTTCTCTCTGAACCTGAAGGGGCTGGTTCTGGCTCGGCTGGGATCGGGCGAGCGAGCTGTTCTTTCTCTCTCACAGAGCTTGACCACTTATCGCTTCTACTTACTGAATCCATCAAGATCCAGCTGCCAATCACTGATTACGGTCTGTGGGACCATGTGGTTTGGCTGAGGTATATTTTTGAGAACCAAAGACAGGCTGAGAGGAGGAGAGAGGCCATTATAGTAAGGAAAAAGTTGCAGAGAAAAAAAAAAGTAGAGAGCGAGAGAGAGGTCGGCAGAACAGAGGAACATTTCGTTTCCACTGCCTGCTGGAAAAACCCAGTTTGAGGTGCAAGTTTGAGGTGGTCATTCCGGTTTTGGGAACATGGTAGATGATTTGCTGCTGGTAAGAGGTCAGTTGAACTAAGACAGTTTACCCGCTCTAACTAGCTTGCCAGTTCGACCTTGTGCTAGTCTCATATAGCAGCCCTTTTGACTATCAGAGTAAAGTCTGCTCCACACTGCATCCTACTATTACCAGGAACCGCCCACTTAAGATGCGATAACCTTAGAGAATTTTCACGAAAAGGTCCACTGTTTATTGTTAATTGTTTATGGTCACTGCTCGCACAAGTCACTTTCATACCAAGTGGCTTTCTGTTGGTCACTACAGCAAATCCGCACGACACATCCTGTTGTGAAATCTGCTTGGAAACATTTTTTTTTCGCCCTCATTCGAAATTCCAGATTACATTGATTCTTATTGATGCGACTGGATATCCCTCATGAAAATTTGTAAATGTGACCACATCATCATACAGGAAGAAATTATTTGAATTACATATAAGGCAACTAATAACAGTTTGATTTGTTTTTACATACCAAACAGGAGTGGGTTTATCTAAAACAGGAGAAAGAAACTCTTACGTAGACTGTTTTTTAGACTTTTGACAAACAATTTGCAAACCTCAGCCCCACCAGCTTGTAGCCAACCACAGGGTGACAATACGTCCTCTTATTCCCGGTCATGTCCTGGCTGGGATTTCTAAATTGCCTAAAATGTCTGGGTTTTGGCTTTGTTTTCCTATTCTTTTCATACTTGGCAAAAGTAATGACTGAAAAGCAGTTTGACCAATAGCGTGCAGTTATTGTACATAATCAACCAATTGTGGTAAAAGCAATGCAAATAGATATACATAATGTATGAGGACTTTAGAGAGCTTGTCAACAGAAAAACAGGACATTTTAGCCAATTCAGAAATCCCAGGCAGGACAAAAGAGGATGTATGATCACTCCAATCAATCATCTAGTCCAATTTAAACCCCTTTGCTGACCATCAGTGACCAATTACAAAGCACATAAAACCATCTGCTAATGGTTTTAGCTGGATTTTCCAGCAGCACTTTCCAGTTGTTCTCCTCACTCACTACGCGTTTGGCCATTGCATGGTTTCTCTCTCTTTGTGGGTTTAGTTTACTCTGTGTGTTTGTATGTAAGAGCACAGCTTTGAAGTATATGACAGAGAGACAGACAGCGTGTGACAGTGAGTGACAGCTTGTCTGTCTCGCCGATCTGGATGTGCTAGCAGTGTTAGCCTTACCCATGGCTGATACACATAAGTGCTCAGGCAACCGCTAACGTGTTAGCGACATGTGCCTGCCTGTAGCCGGCGACACACAAGCAGTGTGTGAAGCTCAGCGTCTTTCCCCCCTGAGACCCATTGTGTCTCCTAAAAGACAAACTGGAGTATCTGAAGAAGGGGATCTCGAGGGAGAGAGGGATGGAGCGATCAGCGGAGAAAAGAGAGGGGAAGAGACACTTGTTTCTGAGCCTGTGAGGGTTTAAGGTTCTGAAGTTGAGGTCTTTGAAGTGATCTCACACATACAGACACACTTACACTGTCTGTATAAAGGCAGTGGGCAGCCGTCACTGTCCAACTCACTCACACTATTTGAGAACTGATGAGCAGGGGGACTAAGAATGGGAATCAGTAGGAATTTAGGTTACTTAAAGATTCCACTTAACGATTCCGGTTCCATATCGATTCCATTAGCAGTTCTTTTAGTACTTCTGTGGAAACAAAATGACAACTCTGCTGAGAAAAGAAAAGAAAGAAAGAAAAAAGACCTTGAGCTGGTTTTAAAGGTGTTGTGGGGTGTTTTTTATTTATTTATTTATTTATTTATTTTTTTGCTGGTAGACTGGAATGACTGGCTATGAAGCAAACCAACTTACACTACCATTCAAAAGTTTTTATTTTTATTTTTTATTATAATTATAATTATATTTTTTATTGATACATTTTTATTGATTATAAGTAACAGTAAAGACATTTAAAATGACACTAAAGATTTCTACTTCAAATAAATGTTGTTCTATTGAAATTTCTATAAAAAAAATGTATCATAGTTTCTAAAAAAAATAAGCAGCACTGTTTTCCTCATTGGTATGCTGGCACTGGAAATGTTTATTGATCACAAAAACAGCATAATATAATGATTTCTGAAGGATCGTGTGACACTGAAGACTGGAGTAACGGAGTAAAATCTATTAAAAAAGAAAACAGTTAATTTAAATTGTAATAGTATTTCACAATATTACAGTTCTTACTATATTTTTGCAGCTTTGTTGAGTATTAGAGATGTCTTTAAAAATAAGCATCTTACCAAACCTAAGCATTTGAATGGTAGTGTAGGCTTGTTTAAGCAGGTATTTCAAAAGGGAAAATCTGGTTATGAATGTATCTTTATCTACATGTTGTCATGTGAGCAACCTGTCAATAACTACACAGAGAACTAGAGTGATTTTTTTTTTTTTTTGAACGATTCATTGAAATGACAAATCAATAATCTGATTCACAAGTGAATGACCAAGTTTTGCATAATCAGCAAGGACAGCAAACTGGAATGTATTTTCTTTGCTGCATTTACTTTAATTGCATGAAATTTAAACTGCAAAATCAAAACTTTATCATTTTTTTGTTGTGGCATTGTAGATTCAGCCACATAAAATATACTGACAGTGTACTTTAGCATAGTGTTGAGTCTGCATCAGCAGAACAAAACAGAGGAAAGTAAATGTCATGACAATTATTTGATTCTAGTATTTTTCCTGTAAAACTCCAACCGAAATGTATTCATCCTAAGGGTGACATTACAGAACTAATGCAAAGTGTTTCATTTTATTAAAAAAATAGCCGACAGAGACATCCCTCTGTGTGTGATTTCATCGCTTGTTTAACAGGGTGATGCAATCTGACGAGAACATTATGCGCTGGTCTTTGCACGTAGGAACAAGCTCTCTCTCTCTCTCTCTCTTTCTGTACAGATGCCTCAACAATGGTGATTCATATGAGACTTCATTGAGGGACCATGGCATATGTGCCGTCTCTCTGTGTGACCTGGATTTGAGTCATACCAAAAGTGTTTTTCCCCTTGAGCCAGAGAGAAAGACAGTGAGGAAGACAGAAACACAAAGATAGAATAGATAGACAGAATGAAAGAATGATAGGACGATAGAATGATAGATAGAACGATAGAACGATGGATAGACAGATAGATAGGTAGATAGGTAGATAGATAGATAGATAGATAGATAGATAGATAGATAGATAGATAGATAGATAGATAGATAGATAGATAGATAGATAGATAGATAGATAGATAGATAGATATAGTATATGGAACGATAGAACAATAGAAAGAAAAAGAAAGTAGGATCAATAGATAGATAGACATACAGTATGATATATAGACAGATAGATAGATAGATAGATAGATAGATAGATAGATAGATAGATAGATAGATAGATAGATAGATAGATGATAGATAGATAGATAGATAGATAGATAGATAGATAGATAGATAGATAGATAGATAGATAGATAGATAGATAGATAGATAGATAGATAGATAGATAGATAGACAGACAGACAGACAGACAGACAGAAAGACAGACAGACGACAGACAGATAGACAGATAGACAGATAGATAGATAGATAGATAGATAGATAGATAGATAGATAGATAGATAGATAGATAGATAGATAGATAGATAGATAGAAATGTGATTGATATCGCAGGAACATTTCTTCATAAATCTGTGATGGAAATGTGGGGAGAAAGAGAAAAAAGAAAGTGTTAGTTGACTCATTCACGTTTCCTCTTCCACCTGTAGAGAAAAAGACCCAGACATCCAAACAATCACACAAACATAAACACTCGCGCATTACAAACACGTCAAGCGCTGGTGCATGCGGACTTGGTTTGATTCTTTCAGTGGCTCCCAGCTTTATTTGCCCGTCACTGGTGAACAAGTACGGTGGCCCTTGAGCCTCCTCAGCCCAGCGGTCTCAGCAATGCTATCAATTACTCATGTGATAATGAGGGACGCTAATGAACACACACCTGAGGAGCACAGACAGCAGACGCCGCGTGCTTCGCATCGCCACCAGAGTGTGTCTCCACGCTAACATTTCTCATGCTTTTCTCTGGCATCAAGAGGTTGGAGACGAATCCAGCGGCAAACTGTTTGCGCATGTCACTCCACGCACATTCATGAGATTCACGAATTATGTAGGCCTAATACATATTAATGACTCTCAGCTGCGGCGTTTCAAAGCTCTCCGTCTCTCTCTCACAAAGACCAAATTACACCAAAACACCTAGTGCTCATACATACTCCCACTGTTTAACACTTCCTGAAGAGTTTGGACTGGAATGCCACTAAAATATTTTCTCTCACATTTACATCCTTAGAAAAAAATATTCTAAGGATTTATGAGGCTAAAATAAAACAAGCAAATGCAGACAGGATGTGCACTGAATATAAACAACTGCATCTACTTTTCTTAGCTTCGGGGTGAAGAAATGCAGTCCTACAGCGGCATGGCAAGTTATACCATATTGTGTAATATTGTGTGCAATATAATTTGCAAAACCATTTCAGCTACACTTAAAATATATGGATTTTATCATATTACATAACATAAAACAAGTGGAATTTATTTCCAAGTGAGAAAATGTATTTCTTTGTGGTTATTAGTGGATCATGTTCATAGTGAAACCTTTTGAATAAATGTTAAATAACCTTTTACAATTATCCAATTCCAAATGTAAAACATAAAAAAATATTATTATTATTATTATTATTGTTATTATTACACACAGAATTATGTTTTACAAACTTACAGTCTTACAAATGAACATTGACAAGTTTACAGTATTGTTCAAAATAATAGCAGTACAATGTGACTAACCAGAATAATCAAGGTTTTTAGTATATTTTTTATTGCTACGTGGCAAACAAGTTACCAGTAGGTGCAGTAGATTCTCAGAAAACAAACAAGACCCAGCATTCATGATATGGACCCTCTTAAGGCTGTGCAATTGGGCAATTAGTTGAAAGGGGTGTGTTAAAAAAAAATAGCAGTGTCTGCCTTTGACTGTACAAACTCAAAACTATTTTATACAAACGTTTTTGTTTCTAGGATTTAGCAATCCTGTGAATCACTAAACTAATATTTAGTTGTATGTCCACAGTTTTTTAAAACTGCTTCACATCTGTGTGGCATGGAGTCAGCCAACTTGTGGCACCTCTCAGCTGTTATTCCACTCCATGATTCTTTAACAACATTCCACAATTCATTCACATTTCTTGGTTTTGCTTCAGAAACAGCATTTTTGCAAGTTCTCGATTGGATTAAGGTCCGGAGATTGGGCTGGCCACTCCATAACATTAATTTTGTTGGTTTGGAACCAAGACTTTGCTCGTTTACTAGTGTGTTTGGGGTCATTGTCTTGTTGAAACAACCATTTCAAGGGCATGTCCTCTTCAGCATAGGGCAACATGACCTCTTCAAGTATTTTAACATATGCAAACTGATCCATGATCCCTGGTATGCGATAAATAGTTCCAACACCATAGTAGGAGAAACATGCCCATATCATGATGCTTGCACCACCATGCTTCACTGTCTTCACTGTGTACTGTGGCTTGAATTCAGAGTTTGGGGGTCGTCTCACAAACTGCCTGTGGCCCTTGGACCCAAAAAGAACAATTTTACTCTCATCAGTCCACAAAATGTTCCTCCATTTCTCTTTAGGCCAGTTGATGTGTTCTTTGGCAAATTGTAACCTCTTCTGCACATGCCTTTTTTTTAACAGAGGGACTTTGCGGGGGATTCTTGAAAATAGACTAGCTTCACACAGACGTCTTCTAACTGTCACAGTACTTACAGGTAACTCCAGACTGTCTTTGATCATCCTGGAGGTGATCATTGGCTGAGCCTTTGCCATTCTGGTTACTCTTCTATCCATTTTGATGGTTGTCTTCCGTTTTCTTCCACGTTTCTCTGGTTTTGCTCTCCATTTTAAGGCACTGGAGATCATTTTAGCTGAACAGCCTATAAGTTTTTGCACCTCTTTATAGGTTTTCCCCTCTCCAATCAACTTTTTAATCAAAGTACGCTGTTCTTCTGAACAATGTCTTGAACGACCCATTTTCCGCAGGCTTTCAAATGCATGTTTAGCAAGTGCTGGCTTCATCCTTAAATAGGGGCCACCTGATTCACACCTGTTTCTTCACAAAATTGATGACCTCAGTGGTTGAATGCCACACTGCTATTTTTTTGAACACACCCCTTTCAACTAATTCAACTAATTGCCCAATTGCACAGCCTTAAGAGGGTCCATATCATGAATGCTGGGTCTTGTTTGTTTTCTGAGAATCTACTGCACCTACTGGTAACTTGTTTGCCACGTAACAATAAAAAATATACTAAAAACCTTGATTATTCTGGTTAGTCACATTGTACTGCTATTATTTTGAACAATACTGTATGTAGTTAATATAATTGAACTGTAATAATAATAATAATGCAAAGTTTGCTAAAATAAAGATACATTAAATATAATTAAATACAATTTAATATAATAATTAAATATAGTTTTTTTAGCATAAAATAGTTGACTGTAGTTATTTCTACATAATTATGCTTTTAAGTAATATAATTAATTGTTAATTTATATAAATAATATAATAATGCAAAGTTTAAAATAATAATAATAAATTGCAGATATTATATATTTGTTGTGCATTAAAGAGTTGACTGTGTTCTTCTTTCTATATAATTCTACATTTAATTAATATATTTAATTATAATTACTATATATAATATAATAATGCAAAAGTTTACAAATAAATAAATCAATCACAGACATTAAATATTATTTTAGCATTAAAGGGCTTAGTAGCTACCCACTCCACATTTTGTCAGGAAGTGCCATGCCATAGAAATGAATAACGTCTGATTCCGAGGACGTGAACAGCACAGAGTAATTGTCATCTGGTAATTACTGTGATTCTGGCATCACGTGACCATGACATTACTCTTAAAGCACCAAGGCACTAGTCAGTTTGATTGGCTGCTGCTCCCTTTGAGCCCATAAGTCGCCTATTGTGAAGACTAACCTAAGACGACGTTCCTTTAATCGCATCTAATTGCCTTTTCTTGACCTGGCTAAGGTTATCAGATAAGCTAGCGCAAGTATCAAGTGCGTGTGGTCTTGCTATATAATGCAAAACGACACCAGACACCGAGGAGAGATGCCAACCGACTGGACTAAACAGATTGGTGCCACAAGAGCAAATGAGGACGTATTACAGAGGTCGTGGATGCATTAATGCTTCTTGGCCAACATGGCCTCAGGCTGTATGGAGTTCGAGCGAGTCTCCGCTGACTGAGTCAGGCGCTGCTGTTTGTCTTTATGGGCCGCTGTTTGGAGCAGAGCTGCCTGTTTGTCATTTCCTCGGAGACACTGAGCTCTGTGGATATGGGGGCCAGAAAGTTTGACTCCTGCTGGCACTCAGCACCCGACTTTGACATGTTGGCTGCGGTTGTGCGTGAACGAGTGTGTGTATGTGTGTGTGTGTTGGTGGGCATACTGACTCTGTCTTTAAATGTGTGTGTGTGCGTGTAAGACAGTTTGGCTGAATCTGTCGCCGTTCTGTCTCGTGTGGCTGTTATCATGGAGGCTTGCGCACAAACAGGAGTCTGTCAGTAGCCCTTATTCCTCCATCCTTACATATTAAATAAACAAACAAATGGACATATGTCAGCAGTAAACATGCCAATAACCACGCGGAACGTGTTCTCCAGCAGCCGTGAAAGATGGGGCATTATCAGAGCAATTAGGCGCAGTAAATTCAATTAATCTCGACAAATCTCTACAGAGGCCCGAGCGATGCCACCATCCCCCGGTAATTAAAAATGGCCGAATTGGTTCGGCGTTTGAGGGGCGGGATGTCTGGATATAATTGAGGCACGTTTCTATTTATTCCGACACGCTAGCCAACAACATGTGGAGCCCAGAGAGGAGCGTGTCCCTTCCGTGCCCACAGTCCCTCAGGGGAGACGCGACTGACGGAGGATTCCGATAATTGGCTCTTCTTTGTCACTTCAGACAGCGAGAACTTTTCATCATGGAGGAATCAGGTCCCAATTTTCCTCGCCTCTCTATTCCTCAAACACCATAAACAAAGTTTTTAAAAATAGGAGATAAAATGCAAGTCAGCAGCTAGTTAATAACGCATCCTCTCACCTCTGCGCACAGTGCTTTTTCAAACCAACATGCTAGAGATGGCGACTGGGGAGCAAGAAAAAAAAAAAAGAGGAAAATAACTGTGACAGGCTAAATGAAGCGGTGAGCAGAGTGGTGAGGCGTGCAAGCGTTTCAGCTGTGACTCACCTGCCGCTCGCCAACATATGTCATGCTAACGCACCAACTTAGCAGACGTAAACTAGCCTGCCCTATACGCTTACTGTACTCCATCAAAAAAACAACCTGTTGGAAAGTGTCTAATATACTAATATACTAAATATTGCTAAAATAATAATGAAACAAAATAATTTAGTAATGCTGAAAAAACAAAGATGAAATAATTAAAATATTGCTCAAATATATATATATAAAAAAACATAGGCTACTATATCAAAATTAAATGAAGACAAAATAATAAAGTTCTGTGAAATTAAGTAATTAAAAGAAATGAAACATTTGATTACAAAGTGTTAAAACAAAATTTTGCTGATGAAACAAAACACAGAAGAGCCAAAATAATGCAAAACAAATAAAATGCAATCAAAAGCGAGACAAAATAATGTTAAAACCAAATAAGACAAAATAAAAAAAAGTTCAAATAACAAAATTGTCAAAACAAATCAATCTACCAATAAATAGTCAAAATATGAAAAAAATAAACACAAAGTTGTGACAACAACAAAGATAGAAAACAAAAGACAAGATAATAAAACACTGTTAAAATAAACAAAACATTGTCAAAATAATGACACAAAAGAGATGAAATTCTGTAAACACAGACAAAACAACAGAATACTATTAAAATACAAAATAACAAAGAAAGACATTGAGTCTTTGAGAGAGAGGGAGAGATTAGCCGCTGCCTCTGAAGTAAATCTGAGTCTCGCTAAGCACCCAAAAGAGGAAAGCAAGGAATAGTATTTGCACTGTGTGTTTTGATGTGTTTGTGTGGAAGCGGATTGAGGATTACGGCCGCTGAGCAAAGGTGGTCAAAGAGTGTGGGCTGAAGAGTCTGGTTCATTTTGTACAAGTGTGTGTATGTGTGTGTGTATGTGAGAGAGAGAGAGAGAAAGAGTTGGAGAGCTTTAAAGACAACTCTTCTGGACGCCTCCCAAAACCTGCAAAAGAAAGAGAAAGAGACAGAAAAAAAAAATGGAAGTGATGGTGGAGATTGAATAAAAGCATGTCAAAGGGAAAAGAAAAGAGATGAAGGCTAAAGACCGTGTGCATATGTGAGACAAAGAAAAGGAGAATTCAGCAGGTGAATCAAAAGAGAAACAAAGAACAAAAACACAACTGAGTAAAAACAAAAGTCTGGACAAGAAATCAAACTGTCACAAGAGTGATTACGAATGAGAAGAGCACATGAAGAAAGCAGAACGCTGGAAAAAAAAAAAGAGAAAGGAGGATTAGCGGGCAGAGCGGACTGGCGGGTTGTAGTCCATCCTCTTTATTTCCTGTGGGAAGAGCAGAGAAACTGACCCCAGGATTATAGATTAGAGTTAATAACCCCCTTCCCGCTCACAGCAAAACCCATTAACTTCCCCCCAACACCAAACTACCCTCCTAAAGCCCCACAGACCCACCCTCCGCTGAGTCACGGCCCCGTCTGGACCACCTGCACACGTAAAGTCGGCGCTCATGAGGGGGAGGAGGGGGTACCGCCTGATGGGAGATTTTCACATGAGACCGGCTTCCGAACTCGCTGGAAATTCATACACTGCCTCTCATTTGCGAGCGATGCGGAAAGCCGAGTGTTGCCATGGGAATATTAGCATGTGTGTGACTTTGGGTCGTGCGTTCTGAAATAAATTTGAGGTTTGTGTTAACATTCCCATTGTGCAACGCACGCACGCGGCTTGCCGCCTCGCTCTCGCAGCTTCACCGCGGCCCAATTTTCATTTTGATTGTCTGTCAGAGGGGAGGTAAAGGTGTTTAATGCCAGATAAAGCACCCTCGGGGTCATTTTGTTACTGTGTGAGGCTGTGCACAAGTGTGTTTGTGTGCTTACGATCACCAATAAAGGCTGAGTCTGCACAGCGCTGGGGATATTGAATGCTTATCTACCCCACGTTTGTGTGTTTGTTTGTGTACGGAGCACCACCCCAATGTGAAAATCTCCCTCAGCCTCTGGAACGTCGCACTGTCGATGGAAAAAAAAAACGTTTACAGTGTGAGAGAGAGCGTGTGTGTGTGTGTGTGTGTGTGTGTGTGAGTGTTAGAAAGAGAGAGAACGCGTATGTGCGTGAAGGAGAGAACGCACTCGTGAGTGTGTGTGTGCATGACTGAGCGTGAGTCTGTTTGTGGGTGTGGATGGCAGTAGCTGGTTGAGGGGGCGGGGTTTAGGTGGGGGCGGGGTGGGGAGGTGAAGGGGCGGGGCAAGATAGGTGAGGGGGTGGGGCTGTTGGGATGGAGTGTCTGTGTCGTTACTCACTGTATGGCACACATTCATACTGGATCTCCAGGTACTTGTAGGTTCCTGGACAGGGGTCAGGAAAAACATCAGAACCAGCCACCACCACACACTGAGTTCGATTATTACACCTGAGAAGACGAGAGAGAGACATAAAAAGAGGTGTTTATTAAAAGCAAAGTCAACGATCATTCCATTAGTCAACTGAAGGATCTAGTTTTTATATTTTCTCAAGTGAATGGGCTGTTATTTATGGAAGGCCGTTTCTGCCACTGAATAAAATTTAAAAAGGTAAATGCAATTTGTTTTTTGTTTTTTTTTTGTTTTTTTGCAATTCTGACTTTTTTTTCTCAGAATTGCATGATACAAATTTAGTTATAAAGATATAAACTTGCATTTCTGAGAAATAAAGTCACAATTCGGAGAAATTGTGAGAAAAAAGACAGAACTGCAAGTTTATATCTTGCAATTCTGACTTTATTTCTTGCAATTGCGAGTTTATATCCCATAATTCTGACTTTATAAAAAAAAGTTTAAAAGTTTATATCACTCAATTCTGAGAAAAAAGTGAGAATTAAGAGATGTAAATGTTAAGCTGTGTCTCGTTAATTATCCTCATTTAGTCATAATTTAGTCATAAATGAGTCATCCTCATTTATCCTCATTACTTAAATTCCTGTCTGTTCAGTTCAGTGTTCAGTGTTTGTCGGGTCTTGAACGTCAATGTTACGTGTGTCTCCAGCCTTATTTTGTGTGGAATTTACCTATGTTTGGACCTATTAAAGACTGTTAACCTTCATCTTTGTGTATGTTCATCAACACCGTACCATGACAATAATATAATATAATATGATATGATATATGATATGATATAATATAGAGTAAAGACAATAAACTGAGATCATAATGTGTGTAGGTGTGTGTTTTGATGATCAATTACTGGTTACAGAGAACAAAACGATCTAAATTAAATGTTAATCTACTGTTTATAAATTTGAAATATTGTCTATATCAGGGGTTTTCAAACTTCAATAATATAATATAATACTGTAATATAATATAAAATAATATAATATAATATAATTTAGGCTAATATATCAAACTAAACTGAAATGTTTTAACAGATCTATTCAATAATTTCGATAATTTTTATAGTTATCTAAACATCCCTAAATCACACACATGGTGTCTGGTCAGCTATCCTTGTAGGGACTCTCCATAGGCGTAATGGTATTTATACTGTACAAACCGTATTTTCTAATCATCCTACCCCATCCCTACACCTAAACCTATCCCTTACAGGAAATTTTCAGCATTTTTACTTTCTCCAAAAAAAAAAGAAAAAAAAAAAGAAGCTTTTGTACCCATGGGGACCTCAATTTAGGTCCCCACCTGAGAGTCCCCCATGAGTCTGTGTGTATTCAGGTTTAAGGCCCCACCAGGATATATAAACCTGTACACACACACACACACACACACACATTTTTTAACTGAGGTATTCTGAGTTTGCACACTACACCTGCACAAGTCACTTTTCTCTAAACCACAATGAGGTTTTTTCCACGTGTATTTCTGTTTGTGTTGCCTCCTACTGAGGTCTTTTGCATCGCAGCCATTCACTGTATCTCATTTTGAAGGCTGCACCCTCCTGAGGTTACATTTGTCCGCTGCATATATCATTAAGGCTGTCTTATTTCAGGAAAGTAACTAATACATTCCAAAGTATGAACAAATTACAATAATTTACGCCTTATGAGGAGTAACTGTTCATTTTAGAATTTTATATTAGACTCAGTCATGTAAGTGGCCGAAAACTGCGACCTCCCGAGTGCACAACCTTCAAAATGAGACACATTTAATGTTGAAGTATTTCAACGGCAACCAATTTTTCTCTTTCTACAAAACCTGTTAACCACATTCAGGTTCTAATTCTATAGCAGTTGACCATGGAAACTGGAAAATACACTGATAGAAATATACTGAACACCTGAAAATATACTGACAGAAGTTGACAATAAAGACATTTTTAATCTTACAAAAGATTTGTTTCAAATAAATGCTGCTATTTTGACATTTCTGTTCATCAAGGAATCCTGAAAACAAATGTATTATGGTTTCCACAAAAAAAATATTAAGCAGCACATTTGTTTTCAACATTGATAATAATCAGAAATGTTTCTTGAACACCAAATCAGCATACTAGAATGATTTCTGAAGGATCATGTTACACTGAAGACTGGAGTAATGATGCTGAAAATTCAGCTTTGCCAACACAGGAATATATTACAAAAAAATAAAATAAATTATAAACTCAAATTTAATAAAGAATAGAAAAGCTATGTAAACACTGTAAGGACATTTTATTAAATAAACCCCATTTAACACTATTTATACAAAGAGAACATATTATCATGACATAGCAGCCAGAATGGTTTAATATTCAGGATCTAAAGTTGCTCTCTTGACCATTTCCCATTCATGCGGCCTTTGGACAGACAGACCGTTACACATTAGTAAGTCAGCGATGCACAGATGCACATGCATTGAGATCAAATAACTGGAAGTTTGCAAGGTTTGCAGAATTAAATCTTTACATACTACTTGATCACTACTTAAATGATTGTAATGCTGTTCTGAGTGTATTTTGTAGCATGATTCTAGGTGACTGCACACGGTTGAAGTCTCTCACTGTGTCTAAAATCGCATACTTCCCTACTATATAGTATGTGAAAAACAGTAAGTGAGGCGAGTAGTATGTCTGAATTCGTAGTATTCAAAAAAGAGTAGTCGAAATGAGGCCACGGAAGAGGATTTATGATCGGCAGTAAAATGACGGTTGCTTGTAGGTCACGTGACAGTAACAACATGGCAGATGTTATACTACCCATATTCATACTATATAGAATGTAATTTTAACAATCAAAACAGTATGCGATTTCGGACGCACCTTCTGTCTTTGTCTAAAACCGATCACAACTGTGATAGCTTAGAAAAGTAACATCAAACTCTTCTCAAAAAGACACATAACTCCAATTGTGATTCAGGTTTGTAGCACAAATGCTGTGGCACAGGCTGCGTGTCGAAAATGTAACACTCAGGGATAGGGGTTTGTCAAATATCTGGTCTTAAGCATGAGCCTTGGCAAGCACGGTAATAATTTCTCACCCGATGTGATCATGTGACAGATCGCGTCAGTCGGAGGGGTGCGGAGGCAGCAGACTATTCCTCCAGCTCAAACCTACTTACAGCTATTGCCTCCGACTAAAGCAGATAAATGTATGAATGCAGGGCTGTTATCGGTATAAAATGCAAACACAGATCTACCACGGTAAAGATTTATTCTGCCTCAAACAGATGCAGAGACACTTCTCTTTTCAAATCCCTCTTTCTATATATCCCCTCATCATCTCTCTACTAGTGCAGCGTCATTCCCAGTCCAATCCCTCTCTCAATCTACTCATCCCTCCCACATGCCTCCTCGGTTCCTTCTCTTTCTCTCTCTCTCTCTTTCTCTATTACAAGGCTGATGGATAGCTAGAAGAGGGAATCATTGATCTCGTCTCGGAGGAAGCAAATGCTGAGCACAGACAGGGACTGCAACTGCAGGCGGGGTACACACACAAACACGCACACACACACACACACACACACACACACACACACACACACACACACACACACACACACACACACACACACACACACACACACACACACACGGTTGTACACACATTATTCAAACACACACACTAAACAGTCACTTAACCACTCAACCGTATCAATACACTCTGGAATACACAGTGCACGCAAAACAAAACAGTGACATGAACAGTCAGAGTCATTTGTAACATTTATACCACCCTTTCTCTCCTATGCAGTGTTAATATCGAAAACCCCCCATAACGAAGACAAGAAAGACCAAATATATGCATCATGATGATAATCAGAAAGGTTTTAATTAAAATGTAATGTTGATTACAATACACATTTGGGATCAGCAGGATTTTTTTTTTTTTTATGTAAGTGACTTATGCTCACCAAGTCTGTATTTATTTGAACAAAAATACAATGAAAACATCAATATTGTGAAATATTATGATTATAAAATACTTTTTATTTTGATATAAGTGTAATTTATCCTGATGTATTTTCAGCATCATTACTCCAGTCTTCAGTGTCACATGATCCTTCAGAAATCATTATAATATGCTGATTTGCTGCTCAAGAACCATTTCATTATTATTATCAATGTTGAAAACAGCCTAATAATTAATTATTATTATAATGGAAACCATAATACATTTTTTCGACAAGTAGAAACTTCAAAAGAACAGCATTTAAAATTATAACCTTTTTGCAAATATAATACACATACTTAAACTGACCCCAATAGTATGTTGAACGGAAGTGTGATGGTTATTGAATATAATAGAATAGAATAGTCTTTTTTTAGCTCTGTTACACTTGTTATCATTAGTGATGAAATGTCATCTTTGTAGGCTGCCACTATTCAAAGAAAAGAAAACTAAAATGAATATGACAAACTATTTATGAAATTTAAAGGAATTTTGGTCATCGAAAGACAAAAACTACGACTAAAATAGACACTAAAAAACGAACACTGCTCTGATGTACCTTTGTGACATGATCTTGAAGGCGTCTGGCAGGTAGCACTGTACATTCTCCATCTGAAAGGGGTCGGCGTCACAGATCTTGTCATCCGTGCGACCGTAGTTGGCTGTCTCGATCATGATGACATCACTGCCGGGGCAGCGGAGCTCGATGGGGTAACCCTCGCATGCCAACTCCCTCCGCATCAGACCAAATGGCATTGCAGAGCGACTTAACGCTGCATGAAGAAAGAGAAACACATTCAGCATGAACTCTTCACAACCCAATTTACTACTGCAATTTGGCAAAATTCTGAGCAAAACAGGATATTTTGTGGGAGTGAGACCTGGTTTTATACATATGAACTGACTGATTCATTAAGTGTGGATTTTACATAGCAGGAGGATAGAAAGTTGGGGTTTACAAAGAAAGAGAGATATAACAAACAATTACGAAAAAAACATTTGGGAATAAAGTGATGCATCGTGCACAATAAGTTCAGTAACATTTGTTAATAAAATAAACAGGGTCAAATTTGACTACATGTTGATTTAAAAATGAGCCCACCACTTGCATGGATTATTGATATAATTAGCAGGTCATGAAGAAACCTGCTAATTAAGAATAATGCTTACAGCATAGGGAGCCGTTTATTACAGCAAACTTTTATGACCCACAAAAAAACCTTTAAAGTGAAAAGAAAGAAATAATTAGACAAATGGACAAGGGTTTTTCACAGCCAGTAATCATATTTTCAGCCTTTGTAGTCCTGAGGAGCAAACTATTTACCCTCTCGCTCAAACAAACTGTGAGAGTTACGTACACACTCTGTTAACATCCTCCCACTCCTTCACACAGCTCTCCGCCGGGTGCCATCCACCACCCGAACGCAAGGCTCCAGAATAGAAAATCAGCTACCATGTGTCCAAATCACTTCGGGAGCCAATAACCAAACACCTGAGCAGAAGCAGCACCTAAAGGAGAGATCCGACCCTAGACACACCGCCGGACCTTTCTGCCCACACGTGGCGTCTGCCATTTACACTCAATTTAAGAGAGAGAGACACACACGTTAAGAGGGCTGTAGGTGCCGTAGGGTTAATCATTATGCCTGGCTGAGAGGGCCTGAGAGTGGCACAGAGTGGCATACTTTATCTGAACAAGAGCTTTCAAAGAGTTTGAAGATCCTGCCACGTAAAATGGCCGCCAGCCGCCTCCACTCACAGAAGGACAAAAACCAGGCAGTGGAGCTCTTCATGGTGCTGACAAATAGAGAGGGGGAACCTGTGGAGCTGTCCATTGTGCTGAAAGATGAGGGGGTGGATTTGACCCACAGAGTTCCATGCACAGGAAAAACTGATCAATGAAGCACTCAGTACTCCCGAAATTCATTCCTTCAGCTCTTGCAGCTTCAAAGACTTTGCAATCAAATGGAGGGAACGTTTTTCATGAAAAAGCCGACAATTCGAAAAACCTGCTTAGCCGAGGCACGCTTCTGTAAGTAACAGTAATGTGCCGACTCTGTTACATGAACAAATGGAACAAGTACATTCATTCAGCTTTTGACACAAAATTGCCTTTCCATTGCTTTGCTTGAAAGACGAAGGACCACAATGTAAAGTTCTCTGATTCTGAGCCACCCCTTTTCACTCCGAGGTCAATGTGAAAGTCAGACGTTGCTCAGAACAGGATCTAAAAGCATGCTCCTTTTGTCTGCTAATGTCAACCATTCATCCCAGTGCACTTAACAACATGCCTGTGACTCTCTAAGCTGGTTTCCAACTCAACAGTTCTGTAATCCTTGTCCTGTTCTCTTACACCCTGAGCACTTAGTGGCCGCCATGGAACGTGGACATATGTAACTGCATCATATATCACACAGTCGTGTAGCTGTCACACAGGCTCACTACAGCAAGCAAGCGTGGAGACATCAGCGCGGGGATGGATGGCGTAATCTTGCCATAAATGTGTAGATTTAAGGGTTCAGGCATTTGCTGAGGTAAACACACTTCATACAAGGCTGTTCTGGTGTGCATTCGAACAGACATACTCCTTTGCGCCTACATGACACACACACATACAAAGAGGCGAAGTGGGATTAGAGTGTGCCAGCATGGAGTCATGTTTCCGCAGAATTCCCGTGGAGCAAACACATAGCTCCATACTGCTGGTCACTGATTAAACCATTACTCTGGGCTCGGCACTGCCTCGCCACAGGAGGCCAATCACACAGCCAACCAATCACCCACCCACCCACATGTTCATATAGTTTCAGCAAGCCGGTACGTCCCACACTGCATGTTGCCATCCCACAAACTACGCCAAATATACGTCAACCCAATCATTTCTGCCTTTCTCTCAGTCTCTTTATCTGCCCGTATCTCCGACAGTAACCACCCAGTTATCTCCCAAACTTGACTACGGCTACTGGATTAATAGGCTCATTCCCTCATTTATGAGTGTATTCTGCTCCCACAGACATTATCTCCATTTGGAAGGGGAAATTGGACTGAGGGGAATAATCTTCGTAATCCGAATTAAAATGCTGGAAAGTCTCGAGCTAAAGGATGGACCTATTTAAAAGATAGGATAGTTATATTTTCATTTTGTCTTTCTGATATAAGCAGGTCTGCAGATGATTAGGAAAATGACCTTGGGTAAGTAAATATCTGGATGAGAATTATCTGGAAATCTTTGTTCAGGGTCAGTTTTTGGAAAGTGATTGGAATATGTACTTGGAATGAATTTGGGTCGGAGATGGCAGATAGGTTACCAGAGTTTGAAACTCCCATTGGGTAATTTCGAGATCCAACTTCAAGGCAAAGGTATTTGTGAAACATAGCATTATTCATTATCAAAAGGATTGAAGTTTATCTAGGGTGAGGGTTGGAGTAACCAGACCTAATGTGTATTAGGACTTGTATGACTACGTCATTTTAGTAGTCGTCCAGTTTTTCAATAAAACAGTTGACTACTAGCCAATGAACCAATGTTTACCTAGTGTAAAAGTCACACCGTGCAGTATCCGGGGTCCCGGATGAAGTGATGTGCTGAAGTGATGTGCTGAATGTAGTTAGGTTAGTCACTACATTTAATGATTTTCTCCCAAAACAAATCAAACACAGATCATCTCAGAAGTTTGCCATGCAGTTTGCTTAAAACATGCTTTGTGAATGCAAATTGCTCACTGTATTTTCTCATAATTACAAATGGATTTGGTCGTAACAGGATGGCATTCAAAACAAATGAGAAGCAAATAACCCAAGACACAGTTTGTGGATGAAGGAATTTTCCTCCTGCTGTCACCAGTGCCACTGAACAAGCACACGTGATCTGGGACTAAACTGCACAAGTATGAGCTAGCTGTAGAACTAATTGACTACTCAGCCCAACATCTATGTATGTGTTGTGGGATGAAATGGAGCATGTATTCATAGTTTGATATGTGATTTTATTAGATTGATCACTGGTCCGCTGGCTCTAAAGTTTTGCAACAGTCTCTGTACAAACTGACAGCTTCATGCTTACAGACGTTTTAATTTTGGTTGTGCCATTTTTATTTATCTCCAAACTTGTAGACTAGAACTTATTGGAAGAAATGGAAGCGGGCAATGAGGCAAGCAAAAGTCAAACTGACACTGCCTCCATGAGCACTGTGCCTCATCAATGATGAAGAGTAACTACAAGTAGCAATGCTAACTTAACCACATTTTTCAGTAGTGTGACAGCAGCTTTGCAGGTTCCAAGACACTGTCGCTTTAGCAAGCAGCCATTAACGAGCTATTTCCAGAGTAACGGTGTAGGCTGGCACAACGCTACATCACAGGTTTTTAAAGTCATATTATATTGTGTGGGCAGCTTAATAACTGAGCTAACTGAGGTAAATCAAACACGCTCTCCAAAACAGTCCTCACTCTCTCATACCGTATTCGGTATGTAAAAGTAACTTTTTCCCCAGATTATTTCATTTATTTTTAATGTTCTATTATTATTAATATATATATATATATATATATATATATATATATATATATATATATATATATATATATATATATATATATATATATTTTTTTTTTTTTTTTTTTTTTGTAATTTTTATTTATTTTAATGTTTAATGCTTGTTGTTGCAAAACATCCCTTGTGAAAGAGAAGCACATTTTAGCATATAGCACATATGTACTTATTACAAATAATAATAATAATAATAAATTATTAGAATATAACTGTTCAAAAACTTAGCAAAATTGCATATTATTGCATGTTATTTACAATTAAATGTATATATGTTTTAAATATTGTAATTATTTGAATTTGTTTCACCCAGTTAATTAGGACATACATATACAAATCTATTTTGTAATTTCTTAATTACTTCTATTGTATTTGAAATATGGCTAAAGTGAACTGCTAAATGTAGTCAAGCATTTATGGTAAACTAAAATATACTTTGATGTTATTTCTATTTAAACTCGTATGTCATGTATTGAAATATATATTGTAATTACACATTTGTAATGATGAACTTGTATTTTAGTACATTCTAAATACTTTAATTGCAATATCAAAAAACAGTTCAAATTATGTGTTTTAGCATGTTAGTTAACACACACAAGTGTGCCTTTAAAGCATGACAAAATATTATTAAATCACTGAAGTACACTTAAGTGGCCTTTTATTTAATTCATTTTATATTATCCACAAGTACAGTTTTATAATTTATTCTGAAGACTTGAACACTTCAAGTGCTTATTCAATACAGCACACCTTGATTTCACAAGCGTTTCCAAGTAATTGTATTAAATATATTTTTCTACTTTTTCACTGTAACCAGTCATGCGGCTAACTACTCATCATAAGGCTTTGTGTAATCTGACTACTTTAAATGATGAGTAGCTTGTATAAAAGGCTACAGTTTCAAAACAGCCTCCTCAACTTAGCCTGCAGGCCATAGCTCTGACTTTATAAATGTAATACACAGCACAATATGGAAATATCATTTCAATATCACCACCTTTCATTCAAAAAATATCTATACATGGACAGTGCGTGTAAGCTCTTTCCGCTCCATATTCATATTTTCCCCCTTGAATGATTTTTCCATCGCATTTCTTTTCTTCTCGTTTCCTCCCCCCATCCTCTGCCTTTCTCTAAGTGAAGTGAAAGAACGAGGGAGGAGGAATGAAGACGTGTCACTGCGGGGCAGCTGGTGTGAAGAAACTGGGGCTGGTGCTGCCATAATAAGAGCTGTATACTAATTCAGAACAGTGGAGAAGAGTGATTGGATTTGACTCATTATCCAAATGCAGTAATTAAAGCCTGGGGGAGGTTTAGAGAGTGGAGTAGAAAGGCCGTGCCCTCAGCCTTGAACGCACACACACATACACACACACACACACACTGACCGACACAGACAGACAAGGACACAGACAGAGGTAGACAGGACAGGCAAGACGCAAATGGGGTGAGACAGTTGAGTAGAAGGGTACAATGAACTCAGCAGGGGAAAAGAAATGGAGACACTCGTATCTAGTGTTGTAGATGGTAAAATATGGCATTGATTGGCTCATTAAAGTTCCACAAGGGTTCCACCACTATTCCAAGAGCTTCACAGTTACTCAAGAGCCAATAGAAAATGGGGGGAGGGGTTTCACTATCAGACTGCATTTGTGGCATGGTTGCAAAACATAATAGTGTCAAAAAAAAAAAAAAAAAAAAAAAAAAAAAATATATATATATATATATATATATATATATATATTATATATATATATATACATATATATATATATATATATATATATATATATATATATATATATATATATATATATATATATTTATTTATAATATATTTATATATATATATATATATATATATTTTTTTTTTTTTTTTTAAAGAATTTACTAAGTTTATAGAAATGTACCCTTTGAGTTTATGTCAGTTTCATGGTTTTGTGACTCTAAGAATGTCATGTAATGTAACCATAAAGTAAAACATATTTGTGACCCTGGATCACAAAACCAGTCTTAAGTCTCTGGAGTATATTTGTAGCAATAGCCAACAATACATTGTAGGGGTCAAAATTATCCATTTTTCTTTTATGCCAAAAATCATTAGGATATTAAGTAAAGATTATGTTCCATGAAGATATTTTGTAAATTTCTTACCATAAATGTATCAAAACTTAATTTTTGATTAGTAATATGCATTGCTAAGAACTTCATTTGGGCAACTTTAGCGATTTTCTCAATATTTAGATTTTATGCACCCTCAGATTCCAGATTTTCAAATAGTTGTATCTCGGCCAAATTTCGTCTGATCCCAACAAACCATACATACACTTGTGGTCCAGGGTCACATTTGATTTACATTATGCAGTGAGTACACACATCTTATTCATTGTTTTAAAAAATCTATAAAACGTATTTATTATTATTATTACTACTACTACATTTATTTATTTATTTATTTACTTATTACAAATATCATAAATTATTCAAAAACATAAAAAAACATTAATTAATCGAAAGAGGTTTTATTTAGGACCGTCGATTTAACATGACAGTTTGGTGCAAATAATTATAGAAAAAAATAATGTGTTAAAATGATTAAAGTACCCCTCCTCAGCCCAGACCTGTACATTACCTTACATTGCATGCATTTGCTGCTGGCAACGTGAACCAAAATGAAATAACATGATGCAGGACACCGATTTGATGTAATGTACCCTATGAATGCATTTATATACAACTAATATTCAAGATGTAGAGGTTGTGTGGTTGTATAAAAAATGTTGTGTGGGTTTTTGTCTTGTATTTATATCATATGCAAATAAAACAAGCAAGATATATTATGTTAAATTTTAGACACAATATTGTCTTGTTTTGCTCAATTTACTAAACGTTTTTCTAAAAGAAAACATCTTGCATCTCCGAGCAACACATAATTTCATTACATATATAAATTTATTTAAAAATTGATTTAAAAAAAATAACCAGCTATTATCATTATTTTTGCAACGTTGAATCAAATTTCTAATCAAAACAAATTTCTTGCTGTTATAATTATTTTACATCATGCTTTGGGGTATATTTCTCAGCCAAAATTGATATATGATTAATTTGGGATTAATTAGATAAATTAATTGGCACATCGTGTAATTAATTAGACTAAACATTTTATTTGCCATAATTTTATTATGAAGGTGTTTTGTCATGATGTGAGAGAAGCTGTGTCCAAAATTGCATATAATTCCTTACATTTATATAGCGCTTTTCTAGGCACTCAAAGCACTTTACATTGTGTGTGTGTGTGTGTGGGGGGGGGGGGGATATGGGGCTGAGTAGCTACTACATTTCATCGATACAAATTTATGTTATTGCATGAATGTGTGTGAATGAAATCTGGATGTACTGCATCTGTCATGAGGCCTAAAGTGTCAGCTGAATCACTCCACTGCCGTTCACAACTCGTCTCCCATTGCCTCATGGGATAGGAAAATGTCTATTGGATGTGCACTTCAGAAACTCGTCTAAACTGTTTTACGAATACTACAAGTTCGGACATTCTACTATTCACATACGATACGATAAAATTCACATTTTTATTTTTAACTAAAATTCATAAACACTATTACATTTAAATAAATAAGTACATTAATATTTGTGGGGAAATAATGTGTTAATTAAAAAATGCTTAACCTTTAAATGAACAAATTATTATTATTATTATTAATAATAAAGAAAATTTAATGGAGGAATAAGAAAGATTCTTCTAATTATGTGTGATACATTAACGCTCACCTACACAGATCATTCATTTTTCATGTGTCACTTGAGTTCTCTATGCTGTGCTCTATGACAAGGAATGATTACCACTAAATAATTAATCTGCTGACGGACTCCTAAAGTTGTAAAAAAAAAAAAAAAATATATATATATATATATATATATATATATATATATATATATATATATATATATATATATATATTAAAGTCAATCAATTGAATTGAGCTTAAAATACCTGATTATCAGATCTGCCTATCAATTAATGAAGCCATGATTGATTAAGCAATTAGCAGCTCTAATAGTGAGAGGCAGGTCTGTGAGGCAGGTTGTGAGGGATAAAGATACTGGAGACCGGTTGAGTGTGGATGCCATCAGCTTTTGCTTCCTCTCTCAGTACATCTCCAGGCACCACTTAATCGCTCAGTTGCTCATTAGCACACAGCTCAAGCTTTGGAAAGCGGCACCATTAGAGCCGGCATGAATGCCACGCCAGCACTACACTGATGTGTATGGTTCAAAGAGGGGGCCCACGTGTCAGCAGGTTTGGCCTCTCGAAAATTAGTTGTATATAACCAAACAATTCTTATTAGTCTAGTTCTTGCAGAGTAGAGTCTGTTTAAATGGCCAAATAAATTATTTGTGCATGTAATATTCCTTCCAGTCGAGCATTCAGTAACAAACTACTCCAAGATTGTAGCAAATACAGCAATTGCTTTAGTATTTAATATTAGGGCCATTAATTAAAAATTTGAATCAAATTACTTATGTGATATGCTGATTAATAAATCAAAATGTGCAATCAATCACATATCCATATGAATACAATTGCCCCCATATGAATAATTGAAGATATATCATTATGCCACTGAATATCATTGAACATAAGCCTATCACTGATCTTCAGTCCACAGTGATACATTTAATCGAGTTTGTCGATCTAAATTGAATTTGACTCATTTAATTGAGTTTGACTTCAGATGTAACTGCATAATCACACAGCATGTCTTTATCAGGCACACATTTATTAGTAACATCACTCTTTCCAACATACATTGCCATTGGTTTGAGATCATTTTTACATGATAGTTCGCAAGTTTATAATATTCTTTACTGTGTTGAGGAATTTTTTTAAAGTGACTTTTCAGCACTGTCAGATTTACAACATGCAAATTCATCCACTTCTCTGCAAAGACTTGAAAGCAAGTGGCCAGTGTCTGCTTTCTTGGATATTTTCAGGTCAAATAACAAGATGAAATAGCATAAAAGGGCAATTCAGAAACCTAAGGTTTTTAAAGTTTGCTTTACGTAAAAGCTTCAAGGTTGACTCCGTTTAAATTTTCAAAGGTGTCTGTGGATTAATATTTCTTAAGTAAAGTTAAACCAACACAATTTAATAATATACGTTTAACAGATCCCGCA
This sequence comes from Acrossocheilus fasciatus, assembly GCA_036784905.1. Classification (NCBI taxonomy): domain Eukaryota; kingdom Metazoa; phylum Chordata; class Actinopteri; order Cypriniformes; family Cyprinidae; genus Acrossocheilus; species Acrossocheilus fasciatus. The sequence continues at coordinate 27,745,465 of CM071940.1, read as the reverse complement.
CTCTGGCATGAAGAGCATATCAGTGAACTTTCCTTTGACATTATGAATTGTGTGTGATTCTTGAATGTCCTATGCACAGTTATATATTTCATACAGTTTGTTGTTTGTACAATGATCCCATTTTTTTTTCACCTTTTGGTGACGATGTAAGACATACTATGTAAGATACTATAGTAAGTGGCCAGTGAACTGTGAGAAGAATAAAGGGTCACACTTTATATTAGGTGGCCTTAAGTACTATGTACTTACATCAAAAAATAAGTACAGTGTACTTATTGTGGTCATATTGTATTGCAAAAAACTATTGCTTCTATTGAGGAGGGATATGGGTAAGGTTAGGGACAGGTTCGGTGGTATGGGTCGGTTTAAGGTGTAAGGGATGGGCCAACAGTGTAATTATAAATGTAATTACATAAATTAATTACAGATGTAATTACATATAGGTATTTTTAAAAATATAAGTACAATGTAAAAACATGTATGTACACAATAATTGCATTGTATCAAATTATTAATTTAAATGTAAGTACATAGTAGTTAAAGGAACATTCCACTTTTTTTGGAAATAGGCTCATTCTCCAGCTCCCCCAGAGTTAGTAAGTTGAGTTTTACCATTTTTGAATACATTCAGCCGATCTCCGGGTCTGACGATAGCACTTTTAGCATAGCTTAGCATAGATCATTGAATCCGATTAGACCGGTAGCATCGCGTTCAAAAATGACCAATGATCTATGCTAAGCTATGCTAAAAGTGCTATCGCCAGACCCGGAGATCGGCTGAATGGATTCAAAAACGGTAAAACTCAACTTATTAACTCTGAGGGAGTTGGAGAATGAGCCTATTTCCAAAAAAAGTGGAGTGTTCCTTTAAGGCCACCTAATATAAAGTGGGACCGAATAAAGTTCATACTTTACATACACAATGAATAAAATATGCTGTCAAATTGTTTGATTTATGTTTATTGCCACTTGCATAGACCTTGGTGTGTATTTTATAAACTATATGTTTTTTTTTTTGCCAGTACTTATGTGCATAGGCATCGATCCCATGGGTGCTCCGGGGCTTGAGCTCCCACGGAAAAAACACCAGATATGCGCAATTAATTTGAACCAAGTTATAGCTTAATATGTGCCATAATATTGCTTGTAGAAGCTGTTGCTATGCTTTGTTAATTTCTTGTGATTAAGCTCTGTTTTTTGTAACTGAAGATATAAGTTTCGAATGAGCATCTCTCCGGCTCTGTGCCAGTCAAAGTGCAAAATCAAATTTGAATTTAGAAGTTGATCATGACACTATAAATATTCTATACATCAAATCAAGAGTTAAAATATTTTGTAAAGAGGACGAGCTACAAAGCAACCACCTGGCAACCATCCCAGCATCTTGGAAGTGAGTTTTGCAGAGAAAAGCACTACTCACAATTTCTAGAGAAAAAAATAGTTTCCTGTCTATCAAAAGGCAAATGCTCAAACACATGAAAAGAAAGTCAAAGAGTACCAGAGGCACATGCACACACATTAAATCTGCTCAAGCTGAGATGGAAACAGTGAAACCAAGTGAGAGAAGCTGAGAAAACAGGCTTAAAAACACTTTTACCTTCAGTGGAAAAGGCTGAAGGTCACTTTGTGTCTCTCTTCCCCAAGCGTCGCTGGTCTCTCTCTCTACAGTCTGTCCCCAGCTCTCCGGCTATCACAACCACCCGCACCGAACCCAATTACAGCCCAGCACTGCATCCCACGTCTCACTCACACACGCACACACACCCATGTGTCCACATCACACCACACGCCTCTCCCGGCGCGACACATCACACCCCACACTCAGTGTCTCCGCACCCTCCGTCAGCCTCTTGGCCAGGCCGAGAGAGAACTGGAACCGGCAGGATTAAGATTAGGACTCGGTCAGAGCGAGAGACTAATGAGCAGGGACCGGCCACACAGAGTGCCATGCACTTCCTGTTGAGGACAGGATGTGACTTGCACAACGTGACCGACCCATCACACTTGCCTTGTGTTAAAACACATTTACCCCAAACAATGTCTCACCTTGAGACTAAAGCCTTCCTGAGACCAGTGCGTCAGTGTTTTACCCATTCTCTGTTCCTGCCCCCGTATTGTGAAATATAGCCAGGGAGAGAGAGTAATTCAGGGCACGCTACAGTCTCCGAGCCCTGTGATTTCATTTGCGTAGAGGTAATAAAACTACTTCATAGGGCAAAGGATAAAACCAGCGGCATAATGCCACTAGAGACTTCGGTTAGTCCGGCCTGTCATAAGCTAATGGCAGCCGCATTATAAACGGATATAAATGGAAACTCAATACTGCCTTCCCTAATCAAAAAGAGGAGAGGGAGGGAGCAAGTAGGCCAAGAGGGGAGAGTGGAGTGCGTAAGTCAAGGAGAAACAAAGTAAGACAGTTTCGATGGATTTGTCAGATCCTTGTTCTTAAACCGAGTTGTTTCTTCACTCTCTAAACCTGATAGGAGAAGCACAATGTCTCAACGTTTATTTCATGCTTCTGTTTTCATCTAGATGTCGTCATTTTTAGAGTGGAATTCTCAAGACGTTTCAAAAATGTGCTCTGTGTATTGTGTGAATGTCACTCAGCAGATGTTTTTGTAACTTTTATGACTAAAATGTATACAAATCTCTTTTTAAGGTAGTCTATGTAAGATCATTTTTTTTTAGCAGTGGCTTTCACCCATTTCTTTAGAAAATGATCACAACCTTCATGTAAAACCCAGACTAAAGCTTTTGGCAAACATCTGTATCAGCGTTCGATCGACCAAATGAATGCACAATCAGTATGCGGTAATTTTAATCTGGCTAGTGACCAGATAGCATTACGGCTAGATGACAGTTATTTTACTTTCACAGATCTCTGTAAATGTTTTCTCCTTGTCATTGTGAGGCACCATTTCCATTGATACCATTAGATTTTCTTTGATGCAGAGTAAACTCTAGAATCGGATATTTGTACACAAATATGATCCTTAACATAGCACAACATATTTTTGGATAATGCTTGGCAAAACAATAGTGGTCTTGGACTTCAAACTGAATTGCTGTGAATGTTTTTTTAAGTACCAAAGCCATTGTATCTTCAGATATCCTATGCACTTGTCACTCAATATACATATATATAATTTTTTTTTTTCTGAAACTAGAAGTGTCCAGTAATAAGGGGGTTACAACGTTAAATTCAGTAGCATCTGCTAGCCAACTTTATACAGAATAAAACATATTTTATTGGCTGCTGATACTGTAAGGCTCGAGTCATCTTATGAGAGTAAATCTCATCAAAAGTAGTGTTCACTTCTTTAGGTATAAAAACAGTTATTCCACCTACACCTATGAAGTGTGAAAAAATAATTGCGTGCACCAGATAATGTACTCTTGTACAAACAATCATGGTATTATACCTGTTTTCACAAAAGTGTCTCTTGTTTACTCCAGTCTCAAATAGCTGTGCTTCGAGGTGACAGGTGTTCCTGTTTTTATGTCCCCTTATTTGGTCACATGGACATCTGTCTCTCTGTCTGTCTGCCCTTGGCTACAGCTGATAATTATTAAATTGTGGGAGAAAACATAAACACACACACTCCATGACACGAGCATACGTGTAAATGCAACATCAGTACATACCAGAACAAAGTGATGACACTCACACACTGGTGTGAAAACCAGACGTCTCCATAATGCCCATGCTACAGCACACACACATACACAAAACGAATAAAAGAAAATGTGCAGACCAGACCAGACAGCAGATAATGCAGGGCTTCAGACACGGCCTCTGTCTCTCATCAGTGGAGACACACACACACACACACAGAGACAGGAGAGAGAAGCATCTTCAAAGGCCCATTTGAAAGAACACACCGCCGCCACTCTCGCTCGCCCCCCTCCTCCCACACTCCCAATATATATTCAAAGGCCATCCATTAACCTTTCACTCGCACAGACCTGTCTGTGATCTACTGCTCTCAGCTCACGCTTTGAAGAACACGGCGCTCTTCCACCAACAGCCACGTGGAGAGGAGAGGAGAGGAGAGGAGAGGAGAGGAGAGGAGAGGAGAGGAGAGGAGAGGAGAGGAGAGGAGAGGAGAGGAGAGGAGAGGAGAGGAGAAACATGATGAGAAGAGAATACAAAAAGATACAAAATGAGGAAAGGGGAAAAAAGATGACATGAAATGCAAGAGGAAACAAGATAAAAAGAGGACAGACAACACGAAAAGAGAAGACAAGATGAGAGAAACAACAAAAAACATGTGTGATGAGAGATGGAAGGAATTAGAGGAAAAAAAGAGTGAATTTTCTGTGTATATGCTAAAGAGAGAGCCAAGAGTGGTGTGAATCATAGCAACAGCAGCACACTAAAAATCAACATCACAGATTTTTTTTAAAGCATCACACATTGAGAAAACAGTAAGACTCCCCTTCCAACTGCATTCATGCTCTGATTAAGCAGCAGAGCCGTTGCTTTATTTATGCATTAAAATCAGCCAATACATGTATGAATTCAACCCTCACTGCTTCAAAAGCCCATGAATGCTGCATCCATGCAGCCCAAACAAATTCCTCTCTCATTAAACATTCAGGCAGGAAAGAGCTCAGAGAAAAATACGGCAAAACAGCTGGTCCTCTAGAGCTGAATGAGAACTCAAGAAGAGGAGGAAAAAGAGAGAAAAAGTGTGCATGCGCACAATACAGGACCTCAGGTCTTTCCACAAGAGCAACCATGAAGTGAGGACTTAAGTGTGTGTAAGATGAGGACAGATTGGAGCAGTCAGAGGGCCTGCTGCTGCAATCACACACACACAAACACTGATAAATAAACACACAAGCACTAAATGAAACCGCCATGTCAAGACTTCATCATGCACCCATGAGCGGTCCGTACGCCACCCCATTAAAGAGCACTAATGCTGTTTCACAGCCTATCTGCACATTTTCAAGCAGCACAGGAAGCAGCTACTTTGGCTGTTTGTTTACAAGGGGTGTGTGTCTGCGTCTTTGAGAGTCCGCAGGCAGAATCTGAGACATGTTCCAGATGAGACATAACTACATTCTGAATAAAGCGCTGTACTGCAACATGACGGTGAACAGCACTATCCAAGCTGAATGAGGTTATTTAAAGATGGACTGTGAAGTCACCAAAGTCACCAAATGGAATTTCAGAAATAATGCTTGTTTCCAAACAGGTTTCTCAAACACTCTGGTAACTTCCCATGTTCAGATCAAAGATGTGTATTATACCTGAAGAAAACTATCCGTTAGCATTCCCATTTATCTCAATGGAGAGCTGTTTGGTTGCCACAGGAACATATTATTTGAAATCTGCAATCTTTGCTCATGGGTGTTCACTTCTGCAGCTATGTCCTTTTTTTTTTTTTAATCCAATTACCTGAGCCAGCATATAAAAGCAGTGTGGCTAAAACTTTGTAAGTTGAAATTTCAAAGCATATCAGTCATTCTGCGCTCCAGACTTCTTCCACCTCCAATTGAAAACAACAAACAAACTCACAGCAATTTGCAAGTATTTTACTGCTTAGAGTGGCAAACTGCTTAGGTGGCAAATTTTTATGATCTCATTCATACGTTTTGTCACTACAACTGTCACTATGGGTGGTACCCTAAGGTATGAAAGCTAAACCTTATTTACCCCTAAATGGTATATATTTGTACCTTAAAAGTACAAAGTACTAGCTTTTGGAAGGGAAAAAAAAAAAAAACTTTCAATGGCAGTTTTGTATCTTTTTTGTTTATTCAGATTTATTTCAGAATACACAGATACTTTCAAATGGTCATCAATAGAGTAAAACTTTGAGGCCAGAATACCCTTTTTTTTAGAAGTACTTTTAGCTCACAGTGCTGGTTTAACCACTTGTTTACATGTTAAACTGATTTTTTTATTTTTTATTTTTTGTTTTTGCATTTGAACATCAAATTTGACACAGCAGCAAGTATAACTCTGACAAATAATTATTTTAGACTGCTGTTAGAGTACTAAGTCTAATTTATGTTTCTTGAGTGGATAGTGGACAAGTTACAGAGAGTGATACTTGAACACTACTGCCAAATCAATAAATCCATTGTGACATATAGGCAGCCAGGCAAAAAAAAATACTAGGCAATAGTTTCTGTCAGTGCAGTAGTGTAGTGGTTGCAAGCTCATATTCTCTGAGCCATGGTGCTCATGTGGGGATAAAAATTCAAGTCTGGCTTGCAACATAACATTTTCCTACCTCTTTCACCCCATCATAGCAAAAACTGTTCACCATCAAATCAATTATTGAAGGATTTGAAGTTTTACAACACTTTTTTTGTCGAACACCCTGTTTCACTCAGAAATACATCAGATTACAGATGTAAAATGGGTTGCAAACAGCACTTCGTGTTGACTTCAAACTGATTACACCCTTCAAAAGTAGAATGGAAATCTTTCCACTCAGCGAACCAATCAAACGGCACAACAATCACCGGCAGTGCTGCTTACCCTACGACATTTCAGAGCGGCATGAAACCATCCATGCTCCCGGCATCAACGGTGAGCAATGTTCGACATTAATTTGTGTCACTCAACATCTCAAGGTCTCACGCAATAGAAAAGCCATAAATTAAGTCTTCGATGGAGAATATTTGACAAATGAGTGAGCATTAGAGTGAAAAGTGACAGTACTAGGCTGCAGAGTGGGAATATTCCACTGCGAAACAGGAGTGTGAGATCAAGGGGTGAGCGTCAGACTGAGAAGTGATTTTATGCAAGATGTGAGAGCGTTACATGGAGGCGTCAGAGTATTAGACTGAGTAAAAGTATGAGACACACTGGAGAGTGTTTGAGTGAGCTGTTAGAGGACTAGACGATGTTGTACGAAGGAAGAAATTAGACTGAAAATCTGTGGACAAAAGGAAGTATTAAGGGGATGAGAATGTGAGAAATTTTGCATAGGAAGTATGTCTGTGTCTATACACACTCAAACAGACACACAAATACACACTCAGCATATAAAAAGTGTAGATCCATAAGCATGCCTATGAGCAATTTGGGATTATTAGTTTTGACATTTAAACACTGAAATTTGGAAGAAAGAAATGAAAACTGTATTGCACGTATTTGAGTCCATAGAGAAATATATAACAATTTATTTGCTTTGGATTGCAACATAATTTGTTAAATTGTTCTAAGCTCAAACCTGAAACAAATTGAATATATGACAGATCATATATTCTGAAATAATAATAATAATAATAAAAAATAATAATAATGTATATATTTCACTCTATCAAATCAAGATTTTAATATGTGCATCAAATAGAGTGTGCATTGATTTTTTTTTTTTTAACAAGGGCATGTCAGCATCCATCTTTTAGATTAGTAAATCACAAAATAAACAGTAATTAAAAATGTACTGGACAGTATGTATGTATAGTTTTCATCTAGCCATACATGTACAGTAGGATCAGAAAATCTAAGACTTGTTGTGCTTCTTTTCCACAACAAATTATATGGTCATCATAACAGCTTGACAAATTAACATGCATTTAATCTTTTATCCCTTTCTTATGTAATTTCAAAAGCACATGGGCTACATGAACTCCACAAGTTTGTTGTTTCAAATGAAGGAAGAAAAAAATATCAGTACAAATTAGTTCAAAGTCACAAATTTCATTAATGAACCAGAAATAGTACAAATGTTTAAGTATACTTTCAAAATATTTATTTATTTATTTATTTATTCACTTATTTTGACTTTTAATTTGTTTATTTTTTTTTCTGAGCAAAACATAATGACTATCATACATTTTTACCATGATTGCCATGATAGATGACATTAAAAGACTATCTAAGGATCACAGTGCAGACCTCAAAAACCTAATTTTAATTTTAAAGGAACACTCCACTTTTTTTGGAAATAGGCTCATTCTCCAACTCCCCCAGAGTTAGTAAGTTGAGTTTTACCGTTTTTGAATCCATTCAGCCGATCTCCGGGTCTGGCGATAGCACTTTTAGCATAGCTTAGCATAGATCATTGAATCCGATTAGACCAGTAGCATCGCGTTCAAAAATGATCAAAGAGTTTCGATATTTGTCCTATTTAAAACTCGATTCTTCTGTAGTTATATCGTGTACTAAGACCGGCGGAAAATGAAAAGTTGCGATTTTGTAGTCCGATTTGGCTAGGAACTATACTCCCAGTCCTGCGTAATAATCAAGGAATTTTGCTGCCGTAACATGGCCGCAGCAGGCGCAGTGATATTACGTAGCACCTGAAAGTAGTTCCCAGCTATATTATAACTAGTTACCTAGCTGGGGACTACTTTCAGGACAAATATTGAAACTCTTTGGTCATTTTTGAACGCGATGGTACTGGTCTAATCGGATTCAATGATCTATGCTAAGCTATGCTAAAAGTGCTATCGCCAGACCCGGAGATCGGCTGAATGGATTCAAAAACGGTAAAACTCAACTTATTAACTCTGGGGGAGCTTTTCCAAAAAAAGTGGAGTGTTCCTTTAAGTCTTTACCAATCTTTACCTCTATCCCTCAAAAGTTCTACACATTTATCAGCAAGACGTTTTTAATAATTTAAAATGTAATAAATTTAGTATGATCACTTTTTCTTTTATATTTTTTTAAAAAGTACAGGTCAGGTCAAAAGTACAGGTCAATAATTATGTTGTTTGTTTTTACATAAATATAGCTGTTACACTAAATGACGAGGGAACATTTATTACATGGACACCAATATAGGATGTCTCACCCTATATATATACTATTTGGAAACGGTAAGATTGATTGATTGATTTTATTTTATTTTAATGATGCTCACCAAGGCAATAAATAAAATGTAATGTATTCATGTGATGGCAAAGCTGAATTTTCAGCAGCCATTACCTCAGTCTGTCTCTGCTGAAAGCTGTTTTTCAGAATTCTCCGATGAACAGAAAGTTCAAAAGAACAGCATTTATTTGAAATGGCAATCTTTTGTAACATTATAAATGTATATATTTATAGTCTCTGTGTGTGTCTGTGTTTATTCGTTGGAGTATAAAATTGTGACAACCAGCTTCAGTCTCTTATATACACAGTATATACATCCCCCACCACCCCACACACACACACACACACACACACACACACACTCAAAGAAGGCAAGAACAGCAGAAATGAGAAACAGAATTACGTGCTCTGTGTGAGTGTGTGTTATTTGTGGCACACTTTAATGGCAACACAAGGCGATCAATGAGCCCATAGAGGAACGAAGGCTTCCTTATTTCTCCAAATTGCCTGCGCTAGCAGCACAACCTTGATAACACTCAATTGATTATTAATGCATTATTAATCCAGAGCCAGGTCACAGAGACAGCTGGAGGCACTCATGCACACACACACACACACACACACACACACACACACACACACGTACAACACATTGATGAAGCAGCTCCGTGCCCGGGGCCAAAACGTGTCCAATGGAACACTGAGTACATCACATCAATTCACAGCAGCAGAACCAGGCAAATTAAACACAGGAAATACAGCGGCCACCAAATACACCTGGACAAGCAAACGCTGCACGCTCCTCTGCTCTCTGGGCCTGGCACGGGCCCCGTAGAGCAGCAGATGGTGCGGTGGTGTCAGAGTGGAAGGGCACTAGCTGGACAGACCCCCACTACCTCCCCCGTCCCCAGACCTCAGGCCCATCACATCCACACCAGCTTTACTGCCACATGGGTCCCTCCATCCACCACACACTCTGACAACTCACACGCATCTACAATGACCTATTTGTAGGAGACCAGTATATGCCAGTCTAACTTCAAATGGCATTCCATTCTAACTTACAAAGACCTGAGAGACAGACACTTACAAAAACTGGTTTCTTTGATTAGTGTGAAATTTGTTATGAACTGAGGACTGAACCAAAGAACAATACTCAAGTTCAGGTATTGACAAAGGTTTCACAAATTAATTTGATTCTGATTCACAAGCTCTTGATTCGGGCTCAGTTCGGATTTCGATTCCCCAACGAATATTTAACAGGTACTGTATTTTTCTCAATCTCTCAATTAATGCTGTAAACATTCAGGGAATGCTGTCAGTCGGTAAAGTAATATTAAAGATTAAAATTAACAAAAACATTCAGATAAAATAATCAACATTCTGGAAAATAAAATAAAATAAAAAAAAGTATATTCTACATACTTTTAAACTGCACATAAGGCAGTTTTATATTTTTTGATGATATAATTATAAACTCATGTTTGTTATTAGAACTTGATTATTAGAAACTGTTTTCATGCAAGATTTATTTAAATACAATATATGAGATCACTAACAGGTTAAGCCAAAAAAAAAAAGAAAAAGTATAGTAGTGCATATATCTAGCAAAATGCTCCTAAAGAGAGCTTTTTCTTTTTTAAATTAACGAGATATGAACATTGGATTGCTTTTCTGCAATTAATATAATACTACATGACACTGTTTACAAGCTGTTTTGTTTATATTTTTATATGGTTGATACACTGACTGAGCAATAGCATGAGACATGGTACATTTCAGTAGATTGTACCATTTCTTTTAACATGCCTTCTGCCCTATTCGATTTGATGTTGATGTGAGTTGAATCCTTAAGTTAACTTATGTGAACTTAGGTTTGCTTACTTTAAAGTCAGGTTATCATCTCAGACAAGTACAATGGGGTTACACAGAAGTTATCGCTATTGATCACTGACTGACTACTGCTATTGATTTATAATTTGCTATAAACAACAAATTGAAGTGAAGCAAACACTGTTCACCGAATTTGAATTCAATAAAATTGTTCATCAGACTTGGACCTTAAACAGTCTTTGCAAGGGAGTGAAAACTTCCAAAACTGTAGTCAGTTTTCTTTTTCATGGAATCAGAATGAATATAATCTTTTTAAATACATTTTCTATTTCAATAGTAACAGATCTGGCTTAAAGGTAGGGTATACAATTTTGGAGAGGTTAGCAATAGCAAGCTATCTTTGAAGGAATAAAATACCACCCTTCCTGCATATTCATTCTCCAAAGCCACGTCTCCTCCAAAACACATGAACACACACAGGTAGACCAGAGGCTAACCAGCGACATGACGACAGACGGTTGGTGGAGGGTTGAACGCAACACTTTCAGATTACCTCATGTCTCATTCACCGGTAAGAAAACATTATATTACTTATCTGCGTGAACAGGGTGCATGGAGGTATGCAAATACACATGCCGACATGAAACTCCTTGGTCCGAGGAATATGATTGGATGAACATTGTATGGTTCTACACCTTCTACAGACGATATAATAATAATAAATTATACATTTAGACCACTTAACTTAGTGTTTGCTATCAGGATGTGAAGAGACTTTCAACAAGCATAACAAAAAAATGTTTTTGAACCAAATCACCTAGCCTGCCTTTAATGAAAATTCTGTCATTAATTACTCACCCCCACGTCGTTCCAAACCTGTAAGACCTTCGATCATCTTAGGAACACAAATTAAGATATTTTTGATGAATTCCGAGAGCTCTCTAACCCTCCATAGACACAATTTGTCTCCGCCGCATCACCCTATAGCACCATTTTGGAGAGTATCATATATGTAAACAACATATGCTCTTCTGTGTCAGCAGCACCGTACACGGATACATGTGTTGTTTACGTTGTTTATGTATGTGATACTCTCCAAAATGATGCCATAGCATGATGAGGACGAGACGAATTGTTGAATTAAGTTATATTTTTGTTTTCTTATTGGGCAAAAAAGTATTCTCGTAAATATCTTTAAAAATATCTTAATTTGTGTTCCGAAGATGAACAAAGGTCTTACAGGTTTGGAATGACATGAGGGTGAGTAATTAATGACAGAATTTTCATTTTTGGGTGAACTATCCCTTTAATGGCAAAGATATTAGAAGGCTTCTTTATCGCACCCTGAGTATGGAGGTTACCTCCACAGTAACAGAAAATGTATGCATAACATGGCTGCAAACTTCTAGTGTGTTGGCCAAGCATTTGCATCTGCGTTGGTGTACATAGCCTAAAGTTACCACAAAATGTTTGAAAATTATATTAGAAATTGCAGAAAAAACAACAACAAATTCAGCAGCTTGCTGTGCAATGATCTGAAGAAGAGTAGGTAGAGTACAAACCCTGGGCAGAGGGGCTGACGTTGCTCAGGGAGATGGTGCAGGTAAAGAGGATCCAGAGAGCGAGAGCCATGCTGTGGACGGAGCGAAGGGAGGTGGGGGGAGTGCGGTCAGCGGGAGCTTGAATGCAGGGCACTCCTTCCCTCACGCCCTCTCACTGATGGAGAACCTGGTGAGAAGAGAACGAGAGAGACAAATGAGAAAGAGAGATCAATACTAATAGCAGGACCTAAATTCTTACTGTCGGCCTTTCCCTTCTGTGGCTCAATAAAAAAAAGCAGTACTGCCCTGTAATTCTGTTCATTCTGTCAAAGCGAGATGCCCGTTATTGCTCCAACCAGATCCGTGCTTTCTGGCTCTGCACGGCCCATTTCACGTCACACTTATTCAACATAATTGAGAGGAGCCCTAGGCGCCGGTCAGGTGGAGTTAGATGACTAGAGCTGAAGGGCGGCCATTTTATTCTTGCGCTAACACGGCAACAGCTGTTCCCTGTCCAACACAACTATTCTGTGATGCTGTGTGCCAATAATTTAGTAGTAACCAAGTAAACAAAAACAAAACATATGCTGTTATATGGATTCGAATGAATTGCTCATACGGCGGCCAGAAACACGCAAACAATTCAAGCTATGCAAGGTTGATTTTTTACATTCCAAAACGTGTCCAGATTATACAAAACAGTCTGTGGTCAATTTTCTCTTTTAGTTTGACTTTTGTCATAGTTTAGCAATCGTTTGCAGAGAATCTGGGTTCTTCTGTCTATTCTGTCAAAGCAAGACATCGAATGATGCTCCAACGAGACCAATGTTTTCCGGCTCTGCACAGCCCATTCTACATTGCAGTTATTCAAAATAACTGAGAGGAGCTCTAGGCGCAAACTGGGCAAAAATAAGGTAGATGGCTAGAGCTGAATTGCTGGACATTTTGTTCTTGCGCTAACACATCAACAGTTGTTCCCTGTCCAACACAAATATTCTGTGTTGCTGTTTGCTGATAATTTAGTAGTAACCACATAAACAAAAGCAGAACATCTGCTGTTCAAATATGATTTTTAATGAATTGTTCAGACTGAGGCCAGAAACATGCAACTGATTCAAGTTATGGAAGTTTGATTTCATGGAAGTTTGAAGTTTGAAGTTTTAGATGAATGGCAGCCATTTTGTTCTTGCACTAACACGTCACTACCTGTTCCCTGTCCAACACAACTATTCTGTGATGTTGTTTGCCAATAATTTAACAGTAAACAAAACCAAGTAAACAAAATCAAAACACATGCTGTTTAAATATGAACTCGAAAGAATTGTTCAGACTGAGGCCAAGAACACGTGAACGATTCTGTGCAAACTCGATTTCACATGTTTTGTTTCAAAATGTGTCCAAATGCAATCCATTAGTAGGTAGAGTAACCTCTTCTACAGTCAATTTTCTCTTTTAGGTTGAATATTGCAATGGTGGTGGAACTGTTTGAAGAGAATCTGGGTAAAACAGAAATTCAAGTGTGACCTATAGATCTGTCAAAGTGAGATTTTGCCCAATTTAGCTCCGACCAGATCCATGTTTTCTGGCTCTCTACGCGCCATTTTACACTGCAATTGTTCAGAATAACTGAGAGGAGTTCTAGGAGCAAACTGGGCACAAATCAGGTTCAGTTTAGAGCTGAACAGCAGCCATTTTGTTCTTGCTCTAACACATCAACAGCTGTTCCCTGTCCAACACCAATATTCTGTTCTGCTGTTTGCCAGTAATTTAGTAGTAACCAAGTAAACAAAAGCAAAACACATGCTGTTCAAATATGAATTTGAAAGAATTGTTCAGACTGAGGCCAGAAACCTGCAAACGATTCTATGGAGCTCACATTTTGTGTGTTCTGTTCCAAAATGTGTCCAAATGCAATTTGGTATCAGGTATTCGAGTAACCCGTCCCATTCTACGGACAACTTTCTTGAATCTAGGTAAAATACAAAATAAATACTGCCCTCTAATTATGTCAAAGCGAGATGCTCACTGTTGCCCTATTAAAAAAACTAGCATATGCTGATTAGGTATGTTTTGAAGCATGACTGCTGGTTTCAGCTGGTCCTTAGCTGGTCATGTGCGGGTCCTGAGCTGGAGCTAGTTGCTTAGGACCATCTTTTTTTTTATTTTTTTTTTTTATTATGCAAACAAACATACTATTTACAGGTAACAAATCAAATACAAAATAACCAAGGTCAACAAAACATACATGACAGCCAACATGATTTGTGTGAGTGAGTGAGTGAGTGTGTGTGTGTGTGTGTGTGTGTGTGTGTGTGTGTGTGTGTGTGTGTGTGTGTGTGTGTGTGTGTGTGTGTGTGTGTGTGTGTGTGTGTGTGTGTGTGTGCGTAAATGTGACTGGGTGTTGGGGGTGTAAGTATATAAATAAAAGAAAGTACAACAGACATGACAATAGCAAAAAACAAACAAAAAAAAACAATAGTAATGATAACAGTAGTAATAATAATAGTAATAATAGCATTAATAACAAAAATTAGAGGATGGAGGATGAGGAAGGTGATAAGTAATAATAGTAATAGTAGCAGCAATAACGATAATAAACTTATTCATCTGAGAGAGGGGGTGGTTGGGGAATCAGGAGGAGGACAAATAGTAGTAGTAATAATAATAATAATAATGTTAGTAACAGTAATGATGAAATAATAATAGTAATAAAGCTATGAATAGAAAGATATTGTAAGGCTGCCTCTGGGCCCTCCATGCGTAAGGCATAAATTATGCCAAAAACGAACCATCAAGGAGAGCTTAGGACCATCTTAAGCCAGCTCATGATCAGCTTAAACTAGCAGTCATGCATCAAAACATACCTAACCAGCATATGCTGTTTTTTTCAACAAGGTACTTCAACCAGATCCATGTTTTACACTTATTGCGAGAAGTTCTAGACACATACTTGATGACGGTCAGGTTCAGTTGGACGGGTATGGCTTAACACTGGCCATTTTGTTTTGCGCTAACATGGCAACACCTGTTCCCTGGCAAACACTTCTGTTTAGCTATAAATATTTTTCCTTGTCGTTCGCCAATCATTTTGTAGTAACCAAATAAACAAAAGTGAAACATATGCTGTTCTGTAAATTAAAACGAAATGTTTGGCCTGGGGCCCATTACTTGAAAACAAACGCTTCTAACTAGGAAAGTTCCATTTCACATGTTCCATTCCAAAATGTGTAAAAATTAAGTTTTCTCTTTTAGGTAAATTTGTTCATTAAAATTTTTAGGTAAATTTAAAAAACAGTCTGAGGAGAATCTTGCTGCAATAATACAAAAAAAAAAAAAACAATACTGTAAATATACTTATTCTATTGATTCCCCACTGTTGCTTCAACCAGGTCTATGTTTTCTGGTTTCGCACGGTCCATTTCACATCACACTTACTCAAAATAATTGAGAGGAGCTCTGGGCACACACTTGACGGCGGTCAGGTACAGTTAGAAAGCTAGAGCTGAACGGCGGCCATTTTGTTCTGTGCTAACACGGCAACAGCTGTTCCCTGGCAAACACTTCAGTTCCAGTCATTCCAGAGCTTGATTGGACGTGACATGCTACATATGCATGGATGTGAATGTACGGCCCACCGCAGGACATGCAACATGCAAACACCAAGAGTGGCCGTTCTGTGCACGTTTATATGAGAGAGAAATACGAAGGTATATAAGAGGCTCGGGAAGTGAGAGCGAGCGAGAGAGAGTGGACAGTTTCGAGTCAGTACTGCCAGAGGGCTCACACATCTCATTTGCCTAATGAAATAAATCACAGTCTGGAAGTTTCTTTCATTTGTTCTTGGAGGCTGCTCTTCCTTCAGGGCTGAAAGGAAAAAACGACAGAAATGCATTGAATTATTAGAGCTAATGCTGTCCCTGCTGTGCGTTCAGAAAGAACAGACAGACTGTACTGCGTGTTTATTGGGAGGAGAACCTGTGTGTGTGTGCCTGTGTCTCTCTTCAAGGGGATTCGCTTTGATCCTCATAACCCTCTACTCACTCTTTTCATTGATCTTCCCAAGTCATAGATGTGAAAAATAGATTGGCAATAACAAAAAAAAAAAGAAAAAAAAAAAGGAAATCCACACACACAAACATGTTTCCATTGGCATAATGGTTTTAATACTGAGCTAATTATATTTACTATTCTCCTAACCCAATATAAACCCCTAAACTTAACCCTCATATAAAATATACACACACTAATGTAGAAGGTACTGCAGCCTACTTAACTTTTGGAATGTGACAAACTTACTGAGTAAAAAAATATATATAGTCTGTGGGAAATCATGTAAGGCAGCACTTGATTTTATTCATTACAATTTTAATGGATCATTGGAAGTAGATAAATAATATACTTTTGTTAATTACTCTCCTGCACTTGGTTACATGAGAAAAAAAAATGATTAAAAAAAACAACAACAAAAAACAGATTGCACTGATGAATCATGCATAATTAGACCAGGAACATATATTTCAAAGTTAAAGTTATCCCCACCCCCACCCCCCATTGTCCCTTTTTAAATAGTCTACTTAAATAGCCTTTAGTTTACACTAGTATTCAAAAGTCTGGGCTTGGTAAGTTCTGTTCTCGAATAACGCATGAATGAATTTGATGAAGAGCTCAGCAAACTGGTCATGAGGCTATATCTCCTCAATACAATACAATCATATTTAGACAAAACTTGGAGTTTGTTATGCCAGCCATGTCCTGACGTTACCTGCACAGTTTCAGCACAGCGTCACCTACCGGTCAGGAGATACGGACAATGACAGAATCGCTCTAAGGCTGTATTTCAATTTATATAAGGCTTTGGCATATTGGCACCAAACTATGTGTATGTCATTGTCACACCTAGTTAATCACACAACATTAATTTGGGAGCAGTTCCACCTATTTGTCAAAAGTTATAACTCATTAAATAATTTTACTTGTGATTTTATTTATAATTTTTTTTAGCCAATTTGACTAAAAACATTTTTAAAATGTCTATAACATCAAATGTCTTAAAACACTTCACACTTCACTTCACTTAATTTCTTTTATAAACACCTTCATTTCTTTAAATAAATAAATACTCACACTGATCCCAAAATATTAGGTCTCAGCTGTGAGCCATGACTTGCTGATTGCTAAAGCCATTCAAGCAGTTGGTATGAGGGGGAGGGACATTCTCATTCTAGAAAATTTAATTGGACAAAAATGTATAAACGTCCCCAAGTATGAGATGATCAATAATTACTTTAGGGGCTCTTTAAAAAAATGATAAATTTCAAATTCTTGCATTCATTGTCAATCGTCCAGCTAGGCAGCAGTTTGTACATTCTCTGCTTCCTCCCAGCTCCCATCCATTCCATTCTTTCTTCCTACTCTCTCCTTCATCATTCCAGCCATCACTCCATCCTCCCTCTCTCCTCCCCATGACCTTCTCTGATATTTACCCTCCTCTCCTGTGGCACAGCAAAAACCCACAGCCACCGGCACAAGAGAAGAGACTGACCAATAAAATCGTCCATGACAGAAAAACAGCCTACTTGCGTGCAGGCAAGACAAAGCATCAAAGTCTGGGAGGTAAAAAAAAAAAAAAAAGGAAAACAAACATGGAAGTATGCACAGAGCTGTTCTTCCTGCTGTCTGCATGTTACTAATGGTCAGAAAATGCTCCCCTCCTGGGAGGCACCACCGTCTCTATTTTTTCCTCTCGCTTTTGTAGCTGTTAATAAGAAAAAAATTGTCTTTCAACCTCTTTCTTTTGATCTTGCCTCTGTCTGCACTCGGCACAATGGCTCTCCTGCGGTCCCCGCTGATAAAGGACGGATGGGAGAGAGAGAGAAAGGTAGAGAGCAAAAAAAAGAGGTGCAGCAGGCGGTCTTTGGAGCCTGTGCTGGTTGAGAGGGGAGCAGTGCAGCGTGGGTATTCACTATGAGCTTGCCTTAGGGCAGTGACTGACCTTTTGCTCTGATCTGATCCACCATTATCATCAGTGTTGCTGTTCCAGTGAAGAGGATGGTAATATTTCTCCCAGCACAGAGATATAGGTGGATAGGCTCTCGCTCTTATCCAGAGGATCCCACAGGAAAGAGGGATCACTTATGTAATATCTAATGTCTCAACTGTTTCTCCTAGTCAGCAAAGACATTAAACAGAGAGCAAATAGAGGTTTTGTCTTAAAGTTGTGATGAGACAGAAGTAGCAACATATTTTTCGTCCATAATGTGACGTACAACTGAGTGAAATGAATTATTGTAAAAGACAAATATATAGGGAAGGACTTTGTTCTGTCACAATTCACAGGGAATCATGGTACGAGGAGACGTGGATATTTCACAAAACAAGAGTCTTTAATAATCCAACAGGGAGACATAGAGCACAAGGAAGACATTCAAGAACTGACAAACACTAACTGAATGGACTGGTGCTTTTAAGCACAGGATAACGAGGAACTAAGGAAACATACCTGGAATCAAATTAACAATCAAGAAAAGGAACAAGACAAAAAAGGAAACAGGAACAAAAACAGGGGCAAAACAGACCAGGGGCGAGACATTATTTCCCCCTCCGGTAAGGCGCGTCCCACACCGTAACAATTCCACTGGGGAGGGGGGAAACGGGCAGACAAAGTCCAGGGAGGTTATGATGGAGGGAGGAGACAGGAGGGAGCCGGAACAGGAGGAGCCAGGCAGGACCCAGGCCACAGCCATGCTGTCGACCCACAGTGGAGCCAACGGAGGGAGGAGCCATGGAGGAGAGATGGCCTCCGACTCCAGGGAGGCGACCAATGGCGGCGGAGCAGGTGGTGGGGGAGCCCGAGGCAAAGACGGAGAGCCAACGAGCTAGGGGGATGCCGAGGATCCAGGGGGCCAGGGTGGAGCCGAGGGCTCTGGCGACTGAGGCGGAGGCGGAGATCCACGGCAAAGCCGGAGCGACTGAGGATAAAGGTGGAGCTGGCGGGAAGAAGGACGGAGCCGGTGGGACGGAGTGACGAGGCTCAGCCAGACGAGAGGAGTACAGAGGCGATGGCGGGTCGATGCCTGGCCAAGGTGGAGCCGGAGGGACGAGGGAGCCCGGTGGAACTGATGGATCGACGGTGGAGGTGAGGGAGCCGAGGTGGAGCCGCTGGGTATACGGGCCGAAGCGGAGTCCGGGCCTCGGAGGCTGGAGGCGGAGATGAGGGATTCTCCAGCCATGGCGACAATGGAGGATGGCAGGCCCGCGGTGCTCGCACCATACTGATGGTGGACTGAGGGTGAGCAGAGGGGTTGCCAGACGACAGCGGTAAAGGAGGCAGGAGCGGGTGGGAGGGCCGGTATTCGTGAGCCTCCGGGCTCAAAGCCCACTCCTGGCTGGACACGGGGACAGGAGATGAAGGAGGGCTGGACGGGACCAGTGGGGATGACGTAGAGAGGAGAGGGGGCAGATCGATCTCCAAATCAATTTCCCAGTCAATCAGTTCCCTTCTAAGTCCAGCAGTCCCAGATGTATAATCAGCTCACCCTCAGCCTCCCTCGTGGTGGGCACTGTCGCCGGCTCTCGCACCTGGTCTGATGGGTTGGGCTCAACTTCCGGGCGATCCTCTGCTCAGTCGCTCGGCTTTGCGCTGGCTCGCAGATCGCAGCGAGAATAGGCTCTCCGTCATCGGTGGGCTCGGGCTGAGGCTCCACACCACGGGAAGTTGGTGGGCTGGGCTCTGGGTCAGGAGTGGATCTACTCCACGAAGGCGGCAAAATCCTCTCGAGGACCATCATCGGACTACAGCGCTCGTTGTCCAGGTAGCTGGTGGTGTTAGCTAGCATCAGGAACAGTCTTGTATTGTCCTCGAGAGATCTGTCCCCCTGCTCCAGCAGGAGGAGGAGGAATTCTGGCCGAAGGTGGGGATCCATGGGGCAACACAACGGAAACAAAAACAGAGGGTAGACACGAAGGTAACTGTTTTGGTCGGTTCTTCTGTCACAATTCACAGGGAATCACTGTACGAGGAGACGTGGATATTTCACAAAATGAGAGTCTTTAATAATCCAACAGGGAGACATAGAGCACAAGGGAGACATTCAAGAACCGACAAACACTAACTGAATGGACTGGGGCTTTTAAACACAGGATAACAAGGAACTAAGGAGACACACCTGGAATCAAATTAACAATCAAGAAAAGGAACAAGACCAAAACAGGAACAAAAACAGGGGCAAAACAGACCAGGGGCGTGACAGGTTCAATCCATCGATTGTTGACTGAATGGAGCTTAAAGCCGACTGTGAGAAATGGGTGGGTTTAGTCAAACTAAATGACTGAAAAAGACATTTTAATCAAAATTAAAAGGTCAAAAAATACTCAAAACTTTGGAAAAAAATAAATAAAAAGGAACTAATAATAGATTAAGCAATAGGATCAAGAAAATGCAATTCATATCTTTGAATCTTCTGCTAAAAATGACTACAGTAAAGCAAAAAGTTAAATAAAATTAATCACTAAAATGAACAAAAATGGCCTTTAAACAAAATGAAAATGGAAAGTATGAAAATAAAAACAGATTCAAAATATTAATAAAAACTATAATAGTATCTCAATTAAACTGAAAATTAAATAAAACTCAATTAAATTAAAGTCACAAAATCTCTGGTCTTTGTTCTATGTACTAATTTATAAATAAATAAACTATTCACACATGCAATAGTTTAAAAAAATTTAATTGTATTTCAGAGATGATAATAATAATAATAATAATAATAATAATAATAATAACATAACTTGCTGTTAAAAAAAGAAGAAGTAAAAACTATATATTACAGTTAACCAAGAGAGAAAGATGTATGAATGATGTGCATTTGAACATCTATTTATCTGGAGACAGCCTTGATCCAAGGCAAATAACCTAATTATCCAGTTTCATTAGATCATTACTATAATCACCAAGATCATTATTATCTATTTGCTTAGCAGACACACTCATCTAGCACGACGCACCATACATCTATTTTACACATGCCGCAGGTTGCTCAGAACCACTCACTGCCTCGTTCGATAATGTATGTTCATTTATTTTGAGGCAAGAGGCAATTGCCCACTACAAAGCTTATGTTAGGGAGAGATAAAGCAGAAAATGATGCCGGATAAAATCAGCACAAAAACAGCATCTAGTTTTGGCAATATCTACAACACAATTGTATAATGAAATGCAATGGAAAGTACAATAAAGTGAATTTTATGGCTTAATTATTTTTTTTTATTAGTTTAATTGAATAGTTGAATTATTTAAGCTACATATTTATGCTATCCTGTGTAAAGTAAAGCTATTTCCTGTGAATATGCTACTTCCGATCATGCAATTTTTAGTCTGATCTTCCGACTTCCAATATTCAGATTCATTAGCAGTTATACGTAGGTAAAAAACTAGACGAATAACAAGGTGCAGTAAATTGTAAAACTTTGTACACAACAAACCAGTGTGTAAATGATTGAGATAATAAATTAAAATAATAGTTTGCAATATTAAGCAGCAAAACAAACTGGAAACAGATGAAAGAATTCATAGTAAAAATGGTAGCTCTCAAAAATAAGGTGGATATATATAAATTAGGTCACTGTAATTATTTTCAGCTCAAACATACATCCACACAGAAATTGCGCCGTTATCATATTAGCATAGTTCACGCAGCGCAGTGCATTGGACGCAAAGACACACAGAGCACGCAAACAAATACTGATATCAGCAGTAGCAATTAATTCTTAGTGAATTTCCTTGTGTTTTTTTTTTTTTCTTTTTTCTCTCGTTTACCTCTGAGTAATGTTGTGGTTCCCTGTTTGTGGTTATCAGCGGCTACATTAGCGTTACGTAAACTTAGCTAATTCTTATCTCGTAAGTGGCGGTCAGGCATTTTGTGGTCATTCAGCTTTCAGGCGAGCACAATGCAAGAAAAATGACAGCAGCTTCATCTCTTAGTGAGAGAAGAGAGCCGGATCATTCACTCAGACCGGTCAGGAACGCTAGATTAAATTCCTACAATTAGTCGTCCGAGACATTAGCGCATGGCTGGGAACTGAGCTTCCAGAGATGTAATTCATTTATTAGCCTCTTGACCCCTTTAAAGTAATCGCCTCTCAAATGGAGATAATCGCCACATTCTTCCTTTTTAAAATCCAAAGACATGCCATGAAATATCATTACCGTTGTCTGCCGCACACCTCCATCCCCCGTAAGTTTCCATATCGTTCCATGCCCTTTACCATCAAACTCCTGTTTTACCAGACAAAATTATGACAGTCACCGGTAAATTCAATTTAATGAGATGCAAATTTGGTAAAAGGACAATTCGGGCCGCTCAGGTTGATGTCGTTATGCATGTCAAAAATCCCTCATTAGCAGACGCCTATGAATCGGATTACTGAATAATGAGGGTGTGTTAGCCTCAATCTTTCCACCGAATTTGACAGAGGGCTTTATCTGTGTCCAATGTATTCATCCTGTCTAATGCGCAAGGTGATTCAGTTAAAGCTCAGCCGACTGGTATGGTGGACTGGTGCATTGCCCCGAATTAGCTCCTGATCTCCATAATTGATCTATAAATCTACTCTGACACTGCGGTTCGACGTACTCCCATTTACATCAACAGTAATAAAGCATATCCTCCATGGTGCATCTTACAGAGAGGAAGTGGCGCGCCGGTGTCTTTGCACATATACAAATACTCCCTTAAGTAATAATACTCCCTGTTTCCTACGCTCAGCCTGACACAACGCTTCTGGAGACATATTACTCTAATTCTCCCATAAGCGAGCATCGCGGTCTCCTGCCCTGTTTTGGAGGTGCAATTTACATTGGCACTCCAGCCGACAGTGTCTCATTTGTCACTAAGCTTGCCTTTATGGAGTGGGGCTCAATAATTCCTTCGCATAATCCACAATAAATTGCACTTCTGAAAGCATCAGACCCGTCCCGCAGGAACAGCAACGGTTTTAAGCAGGGGTCGGCAACCTTAGGCGCATGTGCCAATAGAGGATAATGGTGGACAGAGGGATAATCATTTGTACGTGAGCTGAAAGAGAGCAAGAGAGATTAATATTACATGTTATTGTGCAGTTTATTGTGTGAGTCAATCGCATCTGCACGGAAAAATAACTCTTGAATGTTCATCGTAGTCACGCTGGTTGTTTATTTGGTTATAAGGTGTTTGGGAAGCAAAATGCTCAAAAGCATGATGAAACTAATAGAGACGCACAGATCAGTTTGCTGCAGTGTTACTCATGCACCTGATGGTGAAGCAGATCAGAAAAAAACAACCAACTAGGGATACACTGATAAAGACTTTTTGGGCAATACCAATAATAGAGACGTGTCTGCCAATGAAAGGCTCACCATTAAAGGTGCAATAGGAGATCTCTCCCACCCTCCCTGCAATCGCCGTCCAAAGCCACACCCCCTGAACGCACATACGCTCAAAGAGCAGAATACCAGAGACAACATTAAATTACTACAATAGGCTACAACAACGGTTTCCAATTACAGTCCTTGCGCCCTCCCCGCTCTGCACTTTTCATATGTATATCTTATCACATCCGACGGTTGTTCTGTTCGACAATAATAAGTGCCCTGTGAAATGGACATCACCATATATTCCGCCATGATTCCAGTTGAAAGCGTATGTTCCATACAAAGGGCATTAAGGTGTGCGAGACATGAATTTAAATTGTATTTATTTACAGAGGTATATTATGTCACACTTCTCGAGTAAGTTTCGTCTGTGTGTGAAGATGCTGCGCAGCGCAAATCCGTGAGTGAATGTTCCAAAGTGAAATAAACTTCAACGGTAGTGTTAAGTAAGCGAGACATGCAAAATATGCAGAGACAGGGGGCGCCAGAACTGGAATTGGGAACCGCTGGGCTACATCATGTGTCATTCACCGGTGAGAAAACTTTATAGCACAGTTAGTAAATGTACTACAATACCAGGAAGAAAGATCGGGTTGTTGATGTTTGCCTGCCATTCTTGCTCTGTCTGCACAGCGTGCGTGATACAGGATACGTCATCAGCGCGAACAGGGTGCACAGAGGTATGCAAATACATATACGTTGACAGGCAGATAGGAAAGCCAATTAAAACGCTCGGACCGAACGTTTTGATTGGACGAACATTTCTTGGTCCTACACCTTCCACAGAATATATAAATACAGATAAATACATTTAGACCACTTAACTTAATGATTGCTATCAGGATGTGAAGAGACTTTCAACCAGAATAACAAAAAATGTTTCTGAAGACAATCACCTATGGCACCTTTAAGTCTTTAAAAAAGATTGATTAATCACAAATTTAAAATACTAGGATTTACCTGTAAATGTGTTGAAATAAAGAAATGCATGACAAACTAGTTTAAGGAAACAAAACTTTCACACTTCCGCCAGGTATGTGACATAATCCTTATTATTCTTTTATCATTATTCTTTTGTTTTTATTCAGCCATTATCAGCCTTTATACTGGCAATAAAACGTTCACCAAGCCACATGGCTTCAATCCCAGTATACATTTACACAACTATTATCAAAAGCATTTCTAAATAAATACAACAAAACATTTTCTTGCAATCTTACATGAAGTATTATGACAAAATGCATTATGAAGAAGAATTGAACCTGTTCTGCAGGTGCATTAGAGCTAATATTAGCATCATGCTTCATCAGACAATTTATGAGATTAATAGTGCACTTTTACACAGAACTCACTTTAAACCACCGAGTGTTTGTAATAACTTCCTTTCACGATCACATGTAGAATTTGGTCATTTACTATTGTTAAAATATGCTATTTATAGCCTTTTATATCGCTGCACAAATTAGCATTTCAGATGTACACATTCCCTCCAGAAAATCACACACAAATATCCTATCGTAATCATGTGTTTATTATTTTATATAATCTATAGTGGCTGTTGTCATGTTTATTTCTGCTGTGTAAAAGCCTTAATATGTATGCTCTGCTGAAACTCACATTGTTTGTGATGTTACAACGGCCTCTCCGTTCTTAAATTGCCAGGGATATATTCCAAGTATAATACACATTAGTAAAAGTATCTATTTTAATTTTTATTTGTCTAAATACACTTTGAGCGGCCGTGGTACATTATAAAAGTAGCCCAAAAACCGCAACCCACGGCTCTGTAATTTTTCCCGCGACTGTATTTTCAAAATAGCTCGACTTGTGCTGCTACCTTGGCAACACTGGTTTGCTGTACCCTCATCACACAATGATAGATAACCTTCTGCGCTGCGATGACGGGAAGAAGTTGGGGTCAAACCTTATCAAATGATTCATTTGCATTAAAAAAATATTAACACGTTAAAATTTTTAGATTAATTGCATCCGTTAACGCGTTAACATTGACACCCCTAATTTTCATGTATGCGCTGTCTACTGAATGTAAACAATGCTGATTACTTTCTGGGGTACTCTCCAAAAAGGTGAAAGACGGTAACTCAGGGAGAATAACTGCTGAATAAATTATATTATTATTGTTTTCTTTGTGCACAAAAAGTATTCTTGTAGCTTCGTAAAATTACAGTTGAAACACTGATGTCACATGGACTATTTTACCGATGTCCTTGCTACTACGTTTCTGTGTGTTGATCGTGGTAATATCATTGCTGTCTATGGAGGGTCAGAGAGCTCTCAGATTCCATCAAAAATATCTTAATTTGTGTTCTGAAGATGAACGAAGGTCTTACAGGTTTGGAGCGACATGAGAGTGAGTTGTTGATGACAGAACTGACAGAATTTCATTTTTGGGTGAACTATTCCTTTAAGTCTTTAAAATACTTTTTAAAAAGCATAAAAATAAAATTATAAACATCATTTTCATAAACTTCATTATAATTTGCACATTTCAAATCATTTGGAGCACTGCAAATATATTTAATTTATCATTTTGATGGCATGCAGTCCGTAATTGTTATAATGGTGTGTAAATGTTGTTCCACTTGTCCTTACCAGCCACATTATTCTTACAGGGACTTTGCCAAAAAATTCTTTTATAAATTATATGATTAATTAAAAATGCAACAATAAGTTTAATGTAAGTTGCCTTATTCCTATCCACTATAAGAGAATAATCCTATCTATTGAACAATTTAAGAAGATAAACGAACATACTTTCATATGTCCTGTTGAGGAAGTGGAACACTTTCTAAGACGATACTGTTTGCATTTAGCTTGAGTCTGTATGCTGCTATCTCTGTTTATATTTTTCAAGAAAAATGAATCATTTACATAATTTATGAGGAGTTATACAAAAGCTCTGTAATGTCTTGAAGACTACATTGTCAGAATTAAAAGAAACACCAGTTTGCCTAGGGCAGATCCACAAATGAATAAAAACTCCAACATTTACATTATTTACCATAGCTAAAGTCTATTTCCTTTTCCCTTATGAGGTACTTAATGTGCAATACAATGTGCTGCTCAATTTTGCCAGATTTAATTAAAAAAGAAAGGAAAACATTATTTGAATTTGCAGTTTTCAAATAATGCTTTTATTGTATATTTAACACAGAATAAATAATATCTATTAATAATCTGTTTAAATTATTAATACCGAATCTTAAATCAATTAAGGTTGAAATTCAATGCAAAGGGATCTTGTACAATACACATTTTCATTATTTATTTTTTCTTTTGCATTTTCCCATGCCTATTTAAAGTTTATATGAACCAAAAGCAGGCATAATTGAATTTTTATGACCATTTTCCACTTAGAATTAATCCTGACTTGTCAGGTCAAAATTTCAAACACAGAGTAGCTGACAAATAAATGTAGGCAATTGAGTTTGGAGTTTCTTATATGAGAAATCCAAGGATTTCAGAACGGGTCACTTTTGAGGATTGGCATCAATAAATGAAACCAGTAGACTGAGGAGAGAGTTTTGAGTTCTGAAAGTTACAGCAATCTTTTACAAGATGAAGCAAAATGTTAAAAAAAACTTATGTCTTATGATATGACCGCTTTAAAAACGTCGATGCATGCATCCACAGAGGACACATAAAGCATTGCGTATAGCTACAGTGTTACGAACTTCACACAGTTTAAGTGAACATGTTTAAAGTGTTTCTTTGCATTCCCCATCTCAGCTCAGTCATTGAAATAAACAGGCTGAGAGGTTTACTCTTAAGCGGCTCTCGCTGCCCACTGATCTGTGCATTTCAGATTAATCGCTGAAGATATTTTGCACTTTGCCACCATTTAGCAAGTGAATGTGACAGCTCCCGAGCCTAGCTGTTACGGATAATGGCTAGGTCTAAAGTTACGTTTAAAAAACGTAAGGTTTAGATTTAACAATGATCTCAGAATTAAACGTTTGTGGCTTTGAGTTTGTTTGCAGCTTTGAGGTCATGTATATTGTGGAGTGGTTCTAAACAATTACTTTTTGTAAAAAAAAAAAAAAAAAACTTTTAGAAAACACTATCCAGGGACAACTTTCCAAAAAATACTAATGACTTTCACGGCACTGACAGGTTTATCTCAATGTTTGCCTAATAAAATACTTTCTAGAATAAGCACATCTACTCCTAATACTACATAGCATTAGCAAGTAGCGATAGCAGAGGCCTTTAATATGCCCTGCCCACACTTCCTGTTTCAAAATGAAATACCCAAACACAGGAAAGAAATCTACCCTTATGATTAATCATGGTTTTACTGTGGTAAAAATGTAGTAACCATGTTTTTTGGGGTATTGATTACCATTTGTATAACCACAGTTTTACTACAAGTACCATGGTTAAACCATGGTTAGTAC
Organism: Acrossocheilus fasciatus; assembly: GCA_036784905.1. Classification (NCBI taxonomy): domain Eukaryota; kingdom Metazoa; phylum Chordata; class Actinopteri; order Cypriniformes; family Cyprinidae; genus Acrossocheilus; species Acrossocheilus fasciatus. The sequence continues at coordinate 27,717,481 of CM071940.1, read as the reverse complement.
AGCACAGTTTAGCATGTTTTTTTTTTTGTTGTTGTTGTTGTTTTCAGTCAGGAAGAACAAAATATTTCCAGCATGATTCATTTAAGATTCTGCCCGTGTTTTCTTTTTCTTTGATTCTGAGATGACAGAAAAACTTCAATCCACAACACTGATACAACATCACACATCCAAACCGCACATCATACATTCTTCCTCAGCTAAATTAACAAATCTGAATCTTCACACAAACAAAATCACGAATCATTTCTGCCTAACAAACAGCAATACATTTCATTTTCTCATGTCTCATTCACTATGTTAACTATGCTAACAGTGTAGCTCGTACGGACACAAACATACGCTGGACGGCTAAGATGAGCATGGGTTTATTCTCAGTGCCAATAATTCTGGCACATCCCTCATTCGGTGTGCTGACTGTGTTAAGCACTGTGTGCGGCTACAGTAGCGGCGCTAGTTTTTCGGCATCATAATGACACCATTGTGCGAGCGGTGGGCAAATGGAACATGAGAGTGGTTGTAATGGGCCATGTATCAGGCAGAATGCGTTTGATTACTGGCTCTGAGAGAGAGGTGCAGCCAAGAGCGAACGCGAACTCATCTCAAACCGTGCAGAAGAGACAGGAGGGGGGGAAGAAAGACATTAGAACGAGCAGAGAGAGGGAACAGGAATACAAAAAAAAAGAACAGAGTGCTTAAAGAGAATGCAAATGAGCGTCTGAGGAGAATCAAGACAGAATGGGTGAATCTCAGAAAACCAAGTTAATACCACCGTGTTCTCTCAAGTTCCCTGCAGTACCATGGAAATACCATGGTATGTGAAGCATCATGGTAATACCATCTGATCATGTTTGTACCACGGTAACACCTTATTTTTATAATGGACATAGCTACTACAGGAGGAAATCAGACATCAGCAAACACTGTCACTAAAAGTAATAATAGATACAATGTGGGGGAATTTTGTAAAATTGGTCATGAAAATATTCAGAATATATTTCCACCAAACCAGAAAAAAATTGTATTGAAGCCATTTTCATGACAAATAAGCATATTACCTCTCTGCAATTCACACTGTACTGCAAAATCTCATTTTCATTAATGTAATGTGAACACTAAAATTACATACACTGTAATATATATATATATATATATATATATATATATATATATATAGAAAAATGGAAAAGGTACTGATAATTCTCTGCAAGGACATCACTGTATAAGTTTATAGACATTTTCTTCAGCCTTAAGACAAAATGCAATGTAATGTTTATTCAAAAAAGGGTTAAAACACCTGTGAAAAATCAAAATGGAAAATTTGTTCAAATTACATTGGCCCTTTCTTAAATTGTACACAATTTATACAGTGTGATGGTCATTTATCCTGTTTTTAAACAATTAAAAATTTAAATAGGATTCTAAAAAATACATAAAAATGTGTTATATTCGAGGAATGACATTTTAATAAAAAAAATGTATCCACTACATTAAAATATGCAACCATTAAATTAACATATTCATCCTGGAAGAGAAATGTTTTCATGCCAAACAAACACATTCACCCACTGACATTACCAATAAATTTAAATAATTTATGAACCATGGTTTAATTCATATTTAAAACAATATCATTGAATTTATTGTATTTATTTTAAAATACAATGGAAAAGTACTATTTGTTTTTGTAATGTACCGTAACAATGTGAGCGATCAATTAAAAAAAAAAAAAAAAGTAACGTTCCAAATGTGACCTAGGCATGTTTTCACTTGTTTATGGATGTAAATCGCGGTGGAGTGGATTATCCTATGTCCTCTGTGGTCATCACTGGTTCTCTTGAGAAGCTCACCTAGTCATAAACACACTCGTTCACCTGTGTTGACGTTGAGGGAGGAGGTCTGCCATCGAGCGTCACTGTGTTAATTATGAAGTCTTTCCAATGAGCACGTTCCCTAGTGTCCTTCACTCACTACTGCATCTCAATTTTCTCACCAGGCTCAAGCAAATAAGAAGTCACACAGGGAGCCTACACGCTAGCAGGAAATTACATGCGATTTGAAGTGAGCCCAATTTATGTGTGTGCGAGTGGTGGGGGTGTGTGGTAATTTATCGTATGAGGGAAGTGAGCTTGTCACTGCTTATTTCACTGATGCAACAGGGGGCCACGGCACCAGCCGTCACTGCCGGCCCAAAGTGCAAGAGCGCCAGTCACCTTACCTCAACCTCCTGTCTCGTTTCGCTAACATGCGGCTCTGTTTGCGTTCTGCCACTTGCCTTGCTCGTGCAATTCATTTATGATTCTGCTTTATTAGAACGTGGTATGCATAGCGCAATATTACCATAGCACATACCTCAGCGGAAATCTGAGAACATATTCTTGGAAAAGGTTATGAGCACATTAAAATGAGATTAAAGTAAAACTAATTACTACAATGACAGTTATGAAAATACAGCATGATGACAGTTATTAACTAATACATGTGTGAAACAAAATGACAGAACAAAGGCAACTTTATTGGGAACAAAGAGAGCAATTACAGCTGTAGGAAAGAAGACATGTCTCAGTTCTTTCTCCTAGACAGTGGATGAAATGGAGAGCAAATGGTCAGGAGTAATTACAGGAAAGAAACAATCTAAATGAATGAGTCTTTAATATCGCAACTGCCTCTCTTCCGCTTTTAAAAAAAAACACTTCTATCATTGAATCTTTCCATTGAACAAAAGCTTCTTTATAGTGGAATGAGATTCTTTGTTTAGATTATTAAAATGTCCTTCACATAAAGAAAAAAAAGGGTTCTTTTCAGAACTGTTCACTGAAAGGTTCTTTGAGGAACCAAAAATGGATCTTCTATGACATCACTAGGAAAACCATTTCCACAAAATTTTGGGACCTTCATTTTTAAAAGTGAAGACAGCGATGAGATAAAGTGGTGAGCAAATGGAGACAAGCAATCATTTCTGTACAGTAGAAAATGGGGGGGGGGGGGGTAAATGAGATCTCTTTAATATCTGGACAGCAATGACGGAAAGAAAAATCATGGTTGGGATCTCTTTTAAATCTCAATTCCTTCTCCAAGACAGCAAAGAGATAACTTTGAGAGTGAAAGAGAGCTTTTAAAAAGATCTCAACAATGTCTAAAAACTGTGACAAAATGTATTTATTAATTTATTTATCAAGATAAAATAGTCAGAGATCTATTTTACTTTACTACATTCTAAAGCATAATATCATACTTCTTACTCCACCACATTTAATAAAAACATATCGTTCCTCACGTATTCATGAATCGGACTGATATGTTTGCAGCTGTTCTGCAATGTATTAATTCAACGATCTGGTCATAAAAAGCAGTGAACCAGAATATCGTCGAAGCTTGAATGTGTGTGTATACCATTTAATATTGATTACTGTAAATGAAAAACGTATTTAGATCATGAACCGCCCCCTACAAATTTAATTTTATAGCTCCGTACTCCTACCATATGTCAACAGCTGTCTCATTTGTGTTTTTATTTCTCCTTAGAATTTAAATGTTTGACTTTTTCGTGAACTGAGATCTTCGGTAACACTTTAGAAAAGGGAACACTTATTCACTATTAACTATGACTTTTCCCTCAATAAACTCCTAATTTGCTGCTTATTAATAGTTAGTAAGGTAGTTGTTAAGTTTAGGTATTGAGTAGGATTATGGATGTAGAGTAAGGTCATGTAGAATAAGGCATTAATATATGCTTAATTACTACTAATAAATGGCTATTATTCTAGTAATATGCTTGCTAATAAGCTAAGTTAAGAGACCCTAAAATAAAGTGTTACCAGATCTTCATTAAATCTCCAGAGTTATGAAAGAGCAACTTCTATGTAATAACATTTTCCTCTGGGTATATTCAATAACTTGAGTGCTAAAGCATGTAACCCATACTGTAGCATCATGCTTATATAACAGCTTTTAACTACTTTTTCCTGAGCTACATCCTGTTCTTGCAGTGTATCTTTGTGACTGTCTTATCTGTCATTTGGTTAAACCGGGCAACAGACTTCCTAGAGTTAGCCTCGGAAAATGTCTCCATTTGCAGGAAATTCTTCACAGTTGAGAAGAAAGTTCACCTCTCAACTGTCACCGTCTCAACCTTACCTGTCATACAGTGAACACAAACTTTTTTATCCTGATAACCTGGTCTGTTTGTGTCTGCCCTTTTCAATGGCAAGCCTGTGGTCAGTGACCCTGCGCTCGGATCTGTCTCAATTCTGTAGCTCCGACAACCCGAGTTGTCTAGTAGCTCTAGTTCTTTTCCTTTTAGTCTCTTATAACATACTAATTTATTTGCATTTCAGTTATTAGCTCAGTGCTCCACACAATTATCTTCATTGCAATGATATTTTTTTTTTTAATTGCTTCATCACAATGTTTGCCATCTAAGAATATTTTATTACTTTGCTATTTGTCTCAGCACTACTGAGTGATGAGATGCGTTTAAGGATTTGATAAATTTTTATTTTATTTTATTCAGCATACAAATTGCAATATCTGTTTTTTATGTCAATGCTGTACTGTAATCTGGAGGAAAATGTTACTATTAAAGATCAAGGTCTCAATTGTGTTTTATTTGAAATCAACATGTATTGCTGCTTGCAACCCATTTTGCATTTGTACTGTGATTAACTGTATTCACAAGTGAAACAGAAGGGGGGATCAAAAATAAGAGGGATTTGTGACATTATTGTGCCAATTTTGATTATGCAAAGAATAATGCTTTTATTTGGAAAAACTTGCTCAATGAATCATGCTCAATAACACCAATAATAGATAGCAACAACTTTGCCTTTGAAATTTCACAAATTTGGTAACCAAATATTTCTGGTTCACTTTCACTGTATTTTTGTCCATATAATGGAAGTCAATGGGAACCAAAATTGTGTAATGATGGATACCATCATTCTTCAAAATATCTTCGCTTGTGTTCAAAAGATTTATTTACTTATTTGCTTGCTACATGACACGAAGCTCAAAAAAAAAAAATAAAAATAAAAACTGAAACAACAACAAAACAAATTGAAATATTGCTTTGACCACTAACTGAAAGAAAATCATTAACCTGAATAGTATACAAATAGTACTATACTACAATAAAACTGATTCTAAGGAAAACATCAACAACCTTTTTTTTTTTTTTTTTTAAAGACACATCTAAGAAATCAATTTAAGGAAAAGTCTTCAATTCATTTCCATTTCATCTTATTGCTGTCTTTAGTAATTTTTCTTTACTGGATACAGGGCTGTTGTCCTGGGTCCAGTGATGAGGGGCCCACCAGAGTTCCTCCACATTGGTCCATGGGAAAGGAGGCCCACCTATAAATGTTTTGTCTCATCATCCCCCATGTATTGTAGCGACGGCCCTGCTGGTATCTCCACTGGAGGCCCGTGAGTAAATTTACTGCTCATTGAGTCGGTAAACTGTCTCTCTCTCCCGCTTTGTCACTGTCATTCTCTCTCTGTCTCACTTCTTTTGCTTGACACTCACTTAATTCAAATTAGAGATGTTTTGTAAACATCTATGCTAGAGCACATCGCGGCAGCATCTTAATTTACCACGTATAAATAAGCTGTGCAATAGTCACCCTGACATTAATCTTATGTGCCAGCAACAATGGATGGTGAAGACATAATAATGAAATGAATCGCCGGGTCTTCGTTTGCATGGTACCTGCACTTTAACAGGAGACACGGGATGGATCAGACTGGCAGACTGCCACGTCGCGTGGCCTGACCGAGCCAGACCTTGACAGATTCATCTTCATTACGCGCACATCAAGACTGCGTTTGCTCGCGTAGACTTGCCCGCTCGTAAACGCAAATGTTTGTTTGTGTGTGTAATGGAGATGTAATGCGGTTGAGACTAACGGGCATTTTGATATGTAGGTTACTGATGCCAAATAAATAAAAATCAAATGCAGGAACCTGTATACATCAAAGAGAGCACAGAATCAGACTATTACTAATTATGCATAATGCATCAGAGCATAATATTCTAATAAAGGACAAATAGTTCTCATAAACTTTCATTGAATGAGGCAGATGTTTTGTCTGCTTCTAACATGACTTTTCTTTTCTGCTGACTTAATCGTGTGAGCAGGAAAAAATATTTTTAACCAAAATATCATATCATTGCAATAAAAAATGCTGACCTAAATTTTTACCTTTTGAATATTTGGCTTTACAAGGAAATTGTCATATTATTATAATCCAAAGTGTATTCAGCTTCATTTCTATTATTTTAACACTGTCTTATGTTCTAATTACCCTGAATGTTTTTTTCTAGCATGTGAGACAAACTGTATCTAAGAATGCATAATCTGCTTGTAATCATCAGCAAATCCATTTTTCATACTGCATTTTAATGTGATGCCTGAATTCAGCATTTAAAATAATAAATTGTAGCTTGTACTCATATTACTATTTTTGGCTCAGTAAGGTTAATATTTTTATTCAGCAAAGGATGCATTAAATTAATCAAAAGCGACAGTAAATACATTTGTAGTGGTACAAAAGATATTCTGCCAAATAAATGCTGTTCTTTTCAACTTCATATTCATCAAAAAATCATGGGGAAAAACTGTATCTTGGTTCTACAAAAAAAAAAAAAAAAAAAAATTAAGCAGCACAATGTTTTCAACACTGATAATAAGAAATGTTTTATATTAAATCTGCATTTTACAATGATTTCTGAAGAATCATATGACACTGAAAGACATGATGGAAATTTAGAATTGCAGCAGGAATAAATTCTATTTTAAAATACATATATAAAAAAACAATCATTTAAAATAACAATAATATTTAACAGTATTACTTCAGTGTTTATTACTGTATTTTTGATCAAATAAATGCAGCCTTAGTGAACATAAGAGGCTTCGGTCCCACTTTATATTAGGTGGCCTTAACTACTATGTACTTACATTGAAATTTATAATTTGGTACAATGCACTTATTGTGTACATACATGTTTTTACATTGTACTTATATTTTTAAAAATACCTATATGTAGTTACATCTGTAATTAATTTCTGTAATTACATTTATAATTACACTGTTGACCCATCCTTTACACCTTAACCCAACCTTAAACCTACCCAGACCACCAAACCTGTCCCTAACCTTACCCGTATCCCACCTCAATAGCAGCAAAAGAGTTTTGCAAAACAGTATGAACACAAAAAGTACATTGTACTTATTATTTGGTGTAAGTACATAGTAGTTAAGGCCACCTAATATAAAGTGTGACCGAGGCTTCTTTTATAAACATTGTCTTTGAACTTATTTAAAATCTTACAGACTCCAAACTTTTGTTATCAGTAATTCTATCATAAATCTACTAAACCTACCATGTGCTTGAATATGAATCACAGCGACTCTCACATCAAACCCAATCTAAATATGGTTGTCACAAATGTGTGACGTTATTCTGGAGGATTCTTAACTGTTAGAAATGTGACTTTAGGAATAGTTCACTAAAAAATGTCCATTCTGTTATCACTGCAAATGATTTCAAGCAGTCAAACACAGCGTGAGAATGGCTGTCATTTCCACTTGGAAAAAAAAATTATACATAATACACGCTAAACCAAATCTGGACCACCAGAATAACATCTTATATGCAGATCATGTCTTAACCGAAGGCACCTTGCGAGTCAGTTGACTGGTGCCCCTTTAAAAACAAATAGATGCACAGCATCCAAGACTACTCAACTAAATCGGCCTGCTAGGCTGCGACCCGCATCTGATTTGTTCCACAAAGAGAAAGCCAAGATGCCCAAACACAACATTATAGACCTACATGTTCCCGTAAACCTACGTGAGGAGCACGTGCACGCATGTGATGTATCGAGTTTGATGGCGGTGACCCCATTCTGCCGTCTGCAGTTACCCAGCGACGAGATGGGCCGAGTCTCGAAGGGTCTCCAAATCTCCAGGCTTGAACTCCCACACGCCTGTTACTCACCCAGCCTCTCACACACACACCAAAACATCCCCGAGCGCATCGGCCAATGATCAGTCGAGCTAACATGAAGAAGGGCAGTGATGTCACAACAGGCATAATCTCCATTCAGCATCTTCCTCCCGACTCGCGTGTTGCTGCAAGCTGACCGTTTCGCAGACATGCTGACTTGCCTGGCCGCCTGCAGGATTTCATCTGACGGTACGCACAGAGGGGAGATTTCTTGGCAAAAACAACACTGAAGAGTTTAAAAAGATTAATATATGTTAAAAATTCAACTCTGAGAGAAGTGTTATTTTTACTGCGTATGTCTAGCATTCATGTAACTATTACACACTTCTAAAAGGATGTGTTCACACTTGTAATTCACATGATGATTCATTGAATCTGAAAATCACACTTTTTGTGCATCATAAACTGTGCTCTAAACATATATATGTGTGTGTGTGTGTGTTCATAAATTATTCAAGCTAATCTGTTATTACTCGTGTATAAAAATTACATGGTACATGCATATTAATGAGCTAACAACAACAGTTTAACATAAAACAGTTACCAAAAGCGAGTCGTCCAAAACTGCAGAAGTGTACGTTGGATGATTTTTGTCTTTTATGACTAGTCTCAGAATGTTCCAGGAAGCACTAGATTATTCCAGAATATTCCAGAATGCTACAGAAACTTCTAGAATGTTCCTTCCTTGCAAAAGCTAAAATAAATATATTTTATTTAAAATGCAAAATTAGTACAAAAACTTATCTGTACTAAATCACAGAATTACAGAAGAACCATACAGATTACATTGATTAAGACCATAAGATTGCATTGTTGAACATTCATATTTAGTTTGGAAGAGGTGCATCTCAGTCTGCTTGTTTGGTGCACAACAATGTTCAGATGGCAACGTGCACACTTATTCAAATGAGATGCACTAACACAGCTAGTGCACCAGAGTTTGTTTTAATCAAACCAAACCTGTCATGTATGTACATACTCTAAGAGTAAGACTTTATACAATTAAGATTTTATAGCAACGGTAATCCTGAGAAGAACGGAGGTGCCTCTACACACATTACGTAAATTGCAAAAAAGCAACAAAATGTTCAAAAACATCCAACAAGTGCATATTCAAATGAGAAAACAATTGGGGAAAACAACTGAAAAACAGCACAGGCAGACACAAATACACTTTTGGTACAAATGGTTTTCCTCAGAAAGTACCTTTTGTCTGTAGGTGAATATCCACTTCATCCAGCACTGTTATTACGCATCTCTATACTGTCTGTTTATTTAACTGACTCATACAAGACATTGTTTTTTCAACTAAAAACTGACATTTTTTATGCGTTTCTGGTTTTATTTGTTATGTTTTAGCAGCTCATTTACATGACAAAGGCAGTTTGGGGGCCTGAAAATGCAAACTTTTGAAAATAAGTTACAAGTGCAAGTGTTTTTTTGAAAACGATACCGTTATTGTCTCTGTGTGAACTACAAAAATGTGAATTTGTGTATTCAGGGCCGGATTTACGCATATAATGCAAGTGGTAATGTGGCCATGATGCCAGAGCCAACGGTCTTTCTCATTTCTCAAATGAATTAAGAACTATGTTCGATCTTCCATGACTAAACACAAGCCGAAAGACTTCACGCCTATTGCGATAGAGAACACTGTAACGGTTTTCACTGATTACGACATATGGTGACACTTTATTTTGATTGTCCACTTTAGACATTCTACTAACAGTAAGTAACTTTGTAACTACATGTCAACTAGCAGTCATTAGAGTATTAGTAGACTGTCTGCTTAATATCTTCTAACACTTCTAACACAACATACAACATACTGACTATCAGAAACTTTACAAGTATATGTCAACTTATTCTACTGACCCTAAACCTACCCTACTGAGAGTTAGTAGACATGTAGTTACAAATTAATGAGAATTAGTTGACATGTAGTTGACGTAGTTACATATAATGTCTAAAGTGGACTATCAAAATAAAGTGTAACCCGAAATATTTTCTGTTTGCTGGGGTGGTAATATTACATATTAACTGGGAAGGGGGGACCAAAAATGTATTTTGCCTATGTCACGATAAGAGGTAAATCTGGCCCTGTGTGTTTTACGTGTTCAAGTAGGGTTTCTTTATAATTGTAGCATTGCTAACTACTGGCCTGGCATGCATGATACAGAGTTTTTAGTTGTGGGGATTGTTTTGACAATATTATTTTCTGTATGCAAAACAAAGCACATTTTCATTTTCTTTTCCATTTTTAGCTCAATCACTGTCATGTAAACGTACCCTGAGATGATTCAGTGAGAGAGCGGTCTGATCAAATGTGAACTGGTTCAGACCGTTCTGCAAACACATTTGTCGAATTCTCTGAAAAGAAAGAACCGACTCAAACGAATGACTGGCATCACTGGTTCAGTCGACAGAAATACGGGACACACATAATAGCTGCTGAAATATGCGCACAGAAAATGTTTTTCAGGTCAGTCATTGCAAGCCATTCAGCTTCAGGCACCAATGCTGACTCGCGTTTTCACCACTGAAAGAACATAAAAGATTAGAATATTACAGCGTGGAGCATCATTATGTCAATAACAATATGTCATATTGTTACAGAGATACAAATCCATATCCCTGATCTAAGGCTCGGTAAGATGGATTAAAACAAAGCCGGTCGTAAAGGGACAACGAGTGATCCATCTCTTTACATGCATGCAACTTGCCGTTTTAAGCTCGAACCTGAAGGATGAACATTAGCCGCCTCATAAAACTACAGCAGCGCACAAATCACGGACACACGCAATTACTTTACAACCATACCGCCCCAGAGCACAGACAGGATATTTTCCACACCACACATTACTCTTACTGCACTAACACACTCTCCCACAAACACTCGCTCCCCGGAGGAGGATATCATAACAATACAGTCCTTATAAAGTAGCCGCGCGTGTGTGTGTGTGTGTGTGTGTGTGTGCGAGCGTGTGAAAAAGCCCCTGGCTCAAACCTGCAGTCATACCTTAGCAGGTGCTGCTTTCCACTCGCTGCATCTGTTAATTAGGAACAGTCTGCTACAGGAAGACTCGGGCTTAGCGTGGCCGCTGCCTTGTGACTGGTCATTAGAGCATAGAGTGAATCCAGAGGGTCTGTTAGGCTACTTACAATAGGAAAAAACACACACACATACGCCGTTACACTCCGCTTGCTCTGTCTATTTCTCATTTTCCTTCTATCTCCCACCCGTCCCCCCCGGGGAGTGAGCGCATTGCTTCATCCATGCGATCTCTTTGGCCAGCAGTCTTCGTGTTTCAGGTGACCTTTTTCTTGTGGTCTTTCAGAGCGAGCGGGCTGACGACACTGCCCTGTCGCCTTTGTTTCCATATAACCGAAAGAACAGGAAAAAGAATGGCAGCAGATAGAGAAAGAATTTGTTCTTATTCCTCCTGAGGGCCTGTCGGTGGACATTGTGTGCAGCCCACCCTTTACCTGCTGGTGTAACCGCATATTGGCTGTGAGAGAGCAGAAATGCATCAACAGGTATGGCTATAACATTTATATTGAACATACATCCACTAGGCCAGAATGATCTGGTGCAGCTCGGGTGATATTGCTTTTATACAACAAGGCGTTAATATTGAGTAACTCACACTTTAGACACAATATCGTGTGTCACATTGTTTTAGCTTCACCAACAGAAACAGTTTCAAACAAAGCCATAGCAGAATCAACAGCTGCATCTCTGAGAGACACACAGATGTGGGTAAGTGAATCAGTGTGAATAAAGTGAATAAAGTGAATGAATAAACACTCACTCATAAAGACAGTCACGAGTGCCCCTGGAACGCTGCTGACCAGATAGATTTGAGGATCAGAATGAAATATTCTTGACATTCAAATGTTTGGGGGTAGAAAGATTATTCATTTTACGTTTTTGTACTTTTAGCAAGGACACATTAAATTGATCAAAAGTGACTGTGAAGACATTTATAATGTTATGAAAGATGTATACCTTCTCAAACACAATCTATTAATTTAAAAAAATCATGAAAAATGCATCAGTTTCAAGAAAAACTATTAAGCAACAACTGTTTTCAGCATTGATAATAATAGTACTTGTTTCTTGAGCAGAAAATCAGCGTACTAGAATGATTTCTGAAGGATCGTGTGACACTGAAGACTGGAGTAATGATGCTGAAAACTCAAGAATAAGTTACACATTAAATTATAATGTTTAAATCGTCATAATATTGTCACGGTATATTATGCTGTCGAGTCTTGGTTTGCTTTTAAGTCTTATAAATATAAAGTAAAGCAACTGAATTTGTACAGAATTCACAGTTATTCATTTATGAATAATCTTATTTTTAATAATAATAATACACAAATAAGATTAAGGACTTAATTTGTATTTAAAAGCATTTCATTCTTTCTTGTTAGTCACTTCCAGTGGTGTTTTCTAAGCTCTGTATTCAGATCTAAATATTCTTCATGTTGTTTTGTCATAAACTTGCAAAGTCAAATTGCATGTTTTAATTTTAAATGTGAGAATACTAAAGTGGGTTTAAATAATAAGCCCAACTAATTAATAAACTGCTGATTAAACTGGACAAGTAAGAACAACTGTTTTAATAGTTTTTATCACTCAGAGTCAGCATCATTTCAACAATAACCTAGAGATCATCAACTCCATGAACTCTTGAATATACTTCCTATTCGCTTATAGTCTTCAAAATTATTTTCCTTTGAGTGCCATTTTTTTCCCTAAAATGAAATGATGTATGTGGATAAAGTTTATAAATTAAAAGAACAAATTAATTCAGTTAAAGCTGTTTTCAAGAGGTTCAATGAGTTCTGAGCTTAGTGGGTCTATTAGGAACAATAGTGGTCAATGGAGCCCACAGAAAGTAATATTTCAGGATTATAATTACATTCCTAGCACTGAATCTTATTTTTGGCTCAAGAAACTTCTAAAATGTAAAATTCGATATGGTTTTCAACAGTCTTTATTCATTTTTGTTGTTCTACTGCATTTTTGTAAGTGTCACTGTGTCCTGCCATACGGAATACTTTTGTCTCTTCAAATACTGCTTTTAAATGCCAAGACCAAAATCATGCAGGTTGCGCTTGATTTATTTAATCTCTTACTTTGAAAATTCTTATCAATGCTCAGCCAGTTTCATCAATGGACTTAAGAAAACAGCATCTTTGGAGAGCTCCTTGAATAGTCTGGCAGACAGAGGCATCACAAATAACTCAAGAACTCAACATTCGATCGGCTCTTGATAAAGCATAAAAATAAATAAATAAATCACAGTAACAAACATGTTTGAAACAAATCAATTCTTAGGCCTTTTTCCCTACTAGTACTAATATTTGGGGTGATAAAACAGTAATATTGTGAAATATTATTACAATTGAAATTAATTGTTTAATATTTTTATAATGTAATTTATTCATGTGGTGCCAAAGCTACATTTTCAGCATCATTACTCCAGTCTTCAGTGTCACATGAACAGAAGTCATCCTAATATGCTGATTTGCTTCTCAAGCAACATTTCCTATTATTACCAATGTTGAAAACAGTTGTGCTGCTTAATATTTTTGTGAAAACCGTGATACTTTTTTTTTTTTTTTTTTGGATTGAATAGAAAATTCAAAAGAGCAGCATTCATTTGAAATAGAAATCTTTTGTAACATTATAAATGTATTTTACTGTCACTTTTGATCAATGTCATGCACCCTTGCTGAACAAAAGTGTTCTATAAATAAAAAAATCTTACTGACCCCAAACTTTTGAACGGTAGTTTATATACAGTATCCATTAGCGTGAGATAAAATATACTGTGACACAAGATTTTGGTCATAACACCCACCTCTACTGCATCTTGACAGTTTCATCTAATCCTTCCACCTTCTATCCTCACTCAACCTCTTCACTTCTTCATTTATATAAATAATGAAGGCTCAGCGGACAAAGCTGGGAGGAATATATCGCCAACAAACACGAGTGGAGCTCACATGTGGGCACGAGTGCGGCAAAACCGATCAGGGTGGAGGAAGGGACAACCGAGATGATCAAAAGACCGGCCCGCTCTGATCTCTGTTAAAAGTGGGATGAATAATTTAGACGACATGCTTCGACTGCAAAACTGGGCCCTGGCCACGCCTCCTTTTGAGGAAGTCTGGTTGGGATCTAGAGAATAGAAGTGAAATGTTAATGAGGGCAGCCTGGCTAAGATGCAGCCTTGTAAACAAATGCAAATCAATTCATTCAATGAAAAAATTTGTCCGCAAATTATTTATGGCCGTGTTAGACTACGGTCATGTGCGTGATTCATCGACACTGCTGTATTAAAGCTTAAAGAAAAATACTCTGCAACTACAGAAAGTTGCAGCTGATTGTGTGTGGGAGAGGATTCAACTGACGCCGAGAGCTGGGACTAATGCAATATTCTCCTTTATTTAATATCGTTGCCTCATACACAGCAGCCAGACTCTGTCAAAAGCTGGAGGGGTTTAAGCTAGAATACATTTCTATTGCATCTGTCTCAAGACGCTCTCGTTGTCTCCCTCTCTTTAGCGCTCCCCTCTCTGACCTGGTATTCCTCGCTCCTCGACAAACAGAGAACGGATAGATTGATCCGCCTTCACCCTGACTTTGAAGCTACCCCGTGAAACCTGGTCTGCATGCGTGTGTGCGCGCATGTAGGTGAAAAGCATGCGAACATACGCGTCAGCCTCGAGTGTGTGCAGAAAGGGGAAGTCTTTGCTTTCGGGGCTTTATTTGGCAGCGCTCCGTCCTAGTGTCTGCCAGCTCTAGTCTATCACCTCGGGGCCCAGGAGTCACAGCAGTGAGAAAACAGATTGATTTCTCCCCTCCTACGTACAAACAATTAACTACAAGCCGCTCAATTAGAAACACGCTGTAGACGCCTTCAGACACGTCTTTTCCTTGACCTGCGCTCTTTACCTCTCTCTATAAATTCTTCTAGCGCTCTCTCTCCGGTTCCAGACAGCTCGGGCTTGTCTGCAAACAGCGCACCTCATCTTACGGTGATTAAACGAGCATCGCTCCAATATCGAGGAAATATGGGTCAACGGGTGTTTAACGCTGGTGCAGATTCAACTGTGTAAACATTGTCTTTAAAGCAATGTGTGATTAAATCCCTACAAAGATCAATGGTAGGGTTGTGTGCACCATTCAGAGTGGAATTGAGAAAATTCATGGATTTGAAGAAAATGGTGCAGAACTACAATTCGAATAGAAGGAAGTGGAAATGCGTGTTATTAGTTTACTCGTATTAACTAGTCATTAATGGAAAATGGTATTATATAACATACATAAAAAAGAGAATCTAAAATATACCATTTAAAATCTTAAAGAATATTATAAAAATAAATGTATGACTTATACAAATACCATGTATGATACATAAAACCTTTTACTATTCATTTGCATTCATATATATATATATATATATACATATACACACACACACACACACACACACACACACACACACACACACACACACACATTTATATATACACCCAAGGAATTTGCCATATATACCCAAATATTAGGATTTTGCCATATTAACTAGCCATATCTATATACATAAAATTATAGATAATACACAAACACACACACGATCACATACATCATAATTAAATCATACACACAAAGATGAAGATATGCAATTAAATAAAAATGTAAGGAATTGAAATGAATAAAAAAAAAAATCACATGAACATCACATGGCATCACATGGCTAGTTCATGAAGTTATTCACATGAACTAGCCAGCAATTTATAATATATATCTAAATACTCCTAAAATAATAGAGATAAAATAAATAAAAACATAATAAATAAATAATACAATAATAAATATATGTAGCAAATTATATAATTATATTATTAAATTGTCAAATAAAAATGTGTTCTCTCACCTTGCATTATATATATACCAAGCTGGGAGAAGACATTTTTATTTGATAAATTAATATATAATAATAATAATAATAATAATAATATAATATACAGTATAATATACAGTAATAATATAATTCACTACATATATTCATTATACCAGGCTGGGAGAACATAATATTTCCCATTATGAATTAACGGTGTTGAATTTCTTTAAATTGTAATTCAGTAAAACAACTTATGCAATTTCAGGACAAAATCAAGCAAATCTACTTCGATATTCCACATACTGCGTAGACTGAGGATGAACTGGGTTTGTCAGCTAACAGCAGCACCTCATCTGTCCGTCGTTAAATGCATATCACACCAATACTGAGGTTAAAACGGGTCAATGGACGATTGACGGTAGGCCAGTTTCACCTGGGTAAACATGGTCTATAAACCGATGTTGGGTTAGATCTTTCCTAAAGATCAACTATACAATAGCTGGGACTCAATGCACTACTAAAGCGATAAGAATTCTATTAAAAAACGGCCAGAATCCATAAAAACAAATAAAAGCTATATACTTTTGGGAAAGATTCAATAACAACTTCTTCCGCATTGAGTTTTTCCCCAACTGTAGCTTATCTACATTACTCGGTCACACCAAACACGCTTTTCAGCTGTGCCAGTCAGAGGCGCGTACCTGAGGGATAAATATTATGGTGTGACATTAATCATAAGGATTTGGTGCCCTCTCTCAGAGTGTGTGTGGACCGCTGCAACCAATCCGATTCCACTCCACTCAAAGCTCAAATGAGATTTGCTTTCTTCTCTCCAGACATCAGCTATGACGACTGAAATCGAGACGTCGGAAATCCCAGACATAGCTGCCGTAAGCATAGCTAAAAATCTACAATGGTATAACAAATACAAGTGGCAAATCCCAAATCGAATGGCTTTTGTTCGCTCTTAACACGCATTTTGTTTTCAGCTGATTTACGGGAAGACCAACTCAGGACTCTAGGCAGGTTCTCTGGAAAGACGTGCGCCGGCGATGCATGAAGGGCACGCATTTCTACTCTTCCACCTTGGGGACACACAGCTGTGTAAAAACACATGCTGATCAGCTGGCGAGAGACAAACAAGGCTCCTGTCCCTCTGTCAAGTCTCTGACACACTCCATCCGAGCTCAGGTCGCAGACGTGATACTTCCCTCCGCCTGGATTTCAACAAGCACGGAAAAACATTCACATTCAATATGTCACCATCTGGCAATGGTCGGGATCGTGCTGTTTTGTCAGTCATAAAAATGCCGCAATGTCTTAACATATTCGGGTCACTCTACAAAACAGGTGCCATTTGTGTCTCTCATATACATACAGTATATGTAAAAAATGGCTTTAGAACAAATAGCGGATGTCAACTTTCACTATATGTTAGACATTATTTTAACATCATAAATAATGTAAATGCTTTTTTTTCATAACTTCTGGCCTTCAGTGTTTTCAGCTTGCTGCAATGCATACTCATAATACATGTGGAAAATACGCACATTTTGACTGAAATAATAAATAAATATATGCAAATAAAACTAAATTTCTATATAGTAGGCTATATTAACATATAGACTGCTGTTCAAAGGTTTTAGGTCGGTAACATTTCTTTAAGAAATGCATACTTTTATTCATCAACGATGCATTAAATTGATCAAAAGTGACAGTGAAAAATTTTATAACGTCACTAAAGATTTCTATTGAAAATAAATACTGTTCTTTTGAATTTTCTGCTGAAAATTCAGCTTTGCGTCACAGAAATAAATTACATTTTAAAATATAATAAAATATAAAACAGTTGTTTCGGTAACACTTTACAATAAGGCTGCATGAATAATCATGTACTAATGCCTAAATTAATACTTATTTCATCACATACTAATGATTATTAAAGGCATTAACTAATTATGAACAAACGAAGAGCCATCCTTAATTACGACTGGAGTCATACGGATTCATGCATGAATAACGGAAGCCTTAACTACATGTTAGTACACGTTTGATAGTTAATGCATTAATTAACATTTATGGGTAAACTAAATCAAACAGCCTCTTTAAGAAGGAATAAGAAATACTCTGACTTTTAAATTAATTTAAATCATTTAATACTATCATAATTTGAGCATTTGACATCTTCAGCTTGTCATAAACATTATTGGGTGGCAAAGGATTAGTTGATTCTCCTCATCAAGTGCCGAAAATACTAAATACACTAATGACTGATCTTGTCTCTTTTATGTTCTCTTTCCCTTTAAACTCACCCTATTGTGACTTATAGACAGATTCATAAAAAATAAAAACCCAGAACCCACAAAGAACATTTGCAGAACAATTCCTAAAGAAATGATCAAACTGGAAAAGCTCACTCTCCATCCAGACACAGCCGTGATGATCCTGCACCTCCGCTCTCTGACTTCTTGAAAATTCAAAATCAGCTTTAACAAGCCATTAGTTGATGTTAGTGTATGGGTAGTTAATCATGACTTAGTTATGTTGGGCCCTCTCATGTAAAGTCATGCCAAAATCAGCTTTAACAAGCTATTAGTTGATGTTAGTGTATGGGCAGTTAATAATGAGTTGACACAATGACACATTAACAAATCATCAAATTAAATACCATTAAACATGCTGTAAGAGCGTCCTCCTTATTCCTTTAC